>JAUPFT010000004.1:49079370-50279370 GCA_036936625.1 Parnassius smintheus behrii
TATGTTTTGGGGTTGAGATGGTAACACCGCATGACGGCGGCGTCAAAGTATTCATTACATCATAATATCCCGTAGGTTAGTATACATTTGTTCAAACTTAATGGCGGCTCGGAACATCGTACGTTCCGATGCGCAGAACACAATTTTTGGGTATCAGCGGGATGTAGAGGGACGTGGTGGCGGGGCACATCCCCGCGCGCGCTGCCGCGCGCCCTCTTTCTCATACGCACTCACGCGACGCGTTTGCTTTTAGTGTTTGAGTTACGTACACTCCTGCTTACGTACAGTTGAGCCCATAATTTGTTACTGTTTGTTAATTGTTTTGTTACGTTTTTTTGTTTGTTTTTGTTCCGTTACGTTTTTATTGTTATTGACTGTTTTGTTTTCATCTGTGTGTTACACACATTAAGTTTTAGACTGTTGTTGGTTGTGGGAAAGTACTTTTATTATTTTGTTTAAATATGCGTCGCGGATGATACAAAGTGATCAAGATAGAGGAAGAGTACAAAAAAAGTGACGTTTTCGTTGATAGATTGGTGGACGAATTTATAATCCATGTCAGCGACGATGAATCAGATACCGAGTCTGAGGAGGAATCAGATTCCAGAGAAGACGAAGGAAGTGATGTTTCCATGGAAGCTCCTTCCACAAGCAAAGACGTTTTTATGGAAGAGATACAGCCCTTAACTTAAAATGAAAATAAAAACTTTATATATTATTTATAAAATCTGTTTTATTTTTAACTGACTTCAAAAAAGGATGAGGTTCTTAATTCATCTGTATTTTTCTTCCTTGAACCCTCCTCATACTTGCTAACTAACATTTATGTACTATATGTACAGAACTTAAAACTCAACACTTTCAGTTATTAAAATAATTAAATTGAGCCTAAATTTTTGTCAACTTGACTGTACCTGCGCGCACCTGCACTCGCAGCTAACTTCCGAACCGCCATTATGTAAGTTTGAATCGAATAATAACAGTAGAAAATGAAAATGCTTGGAAGTCTTCATAGACATTACATCTTATGTGTGTGATATAAGGCTCCTATGTATACTATGTAATTGATGACCTTTGCAATAATGATAACATAAAATATAAATTTTAAACATGGACAATATGAATAAATAAAAGTTTAAATTCTAATTTCCACAGCTGTATGTTGACGAATTTCATAATATGTTCTCGAAATTCAGGCAGTCAGGAAGGTTTTTATGACCTCAAGCATGCAGGAAATCATAATACTTCAAAATAAATTTGACTTATTTTACTGGACCGGCAAACAACAAACTCGATTTCCTCGCATATTACGAAATTTTAAGGTCAGCGGTTATCCTCTTACCTAACACGGCTCTGTATCTAAATAATAATTAATTTATGTAAAAATTTTAAAATAGAATATAATTTAATTTCAATCTTATTCTTTATGGAAATAGAGTGACAAACAAGCACATAGTCTACCTGACGCTAAGTGGCCGCTATGCCCTATAGAAATCTACATTTATCATCAATTAAGAATTCAAATGCAAATACTACCAGTCATACATAAAAACTAAGATGTAATGCATGGTAACCAGTAAAAACGTCTCCTTTTCTATACACTTACCATACGAAATACAGCAGCGTTATTCTGTTGATTCACGCTGGTAGATAATCGGATTCTGTGAGAGCGTGGTCCTACGCCGGTCGAGCCGACCCAATCATGCTGCAGTTATGTATAGCTATCATAACTGCAGCGTATCTCTACCACGTAAAATTTAAAATAAACTATTAATAAGTAAAAAGTATTTTATCCCACTGTCTTTACGGGACCAATTCTGGTGTTCTATTCCCACAATGAAATTTCCAGATCACACGTAAAATTCCATTCCGGTTTTCACACTTTCACAATGCATGCAGTTAAATGGAATTCTCCTGTTGTAATTTGGCTGGCTAAAATAGAGCCAGTGTTTAAAAATTAAGTACTAAACTTGCACTAGCTTTATATGTTGTCACAATAATATCTTGCATTATTGAATATTGAGATCCTTTTTACTGAAAATGAGGCATTCCATCTCAGTCCTCAGAGGTGACAACGCATCTTCATTTTGATTCTGAATTGAGGATAGATGTAGACATTTATTGGCCGTAGCATCCATATAACATCAGGTGTAGGGGGAATCCGGGAGACTTGAACCCCCTTTTACAAAAATGACTGTAAAATCTTACTGATTTCTTGTAGATATCTCAGTCTTTAACACTTGGATTGCTTAATTCAATAGGCTTCGATTGGTGGTACAAATGTTATAATAACTTTTATCTACTAAGAATTATGGAACTTTTTTTAAAAAGTCAGAAATGGTTCAAATCTCCCCAACCCATGGGACATTTGACCATAGGCTTGGGGAGATTTAACCATACTTTCTGTTACCGGGAAAACAATTTAAATATCAAAGTTTTTGTCATTATTTTAATTAATTAACAAAACGTAAAAACAGTTTTGACATTTTATGAATGTCACTTACTCTTAATTAACTGTAATTATAAAGAAATCAATAATCAGTCTTAATTATGATACTTTTCTCGCACTTGCTTCAAGTTTTCGTAAAAGTCTGCTACATTTTTTTTGTTGAAACTTGTAGCTTGCGACAAACTGGTGGCTTCAGGCGTCCTTAAGCTTATTTCTGGGTTTCTAGCTAAGAAACCTCGGAACCAATCTTTTCCAGCAAAATTGTTATTTGTCCAACTTTGAGGTATTTTTTTATTATTTGCTAGAGCATAATCAAAGGCTAATTGCATGGCTTGTTTTCTCGTCAGTCCATAGTGCATTTTACTGTACGCCAAAAGGTAGTTTACTAATTGCTTTTCTTCCCTATTGTCAAAAATCTGCGAGCTTTTGTACTGACTACCTTTTTCTTCTATTTTATTTAATGTCGCTTCACCGCGAACATGGTTCCATTTTAGAGTCGTTCTATCAATGTCATATTTAATAGCTGTTTTTTTAATAGAAGCACCTCCCTGAATCTCACTAATAGCTTGCTCAAGGTCACGCTTTGTAAATTTTCTGCGACGCGTAGTGCTTTGGGGTTTGTATTGAAACGGCATCTTCGTTCTGGAATATAAAAAGAGCACTTAAATTAGCAACAGTCAACAGATGCAGCTGTAGTCTGAGGAAGAAGAAAGGAGACTTGAACCAATGGTCATATCTCCCACCGACTAAGTGGTTCAAGCCTCCCACACCCCCCCTTTCCGAATTCTAGCTTGCTTTACTCGGATACCACAATTTGCAACAAAATACCTTTGTACACACATTCAAATACGATAATCATGCGATAATATAATAAAACTAAATCTTACTTACCTTCATTAATCGATTCACAGGGATCAAAACAGTTTTTCTATTTTTATTTACTTGAGAATGAGATAAACAGGTATATGCCGGGCAAGATCCAACGCGTATGAATTTTGACAAAATGGCTGAACGCTCGTGATTGGCTGCCACCTGATCACCTTATTGTGGGGCAATCAGGCTGTTAGCGCGAAAATTCAAATGAGAAATCAGAGTCGGTTCAAGTCTCCTCCCTGGGCAAGTCTCCCGGATTCCCCCTACACATAAATTGAGTATGAATCTCTTTTAATTGTCCAGCATCAGGCTGGCAGGATAAATTTTCAATATGAAATATGCAGTGCAACAAAAATATCTTTTTTGTCAATGAAATAAAATGAAATTAATGATGAAAAGAATGATTTTATTCAACATAGATTATTATAAAATACTTATTGAAAGTTATTTTTTAATTTACCACTGGTTTGGAAAAAAAACCTCTGTCCTGGGAGGAACCAGCAAGAAACCCAGCGGGATTTTATAAAAACATATTTAAAGTTACAATAAATTTATTTTGTTACAATTTTCGAATGATTTTTTATAGAACCAGCATGGTGGCGATCACCTCATTCTAATTTATAAATTGTGAAAGGATTTATATTATTTTCTTTTTGTTATACTTCAGTTATCGTCGCATCAAATTTGGAGTATAAATTACGCTAACAGGGTTGGAATTATCTCTGTATTTCTTTAATTTATTACACACACATATTACGTCCTACCTCTAACTTTAGAAGCTATCATGTCGAAATAATTTTTTCTTTTTAGTTATTTTGCGTTTTATAAATTATTTATTTATAAATTATTTAATTAAAATACTACTACTATTACTTTTATTTAATTAAAATAGTTTTTATCAAGAAAAATTAACAATATTTAAAAATTAGCACGTATCCGACGTATTCACTTCATCTTCAGTCCCTACACTGACAGCGCATTCGTTTTCCCTCATGTACACACTCCAGCGAAGAAAGAGTTACCCCATTATCCTACACAAAGAAGCTTTTATCGCTGAAGTGGACGGAATAAAAGTGGTAAGTTTACCGACTGAGAAGATCCGACACGAGATGCATGCTATTAACTGGCTTAGAGAGTGTAATAGTAAGAACTGTTTTGGTGACTCTATTTTATACAAAAAGTAATGGAATCGAATAGAGTAATATAAAATATTTTTATTCAATGTAGATTAGATTACAAGTAATTCCTGGTTTTTTTTACTTTTACCACTGGTTCGGATTTTTTTAAGAAAATTATATAATAATACACGGGTTATACGAACTATATAACAAATATTGAAGAAACAGCTTGGAAGCGACCACCTTATTGAAAGAGGTTATTATCAACGATTTATTTATTTATATTATAACTAGATTTTTGTTCGTGGCTTTGCATGTGTGGGTTATATATAACACGGTTCACTTGTAGAGTTACTTCAGTATCTGTGTCTATGTCTGTCTGTCACAAGATTTTTTTTTGAAATCTTAGGGACTATTGAACGTAGATAATTGAAATTTGGCATAGATATAATATGCTTAGGGAAAACGTAAGTGTGTTTTTCAAAATCGCGTTAATATTTAACAACACCTATCACTTTTTTATATCGAGCATGTTTTCCGATGCATCCTTATGAAAGGTAAATTTTCTTGGAATCATAATCGCGTTATTTACACACATTTTCAAAAAGTGTTATAAATGAATCCTAGAGTGATAATGAACCACTATAATTTATATACATATATATATATATATATATATATATATAAGTATATATTTAAAACGAATAGTGTCATAAAAATTATTTTTAATCTATCGTTCTAAATTTTCGTGTGAAAACGCTAGCCGCCACGCTGTTTAAATCGTGACGTCACCGTCCTAGAATTTTGCCGATTTTGCAAAGGAATAAGGTACTTTCTAATGTTTAATAATAAGTTATCAGGTTATCAAGGGTTTTGAACGGCTTTCCTTTAGTAAAATATCTGTACTTGGTAATATAGAGACCTTATATAGTTTCTTGGACCTTATTGTAATATTGTGCATATTGCATGAATGAATTACTAACTCAGCGGAGTCAAGAAACTAGTAACGTTAGCATGTAGGTACATAGCTCATAAGAGCTATGTACCTAAAACCTAAAACCGCTATAAAGCTCTCTTCTGCAAAACAAATATAACTTCTAACTTAAGAGTACCTATAGCGAAATCGAATAAAACATTATGCTATTCTCTACCTGTCTCGACACAAGTAAGACTTCTTATCTTTTTTACAGCATATGCTGTAGATCTTATTCTCCTTGTTAGTTTAGATACTATTATTTAATCTGTGGTTTAGATATATGGGGCTCCCCTAGAAGCTTTGCGCCGATAATAATGGAACAGTGGGATCAGCAGAGCTCAGTTCTTTGACATTAACAACATAACGTTATTCAGATTTTTAACTTTTGGCATTGAAAATTTTATACATTTAGTCTTATTTTAAATTTTATTTTAATTTTTTGTCACTAACGTTAATCAATGCACTAACTTTTCAACTATTATTAATTTTGTCATAGTTAAATGATTTTTATAAGCATAAAATTCAATGAAGTATCAACATCAAATTTTACTATATCACGATTATCCTTTGCATGGGAAGGTAAGTCATTAACCCTTCAAGGGCCATAAAAATCCCATGCAGTCGCATGCGCCCGCACCCACCCACGGCACTTAAAACCATTAAAAATTATATTTGAAGACTACTTTTCTATGAAGAAGCTTAGCGTTATAAAATCAATACAAAATTCGTTATGCTGTGGTCTAAACAAAAGTCAGGTTTTACTTCATTACAAAAAGATTTTATTGTATTTTGAAAAAGTAGTCTCTATACATACGTTTTATGGGTTAAAAAAAGTGCTGTGGGTGGGTGCGACCTCATGAAACCGCTAGGGATTTGACGGAATATGACCGCGGTTTCATGAGACCGCTAGAGGGTTGAGAGATTAATATGGACTAAAAATAGGATATCGACCAAGAATATTATTAGTTTATGATTTGTTTATTGGGCTCTTTTCATTTATTGAGCCATGAGGAAAACTCGTATTATTTTCTGCGTTTTATATTACTTAAGAATGAAATATTAAGATTAAGGTACCGTTAAGAGCTTTCCTGATTAATGTCTCATGGTGAACACAGTCAAAGCCTTTGACACGCTTAACACACTTAGACAAATGGCAAAATATACCCAAATAATCGTCGGAATTCTTCCATGCACAAAGAATAAGTTACATACTCAACATCAGTGTCAGTTTTCAAGCGATCCCTTATATTGAATTGAATTGATTATTTACTGTGAACTCTGAGAAATACTTCCATTGTAATTCTTTAAAAAAATTAGATGCTGATGATTATTGAAATTTAATCAACATTTAAATAATATTATAAGTCGGACTAATAATCGCTTAGATTTAAAAAAAAAACCTTATTTATCCCACCGAAATTAACATCTTAATCGAAAATTCGATTTTTTGGAATATTAATAAATCTTCTAAAAAATAAGTCTTTTACTATACACAGAAGGAAAAATACACGTAATAAGTAATATACGCGGGACAAGATGTGTCGGTGTAGTTTTTTATATTGAATATTTATATATTAATAAAAAATAATATTTTATCTACGGAATGCAAAATTTTTGGGCAAATTATCAATATATAACGATGTATAAAAGAATATAATAATTAATTTTTCATATTATTTTACATTAAACACTCGTAATGTTTTGAGAGTAAATTTCGTAGCTAGTTTGTATTCAAATGGTTGGTTTGCTGAATATTTAAGTAAATATGAGCGTAAATAATACTATGAAGTGTTTGAACGCTAGTCTGCTTGTTAATAATATAGCAGGTTGTTTAAGTTATTGCATTTGAAATTGGAAAACTTTCGTAAAATTATTATCGGTATATAGACCACAAACCATCACATTTTAACTGTATAATATAACATAAATACTTCATCATCATCATCATTACAGCCCTTCACAAGTCCACTGCTGAACATAGGCCTCCCCCAAGTAACGCCACAAAGCACGGTCCTGAGCCACCTGCATCCATCGACTTCCTGCATGTCTTACCAGGTCGTCACTCCATCTAGTGGGGGGTCGCCCTACTCTACGCCTACCGGTACGAGGCTGCCACTCGAGAACCTTTCTTCCCCATCGGTTCTCATGGGGGGATATTTGCCATAGTTGCCACGCTTGGCGAGCGGGTTGACAACCGCAGTTTTTTATTATGTTATTGCTGTTATCAAGAAGATGCTGCTGCCCATCTCCTGCCTGTCTCCCTCTGTCGCCTCTTACGACACCCACGGGAAGATATGGGGTAGTGGATATTCTTAACTGCCACTACACGGCATAAATACTTAATAGTGTATAATTTAGGCAACTATCTTCCTACTCTAGATAGATTCGAGTACCGAATCAATTGAATTTGATTTGAATTAAAGGCAATTCGTATTTCATACGCTAGAATTTCTTGAAGCGATTACCCACGCCCGCAGCGGTTACTGGGTTTGGCGAGACTGTGTCACGCGTAGAATATAAGAAATATATACATGTGACTTCAATAAATTTTTGCGACGCGATTTATGCCCGTGGCACGTGCGCTTTTTTGCGACTGCTGCTGCACCGGCGGGAGAGTAGTAGAATCGAGGAGGCCGCAGTGCCGGCGCACTATGTGGTCGTAAACCGCGGCGAACGCAATTACTGGCAATCAATCCACCACAAATTAACCGCCTGACGCCCCCTCGACTTGCGTTCATCTCTTCCTAAATTTGTTGGCGTTATCGTTTCCGCGGCGTCACGACTTCGCGAAAAATTGCGATCTCGTAAGTTTTACAACTAAGTTGTAGTTCCTATACCGCTACAGGTGCGGGTAAATATCCGTGAGTTCTTAGCCATAGAAACAAAAGCCAGCGCTTAGTCGAATGGTGAGTCGAATTGGAATTAAATTTAGTGGTGAATGTTTTCTCAAAAATCATCGTCGTCATGGCTCATTATATGTCTACGTCTTTCTTCAATTGTCCGGGAGAGGAAAGCACACCACATTGATATTCTGGTGCATATTACTATGTTTTCTACCTATTTCTGGTACCTTGAATTACTGTGTTCCATTTTAAAGGTTATAAATATATAATTACCGTTAAAAAGAACCTCTTTGTCATCATCTCTTAATCGTTATAAATTTTTTGGCACACTTGCTGTCGCAGCTAGCATTGCAATCATTACTATCGCATTTTGGAAGACGAACAATTTGTAGTCATTTGGAAGAAAAGGTTAAACCGGTATCTAAATGTTTTCTGTACTCAAAAGATCTAGACGATATTTATTTATTTATTTAAAAACTTACATGCTAAAGGATACATAGGGCGAACTTAATGCCATGTGGCTTTCTCTGCCAGTCAACCCTGGGTGCCAAGGACAATTGTTGGCAGGTGCGACGATTTCATTCCGTCCCACCGTTTGCAGAATATAATAGAATATCAGCGCCTTCTACTTGACCGCATTCAACGGAGTGAGTTGTTGTACGCAGCGGAATTGTTCTGCTACGCACCACCACACTGTGGAATTTACTATCGCCAGCGATTTTTTCGGACCGATACAACTTCAAGATAAGATCCTACTTCTTTCTTAAAGGCTAGCAACGTACCTGTACTTCCCCTAGTGTTGCAGATGTTCACGGGCAACGATGATCACTAATAATAATAATAATAATTTACTGAGAAACAAAGCCTTAAACATAACACAATGTTATCGTAGATTAATTGTAACAAAATGGCTAGCATAAGGGACTTATAGATAAGTTAATCCCCTGACTTCCATGCTAGTGTCGGCTCTCAGGCTAGGCTCTTTACTATTAGGTAAGATGTTTGCTTGTTTACTTCCTGTTCCATAAAAAAAATGAAGTGAGTTATAAAAAAAACGAATCGATTACAGGCTGTGACACATGGCATTTTGATCCTCAGAAGTGATATCGCATATGAAAAAATAAATAAATGGCGCCCATTACTAATGTTTCTTAATTTGCTATAATATTACGAGTAAATACTGATTATCAACAAAAGCGCAACCAACCAGGTCCAATTGCTATTCTGTAAGAGGGTACAGAATAGTAATCACCTACACTCGAACATAAAAAAAAATCAATTCATCAAAATCGGTTAAACCATCAGGTCAGGGGCTAAGCGCTCGCTGTAAGTTTCACATTACGTGACCGAGTCGGATTCTATATCGCCGGCAACAATAAAATAGTTATTTACAGTTTTAAGTGCTGATTTATCACGAGCTCGGCGATGAAGGGAAACATCGTGAGATATCCTGCATGTCTGGGAATTAAGAAAAAAATATATTTCTCAGACATGCGAAGCTCGCCTACACGCATTGGGGAAGCACGGCGAACATTTTTTGCCCTGCAACCCTCTCAGAAGTTAGAGGAGGTCTGTGTCCAGCAGTTTGATGTACATTGGCTTAAACTTTTATCTATCTAGCCGTTTAGAAGAAGTTGAGTAACAAACACATACATATATAAAGACATTCTAACCATAGACGGTAAAAATTTTACTGTGATATAGTCAGACGTATGTGAATAGCGATGTTGATATCACTCGATATTAAATCGATCTTGGTTTTCTATTTAAAACGTATTGGACGAAAGCTTATAAATTCGAGTAAGTTTTAATAAAAAAACTGTTTGCCCATGCAGGCCATCCCTGGAACTTCCCGCTAATTTTCAATGCAAAGCTCTCCAAATTCCACCAATTACGTTGCGAAATCTCGAAGTTATGTTAAAAAAAAGGTTTTTTTTTTCAAATTATTTCTTCTTCGATATGTCGTGAACTAAAGAACCGATTTTTATTTTCCAAATGGAAATCGACGTAATTTTTTTAGGTTAAGAGCTGGTTAGTTTTTGAAATCGATCAGTAAAGCCGTTTAAAACTTATTCCAAAAAAACAGTTTTTCAAAATTTTTATTTTTGAGATTTCTCAAAATCTACTCAGTTCATATTATCATCAAATTTATTCCACATTGAGATCTTTAGAACGTTGCAAACCGCATCTCAATCGATCAAGACGTTCAAAAGTTACGAAAGGAACGCACGCACATACGCACGCACGCACGCACGCACGCACGCACGCACACACACACACACACACACACACACAGATTTAAAAAAAAAAACCGAATCTTGTAAATGACTGTATGGTGGCGGCTTAAAATAATACATTACTTCATTTCTTTCTATCTCTGCTTTCCAAATTAGTAAGAGGTAACTAAGGGAAATACCAGAAAATTATTATGGCTTCCGATAGATGGTGGTATAACCACAGAATAAATAATAGTAAAACGTACAGAAGTTACTCTGTTTTGATGTTGAGTGCTTGCCGAATTTTAATAATTATTATTAATTGGATAAATCGCGCACGCAAGCTAAATAAAACTTTATCGTACTTTGTATATTTTCCCCTTTCTAAATCACGGCGGATACAAAGTTTTGATTTCAGTATTTTGTGTTATTATAACTTAAAATATTTAAATTACAAAAGAAAGGTATAGTTATTGTGATGTTTATGAAAGCCGGAGAGAACACAAAGAACGTAATGCAATCTATATCGTTTATTCCATAATGAATTCGCTGTATTATCTTAATTTACCCGCCACCTATATAATAAGTCTTAACCTACTACCCTACATTACACTCCTCTACACTTATTTATTATTATGCTAATCTTAAATATAACTTAATTACTTAACATTATTGTATCAGCGCTTAATCAATAATAAGGTTTTTGAGTCTACATTGCCTTATAGGGCGACTCCGAGGCTTTGTGGGCGGTACAACGTTTGGCAAGGTATCCTGATACGCCTGTGAACCCGGGTTCTCACTGGTCGTCTCCCTTGCCGACTCCTTTAAGCCGATTTCAGCCTCTGAGGTTTTTCCCACCCCCCGGTCATCCCGATCCGCCGACGGACCCGGCTGAGCCTTTCCCACCTCTGGTGTCACCGTCGGCTCGTTGGTTGAATTTGTGCTGCAACCTGACTGAGGATCATTGTAAGGACATGTCATAGATGCCCTTAAAGATCTCCTTTTTAATTGGTCTATATGTCTATGAATTATTTCGCCACCTTTTCCCTTAATTGTATAGCTATTAGGACCCCTAACGTCTACTACTTGACCACTGCCCCACTTTTCCCCTTTCAAGTATTGTCTATACCAAACATCTTCCGAAGGATTCAGTTTCCTGTCTCCTCCTTTGGCTAAGTCTTTCTGGTGTCGTTGCACCTTATAAATCCTGTTTTCCCTGTCTGGTTTTAAAATATCTAACTTAGTGCGCAGTCGTCTACCTAACAATAACATAGCGGGACTCTCGCCGGTGGTTGAATGCTCCGTATTCCTATAATATAGCAAAAAAGTTTGTAGTGCCCTGTCTACGTTTTGTTTTTCCTGCACCGCTTTCTTTATAACCCGCTTCAAGGTTTTTACCGCGTTTTCAGCTAAACCGTTCGAAGCAGGGTGATACGGAGCCGTGAAAATATGATCGATACCTTGACTGCATATGAAGTTATTGAATTCTATACTTGAAAACGGGGGGCCGTTGTCCGTCACGATTTGTTTGGGTAGTCCCCAACGACTGAAAAGTTCCCTTAACTTATCTATTACCCCCGTGGCTGCCGTACTCGCTACTTGATAGATTTCTAGCCATTTTGACATCGCATCGACCCCTACCAAGTACGTTTTTCCAAAAACGGGCCCCATAAAATCTAAATGTATCCTTGACCAAGGACGATTGGGCCATTGCCACATACGAGGCGTCTGTTTTGGCGGAGCATCCGCTTGCGCCGCGCATGTCTCGCACTCCCGGCATATCCGCTCCACCGCCTCGTCCACACCGGCCCACCAAACATAGCTTCGAGCTATAGCCTTGGATTTGACAATGCCCATATGAGGTTCGTGAATCATACATAAAACTTTTTCCTTACAGGCCTCCGGAACAACTAGTCTATGCCCCCACATCACACAGCCTATTTCCTCATATAATTCATTCTTTCGATTAAAAAACGGTTGTAAACCCTTAATATTACATTCCCCTGGCCAACCATCCCGAATATAGCTAATAACCTTCGAGAGAATTGGATCCCGAGCGGTTTCATTTTTAACTTTATTATAATCTAACAACAATGATTGCTGAACGAAATGCAGATACGTTTGCTCGGGCGCCGCATGAGTCATCTTACTAGACGAAAGCGGCAGACGCGACAGGCCGTCCGCTCCATTCACATCGGTACGTATGTACTCAATATCAAACGAATAAGCGGACAAAATAATTGCCCACCGTTGAATCCGACTCGCTACCATAGTTGGTATACCTGTGTTCGGTCCAAAAATGGACACTAGCGGCTTGTGATCGGTGCGCAGAGTAAAATGCCGACCGTACAAATATTGATGGAATTTATTTACGGCAAATATAATCGCTAATGCCTCGCGGTGTATCTGCGAGTAGTTTTTCTCGGCGTCGTTAAGCGTGCGTGACGCATAAGCCACGGGGCGCTCGCGACTGCCGTCGTCGCTCGGCTGCGACAACACGGCCCCTATCCCTCTGGCGCTCGCGTCGCACGTTACTATAACCGGCCGCTGGGGGTCGTAGTGAGCTAATACTTCCGCGCTGATTAATACATTTTTGACTTCAACAAACGCGCGCTCACATTCCTTCGACCAAAACCAATTTTGACCGTTTTTCAGTAATTGGTATAATGGTACGAGCCTACTACTCATGTTTTTAATAAATTTTGCGTAGAAATTTACTAAACCCAAAAAAGACCGTACCTCGGTCACGTTACTAGGCCTAGGTAGCTTAGCAATTGCTTCTATCTTTTTCGGGTCTGTTTTTACTCCGTCTTTACTAAGTACATACCCTAAAAACTGCACTTCGTTTACAAAAAATATACATTTATGATTTTTTAATTTCAATCCGTTCTTATGTAACCTGCTAAAGACAGCTTCTACGGCTTGAAGGTGGTCGAACTTATTTTTCCCGCCGATTATGACGTCGTCTAAAAATACTTTGACATTGGGGATGTCCTTTAACAAATTATACATAATACGCTGAAATATTCCAGCACTCGATGCTAGCCCGTACACTAACCTATTATACTGAAATAAGCCGCGGTGCGTATTAACTACGGTTAACTTTTTAGTATCGTCTAGCTCTATCTGATTATAGGCTTGAGACAGATCGATTTTTGAAAAATATTTCGACCCACTCAACCTAACAATTAAATCCTCAACTCTAGGTAAGGGATATCGATCAACTAACAAAACAGGGTTTATCGTCGCCTTATAGTCAGCACAAATTCTCAACGAACCGTCAGCTTTGTTTACCGGTACCAGCGGCGAGGCCCAGTCGGAGCAGTCGACGGGCTCGATGACGCCGTCGCGCAGCATCGCGTCCAGCTCGGCGTCGACGCGCTCGCGCAGCGCATACGGTATTGGCCGCGCGCGGTGAAACACCGGCGCTGCCCCCTCGCGGATTCTTAACGTCGCCTTGCCGCCCGTGTACCGTCCCAGCCCTCCATTAAACAATTCTTTATATCTGGAAAACAAATTTTTCAATTGATCATCTAAATTACTTCGGTTACTCTGCAAGTTATGGCAGTTGGTAAATAATGGTAATTTTATTTTTAATTCAGATAACCACTGCCTGCCCAACAAGGACGTGGTTCCTCCTTTGACAACAAACAATTCTAATCTTTTTTTCTCTCCACCGTAACAAACTTCCGGTGTGATTAATCCTAAAGGTCTAAGTGACGAACCGTCATAGAACTTCAAACTAACACTTGTGTTATCTAACTTAATGGTACTAAAATATAGCTTATAAGTTTGTTCGCTAATGCATGTGTTCGCGACGGCCTAACAACGCTAAGAAACGAAGTTATAAAGAATATTGTTTTTGTATTAATAATGAAATTACCAACAAAACTGATGAAAACGTGTATTAATATAGTTGTGTAGCATGTTTATAACTCTTAGTATATTTGTATAGAATGTCGTTTTGATAACAAGTGATATAAACAACTTTTATTATATACCAAAAAATCGACCAATCACAGCGCGTCTTATCGTGGAAAAGTTTTTAATTAACTGCGTAATAGTTCATACTAAAATAAGGAAAATAATTTTATGTTCTAAAAGAGTTATAAATATGACATTCAATTAGCATATGGCTTATAGATTAAAGAAGTATAGGGATATTTTTGTATAATTAAACGCATTTGGTAGATATATAAAAATCAAAGAATTAATGTACCCAAATATTATGAAAACTTTGGACATTTCGTTTAATAACTTTTTACAATGTTAATATTTTGAGTAACCTTTATGATATACTAATAAAGTACCAGACTACCGATTTAATGATGTATAGCATGTTAGTGTAGCAATTAGTTTTGTATAGAAAATATTGCAATTTATGCCATTTGTATAGTGAAAAGTTTATGCAATAAAGAGGCAAACGGAAAATGGCAAGCGGCTCACTGCAAAGTATTGCCCAAGTCTACCTTAGGGGCTCGGGACCCAGTACCCGTAGTAGTGTGAAGAACTACCAGTGACAGTGAAGTGAAGTGAGTGGTATCCGGTGGTAGCTGAAGTGACTAGTAGCAGTATATAGTGAATAGTGAAAGTGTTAGCTAGCCGAAAAAGGTCGTAACTGACATTCGCAGTTACATATCGTGAAAGTGTTAGCTAGCCTAAAAAGGTCGTAACTGATATTCGCAGTTACATATTATAGTGAAAGTGGTAACTGATATCCGCAGTTACACAAGTGATAAAATCAACTAGTTTAGTTGATAATAGCTGCTAGTCAGTAGTGTTAGAAAACCAGCTACTACCAATAGATCTTTGATACCACCGTACAATTTAAAGAAATCTTTCGAAATATACAGTGACCAACCAATAGTGAACAACCGTAGTTTTGACAACCGTGATCAATAGTTATAGTTATAAAATTTCGCGACTAATCAATCAGTCGAACCGCTGGCCACTACCTTGCTATTTGTATTTGTTAATCGTGCATTTTGATTTAAACTACAGTCCACAATATTTCAGCGGCACCCACGAAGACGGCGGTGAAAGTACCCACCGGAACCTATAGGTGTAGGACGTGAGCGACTCGCGAAGTATCTTCGACAACATTTACTCCGGAGAGTTTCGCCCGTCCGGCACATTCGTTGGTCCTTCGAGCCGGATATATCCGTTTGTATTTCGGAACTGGGTAAATAGTCACCACCGTATTTAAACCGCAGAATTTTTCAGATTCAAGATGCCGATCACCCGTTCGCAAGGAAGGGAAGCCAAGGCGTGTACCGTCGGTCTGGAAGGAGGTTCGTCGGCCAGTAACGCCGCCGTCCACCACCAGATGCCACCACGCTCACCGTCAACGGTAGAGGGCGCTGAGGCGCCATGCTGCCCCCCCGAGGGGGGATACCCCTGCCCGCGCCGGCCACTACGACCCGGACAACGAAGCAGAGGGAACATATAGAAGGCAACGATGACTTTAGCCGTGCATCATCGCCAACAGCCCGGGAAGACACCCACACCGAAGAGCCACCAAGGGGCCACACCGATTTCAGTAAGAAGTCAAAGAAGACTGTTCGGCCCAATAGAAGAATTTTGAAGGCTCGTGAAGAAGTATTGAAGATCAAACTAGAACTTGCGCAGATCTCTTTACAGATGGCTGAAGAAGAAGACGAATCAGACGACTATGATGAAGATGGTCACTCCAAAAGTGAGTACGTTCGATCTTGGCTCGAAAACTCTGTAGCCAAACAAAAGTCAAATCAAGGCGCAACCACCGGAGGGAAGGCCCCATTTAATAAAACCGTCACAAAGCCAACCCCGGACGTTGTCGACCTCAGTGAGCCCCAAAAGGAGCTCACGAACCAGGATTCCTATCCAGAAGACGTACAAAGGGATCCCATGCCACAGAAGCTCAGCCAGGAACCCATCGTTAATGAAGACAGGGGGCTCCTACCGATTGTATCAGAGCTCACATACCAGGATTCCTATCCGGAAGATGTACAAAAGGATCCCAAGCCAAATAAAGCTAGCCAGGAACCTGTCATAAGTGAAGACAGGGGGCTCCGTCCATTTATATCGGAGCTCACGTCCGCTATAGCCGCGCTCGCTGACAAATCAAAGTTAGAGAGTGCGCCACTATCGTCGCATACTTTCGCAGCGTCGAAAGCTATAATGACACTGCCAAGTTTTAGCGGAGCACATACCGAGTGGCTTTCATTCCGTGCCATTTACGAAACAACCCGAGGCTACTTCAATGACATTGAAAACACTGCTAGACTAAGACGAAGTCTACAAGGAAGAGCCTTGGAAACAGTCAGTTCAGAACTTATTGGGCATGCTAAGCCAGATGAGATTATGCGAGAACTGGAGCTACAATTTGGGCGTCCAGATTCAATTGCGCAAGCAGAAACCGAGAAGTTACGAGGATTAGCACGCTGTACAGAAGCGCCCAGAGACATCTGCACATTCGCGAGTAAAGTGAGGGGAAGCGTCGTCACTCTTCGAGCCCTAAAGCGAGATCATTACCTCGTCAACGCAGAGCTGCTACGACACCTCACCGACAAACTGCCAAACTCTATACGTGCCCAGTGGTATAGAATCTACACCGAAAAATATGACTCTAGACCAGACCTCGGCTGCTTCAGCGATTTTATTACCGAGCAAGCTCGCTTCTGCAGTGCATTTGCGCCTCCAGAAATTATAAACGAAGCACAAAGCAATCGTTCAGTACATAGAGCACACGCGGCTACTACTAAGCCATCTCCGAAATGCAGAGTGTGCGAAAAAGAGGGTCACTACGGATCCGAATGTAAAAAATTTAAGGAAGCAGATATCAACAAAAGATGGGAACTCGCAAAGCAAAATAATTTATGTTTCCGCTGTTTACGTTATCGAAATCAGACACACAAATGCAAAACCAATAAGTGTGGAATAGAAGGATGCACCGCGACACACAATCGACTTCTCCATAGTAATACAAAGGAGAAGACTGAGGTCAAACAAAAAGAACCTCAAGAAACTGTTGCTAACTCATTCGGTGTGTCAAAGCATCAAGCCTATTTAAAAATAATTCCGGTGCGAGTAATTGGACCGGCGGGAGCTGTAGACACACACGCCCTGCTGGATGATGGGTCAACAGTTTCACTAATGGATGAAGAGATCGCCAAACAAATTGGAGCTAAAGGGCGGTTCGACCCGTTTAAGATCACCGCTATCGGAAACACTACCCTCGATTCACCGGAATCTCGAAGAATTAAAGTATCGCTGAAGAGTCTCCACAGCAAAAGGGTGCCATTCAGAGCACGCACGGTCGCAAGCCTAAACTTGGGGCCACAGACTGTGCGTGCGGTAGACATAGCCAAGTGCAAACACTTGAAAGACCTAAAGGAGCAGCTAATATATGACTCCGGCAACCCAAGGATCCTAATAGGACAGGACAATTGGAGACTTCTGATAGCCACTCAAATCCGTAGAGGTCCACCGCACCAGCCAATCGCCTCGCTCACAGAATTAGGATGGGTGCTACACGGGGCACACACTAAAGCCCCGTATCAGCGCGTCCACGCGGCCAATGAGCTGCACAAGAGCGAGGGAAATATAGATGACCAACTCCGCGAATATTTCGCGCTGGAATCTCTCATTATCAATCCGAGAAGACCAGACTCCGACCCAGAGAAGAAAGCTGAAGATATACTAAATAGCAGCACCCGTCAGTTACAAGACGGGTACATAGAAACAGCGCTTCTCTGGAAGGAAAAGGATATCGAGATGCCTGGTAATTATGAAACAGCAATAAAACGGCTCGTTTCCATTGAAAGAAAATTAGATCGAGACGAAGATCTAAAAAGGAAGTATGATGAACAAATGAATTCCCTTGTACAAAAAGGATACGCCGAGATAGCACCGAAAACTAGCACACCGGGAAGAACATGGTACCTACCCCATTTCGACGTCCATAACCCAATGAAGCCAGAGAAGTTTCGAATAGTACACGATGCCGCAGCCAAAACAAAGGGGGTGTCGTTGAACGACTTCCTGCTCACGGGTCCAGACCTACTGCAATCACTACCAGGGGTCATGATGCGTTTTCGCCGCTATAAAATCGCTGTCTCCGCGGACATAGCCGAAATGTTCATGCAGGTTGAAGTTAGACCCGAAGACAGAGATGCCTTAAGATATCTCTGGAGAGGGGATCGACGTAATGAAGCTCCACAGGAATATAGAATGACGTCGATCATTTTCGGTGCAGCCAGTTCGCCCTGCACAGCCATATTCGCGAAGAACTGGAACGCTAAAAAATACAAAGACAAGTATCCAGAAGCCGTAGAAGCTATCATCCAAAACCACTATATGGATGACTATCTCGACAGTTTCCAGTCTCTGGAAGAGGCAATGCGAATATCGAAGGAAGTACGCGACATACACAAAGACGCGCACTTCAACTTAAGAAAATGGGTTTCCAACGCACCAGAAGTTGTAAAAGAATTAAAACCTGACCATGAAGCATCTGAGTCAGTCGATCTGGGAAACAAAGGAACCGAGAAAAAGATACTCGGATTAATCTGGAAACCGGGTACCGATCAGCTGAGCTTCAACCTAAAGCTCGCTCGACTTCCAATCAGTTTGCTGCATGAAACACCAACCAAGAGGGAACGTCTCATACGGTGCGTGAAGACGGCACTATACACCGTCCTTCATGAGAGACATCCGCATGAGGAAGTATTAGCCACGCTGCTCTGCGAGGTGGAGTACACAGTGGTGGAGCCACGTGTTTAAGGCTGCCGAAGTCTAGTTCCCCGGTCGAACCTTAAACCTATTACGCGAGATATTAACTAAAGTGGACTGTATATGCGATTGCTTCTACGCTTACGTAAAAGCGACTACTATAGCATGCGGTATAATGCACTCGCTCTTCCCTAAAACTAAACTATTATTGTGCCAAATCGCTGAAAAGGAATCCTGCCTTATTAGGAGAACAACAAAATTGGAGCGGGTTAAACTATGTAAGGCAGGAGCTAATTAAAGGAATTGACTCACCGGGGTTTCTTCTATCCTGTTGAGCACTATAGCTGCAACTTCTGGAACTTCTTCTGGAACACTCCGGAGAGAGGCGATGCGCGACTATATCTCACACGATGTGAGGCGGGTCTCCTGGAGCTCGACTGCTTCCAGGCTAAAGCGGTTTCTACTAGCGGTGTGGTTTCAGCGACGACTGCAGTGGAAAAGAGCTGTTGTTCCAATGACTGGCGCGGCGGGAAGAGGGCGCGCAACGGTCGCGCGTGTCTTATATGTCCTCGGCTCCGATGATTACGCGACATTCTAGAATAATCTTCTTTCCCCTCCCCGATGTGTCGATGGAGGATCGAGGAGGGTATGAATGATATCGTTTTGTCGGAAAGGAACAAGCGGCTTGGCACCTCTACCGTCAAATGTAATAATCCAATGGTTTTTTTTTTTCGCGCAACCACACAGTAAATAGCAGACCATTGACTCACATCTCTGTAGACAGCGACGATGACGAATCCATCACTCCAAATCACTTCCTTTTAGGAGGATCTGCGAGATTGCCGACACCTGGATTATTTGATGAAAAGGATATGAATAGCAAAAGACACTGGCGACGCTCCCAGATACTCGCTGACATGTTCTGGCAGCGTTGGGTCCGAGAGTATTTACCGGAACTTCAAAACCGGCGGGAGGCCCATGGGCGAGGTCCCAATCTCCAGGTGGGCGATCCAGTCCTCATAGCTGACGGCCAGTTACCTCGTAACACCTGGCCACGAGGGAGGGTGGAAGCTGTTTACCCCGGTGCGGACGGACAGATTCGCACTGTGGAGGTACGCACAGCAAACGGCCTAATCAAGAGGCCAACCAGGAAACTCGTGCCGCTGCCGAAGTAGAAGCAACGTCGCTCACCGAAATGGATGCAGCGCCGCTGTGAGAAAATCGTCGCGACGCTGCACGGCGGGAGAGATGTTCGCGACGGCCTAACAACGCTAAGAAACGAAGTTATAAAGAATATTGTTTTTGTATTAATAATGAAATTACCAACAAAACTGATGAAAACGTGTATTAATATAGTTGTGTAGCATGTTTATAACTCTTAGTATATTTGTATAGAATGTCGTTTTGATAACAAGTGATATAAACAACTTTTATTATATACCAAAAAATCGACCAATCACAGCGCGTCTTATCGTGGAAAAGTTTTTAATTAACTGCGTAATAGTTCATACTAAAATAAGGAAAATAATTTTATGTTCTAAAAGAGTTATAAATATGACATTCAATTAGCATATGGCTTATAGATTAAAGAAGTATAGGGATATTTTTGTATAATTAAACGCATTTGGTAGATATATAAAAATCAAAGAATTAATGTACCCAAATATTATGAAAACTTTGGACATTTCGTTTAATAACTTTTTACAATGTTAATATTTTGAGTAACCTTTATGATATACTAATAAAGTACCAGACTACCGATTTAATGATGTATAGCATGTTAGTGTAGCAATTAGTTTTGTATAGAAAATATTGCAATTTATGCCATTTGTATAGTGAAAAGTTTATGCAATAAAGAGGCAAACGGAAAATGGCAAGCGGCTCACTGCAAAGTATTGCCCAAGTCTACCTTAGGGGCTCGGGACCCAGTACCCGTAGTAGTGTGAAGAACTACCAGTGACAGTGAAGTGAAGTGAGTGGTATCCGGTGGTAGCTGAAGTGACTAGTAGCAGTATATAGTGAATAGTGAAAGTGTTAGCTAGCCGAAAAAGGTCGTAACTGACATTCGCAGTTACATATCGTGAAAGTGTTAGCTAGCCTAAAAAGGTCGTAACTGATATTCGCAGTTACATATTATAGTGAAAGTGGTAACTGATATCCGCAGTTACACAAGTGATAAAATCAACTAGTTTAGTTGATAATAGCTGCTAGTCAGTAGTGTTAGAAAACCAGCTACTACCAATAGATCTTTGATACCACCGTACAATTTAAAGAAATCTTTCGAAATATACAGTGACCAACCAATAGTGAACAACCGTAGTTTTGACAACCGTGATCAATAGTTATAGTTATAAAATTTCGCGACTAATCATTCAGTCGAACCGCTGGCCACTACCTTGCTATTTGTATTTGTTAATCGTGCATTTTGATTTAAACTACAGTCCACAATATTTCAGCGGCACCCACGAAGACGGCGGTGAAAGTACCCACCGGAACCTATAGGTGTAGGACGTGAGCGACTCGCGAAGTATCTTCGACAACATTTACTCCGGAGAGTTTCGCCCGTCCGGCACATTCGTTGGTCCTTCGAGCCGGATATATCCGTTTGTATTTCGGAACTGGGTAAATAGTCACCACCGTATTTAAACCGCAGAATTTTTCAGATTCAAGATGCCGATCACCCGTTCGCAAGGAAGGGAAGCCAAGGCGTGTACCGTCGGTCTGGAAGGAGGTTCGTCGGCCAGTAACGCCGCCGTCCACCACCAGATGCCACCACGCTCACCGTCAACGGTAGAGGGCGCTGAGGCGCCATGCTGCCCCCCCGAGGGGGGATACCCCTGCCCGCGCCGGCCACTACGACCCGGACAACGAAGCAGAGGGAACATATAGAAGGCAACGATGACTTTAGCCGTGCATCATCGCCAACAGCCCGGGAAGACACCCACACCGAAGAGCCACCAAGGGGCCACACCGATTTCAGTAAGAAGTCAAAGAAGACTGTTCGGCCCAATAGAAGAATTTTGAAGGCTCGTGAAGAAGTATTGAAGATCAAACTAGAACTTGCGCAGATCTCTTTACAGATGGCTGAAGAAGAAGACGAATCAGACGACTATGATGAAGATGGTCACTCCAAAAGTGAGTACGTTCGATCTTGGCTCGAAAACTCTGTAGCCAAACAAAAGTCAAATCAAGGCGCAACCACCGGAGGGAAGGCCCCATTTAATAAAACCGTCACAAAGCCAACCCCGGACGTTGTCGACCTCAGTGAGCCCCAAAAGGAGCTCACGAACCAGGATTCCTATCCAGAAGACGTACAAAGGGATCCCATGCCACAGAAGCTCAGCCAGGAACCCATCGTTAATGAAGACAGGGGGCTCCTACCGATTGTATCAGAGCTCACATACCAGGATTCCTATCCGGAAGATGTACAAAAGGATCCCAAGCCAAATAAAGCTAGCCAGGAACCTGTCATAAGTGAAGACAGGGGGCTCCGTCCATTTATATCGGAGCTCACGTCCGCTATAGCCGCGCTCGCTGACAAATCAAAGTTAGAGAGTGCGCCACTATCGTCGCATACTTTCGCAGCGTCGAAAGCTATAATGACACTGCCAAGTTTTAGCGGAGCACATACCGAGTGGCTTTCATTCCGTGCCATTTACGAAACAACCCGAGGCTACTTCAATGACATTGAAAACACTGCTAGACTAAGACGAAGTCTACAAGGAAGAGCCTTGGAAACAGTCAGTTCAGAACTTATTGGGCATGCTAAGCCAGATGAGATTATGCGAGAACTGGAGCTACAATTTGGGCGTCCAGATTCAATTGCGCAAGCAGAAACCGAGAAGTTACGAGGATTAGCACGCTGTACAGAAGCGCCCAGAGACATCTGCACATTCGCGAGTAAAGTGAGGGGAAGCGTCGTCACTCTTCGAGCCCTAAAGCGAGATCATTACCTCGTCAACGCAGAGCTGCTACGACACCTCACCGACAAACTGCCAAACTCTATACGTGCCCAGTGGTATAGAATCTACACCGAAAAATATGACTCTAGACCAGACCTCGGCTGCTTCAGCGATTTTATTACCGAGCAAGCTCGCTTCT
The DNA here is from genome assembly GCA_036936625.1 of Parnassius smintheus behrii. NCBI lineage: Eukaryota > Metazoa > Arthropoda > Insecta > Lepidoptera > Papilionidae > Parnassius > Parnassius smintheus. The sequence continues at coordinate 49,102,659 of JAUPFT010000004.1, forward strand.
GCAGTGCATTTGCGCCTCCAGAAATTATAAACGAAGCACAAAGCAATCGTTCAGTACATAGAGCACACGCGGCTACTACTAAGCCATCTCCGAAATGCAGAGTGTGCGAAAAAGAGGGTCACTACGGATCCGAATGTAAAAAATTTAAGGAAGCAGATATCAACAAAAGATGGGAACTCGCAAAGCAAAATAATTTATGTTTCCGCTGTTTACGTTATCGAAATCAGACACACAAATGCAAAACCAATAAGTGTGGAATAGAAGGATGCACCGCGACACACAATCGACTTCTCCATAGTAATACAAAGGAGAAGACTGAGGTCAAACAAAAAGAACCTCAAGAAACTGTTGCTAACTCATTCGGTGTGTCAAAGCATCAAGCCTATTTAAAAATAATTCCGGTGCGAGTAATTGGACCGGCGGGAGCTGTAGACACACACGCCCTGCTGGATGATGGGTCAACAGTTTCACTAATGGATGAAGAGATCGCCAAACAAATTGGAGCTAAAGGGCGGTTCGACCCGTTTAAGATCACCGCTATCGGAAACACTACCCTCGATTCACCGGAATCTCGAAGAATTAAAGTATCGCTGAAGAGTCTCCACAGCAAAAGGGTGCCATTCAGAGCACGCACGGTCGCAAGCCTAAACTTGGGGCCACAGACTGTGCGTGCGGTAGACATAGCCAAGTGCAAACACTTGAAAGACCTAAAGGAGCAGCTAATATATGACTCCGGCAACCCAAGGATCCTAATAGGACAGGACAATTGGAGACTTCTGATAGCCACTCAAATCCGTAGAGGTCCACCGCACCAGCCAATCGCCTCGCTCACAGAATTAGGATGGGTGCTACACGGGGCACACACTAAAGCCCCGTATCAGCGCGTCCACGCGGCCAATGAGCTGCACAAGAGCGAGGGAAATATAGATGACCAACTCCGCGAATATTTCGCGCTGGAATCTCTCATTATCAATCCGAGAAGACCAGACTCCGACCCAGAGAAGAAAGCTGAAGATATACTAAATAGCAGCACCCGTCAGTTACAAGACGGGTACATAGAAACAGCGCTTCTCTGGAAGGAAAAGGATATCGAGATGCCTGGTAATTATGAAACAGCAATAAAACGGCTCGTTTCCATTGAAAGAAAATTAGATCGAGACGAAGATCTAAAAAGGAAGTATGATGAACAAATGAATTCCCTTGTACAAAAAGGATACGCCGAGATAGCACCGAAAACTAGCACACCGGGAAGAACATGGTACCTACCCCATTTCGACGTCCATAACCCAATGAAGCCAGAGAAGTTTCGAATAGTACACGATGCCGCAGCCAAAACAAAGGGGGTGTCGTTGAACGACTTCCTGCTCACGGGTCCAGACCTACTGCAATCACTACCAGGGGTCATGATGCGTTTTCGCCGCTATAAAATCGCTGTCTCCGCGGACATAGCCGAAATGTTCATGCAGGTTGAAGTTAGACCCGAAGACAGAGATGCCTTAAGATATCTCTGGAGAGGGGATCGACGTAATGAAGCTCCACAGGAATATAGAATGACGTCGATCATTTTCGGTGCAGCCAGTTCGCCCTGCACAGCCATATTCGCGAAGAACTGGAACGCTAAAAAATACAAAGACAAGTATCCAGAAGCCGTAGAAGCTATCATCCAAAACCACTATATGGATGACTATCTCGACAGTTTCCAGTCTCTGGAAGAGGCAATGCGAATATCGAAGGAAGTACGCGACATACACAAAGACGCGCACTTCAACTTAAGAAAATGGGTTTCCAACGCACCAGAAGTTGTAAAAGAATTAAAACCTGACCATGAAGCATCTGAGTCAGTCGATCTGGGAAACAAAGGAACCGAGAAAAAGATACTCGGATTAATCTGGAAACCGGGTACCGATCAGCTGAGCTTCAACCTAAAGCTCGCTCGACTTCCAATCAGTTTGCTGCATGAAACACCAACCAAGAGGGAACGTCTCATACGGTGCGTGAAGACGGCACTATACACCGTCCTTCATGAGAGACATCCGCATGAGGAAGTATTAGCCACGCTGCTCTGCGAGGTGGAGTACACAGTGGTGGAGCCACGTGTTTAAGGCTGCCGAAGTCTAGTTCCCCGGTCGAACCTTAAACCTATTACGCGAGATATTAACTAAAGTGGACTGTATATGCGATTGCTTCTACGCTTACGTAAAAGCGACTACTATAGCATGCGGTATAATGCACTCGCTCTTCCCTAAAACTAAACTATTATTGTGCCAAATCGCTGAAAAGGAATCCTGCCTTATTAGGAGAACAACAAAATTGGAGCGGGTTAAACTATGTAAGGCAGGAGCTAATTAAAGGAATTGACTCACCGGGGTTTCTTCTATCCTGTTGAGCACTATAGCTGCAACTTCTGGAACTTCTTCTGGAACACTCCGGAGAGAGGCGATGCGCGACTATATCTCACACGATGTGAGGCGGGTCTCCTGGAGCTCGACTGCTTCCAGGCTAAAGCGGTTTCTACTAGCGGTGTGGTTTCAGCGACGACTGCAGTGGAAAAGAGCTGTTGTTCCAATGACTGGCGCGGCGGGAAGAGGGCGCGCAACGGTCGCGCGTGTCTTATATGTCCTCGGCTCCGATGATTACGCGACATTCTAGAATAATCTTCTTTCCCCTCCCCGATGTGTCGATGGAGGATCGAGGAGGGTATGAATGATATCGTTTTGTCGGAAAGGAACAAGCGGCTTGGCACCTCTACCGTCAAATGTAATAATCCAATGGTTTTTTTTTTTCGCGCAACCACACAGTAAATAGCAGACCATTGACTCACATCTCTGTAGACAGCGACGATGACGAATCCATCACTCCAAATCACTTCCTTTTAGGAGGATCTGCGAGATTGCCGACACCTGGATTATTTGATGAAAAGGATATGAATAGCAAAAGACACTGGCGACGCTCCCAGATACTCGCTGACATGTTCTGGCAGCGTTGGGTCCGAGAGTATTTACCGGAACTTCAAAACCGGCGGGAGGCCCATGGGCGAGGTCCCAATCTCCAGGTGGGCGATCCAGTCCTCATAGCTGACGGCCAGTTACCTCGTAACACCTGGCCACGAGGGAGGGTGGAAGCTGTTTACCCCGGTGCGGACGGACAGATTCGCACTGTGGAGGTACGCACAGCAAACGGCCTAATCAAGAGGCCAACCAGGAAACTCGTGCCGCTGCCGAAGTAGAAGCAACGTCGCTCACCGAAATGGATGCAGCGCCGCTGTGAGAAAATCGTCGCGACGCTGCACGGCGGGAGAGATGTTCGCGACGGCCTAACAACGCTAAGAAACGAAGTTATAAAGAATATTGTTTTTGTATTAATAATGAAATTACCAACAAAACTGATGAAAACGTGTATTAATATAGTTGTGTAGCATGTTTATAACTCTTAGTATATTTGTATAGAATGTCGTTTTGATAACAAGTGATATAAACAACTTTTATTATATACCAAAAAATCGACCAATCACAGCGCGTCTTATCGTGGAAAAGTTTTTAATTAACTGCGTAATAGTTCATACTAAAATAAGGAAAATAATTTTATGTTCTAAAAGAGTTATAAATATGACATTCAATTAGCATATGGCTTATAGATTAAAGAAGTATAGGGATATTTTTGTATAATTAAACGCATTTGGTAGATATATAAAAATCAAAGAATTAATGTACCCAAATATTATGAAAACTTTGGACATTTCGTTTAATAACTTTTTACAATGTTAATATTTTGAGTAACCTTTATGATATACTAATAAAGTACCAGACTACCGATTTAATGATGTATAGCATGTTAGTGTAGCAATTAGTTTTGTATAGAAAATATTGCAATTTATGCCATTTGTATAGTGAAAAGTTTATGCAATAAAGAGGCAAACGGAAAATGGCAAGCGGCTCACTGCAAAGTATTGCCCAAGTCTACCTTAGGGGCTCGGGACCCAGTACCCGTAGTAGTGTGAAGAACTACCAGTGACAGTGAAGTGAAGTGAGTGGTATCCGGTGGTAGCTGAAGTGACTAGTAGCAGTATATAGTGAATAGTGAAAGTGTTAGCTAGCCGAAAAAGGTCGTAACTGACATTCGCAGTTACATATCGTGAAAGTGTTAGCTAGCCTAAAAAGGTCGTAACTGATATTCGCAGTTACATATTATAGTGAAAGTGGTAACTGATATCCGCAGTTACACAAGTGATAAAATCAACTAGTTTAGTTGATAATAGCTGCTAGTCAGTAGTGTTAGAAAACCAGCTACTACCAATAGATCTTTGATACCACCGTACAATTTAAAGAAATCTTTCGAAATATACAGTGACCAACCAATAGTGAACAACCGTAGTTTAACAACCGTGATCGATAGTTATAGTTATAAAATTTCGCGACTAATCATTCAGTCGAACCGCTGGCCACTACCTTGCTATTTGTATTTGTTAATCGTGCATTTTGATTTGAACCACAGTCCACAATATTTCAGCGGCACCCACAAAGACGGCGGTGAAAGTACCCACCGGAACCTATAGGTGTAGGACGTGAGCGACTCGCGAAGTATCTTCGACAACATTTACTCCGGAGAGTTTCGCCCGTCCGGCACAGCATGACACTGCCGTTCCCGTATCAACCTCCATATTGATGACTTTATTATTTACAGTCACTGGCAAACTCACCGCCTTATAGTCACCTAAACATAGGTGATGAAACTCCTCTAATTGACCCCCGTCTTCATCATGCCGTGCCACGTTTGCCTGATGACAAGCGGTATGCCTGGTTGTGCGAATACATGCCGCGCCCTGTCCCGGACACACGCGTCGTAGGTGACCCGTGCGCTTGCACCTGCTGCACACGTATTCCCGGAACCGACAATCCTCATAACCGTGGCCTGTCCCTCCGCATCCGCTGCAATTTTGACTGCTAATTGCATCGGGCCTCCTTACAGCTGTAGACGATCCCGGCCGATTGTGTTGTGGCTGGCGGTCTCCGCGCATTCCGCGCCCGCCTCCCCCCAACGTTCTCCGCGATCCATTTTTCCCGATCACCAGCGAGTGCACCCCCGCCATATCTCTTCCTGATGTTGCTGACTCGGTTGCATCTACCGCCGCAGCGTCCCGCTCCGCGGCCTCTAACGAGCTGGCAATCTTTATCGCATTGGTGAAACTTAATGTGTCATCCTCCGCAAACAGCCTCTGCCGAATAACATCGCTCCTTAATCCGCAGACAAATTGATCCCGTAGACTTTCACTAAGACCGTCGCCCAGTTTGCAGTGACGTGTTAATTTTTTTAACTCTGCTACGTACTCTGCTATATTCTCATCCGCTGCTTGCCTCCTTTGTCTAAAACGATACCTTTCCGCTAACGCGGATGGTGCCGGCTGTAAGTGGTTGCGCAATAGACTAATGGCGGCGTCCTCGTCGCCAATGTGATGTTTATGAAAGCCGGAGAGAACACAAAGAACGTAACGCAATCTATATCGTTTATTCCATAATGAATTCGCTGTATTATCTTAATTTACCCGCCACCTATATAATAAGTCTTAACCTACTACCCTACATTACAGTTATATATATTTTTGCTGTAAGTACCTATCTATAAAATATTCCCCTTTCATAACTTCTTTCTAAAATCCTTCGGTAACTTAAATAATGATATGAAACCTTTTGTTGTACATTTAGTATACATCCACGCAACACTTATAGTAGGAACGACGTTTTGCCATTATAATTTATCACATAGGTAATGTTGCACAGCTAAGTTGACATCTGGCACTAGCGTCATCTGGTATCGTGTAACAGAGCGAGGAGAGCTTTCCAGAAAATACATGACTCGTATTTCAACCAACAGCGCCATCTAGTATCGAGCAGAAGAATTAAGCTTTCTGGAAGCCGCACACTCGAATTTTCTGCGCTTGGTCGTTTGGCGCGCGTATTTACTTGAATATTCTGGAATATTCTGGATGTTTTCGTGGAAGAGCCCTATATAAAGGCGCTGCAATACGCGATCGGGGAAGTATTGAATTTGGTGAGACAAGCGAAGCTTCGGAGCGGAATAAAGTGAATCAGTGTGATTAATTATTGGTGTTTTAAGTTTTAATTTGTGTAAAGAAAATTAAAGTGTTAATTTAGGTAATTCTATCAACAATTTTTATTGTCACGAACCTCAAGCTCGTAACAGTAATATACATAACATATAATTTTTAAATTACATTAAATAATTTACAACTATTTTATCTTGCAATTAAATATACTAAACACTAAACAAAACTATTTGAACAAGTATTTACATAAAACTATTTACGTAAACAGCGTTAAAAAACTTTAACATTCAATCGCCTACAACGCGCTAGCCTCGACTGGGTATTACGTCGGTGACTCACGATTTTAGGTAATTATTTGATGACAAAGGCCTGGTATAATATATACAGTATAACCATATTACTTACGCCAGACGTAAATTTCCACACTTAGTACGGGGAGCAGTGTCAAAGGTGCGAGACGTTAAGAATAGAAAGTAAAATAACTGTATGTAAATTAACAAGTGATATATACTATTCAAAAGTCAAAGTAAAGTTACAGCCTATATACGTCCCACTGCTGGGCACAGGCCTCCGCTCATTTCTGAGAGGGTTTTAGGGCAAGAAATTGTCCGCCGCGCTGCCCCAATGCGTGTTGGCGAACTTCACATGTCTTCGAAATATATTTTTTTATTTATTTCTCTGACACGCAGGTTTCCTCACGATGTTTTCCTTCACCGCCGAGCACATGGTAAATCAGCACCTAAATTGCAATTAACAATTTCATTGGTGCCAGCGGGGATAGAACCCGGTTTGCTCGCGTACTGTGAAATTTACAGCGAGCGCTAACCATCTGACCTACCACGGCTATATTATTTATACAATTATATATTCATAATCACACATACACCTAGACCTATGAATCTGAGACGTGGTCCTCCATTGCTGGCCGTATGAGGATGCTCAAAGTCGCTCTGCGAGCTATGAAGAGGGCTATGCTTGGAGTTTACCTGCATCATAAACTTAGAAATGAGGATATTGGCAGAAGAACCAGAGTGACTGACATAGCCCAACGGATAAGTAAGCGAAAGTGGCAATGGAACGGCCATACAGCTCGAATAACCGATAAGCGATGGGTAAAAAATATACTCTAGTGGCAACCTCGTACCAGCAGGAAAATGAAAGGGTGTCCCCTAAATAGATGGAGTGACGACCTGTTAAAACATGCAGGAAGTCGATGGATGCAGGTAGCTCAGGACCGTGCTTTGTGGCGTTCCTTTGGGGAGGCTTATATTAAGCAGTGGACATGTGAAGGGCTGTAATGATGATGAACACATACACCGTAACAAATTATTGGAAAAACAATAAGAAATAAACAATACTAGAATTGAGCTTGAAGAGTGTCGAGAAAAAGTCATTGACCGCTTTATTAAAAGAGATTACGGATGAAACCGTCCTTATAGAAGTTGGAAGGTCAAAGTCGTCGGATGACCTTCAAAAGAGTTAAACATAAAACCAGGCCGATATAAAGGCACTTTAAGAGAAAGATTATAATTAGAACGAAAATGTAAATAGTAGGAATCATGAGAAAAATAAAATTTAGCTATAATATCCTAGAAGATGTACTACGCCGTTGAATAGATTTTAGTCGAATAAGGAAGTCAGAAATGTGCCTTAAGTCCAAAAATAAGCATAATGCAGTTGTTTAAAATTCGTTCTATTTTTTTTACAAGAATTTGATTGGCATCAGAACAACAGACGTCAGCAAAGTCGATAGTACGAATACGATAGTCGAAGTACCAACGGTTGCACCGGCAATAACTTATGTCATTATCATTACTTGCGTTTATTTGATATAAATTACTAAATATAATATTCTTATCCCTTACTTTGCCTCAGTATGGTCTTGAGAACCTATTACAGCCATTGAATTATGCCGACGTTACTATTTCTTTATCTATTTGTAACTAAACTAAACGTTTAACACACACACACACACACACATACACACACACATATATATATATATATATATATATATATATATATATATATATATATATGTGTGTGTGTGTGTGTGTGTGTGTGTGTGTGTGTGTGTGTGTGTGAGAGAATGGGCTCCTACATTTATTCGAATATTTTATAAAGGTGTTAAAGTAGTTGAAAGATACATTTTCGACGAGAATTCAACTTTAATCCGTTTTCCATTATCACTGTCTGTTCGTAAGCTGCTTTTCAATAGTTAATGGAAACGCATTTAGTGCTAATGTACCCATGTTAAATCTTTTATACGCAGGGATATTAAATTATATAATTATATAACAAATTTATACGTCAGTAGTAGAACTAGTATTTTTTATAGGATGGGATGACAGACGAGCACACAGTCCACCTGATGGTAAGTGGATGCTGTGGCCCATAGACATCTACATTTATCCTCGATTACGAATCAAAATGCAAATGCGTTGTCACCCGTGAGGACTAAGATGGAATGCCTCGTTTCCAGTAAAAAGGATCTCCGGTTCTTTACACTAACCATACGAAACAGCAGCATTAAGCTACTATTTGACGCTGGTACTCTGTAAGAGCGTGGTCCTTCCCCGGTCGAGCCGACCGTAAATATAACTGTAAATATAACTGCAGCATGGCTTTACCACGTAAAATTATTCGAGTATTTCTTTGCTGAAGTGTTGTTGCTGGTCGTAAAATAAATCACAAATAATACTTATAATATATGACTTGCACCGTGATGTGGCGTTCTGAATTATCCACTACCTCATATCTTTCAGAGGATATCGTAAAAGGCGACTGAGAGAAACTGAAACAGGAAATGGGCAGCATCTTCCTAATAACAACTCAAAATAACAAAAGAACCGCGATTGTCAAACCGTTTGTCAAGCGTGGCAACTGTGGTAAATATTTTCCCGCTTTGAGTCAATCAAAAGGGGAGACAATATTTATCCAGCCATTTTACTGACTGCAATCGTATTACGAATCCATCCATAAATCAATTGCAGTTATAACTTAGTATCCTTTTACAGGCGCTGCAAAAATAATAAAAACATTATAGTTTAACCAATTACCAAAAAATGTACATATTACTTTTGATTATAATTAAATAAAATATATTTACTAGGTTAAATTCAAAAAAGTAAGCGCTTTAAAAAATAGCTATGCAATGTGCAATACTATTTATACCAAAATACCCTCACACATTAAGGAATTACTATATAATAAGTTTGAAATTTCACTACGATGATGGGTGGTTGAGAATACATTTTACACAGTAAATGAGTTGTTGAATTGTAGTAACTAAATAGTTTTACCGTAATTAAAAATAGATGCACTAATTAATTTACTCAAGTGTATGAATTTGTATGTTTATTAAGATTGTAAAAATATGTTTTAGTTATTCTTATAGAATAAATTCAGTAATTAATTATATTATAAAATATTTTGAATATCTGCATGCTGTTAAAAGCAGCTAAGTAGGTTTTGTTAACACAATAACAGTGATAACGTCAAGAACAAAACATTTTGTATCTATTCAGTTGCAAGTAAAGAATTTGAATTTGAATTTAAGTGCTTGTCGTAACTCGTACGTTCGCCAGCACCAATAAATTTACATGGAATGAAATAAAATATAACGAAATTAAAATAAAATAAAAATGAAATAAATGGTAAAGTTCAAAAATCTAAATCTGATAACTTATCAAAATACCCTACGTTTATTCTCTACCGAGAGAAGAAACGGCTCAAAAAATCAAAAAAGTATTTTGAAGAAACCGAACTGTCTAAGAAATTAAATATTTTGTGTTAAGTAATTACTGAAATTCAATAATACGTACAAGATCAATTTGAATTATTCCCTGCCCTATATACCTTTCAAAATGCGAAAATCAATAATGGGTTGGACGATGAATACCGAAGACCTTAGTCCTCAGCGGTGAGAATATATTTGCATTTTAACTATTATTTATATAGAATAAAGAAATTAGAGTAATTAATAATAATTTATTATTATGGAAGATAGATGTTTGTGGGCACAGCGTCCAATTACCACCATGTAGTCTGTTAGTACGTTGGTCATCCTTACTTCTTTAAACAATTGGCAGAAGGATAACGGGAATAGGAAATAGTTTGATAAATATCATACTTTATTATGAGGCTTCGCTTTATGCAATTACCTTTGTCGAAATTCTTGGTGGTTAGAATTACCTCCTATGGTATGTGTAGCATTCAATCATATTAGATGTTTCATACGTGTCGAAATACGAATTGTGGTTGGCATTCCAAATAGGTAATTAGATTTATATAATGATCGAAATACGAATTTGATGAATAGGTATTGTTAAGTGTAGTCCGATTACATATGATTTTATGTATTGTATTACCTACCGAAATTCGGTCTCGATTATTATTATACGAACACCTTACTAAATCTCAGTCTGGTGTTGAGCCTGTCTTACGTTGTTAGTTTGCACTAATGTAGAAATATTTTACTAATAAGTAGTCAGTTGGCGGATTCTAAGAAATGCTTTTGTCCTGAGTTGTTCTCCGAAAAATTTGTAATGAGTGATATGGTCCCATAGGTAGAATTAAACGAACAGACTTTCTTTTAGATATTAGGTTATGAGGTACTCTATGAGGAGGATGTTCTGCAGCGGCTTTTTGATAGGTTGTGATTGAATGATGAAAAAAAATCAATATGATTGAAATACATATTTATTAGTGCAGGTATCTTAAGCAAACGGTTTTTTGTGAGTAGACTTTTCCGCACGTGAATTTTAAAATGCTTCAGGTATAACGGGGACGATCCTCATTAGCACACAGTAACCGACTCATTACCTCTTATAAATCCGTAATCTTACACGGAATACGAAGCTTAGGTGAAATGCGGCGTTTAAAAGTTTGGAGTAGGTATGTTGTATAATTTGCTAAAAATTTAAAGAGCCGTGCTCATAACCAAATTTTTGTTACAGCTGCTAGTTTCAACAAAGACCTGCGTAGGAAAGAAATACTATAGTGCAAGAGCGTGTGCACTCCGTACCCTACATTCACAATCCGAAAGGAGGCGATCCAACACGACGCGAGATCAGACGCAGGGCACATAGATTTATTTGCAGTCCAAGGCATTGAGGTAAAACACAGCCAACTTCCTGACTTCAGACTTCTTGGCAGAAAACTTCCATTACTGATTTGCTAAAACTAATAAATTTGATGATGGCAGAAATACTTAATAAAGTCACAAGTAATACGTAATACTTACTGTTTATTTAAAATATATCTTTTAATTTTTACGGAGTTTTGACAAAATCTTATCATCAACATTTATGTTTTCAAGTACACTATAGAATAAAGATATCACTATGGATTACCAAAGAGAAAAAAAGACAATCTCAAAATCAAACCCTTACGTTCATCGACTCGACGACTTCCAGCCTCCCGAACAAGCCGGTTTCCGAAAAGGCTTCAGTACCATAGACCACTTACATACCCTGCGGCAGATTGTACAGAAGACCGAAGAGTAAAATCTGCCACTTTGCCTGGCGTATGTGGACTATGAGAAAGCCTTTGATTCCGTCGAAATTTGGGCAGTGCTACAGTCCCTTCAGCGGTGCCAAGTTGACTGTCGGTATATCGAAGTGCTGAAGTGTTTGTACAGTAGGGCTACAATGGCTATCCGAGTACAGAACCAGAGTTCAAAACCTATCCAACTGCAGAGAGGTGTAAGACAGGGTGACGTTATATCCCCGAAATTCTTCACCGCTGCGTTGGAAGATGTTTTCAAGTTACTGGACTGGAAAGGATACGGTATTAACATCAATGGCGAGCACATCACTCACCTTCGATTTGCCGATGATATAGTCCTTATGGCAGAATCGCTGGAGGACCTTAGCACTATGCTCAATGACCTCAATGGCGTCTCCCAACGCATAGGTCTCAAGATGAACATGGACAAAACAAAAATCATGTTCAATGTCCATGTCACACCTATGCCGGTAGTTGTTGGGAGCACTATGCTTGAAGTTGTTGACGAGTACGTTTACCTGGGACAAATAGTCCGACTAGGTAAGTCCAACTTCGACTGAGAGGTCAATCGACGGATTCAACTCGGCTGGGCAGCGTTCGGGAAATTACGACACATCTTCTCGTCAGGTATACCTCAATCTCAGAAAACTAAAGTGTACAACCAGTGCGTGTTGTCAGTGATGACTTACGGATCAGAGACGTGGTCCTTCACTGCTGACCGTATGAGGACGCTCAAGATCGCTCAGCGAGCTATGGAGAGGGCTATGCTCGGAGTTTCTCTGCGTGATAGACTCAGAAATGAGGATATTCGCAGTAAAACCAGAGTGACCGACATAGCCCAACGGATTAGTAAGCTGAAGTGGCAATGGGCCGGCCATATAGCTCAAAGAACCGATAACCGATGTGGAAGAAAGGTTCTCGAGTGGCAGCCTCGTACCGGTAGGCGTAGTGTAGGGTGACCCCCCACTAGATGGAGTGACGACCTGGTAAGACATGCAGGAAGTCGATGGATGCAGGTGGCTCAGGGCCGTGCTTTGTGGCGTTACTTGGGGGAGGCCTATGTTCAGCAGTGGACTTGTGAAGGGCTGTAATGATGATGATGATGACGTTCATCGACTCCTGCACGCCTGCATGGCTAAACAGATCGGCACGGTATTTAGTGGAAGGTTGCTCTACACGTAGTACTACGTGTTCCTTCCCTGTCAATTTCCGGGTTTTTCAGCTATATCGCCGACATTTTTACCTCATTAAACGAATGTAACTACATTTGCACATTGCATTAAACAAATAAATAACAAATGTAATTTAATGACATCTGAAATATAATCCCAAAAACTAAACCATTTTGCTTTGCTCTACGTTAACGTTAAGTATTAATTATTTTCACTAATTTAAGATGTTATAAAAACCTGTTAGAATCTTTGATTTATAACGTTTAATTTATTTTTTTAACCATACGAAACAAAATGAAAGTGTTTTGCATAATAGACATAGCACACACAAGCGAACCGTGGAAGTGGCTCAAAGCGATAATAGATACCACTGTCGTTGTAAGGCGAACGCTATCTTCCGTGGCACCCGACGCGGAAATGTCGTCACCCTTCAGACAATCTTCATTTCCTTCGCAGCCATTTTGCTCCCGTCTCGCTTTTGTAAGCGTCATAATATAGCTGCATCCTTTTTGAGATAGATATAACAACTTGTTTTTTTTTACGTAAAATGGGAACAACTTAGTTTTGTAATACAGATAAATATGGATTAAACATGATGATAGCTGACTACTCACTAAGCATTCAAAATATTTTATTTAAAGATTGGTATTTACGTAAAAATACAAAAAAGAGAAAAACGTACAACAAAAATAAAATTACAGAGAATATAAAATGTTAAGTGTTTTAGATTTGTGAGACGAGATAAAAACGAGAAGGTTCTAAATTCAACGAATACCTATGTTTTATGTAATGTATATTCACCGCATGTTCGGAAATAGCTGAACTAATTTAAATAGTTATTTTTATAAAGAATAGAATGATAGAGTAGCACATATTTCACTTGATAGTAAGTGATTGCTATGTCCCATAGACTTCTACATCTGTTATCAATCAGGAATCGAAATGCAAATGAGTTGTAACCCTTGAGGAGTAAGATGGCATTTTTTTAACTTTTCTAAACCAGCACTTAGACACAATCCCACCTGATGGTAAGTGGTGATGTAGCTTAAGGTGGTAAAGCGCACTGACTTAACAAAAACCTATTCACTCTTGCCTTGAAGACACCCACATTGTAATCGGATGGAAAGACAGATGCTGGCAACTTATTCCATTCCTTCGTTGTACGCATGTTGAACGTCATAGCAAATCGTTTGTTTCGAATGCGTAGTAAGTCAATAACGAAAGGGTGGAGACGGGCTTTACGTCTGGTTGTCCGATAGTGGAAGGAAGAGGGAGGAATTAAATTATGCTATTCCTGCGCACACTCTCTGAAATGCATCCTGTAGAAGACCGATAGGCCGACTACTTTGCGCCGGTGTTCGAGGCTGGTAAGATTGGTTTCAACCGAATTCAGATCACTAATAAGCCTCTTATCACGCCGTTCTATTGAGCCCTAGGCCAATAGGTGGCATTTTGCAGCACTTTCCCATAGATGACAGCAATTCTTCTGCACGATCGGACTTGCGTTTTATAGCTAGTTTTACAGCTAAGGTGCTGGCTCCTTTTTGCAGTGAAGAGAAACGCTTGTGTTTAGGAGGCGTTGAATTTCATAAGATTAGTATCGCCCCATTCGGAGACTGCCTGTAGTGTGAGATTCACATGCTCTACCATAGCTTCTCTGTTGGATTGGATTTGATCCCAAGTGGTTGATATCTCTCCAAAACTGTACTGTCGTCAGCGTACACATAGATATCGGACATAAGAAAATCATTTATATGCAGCAGGAAGAGAGTTGCAGATAGAACGAACCTCTGAGGAACACCGGCGTTAGTCGTCACTGGATCGGATGAGTAGCCATTGACAACGGGGATAAGCCGTACGCTAGAAGGTTAGCCAGAAGGCTAGCGTGCCATACTCTGTCAAAGGCCTTTGAGACATCTAGGAAAACATCACGTGCTTCCCCACTGTTCTCGAGTGCCTCGCCCATACGTGTTTGGCATACACTAGAAGGTCCCCAGCTGACCGATATCGGCGAAACCCGTACTGCCGGTCACTAAAGAAATCATTCTGTTCTAGGTATGCCATTAAGCGGGCGTTCAATATAAGGTTCATAATCTTGCAGAGTATGGGGGTAATTGAGATTGGCCGGTTGGCACGGCTGCCTATTTTTGGAACAGGCTGCACGTTGGCCAACTTCCAGGATTATGGCACTATCCCAGCCCTAAATGAGAGACGGAGCAAGCGTGTTAACACAGCCAGCCAATGGTTCTCTATACTTACCATACAAAACAAAATAGCACTTCTACGCTAGTATTCTCTGAAAGTGTGGTCCTACCCCGGTTGAGTCAACCCATTAGTGCTGCAGCTATGTATAAAATAATTTGTGGTATATACTTTTAAAAATATTATATTTCAGGGATGGTGGCATAATAATTTGAAGCAACAATTCTCTGCCTAGGGATGGAAATATAGTAGATGAAGATTGTAATGTAATTTTGCTGACAATCTAGTAGTTACCTTTGAGATAATTTAATTTTAATTTGTGTAATTTGTCACATTTATTCTATAAAAAATATTCCTCAGGTCACTCATGAGCATAAAATAATTTACTTACTTACTTACTTACTTATCTTCACGCACAATCCCTAACGGGGTAGCCAGAGAGAACAGATCGCCAAGTGTCACGATCCTTACATACCTCTTTCGCTTCTTTCAGGTTCATTAACTTCTTCATACATGCACGTCTAGGTATCCGAGTACTCTTGACCCTCCCCTCTTCGAGCAATTTGCTCACATGGTCTTCGAAAGTTGGTCTCGATCTACCTCAACACCTTTTAATATTTACTTTCGCTTTATATATTTTCTTCACCATTCGGTCTTCACTCATTCGTTCAACGTGCCCAAACCATTGGAGTACGCCCCTATCAATTTTTGTGATAAGGTCATCTTTCAATCCTGCCATATTGCGAATCTCTTCGTTTCGCTTTCGGTCAGCTATACTAACGCCACACATTTTACGAAGAGATCGCATCTCCACTGCATTCAACTTGCTTTTATGCTTCTTCTGGCATACCCAGGTTTCGCTGCCATATAACAAAGTCGGTACCAACACTGCGATATGTATTGCAAGGCGTGCACTCTTCACCACGCCTTGCCTTTTTACTAATGCATTCTGGGCACCATTGACTTTGTTTCCGGCAGCGACACGCCTATCCACATCTAAATCACATCTTCCATCCTGGCTGAAAGCACTCCCCAAGTATACAATTTCATTTACCTGTTCTAGACATTCCTGATTTACCCATATTTCACATTTCGTTCTCTCTTCGTCCTTTTCAAATACCAGAACCTTAGTTTTATTAGCATTCAAACGGAGACCTTTAATTTCACATTCCCCTTTCATACACGTGACTAATGCCTGCAGTTCTGCTTCTGAAGGTGCAATAAGCACTGCAACATCAGCATACAGCAGACAATTAACTTTTATGTCACCCAATTTCACACCCAAACAGCTATTTTTCAGCTTCTGTAAACAGCTGTCGAGATACAGTATGAACAGCCAGGAAGACATGACACAACCCTGTTTTACGCCCGCTTGGACGCTAAACATGGGTGACAGGTCATGCCCTACCCGCACACAGGCTTTACAGTCATAGTAAAGTGACTGCACAGCCCTTAACAATCGACCATCCACACCATATCCCGGCAACAGTTCCCACATTTTCTTCCTTATAACCCTATCAAATGCTTTCTCCAGATCCACAAAAGCACAGAAAATTCTCTGATTAACACTCAGAGGCTTCTCCGTGATCATGCGGAGAGAAAATATTTGATCCGTGCATCCTCTTCCAGGTCTAAATCCGCATTGTGCCTCCCATAAGAATCTTTCCGATTTCTCTTGCATCCTACGTGTCAAAACCTTCGAGTAAACTTTACTTGCTAAACTGGTCAAGCTGATCGCCCGATAGCACCCGCAGTCAAAATGTGAACCTTTACCTTTATATAAAGGCACAATGACCGCGGATCGCCAATCATCCGGGACATCTCCCGTCCCCCAGCACAAATTGCACAGCAGATGAAAGCTGTCCCAGACGCGAGGCCCACCGTACTTGATCATTTCAGCAGTAACTCTATCTAGTCCCGCAGCCTTACCACATTTCAAACTTCGAATCGCACGTTTAATCTCTTTCATGCTGATGACCTCAGTGTCATCGAGGTCCGTGTCCGGCGTGCCAGTCACGGCGTCACCCCCGGATCCTTCACTAAGATCATGACACGCATACATTTCTCTATAAAATTCACTCCATCGCTGCATGACGTCCGATTTTTCTGAGAGGACGTCATTGGTTCTCGAAAGCACTTTGTTCATTCTTAAGGCTGTCGCACCACTTCGGGACCTTCCAACCTCTTTCCAGAAGAATTTGGAGTTTTCCCTAAAGTTGTGCGACAACCTCTCGTCCGCTTCTATTCTACACCTTTCACGTACTTCCTCAATCAATGTTTTCACACGAACTTTCTGCAGCTTATATCTTTCTTTCATCTTCTCTCTCATATGCTCATCGTTACTAGAGGCCAAGTAGTCTAACCACGCTTTTTTCTTCTTTTTTACAGCTTCTCTCACTTCATCATTCCACCATGCATCTCTTCTTTTACTACTACCTCTTTTTTGTCGTTCCACATACTTCTTCCGCTGCACTTACCATTCCACCCCTAAGGTTCTGCCATGTTCTCTCCACACATTCATTCCTGCCATCGATGGTGTCAAGCTTTTCGGCTGCCCTCGTGTGATATTTGTCCCTAGTATTCGCTTCCTGAAGCTTCCAGCTTCGGATGCGACAGACCGACTGTGGTTCTGTTACTGTCGTCCGGTAGCGCCAACCCGCGAACAAACCCCTAAATCTAGTAATTACTAGATAATGATCCGTTCCCAGGTCAGCACCATTGAACACTCGTGTATCCATCACCTGTTTTCGCAGTCGGTCATCCACCAGGAAAAAATCAATCATACTTCTCTCATTCTTTCTTTCTCTAGTGTACATATGGATTTTCCTGTGATTAAACATAGTGTTTGTCACGAGAAGACCCTTTTCCTTGCATACAGCCAGTATAAGCTTGCCAGCATCATCAACCCTTTTATCGCCAAACTTTCCAAGCACCGACTCGTACCCTGGTCGAGCCATACCTACCCATCGATTCAAATCACCACATACAACAGTTCTTTCGTTTCCCTTAACCAAATCTAGAACTTCTCTTACATTCTCCCAAAACTCCTCCAGCTCAGCCCTGGACGACGAAGCTACCGGCGCATAAACAGCCAAAAGGAATAACTTCGTCAGTTCCATTTTGAAGCGAACCCAGAGAAGCCTTGAGTTCACAACCTTGTACTCAGTCATAAGATCGACCAACCGGGACGACAACAGCACTCCCACTCCCTGGCAGGCGTTCTCGCTTTCCGGGACTCCGGACCATATAGCTAACGTCCCGCCAGGGAGCTCTTCAGTACCACTGCCTTTCCGTTTGGTCTCCGACATACACACGACATCTAATTCTCTTTCTTTCATTATTTCGATCAACTCATTCGTCCTATCTCTCATGCCCCCTCTAACATTCCACATGCCAACTCTGCACTCCGTCCTCCACCTTCCGCCGTGTCGGGCTGTGCGTGACGGGTGGCGGTCCCCATCGCCGCTTTGCGCGCTGCATTCCACACCTACGGGGACGAGCTGGTGTACGTCGCCTTGGGGGGACGCCCTAACCCTCGTTTGCATGGGTGCGCAGCTGTGTAGAATTGCAGCTCTGAAAAGGGCTGGCAGGGGTCGCGACGAGCACGCTTCTACAATGACTCCCTATAAATTCTGACCCCCTAAAAATTTAAAAAATATGTCTATTTATAATAATTATAGTAATAGTATTTACAATGTATTTTTCGTAGCGACAACGTACGTAGCACCTCACATTTGTGTCGTCACATCAGCATCGATCACACTGTGTGCGAACTTAATGTTTGCTTTGTGGAAATTTAGAACTTCATGATAAACGCAACGTACAACTTGGAGCACATTGGGCACTTAGCAAGCATTCGAAGAGCGTTAGCAGGCGAGTCCCTAATTGGTCGCTTTTGGATTTTATTGATATAGAAATGTGTATCAAAATGCTATATCTCCTTTTTGTCAACGTGCGTCAATTTTACAAGAAAGCACGCGTTCAAGTGTGCAAGAAGATAGCGGCCCATGTAAAAGCACGTATGTATGCGGGCGGCCTTATTTTTTGATCATGATTATTTTCAAATATTAAATAATACTTTTATTTGATTTTAGTATGTGAATAATAACGATGTATATAACCTTCGATTACATATTTAGCATGCAGTTTTGATACACTTAATAAGGTTTATCCTTGTATAACATTGTTCAAGTTACATCCTGTTTAATCTACTAAACGGATCAGTTGCCGCTTACGCTTAATTAACTATCCAGGACGGGTTGCAATCCCAAAACTCCTTAACATTTAAATTCGGATCATTAAGCTTTATTCCTCTTAACTTTGTAACGATGAAACCCCTACATGCTTAACAAATTTGAGAAATCTATTTTAGTTAAGGTAAATATTAATAAATTTTTGCTTTGAAGTAAAAACTTTGAACATGGCTTGATTGGAAAATAATTTTAAAAATATCTACTAAAAATAAACCTAAGCAATGATTTTGTAAACATAAACTCATACATCTGTCACCTATAGGGGTAGGAAAAGATTGTGGACTATCATTTTGGCATGATCCTGATGCTCTAACTTGTGTCATAATATCCATATCTCTAGAAAATTTAAGAAAAACGGAGGACCTTGCCCAATTCTGTCTTTATTGTCGGCATTGAATGTGAGTGATGTAACCGCCATTGATGTTAATGCGGTACCTTTTAAAGTTTCGGTATATAACGCCACACTGTTTTATACCTCTCTGCAGTTGATTTTGTTTCGTAATCAGTCAGTTTAGTTTAGCCCTCAGACAACGCATCTGTAGCTTTTGTCTGAAGTTGGCTGCGGATGGCCATGGACTGCAACAGCCACTTTCCATCACATGGTAAGTTCGTTCCTCACTTCAGTTTTATAAATAAAGTAAAGCCGGTATTTTATATCACGCAGAGCTAAATAAATATGATGCTTGTTTGAATATTGTTTGCGGTATAGTTCTTGCAATTCACGACTGCGGTCCTTTAGATGTGGTTCCCTGCGGGTGCCTGGAGGAGCGGATAGCCGCGAGGGGAAGCCCGCTCCGCCAGGCACGCACACCTTCAACACTGTGTGCGTGTCGAACCACATCCAAAGGTCAACCGTACTCGTGAATAGCAAGAACTATAATACTGTACGAGCGTAAAACAAGGCGGGGATCACAGTAGGAGCGTGAAGTGAGTGACAATGAACTTGTTGTTCAGGGCAAAATGTGGAAGTGTCGCTACCCTTCAGGCTGTTTCCGCTGTGTTCACGTCACTTTGTGTTGATGTAAAAGAGTTTCCCTTTGCTTTATATTTACTGGATTCTAAGCTAACTGCCAACAGAAATCTGAAATAACTGTTTTCAATTTAAGATTATGTATCTCATCATTAAAAAAAAATATAGGATCTACTAAATGTTTATTAAATAATATACATTAAAATAATATAAAATAGACAATCAATTAGTTTTTATCATCATCATTATTACAGCCCTTCACAAGTCCACTGCTGAACATAGGCCTCCCCCAAGGTATGCCACAAAGCACGGTCCTGAGCCACCTGCATCCATCGACTTCCTGCGTGTCTTACCAGGTCGTCACTCCATCTAGTAGGGGGTCGCCCTACACTTCGTCTACCGGTACGAGGCTGCCACTCGAGAACCTTTTTTCCCCAACGGTTGTCGGTTCTTCGAGCTATATGGCCGGCCCATTGCCACTTCAACTTACTAATCCGTTGGGCTATGTCGGTCACTCACTTTTTTATACGTTGTTTTAATTATAATTGGATATTAATTATTTTATTACTAATATAAAACATATTATTTTATTAAAATCATGTGTTACAGACGGGGGTTTCGATTTCTCCGAAAAACAAGTATTTGTATCCCATACAAACAATTGTTTTGTGTATAGTGTTTGTCTATTTGCAATTTGGGTATGTGTAACATATTTGAAATTGGGAATATTTTGATCTTAAAAGTAAAAATATTTGTATTGAAATTTGCTTTTAGGAAACACTTTTTGAAAATCAAAAAAAGCTATGATAAAGCGGCAAGAAATTCAGAAGTAGCCAATTTTTTTCTCAAAAGATACAATTTAACCGTATAAAATGTAATAACATGCACAAATCAGAAAACAAATAAATCTTACCTTATAAATAAGCATCTTATTTATAATAAACTTTTTTCATTAGAATGCTTTTTACAACCGTCTTGAATTTATGCTAGCGCAACTTGGTAATATTACAGGGAATCTTGTTATTAATAGTTATAAATCTACCCAAAAATAAGCCGCCAGTTTTATGAAGCCTGTGGGTACTCTGGAACAGCGAGTTTAGATTTATAACTATTCTATTATAATTCAAATTAAACGTGATAAAATCCGTTAGTAAAAGTTTTATCAATGTGTAGTGTTCGCGTTAATATTAGAAATCATTGCGTAAATATAAGAAATCATTTATTACTCGTGTTGAAGCTATGGGCATCACTAATTTTATTAAAAGCATTAAAATAGTGTCTAAGATAATATTATCCATTACAAGCTGTGAAGCAACAGTTAAGACATTTATTTGTTTAAAAATAGCTCTGAGTTAAAAAAAGAAAAGTACAATTTCGACTCAAAATGATATCACGTGATATTTTAATATCAATTTTAGTCGTAAAAACTGATAAAGTTGTGGAATGATCCGCTATTCTCCCTCCTGCGTGGCTTAGGTACACTTACTTTAAATTCCATAATTATAAATCGTTGCACTTATACTGCGGTTGACGATTCGCCTGCCAGGCGAAGCGAGGCAGCTGTGACGAATATCCCCCCATGAGGTAGGTAACATACGGGGAGACTTATGTTCAGCTGTGGACCAGAAAAGCTGTAATAATGATGATGATGATGATACATGTTTTATTGATTTAAATCATTGACGTTTTTATTTAAACAGCATACTATACTATTATTAAAATTACCTTTGCCCCCTTACCGGTATATTGGCCGGTATAGAATTTCGTCAATGCTGCAATGCATTTTTATGCTAATATTCTATATTATAATTTGTCAAACGTTAACGGTGTAAAAGGATTCATCGCGACATTTCGTCACGTGTTTTTCCCCGTCGTTTACCCCATTACAGTCCGACATCCCACCACACATTTCATACCACTCGTGCTGCAACCATAATGGGGTTAGCATAGCGAACATATATAAAGTAAAATATAATAAGTCATGCCTACAGTATATACTGTATATGATATTTCTATAAAAATTGATATTTCCTAATATTAACTACAAAAACTATTATTATTACGTCCGTTACCAATTCTAATAAAACGGATATTTATGAAACTATATATATGGTTTCCGCCTGTTCAATAGTGAATTTGTCACGAGTGATATTTCTAGGCCTTATTATACACGGAAAGTGCAAACCATACGAAATTTTATATTCATGATTGTGGGGGTAAATTTATGAGTGGAAGGAAAAACATTTAAGAACATCATTACGTAACATAAGTGTCAAGTGCGATCTTTTATGTAACTGTAATATATTTTGGTAGTGTTGATGGACAACCGATAGAGAGGAAAGTTTTTCGAGTGGCAGCTTCGTAATGGTGAGTAAAGTGTAGAGCGTCCCTGCACTATATAGAGCCACGATCTGATAAAACATGCCGAAAGACTACGGATCAAGGTGGCTCAGGACCATGACCATGTCCATGTTCAAGAAATGTCACAAGACATGGTGTCTTGTGACATTTCTTGAAAGCTTATGTCCATCAGTGAACATAAATGGTGGTATCAGATAATGGAAGTCGTTATAATATAAAATAACATTTGCAGTCAAATTTGACTGCTAAAACGGCTCTGCTAAAAGTTTTTATGCGAAAAAGATTTTAGTGTTCGGTTCGCAACTCTGTTTTAGAGATGTATCTTACTCGATTCTACGGAGCTTTCCTTTAAAAGCCTATTCATGTTCACCTTTAAAAGCTATTTAAACTTTTCAAAGTATTTTATATTCGCATACTCTGTTTAAAGTAAAATTACTTACTAAGAAATATTGAAAGGACAATAGGTTAGAGATGTATATTTTAGTTTAATATCAAATGGATTTTGAATAAAACTAAATTTACGGATTTTATCGCGTTTATTTCACTACTTTTACTTATTTTTTAATTCCCGACGTTTCGGGTGCTTTACAGCAACCATGGTCACGGGGGGGACTGAGATGTTTGACGTCCCAATGTCATAGTTAGTCCGGCTACCTTCAGTTTTTGAATATTAATTTTTGGTCCGATTTACGCAAAACGAGCTTATAGTATCATGAAGTCTTGCAGTGGTATGCTTAGGTTTGGGTTTAATTTTGTTAATTATAGGATCCCAAGCAGGTGGCAGCACCCATCCATCTTCTCTATTGAAATTTGGATGTTTTTTAATTTCAATAGCCTCGCGTATCATCCTTGGTAGGAATCGGTGTTCTTTTGCGAGAATTTGTGGTTTATCAAATCGGATGTAATGGTGGGGACGATGTTGAACA
Source organism: Parnassius smintheus behrii (assembly GCA_036936625.1). NCBI lineage: Eukaryota > Metazoa > Arthropoda > Insecta > Lepidoptera > Papilionidae > Parnassius > Parnassius smintheus. The sequence continues at coordinate 49,126,112 of JAUPFT010000004.1, forward strand.
TGTTCGCAGACTGCAGACTTCCCGGAGCGTCGGTGCTTCACGTCAGCTATATGTTCTTTTACGCGGGTTTTTATGGATCGTTTTGTTTGACCTATGTAAGAGAGACCACATTCACAATCTAACTTGTACACTCCTGCATCTTGTAGAGGGATATTACACTTGACGGATGGTAAAAATTGACTAATCTTCCTCGGCGGCTTGTAGTATGTTTTAATGGAAGCTCGCTTCAAGATGTAGCCAACCTTGTCTGTGACTCCTCTGACATATGGTAGTACAGCAGGTACACGCTCGACTGTGGCCGGCTTCACTCGGTCACTGTGACGCAGGCGCGGGACCCGAAGCTTGTTGTCTTGCAATACTTGCTTGACGTGCTGAAGTTCGGCGGCCAGATGCTTTCTGTCACAGATCCCTCGTGCTCTCTGAAACAAAGATTTACCCACGGTAGCTAACTGTGAAGGATGATGGTGAGATTCACCATTTAAATATCGGTTGGTATGGGTCTTTTTTCTATACACAGTGTGACCAATTGTGTTATTAGGATTTCGAATGACTAAAACATCTAAGAAAGCTAAAGAATTATTTGACGAATGACTAAAACATCTAAGAAAGCTAATGGAGTTAGAGGCAAATAATTCTTTAGCTTTCTTAGATGTTTTAGTCATTCGAAATCCTAATAACACAATTGGTCACACTGTGTATAGAAAAAAGACCCATACCAACCGATATTTAAATGGTGAATCTCACCATCATCCTTCACAGTTAGCTACCGTGGGTAAATCTTTGTTTCAGAGAGCACGAGGGATCTGTGACAGAAAGCATCTGGCCGCCGAACTTCAGCACGTCAAGCAAGTATTGCAAGACAACAAGCTTCGGGTCCCGCGCCTGCGTCACAGTGACCGAGTGAAGCCGGCCACAGTCGAGCGTGTACCTGCTGTACTACCATATGTCAGAGGAGTCACAGACAAGGTTGGCTACATCTTGAAGCGAGCTTCCATTAAAACATACTACAAGCCGCCGAGGAAGATTAGTCAATTTTTACCATCCGTCAAGTGTAATATCCCTCTACAAGATGCAGGAGTGTACAAGTTAGATTGTGAATGTGGTCTCTCTTACATAGGTCAAACAAAACGATCCATAAAAACCCGCGTAAAAGAACATATAGCTGACGTGAAGCACCGACGCTCCGGGAAGTCTGCAGTCTGCGAACATGTTCAAGATCGTCCCCACCATTACATTCGATTTGATAAACCACAAATTCTCGCAAAAGAACACCGATTCCTACCAAGGATGATACGCGAGGCTATTGAAATTAAAAAACATCCAAATTTCAATAGAGAAGATGGATGGGTGCTGCCACCTGCTTGGGATCCTATAATTAACAAAATTAAACCCAAACCTAAGCATACCACTGCAAGACTTCATGATACTATAAGCTCGTTTTGCGTAAATCGGACCAAAAATTAATATTCAAAAACTGAAGGTAGCCGGACTAACTATGACATTGGGACGTCAAACATCTCAGTCCCCCCCGTGACCATGGTTGCTGTAAAGCACCCGAAACGTCGGGAATTAAAAAATAAGTAAAAGTAGTGAAATAAACGCGATAAAATCCGTAAATTTAGTTTTATTCAATGTGTAGTGTTCGCGTAAATTTAAGAAATCATTATCAAATGGATTGCTCAGGAAAAACTACACATTATATATTTCTCTCATAGAATACTGCTAGCGGGCACATAGTCTACCTGATGGTAAATGGATACTGTGGCTAATAAACATGTTCATTATAAGTATTATTATTTATTAATAATAAGGATAGCTTAATTAAGAATCAAAATGCAGTATTATTAAGAATCAAAGCGTACATACGTTGTCACATGCTAGGACTAAGATAAAAGGCCTCATTTCCAGAAAAAAATGTCTGCGATTCTCCACACTCACTCTATGAAACCCAGCATCTTAATGATGCTGGGTTTCATAGAGTAAGTATCATCCTAACTACCCCATATCATCCCGTGGGTGTCGTAACAGGCGACAGAAGGAAACAAATCAAAGGATGAGTAGCAGCGTCTTCTTCTAAAAATGTAAAAGAGGATGTTTGTATATACGAAATCGTTTAACCGAAAATCAATATGATCTATTACCACGGAAATTGGTATACATATGTATTTTTCAATGGAGAAGGTTTATATTTTTATGAACTAAAAAAATAGAGAAGAAAAAGTTATAAAACAAATATAGAATGAATTTTATTTGTTTTATTTTTTCATTCAAGCGTGGCAATTAATAAATTAAATTGCCTGCGCTAAAATAAAAAAAAACATGGCTGGACACAACCTATGCTATTAACTGGCAGGACAACGCCTGCCGAGTTCGGCTGGTAACGACAAAAATAAAAAATAAACTGCAATTGCCAGTCCGCTTGCCAAGCGTAGTAATTGTGGCAGATTCCCCCCTATAAGGCAATCTAGGTAGTCTTATGTTCAGCGGCGGACTTTAATAGTGTTGCGCGCCTTAGTTGATGTCAGGTACCCGGCACTAGCGCCATCTAGTGTCGGGGACCAGAGCGAGGAGGGCTTCCTAGAAAATATCAATCTTGAACTTTCCACCCACAGCGCCATCTGGTATCGAACAGAAGAATTAATCTATCTAGAACTCGAATTTTCTGCACCTAATCGGTATTATACAGAATATTCCAGTAAATACGGGCGCCGAAAGGCTGTTTCCATGAAAAAGGTGTATAGTTGACAAGGTTTATTTATATGCTCAGCTAGGTTTTGATAGAGTTAATAAATGGCTCCAACAAAACTTATTAACACTGAATACGGTCAAAACCAAATATATTCATTTTTCTATGCGCAGCTCAACCCAGCATACAACGATTCCAGAAATGTATGCACATCAATGTTACTCAGTCACAGAGTCTAAATGTTACTGCCCAGTCATTTCTAATACAACTATGAAGTACCTTGGAATAATTATAGATTCTACGTTTACATTTAAAAACCACATAAACCACCTATGCAATAGAGTTCGTAAACTAATGTTTGTTTTTAAAAAAAAATTCGTTCTTTTGCTGATATTAAGGTAATAAAACAAGTATATTACGCATTATGTCAGTCAATACTCACCTATTGTATAACCTCTTGGGGTGGAGCAGCTAAAACTACACTGCTACCACTGGAACGCGCTCAAAGACCTGTATTAAAAGTTGCAACATTCCGCCCTATTCTGTTTCCATCCCATCTCTTATACAAACCCTATAATGTCCTCTCAGTGCGCCAGTAATTCGTTATGAGTACGTTACTAAAACAGCACTTAAAATTGTCCTACAGAAGAGAGGTCACTGATAAAAGACTCAAAGATATAGTAATTAAAACTAACATTAGAATAAGGCATTATTTCATGCATAGATTTTTTTTTATTACTCGGCCCTTTTTTGTATAATCAAGTCAATGCAATTTTGTACATATATCCATTAAAAATGGCAGACTGTAAAAAGGTAATTCGAACATGGTTACAAAATTTGTCATACGATGATACGGAGAAGTTGCTGATTGTTTTAAAGTTAATTAATATCATAAGTAAATCAATGATGATATATTTTACTCAAATAACCCTTATTAGTTAGTAAATTATTAATTTTATATAAGAAACAGAAAATATTTGTTAATGTATCTTTTAGCACATACACCTGAGATACAGGTTTATCCTAGTTCAGGTGCCTGTCTTTGTGGACTATTTTTAAGTTAAGATTTATTGGAATAATTTGTACAGTTTATCAAAATTAAATAAATTATTATTATTATTTAAAGCCGATGCAAGCCGCGATCGGGGCAGTATTGAATTTGGCGAGACAAGCGAAGTTTCGAAGCGAAATAAAGTGAATCAATGTGATTAATTATTAGTGTCTTTTAAGTTTTAACTGGTGTTCGGTAATAAGAGTGTAAATTTCTGTAATTCAATCGGCAGTTTTACTGTCACAAACCTCAAGCTCGTAACAATAGGTTGTTACGGCAACGGTGTACTGGAAAAATCAGAATAATTCACTAACATATCGTTCCGCGGGTGTCGAAAGAGGCGACAGAAGGAATCAAACCAGAAGCTGGGCATCTAAAAGAAACCGCGGTGGTTGACCTGCCTACTAAGCATCGCAACCATGGTAAATACTCCTATGCGGCAGTTTATGTAGGAGACTTTTGTTTGCCCAAGATCCTGTTCCTGGATGCGGCAGGAGCTCTTGGGTGATGTATATAATAAATTGATGTCGTCGAATTCCCAAAATAAAAATCTTGACTTTAATTGTATTAAATGCATATAATTCAAGAAGTAAAGGATGAAAACAAGATTTCTATATTGAAAGACAATTACAAATGTATATAAAAGGTGAACTACTATCTTAAGTTAAACTATGCTATCGTGTCTCGAAGAAGTCTAGAACCGTTATATATTTAATACGAACTCCCCGATTGGCCCGGGCCATCTGTCATTGTTGCGTTTCGATTTACGATAAAACGCAACATGCTCCCCGGCGTTGAAGTGGTCTAGTCCGCTTCAATTGGTAATGTGACGAGGCGATTATAGGCCCGAAGAAGATGCCCTTTCTTGGTCTTGACTTCAGCTACTCTGGCAACACCATCCTTTCCCGGAATGAGTTTAGTGACGCGCCACAGAAGCCATAACAGTGGAGGAAGATTGTTTTCCTTCACCAAAACCATTTGTCCTATAGTCAGGTCCCCGCAAGAGATGCGCCATTTCTTCTTTTGCTGTAGGAGATGTATATAATCATTAACAAAACGCTTCCAAAAATGTTGTTTTAGCTTCTCCACTCGCGCAAATCTAGATAGTGAGTGGATATGCCTGTCTTCGATTTGTGGATACGGAACTGAGGTAGTTGTCCATCCAATAAGAAAATGGGAAGGAGTTAAATATGTTAGATTAGTGGGATCGGATGATAAGGGTGTAAGAGGTCTGGAATTTAGGACAGCTTCAATCTGAGTCAGACAAGTTGAAAGCTCTTCAAATGTGAAGTGAGTGAGGCTCATAATGCGTCTCAGATGATGTTTGACGGACTTTACGGCAGCTTCCCACAATCCGCCAAAATGAGGAGAATATGCTGGGATAAATTTAAATTCTATACCTTGTTCTGCGGTGTCTGAAGTTATGTGATCTGACGTGTGCCTAAGAAAGGAAGAGAGTTCATTGCAGGCACCTACGAAGTTGGTACCGTTATCTGAATAAATGCACTGCGGCTTTCCTCGTCGAGCCACAAACCGACTTAAGGCTGCGAGATATGCCTCCTTCGTGAGATCCGTGACGCGTTCTAAGTGGACAGCCTTCACTGCTAAACAAACAAAAATACAAATGTAAGATTTTATTAAGGTACTGCCTCTACCTTTACGATTGACTATCAGCACAGGCCCGCAATAATCTACTCCGGTGCTCAAAAATGGGAATTCTAAGTGAGTCCTATCGGTAGTTAAGTCACCCATAGCAGGCTGCACGAAAGTTGCTTTAAATCTATTACAACGTATACAATCATGAACAATAGCCTTCGCTAGATTTCTACCGCCTAAAGGCCAGTAAGTTTGCCTGATGTCCGCCAACAGCAGTTGAGGACCTGCGTGCATTAAGCATTTGTGTTTCATTTCAAATATGATTTTGGTTAAATGATGCTTGCTACATATTATAATAGGGTGCTTAATATCATAAGTGTGGTTCGAATTGCTAAGACGACCTCCCACACGTATAACGCTGCTATTATCCATGAAAGGTGAGAGGGATAATAGTCTATTTTTCTTTGGTAGGGAATTACCCGACTTCAGAATAGCATATTCTTTAGGAAACATTTCCATTTGAGCTATACGTATTAGTAATGATTTCGAAAAATTTAATTCTGAACATGAAAAATAATTGGTGTTATGAATATTACTTCTACAATTGTTAATGAACCTTTGTATATAAGCTATTATTCTAATTAATTTTGTGAAATTGGATGATTTATTGATTATGTTTGAAATGACATTGTCTGTTTGCGTATTTATGTCTGTATGTAAGAATATTTCTGGAAGTTGAATTGTTTGAATGGAGGGAATTTTTGGAAACTTGATTGGGTCATATTGTAGAAAATCGGGCCCGGACCACCACAAAGAGGAAATCCTGAGGACATCAGCCTTCATCCCGCGCGAAACTAGGTCCGCTGGATTATCTTTGGACGGTACGCAGTTCCATTTATAGCCAGTTGTACTATCTTGTATCTAACATATCCTGTTCCGAACAAAATGCTTTAGTCGACTCGGAGAAGTCGATAGCCATCCCAGGACTATTGTCGAATCTGACCAGAAATAGCAACAATGTATAGGCATAGTAAGTGACCCATTACCTTTCTAAAGAGTCTCGTACCTAACAAAGCACCACAAAGCTCCAAACGTGGTACTGTGGTTGGTTTGAGAGGAGCCACCTTATTTTTAGATGTCAAAAGGCGAACGCACACAGATCCATCTTGTCCGATTGATCTGATGTAGACACACGCTCTATATGCGCTCTCTGAAGCATCTGTGAACACGTGGACTTCTATTTTAGTAGGGGTTGTAATATGGCATATCCAACGAGGTATTTCAAGGGAGTTTAAAGAAGTAATTGATTGCATAGCATCTTTAAACTGTTCTTTTATGTCCGTACCAACTTCTTCATCCCAGTTACTTTTATTAATCCATAATTGCTGAAGCAATATTTTAACAAGTAATATGCAAGGTCCAACTAACCCCAATGGATCAAAAACTTGGCTAATAAGAGACAAGATGCTGCGTTTAGTGATTCTTATATTGCTGTTTATATTAATGTTGTAAAAAAGATTGTCTGACTCAGTACGCCAATATAAACCTAAAGTTTTGCTCAACGAATGATCAAGATTTAGAGTCTTCTCTGAGTCGCCTTTAATGGAGGAAATTGATTCCAAAATTTCACCGAAATTTGACTGCCATTTACGTAGATTAAACTTCGCAGATTCTAAGGTTTTAATGACACCTCTGCAAGTCTTTATTACGGATTCTACAGATGAGCCACTGTACAAAAAATCATCAACGTAAAATTATGCTTGATAGCAGTTTGAACATTGATATCTGGGGATTGATTAGCGAGGGAAGTTAAGCATTTTGTGACTAAATAAGGCCCCGATGCGGTCCCATATGTAATTGTATTAAGAGTATACGTCTTAAGTGGTTCTGAGGGGTCAAACCTAAAGACGATTTGCTGGAGTGAGCGTTGAGAAGGCTCGACTAAGACAGCACGATACATTTTCTCTATGTCAGCTGTAACAACATATTTATGCTCTCTAAAGCGAAGCAAGATGGACATAAGATCATCTTGTACGGTTGGGCCTACCATTTGGATAGAGTTGAAAGATTTACCCGAGGTGCTCGAAGCCGAAGCGTCGAAGTCTACGCGTAATTTCGTAGTTGTGCTTGACTCACGTACGACACCATGATGAGGTAAGAAATAAGAAGGTTGTGTGGACACTGGTTTTATTTTGTTTTCAGTCATATGACCCAACTCAATGTACTCTTTCATGAATTCTAAATATTGTTCTTTAAAATTAAAATCCTTCTCAAGTCTGCGTTCCAAGCACAAAAAACGGTTTTTGCCATATTGTACGAGTCACCAAGCACATTGGGTGAATCTCTCAACGGTATTTTTACAATAAATTGACCGTTTTTGCATCTTCTTGTATTTTCCTGAAAGCTCTGCTCACATAGTCGCTCTTCGGAAGACATGTGATACTTCGCAGGTACAGAATCCAGTTCCCAGAAGCGAGTAAGAAGCGAGTCATCTGTTTGAGTGTGAGTAAAATGACGGATAGAAGATGTTGCCTGCGTAGGCTGAGGAATACAACCAGATATGATCCAACCAAGTTTTGATTCATGTAGCCTTGGCTGGTTTTTTCCTAAGCTAATATGGGTGGAACCTAAAACATCCCAGAAGACCTCTGCTCCAACTAGGATGTCAATTGCGGAAGGAACGTTGTAGGAAGGATCCGCTAAATGTATTCCTTTCGGTATATGAATATTATGTATATAACATGATGGTAACGACTGAGAGATCTGTGGTAAAACATAACAATTTATGCTGGTCGTAAAGCTACCGCAGTACGATTGGATAGTAAGATCACATGACTCTGACGTACTAAAAGACTGGTTATTAATACCTGAGACTGTAGAGTTCGTTGCACGTCTTACCAGACTCAGCTTTCCACACAAGCTCTGCGTTATAAAGTTCGCAGTGCTGCCATTGTCAAGAAGCAAACGAGCCGTGTGTAGGTGCCCATGAATATCCTTCACCTTCACTAGTGCTGTGGATAGCAAGACATTGCCTTGATTAGTATTTATGTTTGCTAAAACAATGTCTGTGGAAAGGGCAACACTGTTCTCAAAGGCAGAGGATGATACATTTTCTGCGTCAGGTTCCTTATGTAGCAAGGTATTATGCTTAATATTGCAATACTTACAATGAGATAAACGGCAACCCTTTTGGGAATGACCTGGGCGCAAACAGTTAAGGCATACATGAGCAGCTGTAGCTTGTTTTATACGTGAATCAACGCTTAAGCTTCTAAAAGAGGGACATAAGTATAAATAATGTTTATCACTACACATGGGACAACTAATCACATTCATTGCATTTTTACTGTTTGTGTGATCTGTAGTGGTAATGAAGCTCTTAGACTTAGGCGGTTCAAGTGTTTTTTGTTTTTGTATATTATGTTTGCTATTATTAAACAATGTTTCAAGTAAGTCTGCTCTATTGTTTAAAAATTTTAAAAATTGTTGTAATGTTGGAGAACCGGTAAGAGTATTACGATACTCCTCCCATTCGCGACACGATATACCATCTAACTTGCGAGACATCATAAAAATAATAAGTGTATCCCAATGGTCGGTGGGCTCACCCGGAGTAGCAAGGGCCCTCAAGTTTTTGTTGGTGATATCAATCATGTTTCTTAAACACACGCTAGATTCTTTTTGTAAAGGCTCAAAATCGAAAAGGGCTTGTACGTGGTTATTTACGAGCAGTCGTGGATTATCATACCTGTCTGATAGAAGTTGCCATGCAATGGCATAGTTATCAGATCTAAGTTCTAAACTGTGCACAATTAAAGCTGCACTACCTTTTAAAGCAGCGCGCAAATAATGTAATTTGTTTATATCACTCAAGCTATTGTTATTGTGTATAAGTGAAAGATACGTATCTCAAAATGCAAGCCAGCGCTGATAGTCGCTGCCAAAGTGCGGCAGGTCGATTTTGGGCAACCGCACAAAGTCATGTCTGCAACTAGTGGAACCCTGACTTGTCACGGACTCTTCACCGGATCCCGAAGGTGGCTGCAGCGTAGGGGCGAGCAAGGTACGTGCCAGCGACACGGCGCCATAATATTGTGTCTCGAATTGCTCGCGCTCAGCAAAATGATCCTCCTGTTGTTCGGACTGTAGCTCAATGTTGGCCTGTAACGCATCGTAATCACTATATATCGCATCAATTCGACTTAAACGACACTCCAATTTAGATGCCTGCAACTCACTTAATTTCGCACAGCTTTTGTATACATTCAAAACGTTCACAAATTGAGTCAGCTTTGCTTTAAAGGTGGCACGTTTTTTCACTAGCTCCTTTAGTTTTGCATCAGCCATGATTACTAGACTAAATTTACAAACAAAGAATTCAGAAAATGAACAGTAATTCACTAGAAACAACGTAATTCTAATAGGGTTATAAGATTTAACTGTTATGCAGTGAAGTGCGTTACTCACTAATTACTACAGATGCAATGTTGACCTTGCCGGCCGAACGAAGGACAAGCGGAGCCACTTGAATAAAACTATGTCACTATTCACAACTCACAGCCGTTTTAAACGATGCAAAGGTAATGCGTGTAGGTAAATAAACAAGAAAGAAATTATTTTAACGCGGTATAGTATTTTTATCACGTAAGGGACGGATGAACAATGTAGCAGTTTTAATTATTAAGTGAATTAGAATATTAACAAAATGCAATTATTTAAATGTTGTAACTATGATATCAAGTTGCCTGACACTTTAAAAGTAATAATAAGTGGGAATTATAGAAAAATGGAAGAGGAATAAATATTGGAACGGACTCACTCAGTTGATATTATTGATCTTCAAACGGTTTCGGGCTTCGAATTGAGTGCGGTCTTGAACAAAGTCTGCTTGCAAAAATAGGAATCACTGCTGAGTATTGAAGGCTCGTAGACGACGACTTCTTAATTTTGCGCCTGAGATCCGAAGACCTGGATTGCTCTGAATTCTTGAATTTTAATTGGCTGGTTGTCTTATAGAGGATCGAAGGACCATATGTTTGCCCAAGATCCTGTTTCTGGATGCGGCAGGAGCTCTTCGGTGATGTATATAATAAATTGATGTCGTCGAATTCCCAAAATAAAAATCTTGACTTTAATTGTATTAAATGCATATAATTCAAGAAGTAAAGGATGAAAACAAGATTTCTATATTGAAAGACAATTAAAAATGTATATAAAAGGTGAACTACTATCTTAAGTTAAACTATGCTATCGTGTCTCGAAGAAGTCTAGAACCGTTATATATTTAATTCTAAATCCCCGATTGGCCCGGGCCATCTGTCATTGTTGCGTTTCGATTTACGATAAAACGCAACACCTTTGTTTAGCAGTGGATTTTGATAGGCTGTAATGATCAAAATCAAATCAAATCATTTATTTGCAATCTAAGTGTACATAATTGGTATTAAATTAAAAATGTGATGATGATAAACTATTATTATATTGTTTGGGCCATTTTTATGAAAATATTGGTACCTTACAAATAAATCACATATCCAAGAAATCATAAAAAAAACATTTTGAAATTTATACCTGGTAGACCCATGCTGCAGCTATATTATGTTTGTAGAACGAATTAGACCGCTCGATAGGGGATGGACCACGCTCACAGAATATCAGCGTAAAATAGCAGATCAATGTCGTTGTGTTGGTGAATGTAGAGAACCGGAGGCCTTTTTTACTGGAAACGAGGCATTACTTTTTAGTCTTCAGGATTGGCAACCCATCTGCATTTTGATTCTTAATCGAGGATAGATATATCTATATGATGATTGCTCCAAGATGTACATGGGCCACAACATCTATTTACCATTAGGTGGACTGTGTGCTCGTTTGTCACATTTATTATATAAAAAAAATCCGAAAGTATTAAATTAATAAAACCCTTCCTATGACTTTGTTTAAGAATACATATTATGTTATAATTTTAATGACATAAGATTTAAAATAATTCTGTATTTAGAACATTGTAGTTATTAAAGATTTTTTTATTACTTGGTATATAGGCACATTGATAATTTTAATTATCAAACACTAAAATCATATTGAGGAAAATGCAACACTAACATTTTCATGTTAGTGAAGCGTCTATATTCACGTTGTGTATATAGAAGGAGATACCTGCCTGCTGTATAAATTAATGTGTGGCTACATGGCCCACTTCCGTTTCCGGAACATACTCTGTAGGTACGTTTCGAATTTACTACACACCTAATTAATTACCTTCATCCGATATTCCGTGCGATTTAATATTGTTGAGTTAAGTATTTATTTTATAAATACTTAAACGAACATTGTAAAAATTATTTAGTAAATCTTTGTAAGATGTTTAAAAAATTAACTTATATAAAAGCTTTTAAAAATAGAAGTAATTTATTGCGGTTTGTTGTAACGGTTTGGCGAAAATGGGGGCAATCGAGCTACGTGCTCAAAATCAACACCAGTGCTTAAAATGACTACGAAACATGTCAATTAAGATTTATGGAATGAATTAGTGGTAAATGTTCTACCGCACGGTAGTATGCTAAATTTAGAAGTGGAAGAACATCCATTAAAGATAACCTTCGTTCGAGATGCCTTACGATATCAGTGACCTAAGAAAATGTTAAAAAAGTTACAAAAATTTTGTGCAAATTGTCTTGTCACAATACGTTTTAATGCGAAAGAAATAAAGGTTCAACAGCTGTTTTTATAACACATTACATGAACGCTTAGGGATTTGTCGGTGGAAGAAAAAAGGGATATTTCCCGCCGTGCAAGGTATTCATCCCGGGGAGTGGCCAATGCTTCACGTGTTAGTACAGCTGCTCTATATATAGCGCAGAACTTTAGAGCAATGATGACACTATGATAGCGTGATTTAGGTTTCGGCACAGCCTAAAGAACTTACAGTTGTGAACGAAAGTACATGTGCAGCAACGGTGGGGGCAGTGTGGGGCAGGGGGCGGGCTGACCTTGTGCTAGCGCACTTCACTGAATCTGATGGACAATGCATGCGGTTGGAACGAGCGTGTTCTATAGTACTTATTTAACTAATTTAAGGTGCAGTTTTCGAAAAATATAATATCTATAATGGTGAATTACTGTTATAGTTATATGAGCTACTAAGTAAAGTTGAATTAAAATGACGGCCATGCTTATGTTTATCTTTTTTTTCTTTTGATAAAGTTGTTTTTCGAATACATAACTTTAACAATCGAAAAATGAAAACGTCTTAAAAAGAAAGTGTGGATGAAAATAGTAAAAGAAACGCTTTGGCTGGGTAAAAAATACGATGCCCAGAAATGAACCAGACTGAATATTTCCTGAGGTTTTTATGGAAACTTTTGCATGTTGGATCATGATTGTATATTGATTCAATTTATAACAATATATGAAACTTGACTTTAACAATACGATTCCTTTTTGGGGTTCTGTAGTTTAACAACAAGGAACCCTTTATGTTACAAAAACTATTAACTATCTTTTGTTCGTAAAACTTATTTTTGTTCCAACTACTACTAAAATAGGCAAATTATGATCACTGCTATTGTGTTAGAATGATGTTAAAAGTTGAAAGTTAAATTAATGATTTCTTATATTTACGCGAACACTACACATGATTAAAACTACTTTTACGGATTTTATCGCGTTTATTTTTACTTTTTATTTTTAATTCCCGACGTTTCGGGCGCTTTCCAGCACCCATGATCACGGGGGACTGAGATGACTGACGTCCCGATGTCATTGTTAAACCCGGAGTACCAAAATGAACTGACTATGTCCTGAGGTCTTGCAGTGGTATGCTTGGGTTTAGTTTTAATTTTATTGATTATAGGATCCCAAGCAAGTGGTAGTACCCAGCCTCCTTCTCTATTGAAATTAGGATGTTTTTTAATTTCAATAGCCTCACGTATCATCCTTGGTAGGAATCGGTGTTCTTTCGCGAGGATTTGTGGTCTATCAAATCTGATGTAATGGTTGGGGCCGTCTAGGATATGATCACAAACTGCAGAATTCCCGGAACGTTGATGCTTCACATCAGCTATATGTTCTTTTACGCGGGTCCTAATTGATCTTTTAGTTTGTCCTATATGAGAGATACCACATTAGAGAGAGATGCAGGAGTGTACAAGCTTGATTGTGCTTGTACACTCCTGCATCTTGTAGAGGAATATGACACTTGACGGATGGTAGGAACTGACTAATCTTCTTCGGCGGCTTGTAGAATGTTCTAATAGAAGCTCGCCGACGTTTCGCCCGAAACGTCGAGAATTATAAATAAAAAGTAAAAATAAACGCGATAAAATCCGTAAAAGTAGTTTTAATCATTAAAAGTTAAAGTTACAGCCAATATACGTCCCACAGCTGGGCACAGGCCTCCACTCATTTCTGAGAGGGTTTTAGGGCAAGGAAGTGTCCGCCGCGCTGCCCCAATGCGTGTTGGCGAACTTCACAACTCTTCGAAATATTTTTTTTCTTATTCCTCAAACATGCAGGTTTCCTCACGATGTTTTCCTTCACCGCCGAGCACGTGGTAAATCCGCACTTAAAATTGCAATTAATAATTTCATTGGTGACGGCGGGGATCGAACCCGGGTTACTCGCAATCTGTTATATTTACAGCGAGCGTTAACCATCTGAGCTACCACGGCTCTAACCACCCCAAAAGCCGTATTGTTATCTTGTTGAAATAAAATAATCTCATTCAAAATAATCTCTTTTCAATTCTTTTTCAATCATGTAGAAAGCATTGCCCGTAAGCGTAGCTTCGTGATTAAGATATCATTTTTTTCATATATCAGTATATTATATAGGAGAATTCTGTGAGATCGTGTCTCACAGAATGGCAGACGAAGTTAACAGCTTCTGCTACGTTACGGCGGTGAAGGAAAACATCGTGGGGAAACCTGCATGTCTGAGGAATAAGAAAAAAAAATATTTGATTAATCGATAGACACGTTGCGGGACTCCTTTTTTGTCTAGGAGTCCGTCTAATTTAGGTACAACTACCGCCAAATGTCTGAGACATGAACCTATTAGTCATATCTATTAAATTTACGTTTACTGCTTAAAGTAATTCAATTGTGCAAAATAACTCGGAGCGTTGATGTAGCTTATAAAGTAAAGTCACGTTTCACTTTAACCTCTTCATCGCCGAGCGTTCACGAAGGCTCTGTAAACAAAAATTATAGAGTAAGCCCCGACTAGAGTATGTAATTTTTAATAAAATTTACTTTAAAACTTCTTCAAGAGAAAGTAAACTATAATTTTTTCAAACTGAAATACTATAATAATAATAAGTTGAAAATACATTGACATGCAAAGTAAGTGTCGTGTGTCTAGAAGTTAATAAAGAGTAAGAGTCTTGTACTTTACCTCATAAAGTATTTGTAATTCAAATTTTTAGCGATGATATTTATTTTTTGGCTTTATGTAATTTTTCATTGTCATTTTGTACCACATTTTTCTTGACATAGTTGTATCATAAGTCATATTAAGTAAGTAACATAGTCAACGGGATTATGAGTAATGATCATAGCATCATTATTACTCTTATTATTAAAAAAAGTCATTTAAACATTGCAGTGGCTGTGGCTAAAATTATACACAAATGTAAACTGTGGCTTAGATTATATGGCTCAATAGCATCGCTACCATAGGTACAATAGTACGGATATTATAGTGTCACCAAAAAATTAAAACTATTAAAATTAAACATGACAAAAATAAACATGGCAAATATATACCATAATCGTCAAACATAGCAATCTAATTTTCTTAGTCCAAATCAACTGACTAAAGTAGTTTAATTGTGCTTTTAAAGCGTAAATAAATAAAATTTAAATGTATATCATTTTCATTCCTTGTTGCGAATTAATTTTCATGTAGCTACGTCCCGAGTTCCCAAGTACTCTATTTAACACATCGCATTAGGATAAGCAAAAGTGGCAAATTCAGCACCGCGATAACGTTACGAGCGTTTCATGCAGACGTGTTTGTGGATAAAGATAATTAACCACAAATGTTGACGGCATAATAGTAAACTGTAGGTACGGGTAGAATATATCATAATCTTAAATTAATTATCAAAAACTTTTTAGAAAAAGTGCACGGTTTTAGTGAGGGTGATTTGGAAGTTTTTGGATGGTAGCTTATTTAAGCCACCAGCAAATCACCGCTATTACAGAGAATCCTAGGTTTAGAATAAAACAATAGGTCGATAATCTTTCTTTGGAAATAATGTGGGTTGGATTTAGAATCGTCTGGCAGGAATTTGGGGGAATAAGGTGTTTTATTTGGTAGAGGCTTGGTCCTCGATTATAATAATGCCACTCACATAAAAAGTAATGCACCGTTATCGAAAAAATAAATAGAAACTATTATAACCCAAAATGCTTAAAACAAGGAAAAACGTATGTAATATTACTGTGAAAGCTAGATAGCATACAGAATTTTGTGTAATTGCGACAAGGACGTAAGAATAGTGTCACATTATTCTACTGTCTAAAATCTCTGTCAAGTGTCAAATCGCATGATATACTAATGTTTATGCATTCCATAAATTTTGTTTACAAACAATAAAGAAATGATTAGAATGTACTGTGTTTTATTTCTGAATTGTTTAAAACTGCCCAGAAATACTTGAATACCCATAAACACTTTCAATTGTAATAAGTTAGAAGGTTGTGGCGGGAGCAAAGGCAACCCGACTTTATAGATAAGATATCCGATCTGATAGAATCTGTACTAAAATTAAATCAGCACATCCTAACACCACGTAGTCTTGTCTGGGCTATTCCTACAGCGTTTTTGTAAAGCCGTAGGCACGGAGGGAGAGCAGGCCTAGAAATAACTATGGGTCAATATTCCTGTGTAAAAAAGTGAAGTTATGATTTTCCAAAAAAACTTTACTCATTACCTATAATTTTTGACTAGGAGGGAAGAGTAGAGGGGACTTTCACTAATAGGGCACACTCCTGCTCCCCTCTTCCCCCTCCCCTTCCTGCCAGAGACGATAAATGTTATCATCTTGAAGTTAGGTCTATAGGATTTTCTTTTTGATTTTTCTCGTGAACGTTGTATTACCTTTAAATGGGAGTGGTGACGGGGGTAAGGGGACACTCAACCACTCCCCTCTCCTTATCCCCTGCCCTACCTTCTGCCAAACGATTCTAAATTTCAACCAATATTGCTTTTGCAAATATTTCCTCCATGAAACAATTATATAAACAAAACGGATCCGATCGGCACTGCTATTATAAAATCTCGAAATATTTAGGCATGACTGTATAATATATTCTTGTTTCATCAAATTGGGAGTGTGATGAAAAATTATCTCTTGTGCTGGAGAAGAGTGGAAAAACTCCATTTTAATTTACGAGTGGGAATTAACTGATAAACTAGGCGGTTGAACTGTAGATCTGGTTCCTTTAGTCAACAAATAGTTCACACAAAGCTAAAATTTACTTATTTGTATAAAACATTATTTTCAACTATTAAAACAAAGTAATTTATTTTAAAGGATATAATATCCCATACCTTTAAACGAGCACAATTCTTGAGATTGACAAAAGACATTTTCTAAAAATAAATCCTAGCTAGATCGATTTATTGTCCCCGAAACTAACTATATATATGTGAAAAACTGCTACAATATAAGAAGGTAAATTTTGATACTTTGACAATGATCGTAATAGCTCAAGTGGATATCGAGCGGTCGCAAAATCGTAATGCCTTGGTTCGCGTCCTGTCTTTGGTCCGATATTTTTCCTTTTTTTTTTCGAGTTCCCTTCTTTTGTAAGAAAATCTTTTATTTCAAGCCTTTTTTTAGTATTTTTTAAAAATACGAAAATCCTATACTATTAAACGAGCAATTCTTGTATATATATATATAATCTGATCTCAGAAACGGCTCCAACGATTTTCATAAAATTTAGTGTCCAGGGAGTTTCGGGGATAATAAATCGAACTAGCTAGGATTTATTTTTAGAAAATGTCTTTTTGTCCGTGTTTTTAGGCAATGAAAAACTGCTACAATTTCGTTAGAATAAGAAGGTAAATTTTGACAGATTGTTAATGATTATAAATAGCTTAATTGGTATAATGGGCGGTCACAGAATCGTAAAACCCCAGTTTGAGCCCAGACCGACCGACCGACTTTTTTTAATTTTTTTTTCAAGTTCCTTTCTTTTTTGAGAAAATCTATTTTTTCGAGCCCTTTTTTAAGTATTTTTTAAAAACACGAAAATTTAATATAATTGCACTCATGATTTTTTATTCAAATAACCAGTTCCGTTTTTTCTGTTATGTCGCTAAGATCAAAAAATGTTATTTATATTTCATCAGTATGTAATTTGTATCTAAATATAATTTCCAAAACACACGAATTAAAAAAATCGAGCGAAAAATACCGCGCAAAGCTCGGTCAACCAGGTACTTTTAATTAAACTAATTGCACTCATGATTTTTTATTCAAATAGCCTGTTCAGTTTCTTCTATTATGTCAATAAGATCAAAAAATATTATTCATCGGTATGTAATTTGTATTTTGTATCTAAATGTAATTTTAAAAAAAACTGAGCAAAGCTCGGTCATCCGGGTACTATTCATTGAAGTGAGCGAGACTATAAATATCCTCTTTAAAGCCAGTCTCCGGTTCCCGGGAGGATAATTATATAATGGTTAAATTTCATAAGAATTTAAAACGTGTTTAAATTTTAAATATGCAGGATTCCTTACGATATCTTTTTTCCTTACGAGGCGGTGTTGACTTTCATACAAAATATCAATTAATGATATCCGCAAACGAGCACACAGTCCACATGATTGTAAGTGGATGCTGTAGCCCATAGAAATCTACATTTATCCCTGAGAATCAAAATGTAGATGCGTTGTCACCCCTGAGGACTTAGATAGAATGCCTCCTTTCCAGGAAAAAGGATCTCCGGTACCATTACTATTACTTATTACTTTACTCATTAACTGGCGACTCAAGCAAGTTTTTAATTATTTACCGATGTATCGTTATTTTTTTGGCTTTAATAAAAAATTTCGGAGGCGGAAGATCTAGCTCAAGACTTTTAGATACTACGCAATCAAAACAAGCCTCTAAGCTACGAGTACTATAATGTCTGCATAATCTATACAAATATATAAGATTAAAGTGTCTGTTTCTAATGTCAAAATATTATCTTTTTACTAAATGCATATGAAAGTATACGCGGTACAAATTTTTTTATTGTTAAAACAATATTTGAAAAGTTTCTCTGTCTGTTTATTCCCTCTAATCTCCGAAGTGGCTGGACTGATTCTGACGAGACTTTCATTGGCAGATAGCTGATGTTATAAGGAGTAACTTAGGCTACTTTTATTTTAAAATAAGAAATAGGATTCCACGCAAAAAAATTTGAACACATGGTTTTCAATCGTAATAATTTTTTTTAATTCCGCGCGGACGGCTTCAGCTAGCTTTACAACATAATTGAAACAAAAAACGGTAGGGTAAACAAAGATCTCTTTTTGTTTTTATAAGTAATGAGTTAACAAAAAGACTTAATTAAAGGCTGTGTTAACACTGTTTCTTATAACATCTTGAGTCTTAATTAAATTTTTCCGTCACTTAGCAGTTTTATAAAAGACATAGAAGCAATATGATCTTTTGTCACCGCTGAGCCCTAATATGGAATGCCTCACAGCTAATAACCGCACCAGCTCTCATAGCCTCTGATACGGAGCAAAGCAGTGGGTGTGTCGCTACTAAGGGTTAACTAGGAGGAGAGTTGACTGGACGAACTGAACATTCTGCGCTTGGGCTCTGTTTCACGTTTGGACGTGTTTGTTGAGTTCACTCCCGTCACTCCACTCTCTTAGCTCAAGCGCACAAATTATTTAGTGACCACTGAGCATGGTGATCTGTATTTGGTGACTGCATTGGTGCTCTCATTGTGGTGTGCAAAGCACGCTGTCCTGGGGTACAGCAGTATTACAGTAAAGTGAATCGGACGCTTCATGTGGTGTAAAGAGTGTTTTGTGTGTAACTCCTTCCTAACTTCCTGGTAACCGGCAAAGGCAGCCATTGATTTTAATTTTTGTGTTACTTGTTGCATTAGACAACAGCTAGATACCAACCACTTAGCGTACCAACGCGCTAGGTGTATAAGTGTTTATTTTAGGCACACTCAAAACCCGCCGAAAGTTTGGGGAGCTTGGTACACATCTGTGCTCATGTTAACATAAATCACAAGATGGCGTCGCTTTCAAACGACGAACTCTCCGACTTTCTGCGTTGAGCGTTCTACGACATTTGGGCTCTGTTTTTAGCATAGCGCAATGACAAGTTCATGAAGAAAACCCCTATCTCTTCACTCTGCTCCGGTATCACCAGTTTCGTTCGCGTTGGTGAACGACACTGCGTCCCCAGTGTCCTCTGAGATGTCTCCCCACGGTCCCTATCCGGTCTTCTCAGATGCCGACTTTGACTCCGAAATGGATACCAGTGCCCCCTGCTGAACGTAGGGAAAAACCGCCGCCACTCATTATCACTCAGGATAAAACCAAATGGAGCAACCTTTACAATTGGTTAAACTCGAAAAAATTAACAGCCCAAAATCTTGAAACTTGAACCCAAAAACTGCCCGTGTTTTGCACCGCACAACACGGGTCAGGGCAACCGTTTATTTGTAAACTTGACCGAGGAATTTTGCAGCGTGACTAGCCTGCGTGCCCAGGAAATCAATTTCTACACATACGTCCTCCAAGAGGAGCGTAATCTTCGTATGGTCATCCGAGGATTTCGCAAGGAGCTCAAGACCGTATACATCTTGGATGACCTCAAGACCCTAAATCTCCAGGTCCGTGAAGTACACAGAATGCACTACCAGACCGATAAGAAACTGTTTTTAGAATTGTTCCTTGTCATTTTGGACCTGTCTCCGGAAGGCAATGAGATATTTAACGTTCAGCGTATCTGCAACCTAACGTGGATTGTAAATGAAGCTTCCCAAAAGGGGGGCATCGTGGGCCGTTGCCACCAATGCCAACTTTACGTCCACTTAGCCAAAAACTCTTACGCTAGGCATAGGTGCGTCAAGTGCCTAGGTGACCACGGGACTACTGACTTCACCCGTACACCCGAGATGGCAGAGCCTCCAAGCTGTCCAAGCTACGAAGAAGGACACCCTATGAATTATATTAGTTCTAAAGCGCCGCGATGAAAACGACGCGGAGGTAAAAGCCGTTCCAGACGTGCAGATTGAGCCAGTGTGTCGTGTTAATAGTAAGCGTTCCTCCAGGAACTCTCTCACAAGCAACCCATACGGCAAAGTATTGTTCAGTCTACTATAGTTCGATGTTATCGCACCTGAGACTAACCTGCTACCCATTCGCCACCAATCAGCAACCGGACATATTCGACGTAGCGATACTCAAAAATGTCCGTTTGTCGATAACACCTATCGAAAAATTATTTTTACTTAAATCTTCCATAAAAATACTTAATGTCCATAATCCAGTTCTAATGCAGCTGAGCTAGCCTGCAGGTGAGGTCCTTCAGACTAAAATCATCGTGAACTGGCGTAAGATCGAAGTCAAACTCAAGTCTAAGACCTCCCATAACATAGACACGATTCCCGACAAAATAGACTCGCCAGAGGAAGCCAATAAGGTGATAAGACCTCTGTGGGCTCTCAACTCATCTCAGCGGTCTAAGAATGCTCTCGTAAGTTCGCGTGTCGAGCAATCGACACCTGAAGCTTTCGAGTGATATTCGACAACTAATCAGCGTGAATAACGCGGCCCTAAGATAAAACGATCACTACATACTAGAAAACGAGGTAAAATAGCGCATTGCCGAATTTAGACATGAAAAGTAGGATAATCTGCTGGAGGATATCGAGCCATCCCAAACTGCCTTCTAGCAGTTGACCCGAGTTCTGAAAGTAGATCAATCCTCACCCACGCCACCTCTCATTAGGCCAGGTAACTCCGACCTCACCTTTGATAACTCTGAAAAAGCCGAATACCTCGCGGACAGCTTAGAGAGCCAATACTTCGTTCTAGCGAACCCATAGATGACGCTCACCTTGCAGAGGTCGAAGCGGAGGTCGAGTGTAGCTCTGCGCTACCACTAGTAGGCCCTCTTTAATCTTGTGACTGTTGAAGTCACAGAAATCATCAAAACCTTAAAAAGAAATCAGCACCCATTAGCTTAGTTAAATGATGATTATGTATAACAATTGATAACATATTTGTAGTACAAAAGCTTTAACAAAAAGGACTTAAACATAATATAGACTTTGCAAGAAAAATAAAATTCAAAATTATTTTCAGCTTTTGCATGAGTACTGCTGTCATCTGATAAATGTTTTGCTTTTAATATTAAGAAATTAAATTAAACAAGCCCTCGCATTTCAATGTCTATTTCGAAAATGCCTTTTTTAGTTTAAAATGGCATTTTTATTAAAAAGTATTTATTTAAAATTGATTACGTATCGCTATGTTGCCATGTGGTGGCGGTGTAAGATGTTCAGTAGTGGACTTTTTAATATGTTGTAACGATAACGGTATTGCCGCGGCAGATCAGGCTATTAAACGAGAAGGTTCTAGAAATTGCACAGCCGACTAGCTTGACCGCGCTTCACAGAAGCACTTGCGTTGCCCAGGGCATGTGCACAAGATGAAACCCTCTCGATTGCCAAGACGTGTTCTTTTACGTGGAGTAGCGAACGCAAAAAGAGAGGTTGGGAGGCCATAACTTCGCTTTAAAGACTGCAAGAAGAGAACACCGAAACTTGGAGAAGCTTGCGAAGAAACAAACGCGTAGTGGAGGGTCGCATGTCGTGCGATGATGCCTAGTTTGCGGTACTTTCTGACAAGTGACATAGACGATATTATCAAGGGCGGTTCAATATCTTCATATTTCGTAATTTTCTCTCGGTAGACCTGTAGTTAAACATGCCATTCTCGCATCGATCTGTTTAGCCATGAAAGCGATGTCTTTCAGATATTGCTCCATAAACCATCTCTTATAAACGCAAATGTATATATATGTTCATAAGTGTAATAATAATAATGTTTAATTTCAGTTACGGCGGCTAGTTTCAACGGAGACTGCGTAGGAATAACCGGAATAACCCTGTATTCCGGCTACGGCTTAACGAAGCTATACGGCTTTTCCTACTTTCTGAGGCACGAAGGGTGAAAACACCGCCAACGTTCTGAATCTGGGCTGCTACTAAGAATGTCTTGGAAAAAAAAAACAGATTTTGGCCAAAATCGGGATTCGAACTCAGGACTTCATGATGAGCGACCGCGTTTACGACCACTAGACTAACAAATCAGCTACTTTACCTAAACATTTAGGTTTAACGAGCTTTTACAAAGTGAGATGGTCCTATGAAATTATAAACAAAATTAATAAACTGTTGGTCAAGGATTAAATGATTAACGTACATATTATGTTTGCAAAGAGTATGCGAATAATTTTGTATATTGAGAGAGAGAAAATGGCGCTGCGCGGCCTGTGTAAACATTGTCTCTGTGATTATAAATTCAGTAAAATTTTATTTAAAAATACGTGGACTATAACTTAAAGTGTTATCTCAATAGTACGAAACTTAATTATCATAATGATATGCAATAAGTTTACCTATGGTGATTTTACGATAAATTTTTAAAATTAAAGTTATTGCAAAATCACTATTAATATCATTTAGTATAAAAGCTCAATAAAAATGTGCAAAACATTGTGTGACTAGTGTTTCAAACAAGTAACATATACTATGGACCACTACAGGAACATAAAAAGACGATTTCTCAACTAAAAGATACATGTAATAATCTTTGTTACGGGTCTCAAAAATCGGTGAGTCCGGTACAGATAAGAAAACTAGGAGAAGTTCTGTAGTAAATTTCGATTCAAGCAAAGAAAATGAGCAGGAAATATTATTGAAATAGACAAAAACAAAAATGTTAAATGGGCAAACTGATTCTTAATTGAGTTTCTATAAATGTCCGACAGCTAGAACTACTAAAACAAAGGAAAGTAAACAGTCGGTAAAATAACTCAAAGAACAGAAAATTGGTAACGCCTACATTATACCAAAAAAAAATATATATGGATGATGAACAAGCAACTGGACTCGCAACTATACTAATCATGGGACGAGAAATTAGGGGTGATAATAACTACAAAACTATGTTGTTTAAAAAACCACTATCTCTTTGTGCTGATTCGTTAGACCACTCTAATCATATAATTAAGAACTTAAACCATGAAGACAAGATTGTGATTGTGTCGGGTGCCAATGATTCTAACTTCAAACTATGAACCCACTCAAATTATTTGTAGTATTGGAATTGTATCATTTACTGTATCACTTATTCACAAAAGCAGTAGCAAGAATGCCCCGGCGGAATTCCTACATTGTATGTCTTGACAGTCACATATTATGATCAAGTTTTTGAAGAAATTTAAAATATAATATAATTAATCGTATATAAATTTATAATTAATTACAAATTTATATACGATATTTTTTTGACCGTGTAGTGGTGGTGCAAAAATATCCATTACGCCATGTTATCCCGTGGGTGAAGTAAGTGGCAATAAAGAGAAGTAAATCATGGGATGGGCAGCAGCGTCTTACTTATAAAAAATAAAAAAATAAACTGAGGGTGCCAGTCCGTCTCCCATGCGTGGTAATTATGGCAAAAAGCCACTCTATCAGGTAGTCTATGTTCAACACTAGACTTTTAATAGTGATATATTTTTTTTAATTCTTACAAAACTGTGTTCATGTTTTAAGTGTTTGGATGATTTAGTATTTACTAAATAATATTTATTATATGAATTATAATTTTGTACTTACGCAGGTAAAAATACGTAACAAATTTAAAGTTTGCAAATGTAACAACATGTATCACATTACTAATGCACCTTAAAAGCTATGTCGTGTTCCGGAAAGTACGCATTATGTTTGTAACTGAACTTATCTTATGAAACTGATTAACGAGTTTATGTGTGGCTAGTGTGCTTACTGGTATATTTCTCGAAACAAAGGGCAAATATATGCAAGAAATGTACATCCAAGAAGCCGATAGATGCAAGTGGTTCTGACCGTGTTTTTGGCATTCTTTGGAAAAGGCTTATGTTAATAAATGAAGGTATACGTAGTAGAGCCATACTGCAGCTATATTAGTAGTATAGTTGTAGTACAAATGGGTTAGCTCGACTAGTAAAAAGTTTCCTGTAAAAAGAGTATACAAAATTAATTATATTTAGCTTTTGTAAAATTTTATATCTAAATAGTGACTAGTTTGTAATATTTAAAGGTAGTTTTATATATTTATATTTAAAAAGTAGTTATCAAAAAGTAAAATGAAACTTGTAGGAAGAAGTTTTAGAAATGAAAATGTGTTTGTATTTGTTTCTTAGATTAACATAATGGTAGTAAATATTAATATAATTTGTCAATAATTAAACTGTAAAGTGATATTCATTTACATTTATCCTTGATTAAGAATCTAAACGCAGATGCGTTGTCACTCCTGAGGACTAAGATGGAATTCCCCGTATCCACTAAAAAGGGGCTCCGTTTCTCTACACTCACCGTATGAAACACAGCAGCAGTAAGCTGCTATTTTACGCTGGCATTATGTTAGAGCGTGGTCTAAACCTAGTTGAGCTGACCAATTCCTGCTAAAACCATAATATAGCTGCAGATTGGCTCTACCACGTACAAAGTTATTAATAGTATAGTTTAATATTAGTTACATTTACCATAACTAACATGACTACAAAGCGTGGTAACCATGACATTTTGCCTATGTTTAACAGTGAATTTGATTGGCTCTAATGAATGAGAGAGTATATAAATAAAAACTTCAAAAATAAAAACATTACTTATTATAAAAATATAATTTAAATAAATTATATTTTTATGAAACCCTTCAAAATTTTTACAATTTTATCTTTTTTTGGCTTCTATAAGGCCCATAAAGCTCCTTTATTCTACAAGGTGTAATCTATAACAAGAATACATGAAATTACAAAAAAATAGTCCTTAACCATAAACATCTGGCATGAGCGTTGGAGTTTTAACCATGTAGAAAAAAATTGTTAGGACGATTTATTGTGTATAATATGTGAATATTTTATGCACGAGTAAAGGAGAAACGATAGTTTTATGTTCAAGTCGTAAAAAGATAAAACGGCACTGGTGATTCGCACTTGTGCAAAGCCAAGACGGCTTCTTAATAGCTCTCTCAATATTATATAAGCGAAATACCGTTGACTGACTGACTTATCACGGTATCTTTAAAATTGTACATGGATTTTACGAAAGTAACATCAAATAAAAGTTTTTATTAAATTTTATATCTAGCTTTCGAAATAAAATATTATCGTGCGCCCAGCGAAGCGAACGGTTATCAGCTTAAACCTAAACCTTACCTAAACCTATACAGTAAAAAAAATAATTTGATTTCAGTAATGTTTGTTAGAAACTAGCCACCCGCCCTAGCTTCGCCTGAATAGAATCTTTTTATGTAGTGTTATTTCGGTTTGAAATAATCAAGAACGAAATATAAAATATTGGTTAAATAAAACCAATATTTTATATTGTTTTTAAAATCCCGCAAATTTGTATATATATCCCTCCTAGTATACTGCTCTCTATCCGTTCATAAAGTTTCGTCGCAAGCGGTTCAGGTAATCCAAAGATTAGCCCGGACAAATCAACAAATAGCCGTTCGTTTATGGAATCCCATTGGCAGTAAAAGGTCCACTATTCTACCGATATTTAAAATCTGCTCAAGAATCATTCTCTGACACCTTAAATTGTAACCACACTAGACATTAAATATAATATAATGTGTAGTATATTGATTTCATTTAGTTAATTGAATGATTTAATATATATGCAATTTCTTTTTCTGTATATATTGCTAGCTTGTCAGAGCTGTGGTAGCTCAAATGGTTAGCGCTCGCTGTGAAATTAAAATTACGCGAGCAACCCGGTCCCAATCAATTTGTTAATTGCAATTTTAAGTGCAGATTTACCACGTGCTCGGGGATGAAGGAAAGCATCGTGAGAAAACCTGCATGTCTGAGAAATAAGAAAAAAATAATTCGAAGACATGAGAAGTTCGTCAATACGCATTGGGGCAGCGTGGCGGACTTTTACTTGCCCAAAAACCTTCTCGGAAATGAGAGGAGGCTTTTGCCCAGGCATGGGACGTTTATAGGCTGTAACTTTACTTTTACTCACTTTATACGTTTTTATTTGCTCCACCCAGCTCCACCCCTGTCATCTTCGTGCAACCCAGTACAGTTTTTGGTTTTCTGGAAGGAATTGCTGTCAGCAATAAGACCGCTCATTGGATACTTCTTTTGTATATACAATTTCTGTAATTTTTGTATAGATAAAGAATATTTAATAAATAAATAAATAAAAATAAAATAGACAAAATTTTTAAGAAATGGTTGTTTAGGCAATTGCTAACATGCAAATAATCACCTGAGCCAGTATTTTCAATACTGCAGACATACACTTTTATATTATTTATATGTGAAATATGACAAATTATATAGTGTATTATGTTTTTTTACGACTATTTTGCTATTTCTTCATAATTTCGTTAGAGCTTTACAGCCTGTATTTTACAACAAACATAACCACTAGAACCACAAGAATATCCACTACCTCATATAGTCCCGAAGGTGAAAGAGCCGGTATAGGGAAAAACAAGCAAGAAATGGGCACCAACATCTTCCTGACAAGTGTGGCAACTATGGCAACCCCCTCCCCCCCCTGAGAGGCTGATGAGGCAATCTACGAGGAAGGCCTATGTTGAGCATTGACTTTTATAGGCTGTAATGGATGAATACGCGAGTATTCATTTCTTTTTTAAGTAAATAATTCTCCAATGTCTATGTTGTGCTCATTACAATAACCAAACTAAATAGTCTGTTAATAACTAGCGCTTCTAGAACTTAAGGGGTCAAAGGAGCAGTGTGAGCTGTTGCTTAAAGAAAGGGATGACAACGAAAAGGAAATTATAAATATAATTGCCAAAAATACTCAGCTAAAAATTGATATGGTAAGTTGCATAAAGACTATACAAATGTCTTAAAAGATAGGGATCAGCTTCAGGGAGCAGTTCAATGAGTTTGACCGATGCAGCAAGGAATATGAGGAATCCCTCAGATTAATTGCTGCATTGCAGTTGCAGTTAAGTGAGGCTAATGAGCAGATTGTGCAATTAACACAGCAAATAATTGGCGCTTCACGTATCTTATAAAATCTCATTATCTTATAAAAGTCAATTACTGAACATGTACCTTTTCAAAAATTGCTACAATCGTGGACTTGGCAAGCGAACATATTAAATAACACATTGAAATTTACTTTCATTTTATACATATGTAAACTAATAATTAGATTTCCTCATAATGGGTATATTTGCCATATTACCACACGTGGCAAGTGAACCTATTATTTAAAATGTTATAAATTGAAATTTACTTTTGTTACATTCAAATGCAAGGTGAATACGGGCCATTACAGCGCATCCTGGTGAATTGTCATTTTACAACCTAAATCGGCACGCGACGTGAATCCAAATGATCGATTTAAATCCGTTTTGTGGTATTGTTTGTGCCAGGGAAACGTACTTCTAGTCAAAACGTTTTGATCGTTGTTTTCACTTAAAATTAAAAAACGTTATATTAGAAAATGCGTCAACCGCTTATTAAAAGCAAACTGAAAAAGCAAACTAACGAGACAAACGAAATTACAACTTAGTGTACTGAAGAACCGGAGAGCCTTTTTACAGAAAATAAGGCATTTCAATTTATAGTAATCAGGATTAAAATTACATTACAACGCATTCTGCATAATTATGATCGATAATAGATGTCTTCAGGCCACAGTATCCATTTACCACCTGATACACTGTATGCTCGTTTGTTACCGTATTTAGTAAAGAATCCGAAGAATCCGTATTCAGTAAAGAAGATTAACCGTATTTATAATGTTTGTTACATTTAAATTATAGTTTACTGCGCCCTTTTTAATAATTTCTTAAAAACATTACGCATGATACGTCTGGGCATGTTGTATGTTTATTTTGACAGTTTGACAGATATACATAACATTGCGTAGCGTGAAATGTGTCAAAAACGCTACGTTAAATAAATGTCAAAATTAACACACGAGACGTCTAGTACCTAAAAGCGCCGAAATGGCAACAAAGTAACAGATGTGTGGTCAACACGTCCTACTTTGTTAATACTAAAATTGTACTTTTTCTTTATTAATATTCCTTCAAATTTCAAATAAAGTTTAAAACACTATTTAACGTTCTGTCATGACCCTTTTCTAGTTATATATATATATATATATATATATATATATATATATATATATATATAAATCAATAGATGTGTCGGTCTGAAGCACATAGAAAACCGGTATAATTATAGGCTTTAAGGCATTAGATCTTGGTCTTAAATGTGACGACGCTTCTTTGCTTGAATGTGGCTGTAGATGTCCATGGAATGCAGTAGCCATTATTCAGTT
Source organism: Parnassius smintheus behrii (assembly GCA_036936625.1). Lineage (NCBI taxonomy): Eukaryota > Metazoa > Arthropoda > Insecta > Lepidoptera > Papilionidae > Parnassius > Parnassius smintheus. Next base: position 49,155,045 of record JAUPFT010000004.1, read on the forward strand.
CATTGGTCACTTTAATTTCATAAAAAGAACGTACGTACTTTATCCTATACCTTCAAACGAGTAATTCTTATATATATATATATATATATATATATATATATATATATATATATATATATATATATATATATATATATATATATAATCGGAATCTCGGAAACGGCTCCAACGATTTTCATAAAATTTTGTGTACAGGGAGTTTCGGGGGCAATAAAACGATCTAGCTAGGATTTATTTTTAGAAAATGTGTTTTTGTCCGTGTTCTTAGGCAATGAAAAACTGCTACAATATCGTTAGGATAGGAAGGTAAATTTTGACGGTTTATTAATAATTACAAAAAGCTTAATTAGTATATTGAGCGGTTATAAAATCGTACTACCGTGGTTCGGGCCCAGACCAACCGACTTTCTTAATTTTTTTTTCAAGTTCCTTTCTTTTTTGAGAAAATCTATTTTTTCGAGCCCTTTTTTTAGTATTTTTTAAAAACACGAAAATTTAAATTAAACTAATTGCACTCATGATTTTTATTCAAATAACCAGTTCAGTTTTTTCTATTATGTCGCTAAGATCAAAAAATATTATTCGTTTTTCATCAGTATGTAATTTGTATCCAAATATAATTTCCAAAACACACGAATTAAAAAAAAAACCGAGCGAAAAATACCGAGCAAAGCTCGGTCAAACTCAATCAACTTATACTGCAATGAGATAAACACATTTATTGCTGTCATTTTGTCAAATGTCAAATGTCTGTTGTGTTCAAAATTATTATCACAAAAAGTTGGAATGCTTTGATCACTTTGAATACAACATAGAGGTGAATTAAAAATACTACGTTTATTTAAAAGGATTTACATTGATGTACAGTAAGAAGAATTATATTTTATTGCGACGTAAACGCACATTTTATAAAAACCAATATCACACGTGGTACAAACGTATAAAAAAGGAAAGATGCGAAATTTTTCGTTTTCGTCCTTTTAACTGGAGCGTGATCAAGCACACTTTTTAATCCGAAAAGATAATAATACAATAGTTTCATCATCATCATCATCATTGCAGCCTTTAAAAAGTCCACTGCTGAACAAAGCCGCAGTGTGGCTTCACAACGTAACAGTTTAACAACCAAAGAGAAGAATGATTTATTGGGAAAAATACTGCTAGCTGACAGGCTATATACGATATTTTCGAAATATTTTGTTATGATACACTGGAAGAAAAATTGAATAAGAAACGTTATCATTTAATTGTTGTTCAGTTAGGAATCCTTGTCATTATCTGCCTTTTCCAGTAGGTGATGCGATGCTTCATTTCGGGCTTTGTACAGTATAAATAATAAATAACATTTACTTATAACATTGTCACCTATAAATCGTCCAAGTTTAATGATTTTCTGGCATTAAACCACCCAACTATTGGCTATAGTGTATAATATTGTAGTAATAGGTAAATAGATGTCGATTAAGGTTTTATAAGTAAGGCAACTAAACATTTAACTAATTATATCATTATTTCTCTTTTTTTTAATGTATTATTTAACTTCTTTGTAAAACTTTTTACTATAAAGTTATATAGCAATATTTTTCTTATATAAAAATATCTAAATCGTAGATATGCTCAGAGTGCTTTGACGCATTTTTGATAAAAATAATTATTGTTTTAGAAAACCTTAAAGCATTGTATCTAAGCATAACAACCGTTGTTGTAGGTCCACACTTGACACGGTACACCAGTTTCGTCTACTAAGTTACCAGATCTTTGATGAAGATTACTATTGTTCCTTAAATCTTATTCTTCTTATTAAAGTGAAAACTTCTTGACACTTTCGGGATGGGGTAAAAGCACTGAACTCGCGTGACCATCACGCTCAGATACATGTATACAGATGTGTGTACGTGCGTGTATGTATATTTGTATTATAGATAATACATAAACACATACCATCTGACACGATCCTGATACACCTCTCTCGCCTCCTCCACATCCATATACCTACGCATACATACTCGTCAGTTAAGCGTACCCTTAGTTTGGCCCTTTTTCAGTATATCGCCAATTTGGTCGGTAAAATTTTGCTTAGGGCGTCGTTATAGAACATTATCATTATTTTTCATGTAAACAGCGCAATGAATGAAAATTTTATTACAAATTATACTACTTGTATTAATGCGTTTATAAAATAATTTATAATAAAAATTACTTCTTAAAAATATTTCTCAACAACCCAAAAATTATGTTTACAAGTTTGAGTAGCTATGAAGTTCTCAATTCTTACGTGCAGTCTTACGACAGAGTTTTTTTACACAGTTTATACTAACTTAACTTGTACCAGTATGTACATGTACTCTTGTATATGTATTTATGTACGAATTTGTAATTTAGTTTTAACGAATTTTCTGACGTTAAATAATTCAAACTTGAAATTTTACAGGCGTACTAAGAACCAATGGCAATACAATAATTTCATGATCAATGTGTCGTTTGAGTTTTCCTAAACTCCAATTATAACTTATAACTAATATTATAAATGGTGACATTTTTAATTTTCACCTAAAGAAATTTTAATACTCTTTATGTGTAGCAAAATATGTCGTGTATACCTAACACACAATTACCCATTTGTACATAAGAATATATAAAATTGTGCTTAAATTGTCTATTTAAAATTCGCTACCAGCTACCACATCTCTCGGATCATAAGACTTGACTGTAATTTTGTTGTTTATTCAATTCACATAGAAAAGTGTAAATATTCTGTGTTTTCGAATAGAGAATGAGAGTTAGTAAAATGGTAGGAGAGATGAAAGTTTCTATTTGTGTGGTGCCCGAGGCTCGCCTCAACAAGTCGCAGTGAAATGTGTCCTTTCTCACGCACTCACCTTGCATGTCAGAATTCATAGGTGTTTCGAAGAGAACAAATTTAAACGTTTCTTTGTCTTAAATCCAGTTCTAAACATTTTGTACTATGTAATATCAGTAGAAACGACTATGTTGAGAATAACCGATCCTCTTTATGTGTTAGTAAGGATTTCGTTTGAACTGTTTGATCGTGTATTAGCCGTGTAAAATAATCCATCACTCTATCTGTGCTTCTGTGTGCGTTGAAAAAATCGTCTGAGGAACATTCTAGAAAAACCTTGTCTAAACTGATGGTAGAGTATTCCATCTCGCTTATCCTAAATAACGTTAATTCGTGAGAAACTCGTGAAAAACGGAACAGATAGTCCTGTCTGCCTCCCTTTTCCTAGTTTTGGCTTCGTTCTATTTAATTTAATCAAATTTTCTATCACATTTATTTTAGTAGGTAAATATACGTATTATTATTGTCGTTTTCATGGTTTTGGTACATTATTTTAATATATTTTTATAAGCATTAATGAATTCCCACAGGACGATAAAAGAATACAAGTATTCCCACATAATAACCCTAAAATTTCTTTGCATATTTGAAATCAATTTATGTGAGAATTTTGTTGAGAAAAAGTGTATGCATTTTGCTTTTAGTTTCGGATAACTGTTATGCTATCGTTTTCCGATTTCCTATTCTATAAACTAGGTTACGCTAGATACTCAATAAAAATATAAAAGTATGCAATTTACGCTTGAACGTGCGAAACGGAGTAGTGTTAGAGGTTTATAGCAATATATGCTAGAAAGCTCCTATTAAATATTTACTTCACTTTTAACCAAGTTTTCAGCGTTTATATAGCTTCTTTGAAGTTTTATTTTGTATTAAATTATGATTTTATTATTTTCACTTTATTAAATTTTCAAAACATCGTTAGCGCAGTGGCTCAGAACTTAGCTGTAGTTAACTAGGTCACTTAATCAATTCCTGCATGGTGGAAGCGTCTATATGATCATATAATGACTGATTTACCAAATAGTGCTTCGCTTTTAATTCACTTACAGAAAATATTGTGAAATTCCAGACGGTAATCTTTTTTGAAAATAAAGAAAATGCAGTAATTTTGTAACCTAGTTGAATTCAGTTTAAGTTTTAATACGAGCTTTATTTTGTTTATAGAATAAGAATGACAAACGAGCACGTAGTCGACATAATGGCAAGTAGATGCTGTGGCCCATAGACACACATTCTTGAATAAGAATCAAAACGCAGACGCACTGTCACCTCGAGGACCAAGATAAAATTCCTCGTTTCCAGTAAAAAAGGTATCCGGTTCTCTTCACTCACCATACGAAACACATTAACATTAAGCTGCTATTTTACGCTGGCATTATGTGAGAGCGTGGTCCTTCCCAAGTCGAACCGACCCATGCATGCTACAACTATAAAATAGTTGCAATTTATAGTAATTTAATATGTCTTGTTCTAATTTAATAAAAGTGTTTTTTGTAAAAGGATATCCGCAGTAGAACCAGAGTGACCAACATAGCCAAAATCCATATCGCCCAAATCCAATCGCAAGCCACAGAAACAGAAGCAGAAACAGAAACTTTTTTATTCAATGCAGATTATAACAATAGTTATTGAAAGTCAATTTTTTCATTTACCACTGGTTCGGAAAAAAATCCTCTGTCCTGGGAAGAACCAGCAAGAAACCCAGCGGGGCTATTTTTTTTCCAATAATAGCTTACAATAATGTTTACAATAAACAACACAAGACAAATTAGAAATAGCTTGGTAGCGATCACCCTTCCCAGGTGTTATTATCATCCATAAATTCCTTAATATTATAATAACCCCTTTTATACAAACTTAGTTTAATAACATTTTTGAACTTCGTGTATGATAAATTTTGTCATCATCGCACCGGGAATGAATTACTGACTCGGTGGAGAAGCTGAAGAGGCAATGGGCCGGCCATATAACTCGAACAATCGACAACCGATGGGGAAAAAAGGTTCTCGAGTGGCAGCTTCGTACCGATAGGTGAAGTGTAGGCTGACCCCCACTAGATGGAGTGATGACCTAGTAAGAGATGCAGGAATTCGATGGATGCAGGTGGCTCTGCACCGTACTTTGTGGCATTCCTATGTTCAGCAGTGAACTTGTGAAGGGCTGTAGTGATGACGATGATGAATTGTAAATGTACTTGTATAACACATTGTATGTGTGTGTGTGTGTGTGTGTGTGTGTGTGTGTGTGTGTGTGTGTGTGTGTGTGTGTGTGTGTGTAGATCATAAAGTTTTAGGTTATTTTAATATAATAGTTTTAATATAGTAACTAATTCTAATAACTAATATCATAAATAACTAATATCAAAAAAATATAATTCTAATAACTAATATCATAAAACAATAAACTAATCTATAATATGCAACTTTCTCAAGGATTATTAATAGATTTAGTTACTGTACTTGAACAAATTGGAATTTCGTTCGGCTTCCCTCTTCAAATTCAACTCGATTAACATTGATGTAGATCCGACGATTAATTCGAACGAGTATTTATGTGAAATATAATGTTTACCGAATTAGAAACAATTGTGTTTAACTATATTCGACAAATACACTTGCACAGTATATTATTTTCAAAGATATTTGGATCTATAAAAAATCTTTGATTATTTTAATACGCCCATTTTACGTACACAAACTCCAGAGATAATTGGATAAAACTGTGGGTAGTTTGCAAAATTTTAGAAAAATTTTAAGCGGGGTATATTATATTAAATATTTTCAATGGAAAGTAGATAATTTATAAAACCTTTTGCTCAGTTTTGGTTTGGTTTTACATTTAAAAAGATCAATTAAGACAGGCCTGTTGGTCTAGTGGTTAGTGACCATGACTGCTGAGCCGGAGGTCGTGGGTTCGATTCCCACCCAGGACAAATGTTTGTGTGATGAGCACGATCATTTGTTCTGTGTCTGGGTGTAATTCATCTATAATATTTATGTATTTAGAAATATATAAGTAGGTTTATCAGTTGTCTAGTACCCATAACACAAGCTCTGCTTAGCTTGGGACTAGATGGCGTTGTGTGATGGTTGTGGAATATTATTATTATTATTATTATTATCAGGAGCGTTATTGGTACCAAACTCGTTACTCATAATATTTATTGATCTATTGAAACATTTCATGTAATGTAATTAAATAAATTTTTAAATGATACTATATTTATTCAAGAGCTTCTTATTTCTCGCTCACACTGATCGATATCCTCAAGTGCAATGTTTCCTATATACGAGGGCTCAAACTAAAAGCGCTGAAAACACTTCACTAAAGTATGTTACTGCTTAGTCATGAAAGAAAAGAGGTACTTGTATCATGAGGAAGATACACTTATGCCCACTTGTACGCTCGCGTACTCACTTTTTTGTTGATATTGTTGCATAGGTGTTTTTTAATTATTTTAACGTGATCATATCGGCAAATCAAAATCTAATAAGTGGTAGGACTAATTTTCTGGCCTGGCCTGAAACAAAAAAGCGACGCACTATTAGAGCGTATATTTACAGGAACCATTTTGAGACACTTTTGGACCCCCCTAACTCAAAAACTATTAGTCTTACGCAATTGTAATTTAAGAATCTAATAAATCAGTCCTACAGGACTGCTTGAATACCAGGAATTCCTAATTTCATGGAGAAACCTGTTATAGTTCTTGAGTTATTAAAGACTATTTTTTTTAATCACTTACTGATTCTTCACTTTTTTTTCACTTATTGAAACCGTGGTACACTTTTACGTTACTTAGAAACTTAAAATATAGCATTGAGATCGATTATTTAAAAAAAACGTTCAACGTTTAGATTACTAAAAAAATAAAACATTTTTTTTTTCATATTTAACTCAAGAACGTTGTGTATTCCTATTATAAATCCTACGATTTAAGCAACTTTCCTTTTTAATATTTTTATTTTCATTTCTTAGATTACCCATATCAATCTTCAAATAGCAGTTTGTGCTGCTGTGTTCAGGTCTGAAGAGTATAATGAGCTGGTGTAATTATAGGCTGTGAGGCATTTCACCGTAGTCCCTAAGGACTTTCGGTCATTAGATTTGATGATGACTTGATTAGAGGTGTCAACACATCTGTCTTTGTTGTTTGTTGGCTGCAGGTGTTCATGGAATCCAGTAGCCATTCATCGTCAGGGGACTGTATGTTTCTATGGTTCAGAGGAAAGGTAATTAAAAGGTGTTAGAATTAACTATCAAAGTAAATATGAGCTTATTAAAACGATTAAGTTCCGTAAACCTATATTTATAAGAATGTAAATTTTCGTAACATCAATTTAAAAGAACAATTTTCTTTTAAAATCACGAAGAAACATGAGCTGATTTTTTGAGCAAGGAAACGTCCCTCGTACAACCCGAACTATTCATAATTTCTTACGAATTAGAAGATTTATAATTTTTCTCTGCGAGTTACCTTATCGATTTGTTCTTTTACCTCGAGCATGTAAATAATCACTTAGAATTCCAATTAACAATGTTACTGGCGCCGGTAAGGATCTAAATCGCTATGTTCGCATTTTACAAAATAAAAAGCAAGCGCTTATTCCATAAGCTATCACAGATGTTACGAAAATGTATTTGAATAATTTTCTAATAAAGTCAAGTATGTAGCACACCGAATGATTATTGACCAACGCCGCCTATGAACATTCACAACTCCAGAGGAATAGTAACTGCGTTGTCGCCGTAAGAAATAAATAAGATCTTTTGTCCGAGTTCAGTGGAGAGATTTCGGAAAGGTTACGTAAAAATGTAACTTATTTTCCTCCTCTTCAAAAACCAACTCAGAAATGTAGTGAGGCGTCAGCATTTAAGCATAGTATAAAGGCTGTGATTTTACTTATATTTACTAGAATTTGTTTTGTTTGCTTTACTTTTTATAAAAGGTAAAGGTAACAAATGAGCACACAGTCCACCTGATGGTTAGTGATTACGTAGCCAATAGACATCTACATCTATCCTTGCGTAACGAATTAAAATGCAGATGCGTTGTCCCCCGTGAGGACTAAGATGGAATGCCTCCTTTTCAGTTAGAAGTGTCTCCGGTTCTCTACACTCACCATACGTAAGAGCAGCGTTAAGCTGCTATTTTGCGATGGTATTCTTTATTTCTTTCTTTCCTTTTTCTCATCGCTCCTTTTATTGTTTTATAAAAAAAGTTTTCTCATAAGAGCCATATATGGAATTCTATATTCTCTATACAGAATATTCTAAACAATACGGAACTTAATCGTATTATAGCAAGTGGTGTGACTCCGTCTCTGCTAAATAATGAGTCTGGTTTGGTACCATTCTCTTACTCTATTTAAACTCTACATTGGTGTTTGCACTGCTGTGTTCCGGTCTAAATGGTATATAGAGAGCCCGTATAACTACAGACTGTTAGACATTGTATCTTATATATTGTTGTTAAATTTGTTCAAATTCCAATAAGCTTATAAATTAACGATTCCAACGCATTACAACACAAACATCGAATTAGGTACATTGAATTGCATGCCTTAAGTGCAAAGCGCGTAGGCTGTATGTTCACTAGCGCCTAAAAATCAAGAACCGAACATTTTGTCGCATGAAATCGTATCTCACAATCATATTGAACAAATGAATGATAAAAAAATTACATTGTTAGATTGTTGAACTAGTTTTTTTTAAATCGATAAGTTGCTATTTTTAAATTTAAAAAGTGATTTTAGTGGGATAAGGTATACTAAATCGGATAAGGATTACTGAACTTAAAAATATTAATTGTTCTACTCAATCTATTTTTTAATCTCTTCATCTAGCATGTGGAAACCATGGAATGTAAATGGTTGTTTAAAATATTTTTAAATTTAGATATACATCATTTATTAAGGCTGAGAAATTCCAAAATTTTTGGTATTTGAGCAGCCTTATAATAATATATTTTACTAAATAGAGATATATTTTGACTAACTCCAGGTTCGGACGCCGTCGCGTCGTGAGTGGGAAAAATATCGATCGCTGTAGAAACTTAAAATATTCCAAACACATACTTGACTGAGATAACATATTATTATTTTTTTATAATCACAGACTTTCATTACAATATTCGCTAAAAATACGTAGGATTTGTACATAAATATACATATACGTCACAGACTTTGTTACGGATCGCCGTATTGCCGTTCGAAAAATGAATAAAACGCGTTGTTCTTGCTTATATAGGAGGCAAGCGGCGGTGAGGAGGAACTTGTACTTTTTTCTTCTTGTAGTGCCTTTTCGGTGGCTGGAGAGCGACTGCCGACCCTACCGGCCGGCCCGTCTTTTATATGATTTGGCCGCTGCTGGCCAGCGGACCCTTGCCTCACCCCCGCGCCTTTCTTTATTTCTTTAAAACTCTTATTTATTAACAATCATATTTAACTATATAATATTTTTACATCTATTTCTTATACTATTATGTACACAATAACCATCTTACACTCTAAAAGGTTTTAAACTCTATAATTCACAATTTTCAAGCTGAGAACCCTGCCCCGCACCTCAGCACTATAAATATAAAACGTCGTGTCGCCCTACGCGTAGCTTCATTTGCTCCGCAGCCGCGTTACGATAACATGCCCTATAGATGTTACAATTATCTTTTTTACTAGAAAGGTAATTTATATGAATGGTAATATGTAAGAAAAGTAATACATAATAAAGGTGATATGCAACAAAGGTAAATTAACTATAAGAGTACAATTTACATTTTAAAATCTATGCTAACTCTCGTTATTTATTCGATGCCTTTATTGGGAGAGTTATTGCATAGTTAAAACATCATTCTTTTATATTATCGAATACAAGTTATACATATTTAACAAATTAAATACAATAATTAAGACTACGGCTGCTTTTCCGTGTTGTTGTATGCACCCTCGCTAGTTGTCGAACCTCGCCGGACGCGACCTCCGTGGCTCCGCCCACCGCCCCTGAGTTGCTCAACCCGTGCTGGTTGTACTAAGCAGGTGTCCCGTCGTTTTGCGTCGTGCATAGACTTTATGGAGTGACCAGAAGGTGAACTTCGGTATCTGCTACTGGAACTCCTCGAATATTAGGACTAGATGTGCCAATTTTGGCTCCGTTTTGTTACTTATGATGAGATCTTACTTCCGGACTTAATATAGGGACCTGAAAATGTACTTTGATGAATGCTTAATTAAAATACTGCTCATGACAAGATGAAAAACTTTTTGAAAATTGAATAAAGTTGATGAGAAAAAAAATATTAACGCGTCAGGTAATAAAAACTATTTTTATAAAATAATACCGGAGTATAAATACCTAAAAATTGAAGTAATAATAAAGTTGATTTCTGATCGTTTTAAGGTAATTCTGTTAAAAGTTTTTTTTTTAATTAAAAATAATAAAAAAATATATTCTCAATAATAATAACATAATAAAATTAAAAAATGTATTTCTATTGTTGATTGGAAAATTTTTTCTACATTTTTTCACGACCATGTGAATATTATGAGTCGTGCACTTCTGGATTTTCCAAACTTTTTTATTGACGTTTAACATAAAATTACCGGAAAATTAGAATTAATAGTAATAAGGTGTGTGACAACTTGTGTGTATTTAAAATACTTAAAAAAATTGACGTATAACATGAGCGCTTAAGGCATGCACATTTGGATATACCAAAAGTTTTTTAAATGTACATCATTTGCTAAAGTGTTCCTAGAATGTGTGATTTATTATTCATTTTGAACATCTTTGTTATCTTCGCGCCATCTAAGCTAACGTCAAAAGTTTCTTTATGTAGCGCTTATGACTACGGAAAAGCGTTTTAGCGGTGCTTTTACTGAAGGAAATGGTAAAGCTAGCTTTCGCAATTGAGGTTCACTGCAAAAGGTCGCATTCAGCTTCAGGTTAGGTCTTTTTATAAGTGAAACATTTAGAATACGAAGAACAAAATGAATAATGTAATAATTTGATGCGGCATTTCTGTTTCCTTTTTTAAATACGCAAACGTCAAAAATATTATAACCATGTTTTTATACTTATAACTTTACGTAAAAGTGAGGATGCAAAAACTAATAAGAAAAAGATTTTATTTATTACTATCTAAAACATAACAGAATTGATCGCAATAATATCGGAAACTAGCTTATTAATTAATATTCAGTATAAAAATAGTTCTTTTGCGTTTTAATATTTATGTTAGAATTAGGTCTTGAGGATTAAAACCTGTTAATATAAAAACGGAATAGATTCTTTCCTGGTTTAATGCTCTTGATCACTTCAACACCCTAGGAATTTCAGACAAAGCCAAAACAAACAATAGCTGTGAAGTACGCTTGTCGTTGCACACAGAACAACAAAAGGCGTTGTGTATGGCGGATGTTCTCTTTGCGACGGTTCAGTTTAAAATTGACGCAACCCCTCCTTTTCTTTGTTTTTTAGTCCTTTGAAGTTTCATACATTAACGTGTAATTATATTTTAATTCCGTATATCGCAACATTCATTAATACTTACTTTTAATATTAATAACCTTTTAACCGACTTCAAAAAGAGGAGGTACTCTATTCGACTGTATGTTTTTTTATGTGTTACCTTAAAACTATTTTCTAGGTGAACCCATTTCGATGATTCTTTTTTTACTCGAAAGCTAGTGCTTTTCATGTCTATCTGTATAAATTTGATCAAGATCTGACAGGTGGTTTTTGAGTGATCCTTATTTAATTGACTTAGAGTGTATTGATGACGTTCTCATTTTATTTATATTGAAGTTGGTTGTAGAATTTTTTTTAATTTTACCAATTTTTTACTGGTAACGAAGCATTTTGAGTAAGTAGTATTGACAATGCATCTGCGTTTTAATTCTTAATCGAGGTTAAATCTATGGACCATAACATCCACTTACGTATAAGTGGATGTTGTGTCCTTGCTTCTATACGTAATATATATATATATATATATATATAGAAAACCTCGTCACATTTTTACGCCTCCTACTGGAATAGTCCGTTTTTCAATGGCAAGAATGCGCCAGCTGGCAAATGCTTTTTGAAGATGCCTTGACGACATTTCTTGATGTTTGTCTACACTCATAGCCTTATTAGTGAGACTGAGGCTACAGTTGATATCCATCTTATTTATTTCTATTATCAATTCCAGCCTATAAAAGTCCACTTCCGAACATCATAAATAGCCTTGTGGTGAGTTTTGACCTAGTTGCCACGAATGGCATGCGGGTTGCCAACCGCAGTTTTTTATTATTTTGTGTTGTTATCAAGAAGAAGCAGCTGCCCTGTTTCATTTTACTGCTCTGTCGCCTGTTACGCCACCCTCAAGACGATATGGGGTAGTGGATATTCTTTTGCTGTCACATTAATACTTTCTTATAGCAATGGCGCAACGATTCTGAGTGACTTTTACGTCATTTGATACTCGTCGTTTGTCAATTGTTTGCACAGTGTGCGGGTCATCATAGCATAGCGTATATCAGGGCATATTAAGTCGAATGATGTTATTTTCAAAATAAAAGGTAAGGGATAAGTAATAGTCGATTTTATAATTATTAAAATAATTTAGTAAGTAGATTAAATTACAAATGGATTATGAAAAAATGTTTCCAATTATTATTATTGGATCTAGTTGTAATATATAAGGGAGCACTTTGTACGCTTTGGAAAAATCAGCAAAATCGCTTATCCAGCCTTGGCAATATTATATCATGTAAGTTAGATCATCATCTCTTGCAGTCCTTCCCAAGTCCACTGCTGAACATACGTCTCCCGCAATAAATGCCACAAAATACGGTCCTGAGTTCCCAATGCACCTGCCAAAGTAATAAATACTTATAGGTAAATACTGTTTAAATATAGAATCTACGTTTACTTGCGCAAGGTAGAATCCAAGATTATTACGTTAAAGTTGTTAATGAGCACGAATATGATGTTATGTATAATATTCTATGAGTAATAACTGTATTGATTGAAAGTTAACACGCATACTCCAATGTACATAATGTTAACTAAAACCTTATTTTGTATGTAAGTTTATAAGAGCGTAGAGAATTTAACTAAATTTTCGGGATATATTTTTTTTTCTAAAAGAATGCTATAAACATTACTAATATTCCCCTTAACCACTCGTGGTAAGCTTAAATTGCTTGTTTTACGAGTGGTTCACGCCAGTAGTCGAATTGTGGATTCGCACCCACGAACTTTTTGAGTTCGCGGTCCGCGCCCTGCCATTAGGTTACTGTCGCTTTTAAAATTAATGTTACAATTTTTAAACTTCCCCACACAACTTGACTCTCTGAATTTAGGGATTAGTTAGAGATTAATTTAGAAAAGAGTCCAACGCGTCACCCCGTTGAATGCTGTTGGGTTTCACTTTCAATTAATTATTCATTAATTACAGCAATCCATTTTCCAATGCTGAACATCGAGCTCTACCATAAATTGGTTATAAGGCCTAATAGGCAGTTACTACGCTTGGCTTGTGTTAGCAACCTCAGTTTTTAATTATTTTCAGTTGTCATCATAAAGATACTGCCGCCTTTTTACTGTTTCAGTTTCCCCTCTGTCGTCCCTTGCAGAACTCACAGCAGACATACATATCTTCACAATATTTATCGATCTTCATACATACCGATTGTGTTACGATAATTCTCACCGCCGATCACGTAATAAACGGTTTAATCGATGCAGGTGCGAATCGCATTCGGCTTTAAGATTTGATAACAAAACGATACGTATTTAGTATCATTTGGCTCTTAAAAATCCTCCGGGTTTTTTTTTATTATTTCCGATGTTAGAATACGCAGTTTCCACATATCTCTCAATTGCAATGTATTTGTAGGTGCATATTCATTTTAAATCAAGAAATTTATATCGTTTACTTCATTTATTTAATGACTCGCATTATGTCATTACGTTGTAGAGCTCAATTGAAGCTTAATATGGCTGCAGCATGAATAGGTCGGCTCAGCCCGGGAAGGAATGCTCGCACTAAATCCAGCGTAATATAACAAATGTATGAAAGCTGGAAACCCACAATTTCGAATTTGCGTTGTGCTAATTGGTTTCATGACATCTACTGCTCTCTTAGTTCTCTTAATTGATGATGAATGTACGTATAGGTATATGGGCAACAGTTTTTACCTTTAGATTAACGTTAACAGGGGTGCTGTGTGCTCTTTTTCACTATTAATGGTTAAAAACTAGTAAATTAAAAATATACCACCTATGCTCGTGATTAATTTTAAGAATATTTTTTATAGAAATGGGTGAAAATGAGTACAAAGCCTGCCAGATGATAAGTGGGTGATGGATTGATGGGTGGATGATGTGGCTGTGGTTGATTAAAAATCAAAACGCAGTTGCGTTGTCACCGCCGAGGACTAAAATGGAAGGCCTCATTTCAAATAAAGGTTATCTGCACTCACGAAACAACATATATATGCTGCTATTTTTCGCATGTATTCTGTGACACGCAATATGATGTATCATCTACGATTCCTTTTAATATCTAGAAATGAAACTCTGTTAGCTACCAGGTATAAAAGTTTATTATTAAACAGCTGCCAGTAAAGCACGTCAACATTATCTACAGGTTGATATGTCTGTGTTTAAGGACCGACATGCCTTCGATGGATGCAGGCAACTCAGAACCACATTTTGTGGGACTTCCTTGGAAGAAAATTGATGAATGAATATGAAAATACATATTATAAAAAAAATGTTTAAATGATGGTTTAGCCATTGTAGTTGTGCGCAAAGTCAAAGACAAACAGTCTAAAATATGTAAAAATTTTTAAATTTTTTAAGAATATTAACAATGCTATAAACATTACTAATTAACCACTTATATAAACATATTATAAACATTACTAACCCTTAACCACTCGTGGTAAGCTTAAATTGCTTGTGTTATGAGTGGTTCACGCCAGTAGTCGAATGGCGGATTCGAACCCACGACCTTTTTGAGTTCGCGGTCCGCGCCCTGCCATTGGGCTACTGTCGCTTTTATTATGATATGCTTCAAGCTAAACTTTCAAAATTGTCTCTCTATTATTTAATATTGAAATTATGTATTCAGTAAGAGATTGAAGTTTGTCACAAACAGTAAAACAAATCTTAAGTAGTGCATAATCGAATTTACAATAAAAGAATTTTCTGGGACTCCAAGCAGAATAAATTTCCTTTAACAGGAATATTCAAATGAAGCTTGAATACAGAGGCGCTTTCTATTAAGACGTAGTCAGAGTGCAAAGTGGCTAGCTGAATAAGATAAAATCTCCTTCAGTTGTAGTTGAGCAAATACGTAGTAAAGAACGAGCTTACTTGAGAATGAGATTTATTTTCATTCAATGAAAATAAAAGGTTTTGTGTTTTATAAGGTGGTTAATACGAGCATTAGTATTCAAAATGTAAGCCTCTTTTTTCTTTATGTATGTTAGTTTGGTTGTTCTGCATTTTTGAACTCTTGTAACCTTTACGGAATGGAATGAAAGTTAGCGGTGTTTCCTCCCCTGTGCCTCAAAAGCACGTGGAGCATTTGGCTCTGCACCTAATCTCTCTCCGGTCATGTTAATCTATGTTTGCGCACATACTCTTGCACTATAATCCTGTCCTGCACAGATGAAGTCTCTGTTGAGACTGGCCGTTATACCGAATCCAATCTTACACGATCGGTGCTTAATAACTGAGCAATAGATAAAAGATTATTAATAGACTAAAGATTTTTTACCAACTTGAAAGGTTAAAAATCTACTTGTGACACTAGGATGTTGAATGCTCCAAATCTCTATAAATGCTCCAAATCTACGTAACTTACTATACATATATGCCTATGCCCCATATGTCCAACAATTAAAAACTGAAAACTTAAATTATTATACAGCCTTACTTATTGTATATTATACCCAGATTACTGGTAAGGTTTCCTAGCTTAATTACCTCGTTATTTGCCTTAGGGCGAAAATAAAACCAGCTCTCTTGTCACTAGTGGCAGTGACCATTCGTTGTACCGTATCACAGTTGTGACTACGCAAATGGCATAAATACATCAGTTTCAATATTAAAGTTATGTAGTAGTGCCTACCTATTACCTCTACCTGTGGGTGTTGTACGAGGCGAATAAGAGCGAAAAAGCCAAAAAAAAAGAACACGCTTTGGTATCCGACAGATGGCGGAATAACCATCTCGGTTCTCTGGTCAGGCCAAAAATATCCAGATTTGTGAGGGGCAGCAGCATCACAGGTGCGACGTGTCTGATACTGCAATCGCCATACCGCTTGCCCAGCGTGGCGATCAAGAGCAAAACCTCCTAATATTAAGCACCAAAAAAACACGGCCCCCAGTTCCCGGTCGTCCCTATGTACCTAACTGCGCAAGGCAGTTGGCAGCAACAGGATGCGTGAAGACGAAGATCGGGCTCAGTGACGCGCCCTGGAACAGACCTATGTCCAGCAGTGGACTGCCGCAGGCTGATGAATATTGAGGTTATATCTCAAAGCTCATATATTATCTATTTACTCAGATCAGTTGCATTGAATGTGTCCAAGGACCAAGGATACATCTTCACATCAACTTCTTTCTCAACGGACAGAAGTCATGCTGCTGGGCATTCTAGCATTATAGAAAAGCATTTAAAACATTTATAGAAATAACAGGACGTCGGATAATGTCATAACATTATTTTAATTCTGTGAGAATTCTAAGTTTTTCTATTCCATTACAGTCCATAAAAGTCCACGGCTGAACATAGGATTCTCCTATAGATTGGCTCATAGATAGGAATTGCCATAGTTGCCACGCTTGGTAGGCGGGTGGGCAACCGCAATTTTTTTATTTTTAGTTGTTTTCAGGAAGTTGTTTTCAGTAAATAGTGCTGCCTAACTTCTGTTTCAGTGTCCCTCTGTCGCTTCTTACGACACCCACGGGAAGACATGGGGTACTACAAGGCTTGCTTCGAGTACTTATGTATAAAATAATATTTGAAATTTCTTCGACATATTTTGTTAATATTGCAGCTCGAAGACACTGCACGGATTTGTTAAAATAATTGATACGTTAACATTTCTTGAAAATCTCGATATATCGTGAATAATAAAGTTTTTTTGAGCAATATATATATATATATATATATATATATATATATATATATATATATATATATATATATATTATTTATATATATATATATATATATATATATATATATATATATATATATATATATATATATATTATTTATATATATATATATATATATATATATATATATATATATATATATATATATATATGGATAGGAATGCCTCGTTTCCGGTAAAAAGAGTATCCGGTTCTCCACACTCACCATACGAAACACAGCCACATTAAGCTACTATTTGACGCTGGTATCCCTTGAGAGCTTGGTCCTTCCCCGGTTGAGCCGATCCATTCGTGCTACAACTATACTACTAATATAACTACAGTATGGCTCTACCACGTATAAAATTGCGAAGTTACGAAGTTACGACACTATAAAACAAGAATATCACGATACTTGTAAATGATAATATATTAATATCACGTACGGTCCCATGTTGATTATTAAATATCATTCCTTATTGTTACTCAGACATTTTAGTAAGCGTCAGACATTGGGGGGAGCCACAAGAGTCTCTTTCATTCAGTACACGTCACGACCCCCTCAGTATGCCCACAATACACAGCAATATTTAGAAGATACTCGACACAAGAGCGTGGGGCAATGTAAAGTGTCTAATTTCACACTTTCATTTCGTATCGCAAAGCAGTGAATTTTTTTAACATATTTTAAATTCAAAGGTAAGGAATTCTTTTTTAACGGAACATATTTATTTAGAATTCTTGCTTTAGATCTTTCCATACATTAACACAAGTAAGCACCATTACATTTTGGCAGCGTGGGGTTTTTATTGTGTGGCATATATTCGAATCCAAACTTAATTCAACAGTAGAACAGATACACAAATTGTCAGTTTTTGACAATGACACAATGTCACAACACTCATCACACAAATCTTCTAGCACTATAAAATTAACTACGTATCTTGCGACTGTGATCGAAATCAATCGCAAAATTTTCTTCTTTATATTAAAATATGTTTTCTGAGTTTATAGTAAAAGGACACTAAAGAAAACAGTAAATAGACATCCTGTAAATGGTGTTATAACCGTTTAAAATACTAGGAACTTAAATAATCAAACTAAACTAGCATGGCTTTTAATACAAATCCTATCGTATAACTTTTTTATCCAGTCGTGAACTAAAAAATATGTAAAGTGTTAAGCCAAATATAGAAAATCTTGAAATTTTACTGAAACGTATTTCATTTAGATTATACTGGATACATTAATCTTTTTCTTTTCACCTTTTTCTCGTCGGCTATCAAATAAACGGACACTTAAGCAAGGGTTTTTATATAAAGAAACTGCCATTGGACCCTTACAAACATCCACAAATGTCCTGACTCAATGCGTGTTCATAGGTAACCAAGTATATTTTGGCATAGATATCGATTATTTTGTACATGTCATCTTGTTAAGCAATTAATTAATAAACATATATATTTAAACAGTCAAAAAATCAGTGGTTAGTAGATAATGAAAATATAATGAAAAAAAATTAAAAAAAGAACTCTAGCGACATGCTATTTATGAAGCCTATTTTGCACAAAACGCCAACTGAAATACGTCGCAGAAACGTTTCGGACGAAAGTTTGAACTTAGTACAGCCCCCGTACCCGTATAATATATAAAAAGTAAACTATATATAGTAGTGCTACATATAGTTTTCTTTTTTTCTGTTTATTTTAATTCCTGACGTTAAAGTATGCAGCCTATGGCCATATTTAACATCGTTCCAGCCATTACATCAGATTATCAATAAAAAAAAACTCTCGCATAAAAACACAAATGCCTGTCAGGGTTTTACGAGGGGGTTAAATAGAGAGAATATACAATCTGTTTGAAAACAGTCCTAATATATGGCGTACAATTAGTCGCACTGCCAGCTTGATGAATTCAAGCGCATGTCGTCTCCTATATTCAATAAAAATAATCTTGCAATCCTGTCCACAAAACTCAAAGATTATACGTTTGTTTTATAAATATTATTAGTACAAGGTAAGGCTTACAGTTGATTGTTATTGAAACTGAAATATTTAGTTATCGATTATCACGAAGCTTAACTTAAGCTTATTTTTGTGTATATATCAAATCTCGAACTTCTCAATAATTTGCAAAGATTTAAATTAATTGATATTAAGTCTTCGAAAATGCGCTAAAATAGCCGAAATATTAGAACAGTCAAGTTATAACATTTATTTTAAAGTAAAATTTAAAAAATTGTGGAGCAATACCGCTTACATTTCTTTTAAATATGTTACATATTATTTATTTAATTGTTTGTAACAGTCCGTATTGGGAAGAGATGGACATTTGTTTAGAATTTTTAATTTTAAAAATACTTTAAAAATTATTAATACTAGCTGCAACCAAATAAGTTTCCAATTTAAAATTTACGGGGTAGCGATAATTTTTAAGCTTTAGGCTAAACAAACAATTAATAAAAGATGTAATGTAAAAATATAAATAAAAATATCTTAATTAATACTTTAGCTAACTACATCCAAAAGGATCAGTGAACATATCACTACATCCACTTCAAATTCTATGTGTTATCAGAAGACGAATATTTGTTAACGGTAGGTATGACACTGAAATATTTGCTTGGCGACTCTGACAATTGTCATTCAACCTTCTGAGGCAATGTATGGGGGATAACAGTGTTCAGCAGATTGGACTTCTGTCAGGCCATAATAAATGAATGCATAGAATTCTTAATTTCACTTACGAAAATACATCACTTACCACGTGAAATTACGTCACCAATGACAAATCTTACCTTATTATAATATGTATTTTCAAAATCTTAAAGTAGTTTTTGTAACGTAACAATAACTTTAAATTCACGAAATAACTTGCTAATACACATTTCTTTTATCTGAAGGAATATAAGCATATAAATAGGAATTACATCGTGAAGATGGATTTTCAAAGGATATTCCAACGGTAATAAAAGAGCCTTTTGATGTTACCTAAGGATTTAGGTAAAGACGAAAAAGAAATTCACGGTTTGAAGGCTTTTAAAGATATCAAAATATAAGCTGGTTTGTATTTAATAAACCTACAAAGTAAAAGTATTTGCTAAAAGGCTATGGAAATGGTTTTTATTATTAAATAAGTTAAATGGTATTACATTTGTAGTACCTACAGTTAATCGTCAGTAATTGGTATACTTAAAAGAATTTTTGGTTTTTAAAAAATATATTGTTTTTTTAATTTACTCCAGATGAAATAAGTAAATAGGCACTGAGGTCTTGATAGAACTTCGATTGAAATTAAACTATCAAAGTAAAGACAATTTTTATTACGAAAAAGCGTTATTCAATACTTAAAGAGCTATTTATTTTATTGATATTTTAGAAAAAATTTATAAATGATTCTTTAGGACAAAATTATTACATTTGGTTAGGTGATAAAGAGTTCTCGACGTATTATTTACTATACATTGCCCTTTGTTTACATACTAATAAAGATATATAGAGTTCATGATTTTACTGTTTGTAGAAAATAACAGTTTAGACAGTTTTAAAATAATGACGGCGATGACGATGAAGTGTTCTTAATTTGATACTCGTATACCTATTAATTTTATAATACATTTTAAGTACTGTGTCACTGTTGATAAAATTAACAGAAAAACTTTGCTTAAATATTACATCTAATGTCTATTAGGGCAGCTTCCCAAATTTAATATATAAATAGGTGAACAATTCAATAATAGTAACGAAAAGCTTATTAAATT
The DNA here is from genome assembly GCA_036936625.1 of Parnassius smintheus behrii. Lineage (NCBI taxonomy): Eukaryota > Metazoa > Arthropoda > Insecta > Lepidoptera > Papilionidae > Parnassius > Parnassius smintheus. The sequence goes on from JAUPFT010000004.1 coordinate 49,175,831, forward strand.
AAGCTTATTTGTAAAGTATTGCATTGTATGATTTAATAATAAAGTATAAGTAAAAATGTTACCATTATACGCCCCATTTCTGGGCTCATGAGAATTCAGGAACCATTTCAGGAACAAAGGAAGTTTAGGTAGGCTATTTGCAGTAACGACCACGTCACATGACATACTTGCGTTCCTTCTTCTCGCGAGGCTTTTCTGTTACGAATATAATGGTGTCAGATATACAGCATTTTACACATAACAAAATGTCTGTCTTTGAAGTATGAAAGTGCCCAATTTAATTTGTTCAACAAGCTTTAGCAATAATTAATGAATCATGGAAAAATTCCATGGCCTAAACCCCTCTCAGAAACGAGGGGAGGCCTGTGCCCAGCAGTGGGACGTATATAGGCTGTAACTTTACTTTTTTTACATGGAAAAATTATTTAAACAGAACTAAATACACAACACCATACTAAAATCGACTACATATTCACTACAATATCTAATGTCAAAACGACGTCGATAAAGCAGCACCCTTTTCAACTTTTATTATTTGATTGACTGATGAAGAGCCATCGTATCACAAATCCATCTATGCCAACAAGACTTATATAAAGTGACTTATATAAAACTTTAATAAAGTGACCATGTTAACTGCATGACCACATTACCCTTACATTAAACGAATTAAACGAAAGACTAATAACTCTGTTTAACAAATGAGTGTATATTGAACAATATCTAACGATTTTTGAATCATCAACTGTAATGTAAACCTTCCGACTAAAATAGGACCAAAAGTTTTCAGAACAAAAAGAACTTTATCAGAAAAAGCGTGATTTTACGTCGTCAAAATAATGCAAGTTCGGTGTAGCACACATCGTTTCACACGGAAAAAATGAATTCAGGAACAAATGCAAAGTTCATTACGACCCCCTTTGTTCTTAGAATGTTGATATGAGAGAGGAATGAATGCTAGCGGGAACTGCTGTGCTTAGCGATAAAAGGAAGCATTCGGTCAATTTAAATTTAACTCAGTTCAGTTTGAAAGAGAATATTTTCCTTAATGTTAACGTGCATATAAAATTTTATTTTGAAATGTGAACAAATTAAATTGGGCACTTTCATACTTCAAAGACAGACATTTTGTTATGTGTAAAATGCTGTATATCTGACACCATTATAATAATAATAATAATAATAATAATAATAATAATAATCATTTATTGACAGACAACAAAGGCCCGTAAAAAAGAAACATAATTACTTATACTCAACAAACATAAAAAAATTGAAATAAACTGAAATACAAAAATAAATATAAATTAAATATATGCCATCAAACAAATTAAAACTTACATCTTAACATACTAGACCAATATTTAAATATTTCACTACAATTTTGTGTTAAAATTAGTATAATCGTGTTTCCAGATTTGAGAAGATTACTTCTAAATCTCGCCACACGATGTCTTATCAAAGCATCGAGCGTCGGTACGCGAGCCTCAGCGAACATTGTAGATGCACTACAGTACCTCGGAAAACGAAATAATAATCGGAACGAATCGTTATATTGAACCTTAAAAATTCGATAGTTTTCCTTTTTAAATTTAGTCCAGAGATGCGGTGTGTAAAGCGATTGGCAATAGGTTTTAAATAGTAATATTTTAGCATCTCGCTCGCATTTATTAAATTTCCTGCCAATCATATTTGCACGTACAGCAAGGGACCGCCTTTCTCTGTCCATGTCCTGATCATCCTTCAGGTCACTCGATACGATATGTCCTAAATATCGAAAGCTCGTCACAAACTTCAAATTTTTGCCGTTCAGGTATAATGGTAAACAAACATCTTTACTATGCGCTCCAAAGACCATTGCCACAGACTTGTCTGCATTATAAACTAAATCGTGGCTTGCAGCGTATCTCTCACAAATAGAAATTAACTTTCTTAAGGCTCCGATTGAGGGGCTCAATAAAACCATATCGTCTGCGTAACTAAGGTTGTTTACACATTTCCCACCTACATGACAGCCGATACCCGTTTCATTGAGCTCCTCAATTAGAGCATTAACGTAAAGGTTAAACAGCAGAGGAGAAGTCAGCCCACCCTGCCTAACCCCCTTAGTCAGTACAAACTCGTCTGAAAGCGAGCCATCCCAGTTCACTACATTAACCTGCGTATTATGCCAATTAATAAGGATTCTAATTATGTCGGAAGGAACACCCACCAGTTTTAACTTATCCCACAAGATGCTATAGTTTACCCTATCGAAGGCGCGACTCAAGTCCAAAAAACAAGCGTATACTTTTGTTCTGCGTGACACGTAATACGTTACTATTTGTTTTAAGGAAAAAATTGCCAACTCAGTAGAGCTACCTTTTTTAAAACCAAACTGAGCATCACTTATAAAAATAAATTTCGATAAAATATCCAGAATAATAGACTCAAATAGTTTCGCACAGGTTGTAGCGATTGAGATAGGCCTATAATTGGAACTGATCGTATCGCTAACGGTTTTACTTTTGACAATAGGGCTAACCACGCATTTTATTAGGTCAGGAGGCAAAAATGAGTGTTTTAAACACGCGTTAATAAAAACCGAGAGAAACACCACAACCCAGGGTCCACCGCAACGTAAATGTTCTACAGAAATGTGGTCATGACCACACGCTTTACCAAGGTGCATCTTTTTAAGGGCATTATACACCATAGTCTCATCAATATGAGTATATGATAAGACAGGCATATCAAGTGTATCTATCGCAGAAGGGCCACCACTAGTATAGCAGTCATTCAACAAAAAGTTCTGTTTAAAATTATTAGCTATCTGTTTTTTATCACTAACACCATCCACGCAGACCGGAACTCCAACCCTTAATTATGATTATGATTATGATTATGATTATGATTATGTTGCATAGTTTTGATGTACGTTGCCAAAATTTAGAAAAGTTTTTGTCTATACATGCGTTACTTATCCGCTCCAATAAAATTTTATTTTCATTTTTCTGGCACCACTTTAAGCGACCTTTAAATATAGACCTACTTTGCTTCATCATATCATAGAGAGAACCAGAGCTGGGAGCCCCCGCCCCGATCCACCTCGATAAGTTTACTTTAGCATCCACATACGCTGATTTTACTACATCATTCCAGCCCGGCGTGCCTTTACGTTTACGCGATGTCACTCCATACCCTACCTAACTTACGTGGCTTTTAATAGCAGATGTATGAAGACTTTCGATAAATTTCTTATAAATTCTAACGAGAAAACCTTTGTGTGAGTCGCAAGTACAGCCATCGCACGAGGAAATAAAGCGCAGATAGTCCCAATTAAATTCTGATATGAGATAACTACACCACCACTCATACGCTTTAATCTCATCCCCACTTCTTTTACCCCAATAAATAAGGTTCCTAGATTTAACGTGATTAACCACACTTCTCTCAACAGCAATTATGTTAAAATTAAATTCGAATGCGAGAGGCCAGTGGTCCGACCAAAATACATCATTTATTACATATACTCTTGATAACGCCGACCACGCGACACGAGTTGCGATGCAATGATCAAGCCAGCTCTTTGTGCCATGAGCATAACTAACGTATGTAAAAATATTTTCAAATCTTTAAAAAATTTAAGGTCTGCGCAAATCAAATCATTTTCTGAACAAAATTTTATTAATTCGTTACTAAATAACGTGTTAATATTCGCATTGTAGTCTCCTAAGGCAATAGCCACATTTACGAAATGATTTTCTAATAAACTTTTGATTATACATAAAATATTTGTAAATTCAGGTAAATTTTCAAGATTGTTTTGAGGCATATAAACAGAAAAATACATATGACAATTCCCATTAATATACGATTTTATAGCACAAATTCGCGAATCGTTACAATTTACTAAGTCAACATTATTAAATAACGCAGTTCTCCACAAGAGGGCCACACCTCCATATGGTCTCCCTTTTAATATTCCGGATGAAGAATCGACCGCAGAGGTACCATGTGAAGAGAATTCGGTATCAATTGTTGACAAAAAAGATAGCTCATGGGGAAGCAGCCAGGTCTCTTGAAGAGCCACCCAAACTCTCAAACTCAAACTCAAACTCTTTACACAGTTCTCTAACGTGATCAACAATTCTCTTAATTGACTGACAATTAAAACTAACGAACTAATTATATTCGTAACAGAAAAGCCTCGCGAGAAGAAGGAACGCAAGTATGTCATGTGACGTGGTCGTTACTGCAAATAGCCTACCTAAACTTCCTTTGTTCCTGAAATGGTTCCTGAATTCTCATGAGCCCAGAAATGGGGCGTATAATGGTAACATTTTTACTTATACTTTATTATTAAATCATACAATGCAATACTTCACAAATAAGCTTAATTTAATAAGCTTTTCGTTACTATTATTAAATTGTTCACCTATTTATATATTAAATTTGGGAAGCTGCCCTAATAGACATTAGATGTAATATTTAAGCAAAGTTTTTCTGTTAATTTTATCAACAGTGACACAGTACTTAAAATGTATTATAAAATTAATAGGTATACGAGTATCAAATTAAGAACACTTCATCGTCATCGCCGTCATTATTTTAAAACTGTCTAAACTGTTATTTTCTACAAACAGTAAAATCATGAACTCTATATATCTTTATTAGTATGTAAACAAAGGGCAATGTATAGTAAATAATATGTCGAGAACTCTTTATCACCTAACCAAATGTAATAATTTTGTCCTAAAGAATCATTTATAAATTTTTTCTAAAATATAAATAAATAGCTCTTTAAGAATTGAATAACGCTTTTTCGTAATAAAAATTGTCTTTACTTTGATAGTTTAATTTCAATCGAAGTTCTATCAAGACCTCAGTGCCTATTTACTTATTTCATCTGGAGTAAATTAAAAAAACAATATATTTTTTAAAAACCAAAAATTCTTTTAAGTATACCAATTACTGACGATTAACTGTAGGTACTACAAATGTAATACCATTTAACTTATTTAATAATAAAAACCATTTCCATAGCCTTTTAGCAAATACTTTTACTTTGTACGTTTATTAAAAACAAACCAGCTTATATTTTGATATCTTTAAAAGCCTTCAAACCATGAATTTCTTTTTCGTCTTTACCTAAATCCTTAGGTAACATCAAAAGGCTCTTTTATTACCGTTGGAATATCCTTTGAAAATCCATCTTCACGATGTAATTCCTATTTATATGCTTATATTCCTTCAGATAAAAGAAATGTGTATTAGCAAGTTATTTCGTGAATTTAAAGTTATTGTTACGTTACAAAAACTACTTTAAGATTTTGAAAATACATATTATAATAAGGTAAGATTTGTCATTGGTGACCTAATTTCACGTGGTAAGTGATGTATTTTCGTAAGTGAAATTAAGAATTCTATGCATTCATTTGTTATGGCCTGACAGAAGTCCAATCTGCTGAACACTGTTATCTCCCATACATTGCCTCAGAAGGTTGAATGACAATTGTCAGAGTCGCCAAGCAAATATTTCAGTGTCATACCTACCGTTAACAAATATTCGTCTTCTGATAACACATAGAATTTGAAGTGGATGTAGTGATATGTTCACTGATCCTTTTGGATGTAGTTAGCTAAAGTATTAATTAAGATATTTTTATTTATATTTTTTCATTACATCTTTTATTAATTGTTTGTTTAGCCTAAAGCTTAAAAATTATATATATATATATATATATATATATATATATATATATATATATATATATATATATATATATATATATATATATATATATATATCTATATATATATATATTTTCTGCTGCCAAACAGAAGTTATTGCTTACACTGCTGTGTACCGATCTGAATGGTATATAGAAAGCTTGTATAATTATAAGCTTTAAAGCATTCCTCCTTCCTCAGAGTAGTCAACGCATCTGTTGCATTCTTTGTTATAAGTTGCTTTCAGGTATCCATGAGCTACACTTATGTAGTATATTATCTATGGACTACACCATCATCACTGCTACTACCACTTGCCACTTACCATCAGGTGGACTGTAAGTTTCGCCTCAGTTTTATTAAAAAAAACTCACATACGCATTTGAAGTATTGATCGTAATGAAGACAATTTTTTTATATTCTCGAATATTAGACTTATTGATTTATATAGAAAACCAGGAAAATTTTATGAATATATCTCTTGAATATGCAGCAAAAATGTAAAAAAATCATGGAAGCCGATAAACGACGAAATAGCCCTGAATAACATACATTTTTCACCAGAGTGGGGGGAGGTACTTTCACTTCTTTACATTAATTTATAGTTAGTGTTTATTGGATGAAGCTTTGATAATTAATGAGTTTTAGTAACTTAATTATATTGATAAATTACATACTTACTGCTATTTAAAACTTCTTGGAACTTTATAGCATATACTGTTATAAATGATTGGCGACCTGCCCCTTCTTCGCTGGGTTGGGATCTATATCTCAATAATAAGTTAAAATATATACTTTATATTCTTAATAACAGATCATCAGATATGTTCACAGCCCGTCTTCATAAAAATAATTTTACAGAGGAAAATCAAAAGTGAATTTAAATCGTATTTATTCAATGTTGTTAAGACAAATATTAAAACTCTTAATATAACCCTATATCCTGGGCTGGAAATAAAACTCTGCTTGCGTTGTTTTTCTTATAGTACAAGGATGGCAAGCGAGAACACAGTCCACCTGTTGGTAAGTGGTTGCTGTGGCCAATAGTCATCTCAAGAGACATCCTCGATTACGAATCAAAATGCAGAATCATTGTCATTCGTGAGCACTAAGATGATACGCCTCGTTTCCTGCTGCTTTTTTTAAGTAGATAATGTACACAGATTTAATTTAGCAACCACGCCTGAAAGGGCTACATTAGCTGTCTATATGAAAACACTCGACGCTCTAATTGATTCCTGCAACATTAAATGTTTAACCTTGCTTATTATTTATAGTGTCTATACCTTACCTTATGGATAAGCGGATTAGTAGCCAACTACAGTGCTACTTGTTCTGGCGAAAGAGCTTAAAAGCGTCTAGCGAAAATAAAAAGAAATTCTATAGTTATTTCCGAAGATTGCAAAAACATGAACAAACCCTGGAGAAAGCTGAAAATAACCATTTAATCCCTAAAATTAATCCACGACGTCTAAGCACAATAATAAATAATAGCAAAACAATTATGGAACCAATTAGTCAGATAAAAAAACATGACCTGGTAACAACACACCTTTAAGATAATATAGCTATATTATTTGACGATTTTTATTTCATCGACTATATTGCAGACAACAATAACTTAAATTAAAAATTTAAAAAACCTGCGAAATAAAAAGAGCTGAGCTCTTGAAACGGCTGAACATATTTACTTAAAACATAGCTAAGAACACATTCAAAACAAAATCAGTTTATCCGTTCAGTAGCTATGATGCCACAGACATACACACAGACACACACACACACACACACACACACACACACACACACACACACACACACACACACATACACACACACACACACACACACACACACACACACACACACACAAGTGCGCGCGCGCGTGTGTGCCCTACAAACTTATAAAACCTCTCTCTTTTCGTTGGCGGTTAAAACTGTGCAGGACGATATTAATGAAATAGATTATAACCTACCCTCGATATTTTTAATATCGATTGCACCGCAAAACTACAATTCTTTGAAATATAAAAAAGTTTTGGTTATGAGGGGATTTCAATACAAGTATTAAAACTAGTTTGCAACAGCATCACAAAATCACCTCATTTTCTTCGATATTACGTCAGGCATATTAGCGACAGTATTTCCCGAAACGTTGAAACATATTTCATGTCAAACTATAGCTTGACTTCTTTGATTCCGGTGTTTAATAAAATAATACTAATAGTTATACAAATTTCTACTTTGCAATGAACAAAATGAGTTCATAAAAAAACAAAACCATCCCATGTAATGACCTTAATGTATTAAAATCATATCTGAACGACGACAAACAATGTATAAACAACAACAACAACAAAAAGAGCCCCAAAACGTTGACCTTCGGTCACAGTTATTTATTACTTTAAAGTAAAGTAAACTTACGTCCTATATACGTCCCACTGCTGGGCACAGGCCTCCCCTCGATTCTGAGAGGGTTTTAGGGCAAGGAAGTGTCCGCCGCGCTGCCCCAATGCGTATTGGCGAACTTCACATGTCTTCGAAATAATTTTTTTTCTGTTATTCCCCAGACATGCAGGTTTCTTCACGATGTTTTCCTTCACCACCGAGCACGTGGTAAATCAGCACTTAAAATTGCAATTAATAATTTCATTGGTGCCGGCGGGGATCGAACCCGGCTTACTCGCGTTCTGTTATATTTACAGCCAGCGTTAACCATCTGAGCTACCACGGCTCCTTATTCATTACTTTATATAAAATTAATAAACTTTAAATAAGTAGATAAAATAATAATATTTCAAGAAAGATTAAATAAGTAAATAAATTAAACTGGCTGAATTTTAATAAATTACATAAATACATACATATATACATAAAAACTCACGCCTGTTACTCAGAGGGTTAAGCAGAAACTGCGGACTTGCATTTGACACGATCCTGACTCACCTCTCTGACCTCCTTTACATCCATATACCTATAAATACACGCTTGTCGGTTAAGAGTACTCCTAATCTTGCCCATCTTTAATATATCGCCGATTTGGTCGATAAACTTTCGTCCAGGGCGATCATCGTCCCGATCATCACTTGTGCCGTGATATCGTGCTGGTCGGTGAATGTATACAACCTTCGTTTTTCCCCTCTGATCTTTCTTGATGCGGTATGTGTCATCAGCAATCCTTTTAACCACCTTGAAAGGTCCTTTGCATCGAGCTTGCAATCTCGGCCTCTTACCCGTTTTCTTGCGAGGATAATGCAATCTTACAAGAGCTCCCCCATCAACTGCCTTAGTGCTTGTTCTCAGATCATGACGAGACTTCACCCCCTGAGTAGGCGGCTATTCACTACTGATAACAATTTACCGCGACTCCTCAAGATCTGATTGACAAATTGTCAGCACTGCTGTGACTTCTTCCATTCCTTTCCTGTACCTCCTCGACTCTGCCGTAGATTAAACTTTTAACAAAGACATCGTGCTAAATATTAAAGTTATATAAATAAAAAGGCAAGCAGTAAAGAAAGCAAATGTAGCAATTTTTTGGGAATTTAAATAGACAGCTAATCAAGATGGAACGCACCAGCAGAAGATCTTTGTAAGAAAACTAAGACTATCTAGTTGATTCCAACGCCCTTGTAGTTTCCATATTAAGATTTCGTATTATACTTTGGAGCAACTTTTGCGACAAGAAAGCATTTTTGAAGTCAGAATGCACTGTCAGGAAGGAAGTGTCATTCCTTGGAATTAGGAAGGTTCTTGCCTTGCCTGTCGCCAAAGTCAATCTGTTAATTGGTGATTCTGTCAAGAAATTTGCAGTAGTAGCCCGGAGTAGTTAAGTTGGCGGTGTTTCATCCCCGTGCCTCGGAAAGCATATTAAGCCGTTGATTATGCGCCTAATCTTTCTCTAGTCGTGTTTAATTATGAGAGTAAAGTGTGTTTCCTATTACTTACAATAGTAAGTAATAATATATTTTGTGTGATATAATGTAGAAATAAGTTTTAACTTAATATTTTCATATCAATATGCTAGATAATACAGGGGATTTTTAAGCATTCTGTTGACATCTTATTGTATTAAGATTCTTAATCGATGACAGATGTAGATTTTTATGAGTCATAGCATTTACTGTATATGGACTGTGACCGCGTTTGCCATCCCTATGATCTAAAAATGACAGGACACGGACAGGTCACAGGCACATAGCAACATGAACGCCGTGTGGTGGCAGCGTTAGAAAGTCCATTAACCTCCCTATTTCGTATCGTCGGTGTGTTAAGAGGCTACTAATAAAAATGCTAGAAAGATTTTATGCCATTTTGGCTTTGATAGACGGTGGTAAAACCGTCTCGCATATGATAAACGTAAAATCCTCAGACGCGCGATAGGGATTGGAGGCAAATGTACGAGACTGATATTATTGCTATCGTTGCTAATCCGTCAGCCAAACAAATAGCGAATCCTCACAATTTAATCAATAGCTTTGGGGACTTATGACGATAATATATTGATTAACTAGCTATCCGCCCCGGCTTCACACGGGTGATTTCTGAATCTCAAAAAGACCATCTGTCGGGTCTTATTGTGAATCTTATCCATCCAGGAGCCCACATAAATACACACAAAAATTGTATCGGAATCAGTAGCACCAGTTTCGAGCGAGACTAATGGACAGCAATTGATTTAAATTTATAGAGATTTTACCCTAAAATACGTTTAAAAGTAATAACGTTTTGAGACAGGAAAAGAAATCATAAAACAAAAGAGAGATTTAGAGTTACTAAAATTTACTAGCGCACTTTACAAAGTTGCATGAAGCATGAGCGAAATTTAACATTTAAATTTATTGGACATAATACTTTGTCACTTCTAATTGAGCCACCCTGCTACAGTTATTACAGAAAAGCGTGCGGGTGGGCAGGGGAGCCAGGGAGCGCTTTTGAGCTTTCCGCGCTACGCTAGTCCAATATCAAATGCCGTTGTCGCAGGACGTTCTCGTCCATTCCTTAGTTATGGGGGGAAAGTTTTGTGAAAGATCGTTTATTTTTATGCGTAAACTATAACAAGACGATGAAAACAGGAAAACTTTAAATTAAACTGTGCAGTGTCAAGAAATAATTTATATGTGAAATTATAATGACTGTGAATGTGAATTATTTTTACGGAGCTTTCAAAATATTGTGGTGACTTCACAGCTGAGTGATGGAAGGTTTGATTTCATTTATAAAAAAATTAGTTTCGTTAAAATTAAAAATTATATATTTTTATTTAATAAACAAATAAATAAATCTCGTTGACATTTTACTGAAAAGAAAAATGTTTTATTCTACAGAATAATATAAATTAATGAGTTCGTGGTATGCTTACGTGTATTATAAAAATCTATTATAAATATTTATATAAAAATATAATAATCTTGTAACGCAGAAAATAAGAAATAATAATAATTTGTAACCAACTTTAACTATAAAGTTATAAAGATGACTTTCAGCCTCAAAGTCAAATACTAAGTGACAAGTCACATGACTAAGTGCAATTCAAAATAATTTTTAAGTATCGTGTAATTCATGCAGAAAAAGTTCGATTTTAAAAATCGATTTTCAAAATAACTTTATAATAATTAGTAGTTATTGACTCCAGTTGTAATGTGCGTACAAAAATTAAACATACAAAAGTTTCACACTCTCATGAGACAGTCCTCTTTTCGCGTTGTGTCATGAGGAAAAGAGGACTGTTGAGTGTGTCATGATGTGAAACTAAGGAGTCGTGGGTTCGAATTCCTCTACCTGAAAGAATTCGTAACCCAAGCATATATTTTTTTTTTAAATTAGTTCATGGAATAATCAATCAATAATACGTGGTGAGTGACTGAAGAGAGGACGGTTAACAGAAGAGGATGGAAGAGGAAGACATGCTATGCTAATTCTAAATAATTCGAGATACCTTGAATTTAGCAGAATTTTTAAGTTAGTCCTAAAACTTGGTTCTTGTCATATGTTGCAAGCCATATTATGGTAGTAGCATGAATGGGTTGGCTGGGGAAGGACCACACTCTCACAGAATACCAGCGTAAATAGCAGCTTAATGGTGCTGTGTTTCGTATAGTGAGTGTAGAAAACCAGAGACCCTTTTCACTGGAAACGAGGCATTCCATCTTGGCCCTCAGGGGTGGTACTGTGTCCGCATTTTGATTCTTAATCGCGGATAGATGTAGATGTCTATGGATAGCCACAGCATCCACTTACCATGGGGTGAACTGTGTGCTCGTTCGTCAACGTTATTCTATAAAAAATCATCGGTTCGCGTTTAAAAAATGAAAAAATCTTCAAAGAATTGTTATGTATGTAGCAAAATTGAAGATGTACATCATTTGAATAAAACTACGTCTTGAAGCGAACGTCCATTAAAACATATTACAAGCCGCCGAACAAGATTAGTCAATTTTTACCATCCATCAAATGCAATTAATATTCCTCTAGAAGATGCAGGTGTGTACAAGCTAGATTGTGAATGTGGTCTCTCTTACATAGGTCAAACAAAAAGACCTATAAACACCCGCGTGAGGGAAAATATAGCTGACGTGAAGCACCGACGCTCCGGGAAGTCTGCAGTTTGCGAACATGTTCAAGATCGTCCCCACCATTACATTAGATTTGATAAACCACAAATCCTCGCAAAAGATCACCGATTCCTACAAAGGATGATAGGCGAGGCTATTGAAATTAAAAAACATCAAAGTTTCAATAGAGAAGATGGATGAGTGCTGCCATCTGCTGGAGATCCTACAATTAACAAAATTAAACCCAAAGCCAAGCATACCACTGCAAGAGTTCATGATACTATCAGCTCGTTTTGCGTAAATCGGACCAAAAATTAATATTCAGAAACTGAAGGTAGCCGGACTAACTACGACATTGGGACGTCAAACATCTCAGTCCATGCTGTAAAGCATCCGAAACGTCGAAAAGTATTAATTAAAAGCGACAAAATCCGTAAATAATAGTTTTATTCAATGTGTAGTGTTTGTGTAAATTTAACAAATCATTATGTATACAATTTGTTGATGTAGGGTGTGTCGAATTAAAAAGATAGACAGGTTGTGCTGAAAGAACTTAACACAAATGTTTTTCGGATGTCGATCTAGTGCGAAGGGTTTTATCAAACCCTAAATCAAGGATGTTAAGTGAGTCATTCCGGTTTTATAATATAAATATAAATACGGAATAATCATCTTATCACATTCAGTATAAGTCAAAGACTATTTTTAGTAGAGTAATTTAATTTATACTCATAATTATACTTCCATAGTTTTAATTTATTTTTATAGTGTTAGCAGTAATTAGAATAAGGTATGATGGGATTGGCATGTTGTTTAAATAAAAATCCCAAAAAAAAAAATAAGCCGAAACTTGAGATAAGGACAGTGAACGAAGAAGAAAGAGTCTACGTGGTAGATTCACTCTGCAGATGTATGATAACTGCAGAATGATAATTCTTTTCCTTAGTTGGCTTGAACGTGAAAGGGCAGCGCTCTCGCAGAATATCGTAGCAAAATATAACTGCTGTTTGGTAAGAGATCTGATGAGCTTTAACATGTAATGAGGACACAACCTTATTCCTTTTAAAATGAAATCAAAGTTACAAACGAAAATAAAGTTCACCCGATAGTAAGTGGCTACTGTAGCTCATGAATGCCAGCAAATAACTTGAACAAAAAACGCTACGGATGCGTTGTCGCCTCTGAGAACTAAGTTGTAATGCCTCACGGAATATCTTGTTCTGTATACCCTTTAAACTAAACTATAGTAGGGCATCTAGTGCTGATTGCCGGCTGGTATAAGTACGTAAGCGGGTTCTGTCTAGACGGACTCATAACATAAACACTCACGCCTGTCACCCAGAGGGGTAGGCAGAGACTACGGACTTCCATTTGGCACGATTCTGACATACCTCTTTCGCCTCCTTTACATCCATATATCTACGCATACATGCTCGTCGGTTAAGGGTACTTCTAACGTGGCCCATTTTCAAAATATCGCCAATTTGGTCGATAAACTTTTTTCTAGGGCGTCCCTTTCCGACTCGGCCATTCACATCTGCCATATAAATTTGCTTTGTCACTCTTTCCTCATTCATTCTTTCTACGTGACCAAACCACCGAAGCATTCCTTTCTTAATCCTGGTCACAACATCATCTTGCATACCACATTTATCTCTTATCACGCAATTTCTCACCCTGTCATTCAGATTAAACCCTAGCATATTCCTTAAAGACCGCATTTCTACAGCATTTATTCTACTTTCGTGCTTCTTCTGCCACACCCAGCTTTCACTACCATACATTAAAGTAGGGACTAACACAGCATTATGAATTACCATACGTGCCTGTTTTGACACATTCTGGTTCTTCACAATAGAGTGTAGTGCCCCATTCACTCTATTCCCTGCATTTACTCGTCGTTCTATTTCCCTATCATATCTACCATCCCTGCTAAATACACATCCCAAATACACAAACTCATCCACTTGCTCAATTAAATCTCCTTCTATTCTTATTTCACATACCGTTTTGCTTTCTTCTCTTTCAAAAACCATCACTTTCGTCTTACTTGCGTTCACTTTCATTCCCCTTTCTTTCAATTCCCAGTTCATTAATGTAACCATCATTTGCAACTCTGCCGCCGATGACGCAAGTATGACTTGATCATCGGCATACAAAAGGCATTTGACGGTTAACTCGCCCATTCTTAACCCACATTCTTCATCTTTCAAAGTTTGCAAACACCGGTCCATAAATAGGTTGAACAGCCAAGGGGAAGCCACACAGCCCTGTCTGACACCTTTTTGGATGCCAAACCAGTCCGAGTAGACCCCATTGATCCTGACACAAGCACTAGAGTCCCTATAAAGAGACCTCAATGCCTGTATCAAACCAGCGCTCAACCCATATGAGTTCAGTGTTTGCCATAACACATTCCTGTCCACTCTGTCATAAGCCTTTTCCAAGTCCATGAACGCACAAAAAACTTTCTGGTTTTTGGCCAAAAACTTCTCCGCAATCATGCGCATGGAAAAGACTTGATCTGTACACCCCATTCCCTTTCTAAAACCCGCTTGCACATCCCAAATTTTTCCATTTTGGATGTGCAAGCCAAACACATCCCAAATTTTTTCCAGTTTCTTTCATAACTCTTTCAATTAACACCTTAGCATACAGTTTACCCACAATACTAAGCAAGCTGATACCGCGGTAGTTTTTGCAGTCCTGCTGTGACCCTTTTCCTTTATATATTGGTACTATAACTGCTTTACACCAGTCATCCGGTACCCGTTTTAATTCCCAACATAAATTAAACAAGGTGTACAGCAGGCCTGCCACCACTCCCTCTCCAGCCCTTAGCATCTCGAGTGATACTCTATCATATCCAGCTGCCTTACCTGCTTTCATGCTTTTCATTGCTTTCATTATTTCATCTACACTTATCTCCATACCCCTTTCCACTTCTTTCGGAATTTCTAGTTCATTTATTTCATACGACTCTTCACTCATAAACACGCTTTCAAAGTATTCCTTCCATCTGTTTAAATTCGAAACTTCATCATTCAGAATACATCCATTCTCGTCTCTTATAGCATTTATTATAGGCTGTTTTGTATTTCCCCTGGCAGTTCTTACGAGTTTCCAGAACATTTTTATGTTAGCCTGGAAATTATCAGATATCCTTCTATCATTCTTATCCGTTCTTTCTTTCTTTTTCCTTTCAACAACTTCTTTTACTCTCTTATTTAGACGTCTAAATTTTGCCTTTTTTCTTTCAATCTCATCATTCATACCAGAAGAATTACCAGCTTTGGTTGCTAGTAAATCTAACCATGCTTTCTTCTTTGATTCAACTTCCACCCGTACCTCATCATCCCACCATAACGTATTACTTTTCCTTTCATTTGTTCTCTTACTTACACCACATACTTCGGTGGCGGTATCCACCAAACCTTTCTTAATAATATCCCACACAGTATTCAAGTCTAAATCATTCATACACAACTCATTCAAACATCTAATATTTTCTCTCAGTCTACATTTATACTTCTCTATCACATCTTCATCTTGTAACTTCTCTATTCTTATACGCTGTAACGCAGTGGTAGATACAGATGTCCGATGCCGCCAACGCTTGAAAAGACCATTAATTCGACATAAGACCAAGTAATGATCCATCCCTACGTTGGACCCCCGGTAAACCCTTGTATCTACGACTGCGCTCCTCATTCTTTCATCCACAATTACGAAATCTATCATGCTTCTATCATCACCTCTTTCCCATGTATACATGTGAATCTTCTTATGACGAAAAAAAGTATTCGTCACAAAAAGATTCTTTTCCGCACATACGGTTAGGAGGTCTTCACCATTCTCATTTATACTTTCATCACCAAACGTTCCCAATATCCTTTCATAACCAGACCTCTTCACCCCAACCCTTCCATTAAAGTCTCCTAACATAATAATATTTTCATTTTCCTTACATTTTGTCAACACCATCCTTACCATGTCCCAAAACTGCTCTCGGATGTAAGTGGGCTTAGACATGTCTGGGGCGTATACCCCTAGTAGGAACAGCTTCTTTAAGCCCACTTTCATTCGTATCCATAGCAGTCTCGGGCTTACACATTCATACTCTTTCACACATCGTCCCATTCTTTCTGAAAGGATGAAACCGACTCCCTGGCATGCCCGTTCGGTCTCGCCCACACCAGACCAATACGCGGTATACGTGCCATGTGCAGTGGCATCCTTTCCCTTTCGTTTCGTCTCATTCACACATAACACATCTATTCCTCTGTCATTCATCATTTCGCATACTTCATCCATCTTATCATTCATTCCTCCACATACATTCAGCGTAGCCAGACGGGTTTCCGCAATCCACTTTTCGCCCCTCCGGGAGACAGAACGTGACGGGTGGCGAACCTCGTCGCCGGTTTTTCTCCCGGAGATTCTTCGCACCCCTGCCCCATTTAAGGGGCGCCGGGAACTCGGGGCCATTTCTTTTATTTCTTGAGTCATGGTGCGAACAAGGGTTGGTGGTAGATTTTACGCCGCTACCATACGGCGAGGAGCCGAGTCCATTTTATCGGCTTTGTCGCTCGTTTAGCACCACCCGGGGGACACGTGTAGGGTGGGCCTAAGGTTAGGTGGTCGAAGCCTACGGACGCGAGCGACTCATCCCCCGGACGGACTCCTAGACCGAAAAAACCTACAAATACTAGTAGGGTATTAATACTAGTAATCCTCAAGGCCAACAATAAATTCAATCACCATAAAGTGGACTGTGTGCTCGTTATTTACTCTGTCATAAAAAAACTGGGCAAGGAATGAAAATGTAACTACTCTAACTTTTTTCACTGTTCAATTAGCAAACTTGCGTCCACAGTTTTCTAAAAATCTAGCTATTCTGTATATACAGTGTAAATAATGCGCTGACCCGGCCAATGGACGCTGCTCACACGACTTGATTTACGATATAACCTACTATAAACGGCATTATAATAAATCTCTTAAATATCCATTTTGCACCAGCAAAATGGTGCAGTGTTTCTGCATACTTCTAAAACACTGCCAAGTATTAGAATAGAAATCAATATTACGGTTTGCCTTCTAGTAATAATATAAAACAAAAACAAACAGATTTTAACCAAAACAATTTTATTACATATTTAATAAAATATTAGTTTTCAGTAAATTAATAAAAAGGCTTAATGATATTTTAGACAATATGGTAGTCAATTCCCAAGTAATTTATCGCTTTGGTATTTAAAAACAAATATATTTTTTTACATTAATTTATAACATGAACAAGTATTACAAATATTTGTAGTGATAGCATTTAAAAAATACTAAGGTTTATACCCAAGCTATCGAGAGTTTACAATTTTATAAGATAATATAAAACAAAACCATGAAATAATCATGTAAACAATCAAAAATTAAATAACTTAAAAAAGTGATCCTTTAGCTTACACTTAATGTAATTTTTAGTGATATTGTCCATCAATTCTGACGGCAAGTTATTGATAAGCCGAGGTATTAAGTAGCTACATGTTCGCTGTTCGCACGAGGCTCGCTGAGACGGTTCTTAGAAATTTCTCGAGTGCATACAGGATGCTCAATCAGGATTCTTAGCAATTCACTAAAAAATTGTTCTTTTAATAAAATGTTTTGTACTTGTATATGTATTGGTAAAATTTTACAGTTTTTATACGTGGTAGAGCCATGCTGTAGCTATATTAGTAGTACAGTTGTAGCACGAATGGGTCAGCTCGACCGGGGAAGGACCACGCTCTCACAAAATACCAGCGTAAAATAGTAGCTTAATGGTGTTTCGTATGGTGTGTGTAGAGAACCGGAGACCCTTTTTACTGGAAACGAGGCATTCCATCTTAGTCCTCGCGGGTGACAACGCATCTGCATTTTGATTTGTAATCCAGGATAGATGTAGATGTTTATGGCCCACAGAAACCACTGACCATCAGGTGGACTGTGTGCTCGTTTGTCACCCTAGGCGGCGCTGAAAATTTCGGGAATCAAGGAAGTGACACAAAATTACTATTTAAAAATGTATTTATTGCTTTTCGAAGTATTCTCCGAGAAATTTGACACATTTTTTCATACGATGGAACCAATCATTGAAGCAACCTTTCCATTCGGAAGTTGGGGTCTCCAAAATGGCCGTTTCGTAGGCGTCCACAGCTTCTTCAGGTGACGAAAATCTCTGTCCACGCAATTTATTCTTTATTTTAGGGAAAGTATAGAAATCATTAGGGCTTAGGTCGGGGCTGTACGGCGGATGGTCTAATAATTCTATGTTTTCTTGCTTATAAAACTCTTTTGTTCTGTTTGCGGTGTGATAACTCACATTGTCGTGATGGAGGATGATGCGGCGGTTGTAGTTCTCTTTACGGAGTTCAGAAACGACCTGTGGCAAACAAATGCTAGCATACCATTCTGCATTAACCGTTCTTTGTCACTCAAGAGGAATAGTCGTAACATGGCCGGTTTTGGAGACAAACGTGGCCACCATTTTTTTTGCAACACTCCGTGAACGAACAATTTTTGTTGGCTTTAACTCATTTTCGAACACCCAAACTCGTGACTGGTTTTTTGTTTCGGGTTCGTACGCGTATGTCCAAGATTCGTCACCTGATACGATGTTGTATACAGCATTTGAGGATCCTGCGTGGAATTTTTTTCGAGGTCTGACGCACCAAGTAACGCGAGCCGCTTTTTGCTCTTCACAGAGCAAAAAGCGGCTCGCGTTACTTGTTACGGTATCCATCGGTAAAACAACTTTTTTACACCCTATTGTTCATGCAAGATTATTTGTATTTGACTAAAGTTGCCTGAATTTCGCGGTATATCACATGTCGATCTTCATCAATCAGCTTACGCACAGCATCAACGTTTTCTTGGGTGACTGCAGTTTTTGGACGACCTTGACGGGGATCATCACTGAGCTTGATACGTCCACGTTGAAATTCAGCAAACCAGCGATAAATTGTGGTTTTGGATGGGGCTTCATAACCAAATGCAGAAATCATCCAGTCAACACACTGTTTTTGTGTTAAACCACTTCGAAAGTCATAATAAATCATCGCTTTTGAATTTTCTTGAGTCAATTCCATTTTCTCAACGACTAAACAAGTTTGACAAAACCTTGTGACAAGACTTTATAATGTACTCTGTGGACAAGACCGAGAATCTTTTTTTTAAATAAATAAATGGTATTCGATTTTTAAAACCAAGGAGTTTTCAATTAAAAAGAATTTAATATGACAGGAACAGTGGAAATATTCTATTCCCGATACTTTTAGTGCAGCCTAGTATCCTATTTAAAAAACAGTGTTTGAAGAGACCTCTGACGTCTTCCCAAACTACAGTAAAATCCCCTATTTTACTATAGTTGCCACGCTTGACAGGCGGTTAACAACTTCAGTTTTTTTAATTAAGTATTTTCGGTCGTTATCAGAAAGATACTGCTATCTATCCCCTGTTTCAGTTTCCTTCTGTCGCTTCTTAGACAGATCTAGAGAAGAAATGGGACATGCGGTTATAGATAATAAATGGGATAGATAAAAAAACACGTTGTTAAATAAAATTAATAAAAACTAATAAAACTCAGCTATTTTTTTTTGTTTTGTAAAGGACAAAAAATACCATGGATACTTGGTATCATCCTAGCGGTAGCACTAGCCTCAAGTGCAGGAAACAAGCGGCCGCATTTTACAATCGAACCACCAACCCGGGTGCTGTGGCCATCTACTCGTGGAGCATTTGCTGTGTGTAGAGCTACTGGCCATCCGACTCCAGACATCAAGTGGGTCACTGCTGAAGGGCAAATTCTTACAACTATACCTGGGCTGAGGTAAGTTTAAGTTGAATTTTTGAATTATTAAAATTAATTTTATATTATCTTATCATGTAAATAAATGTCACTATAATTTATTTTGTTCAAATGAGTTTTTAAACCACCCACCCACCTACTCAAATACACAAAAAGAAATCATCAAAACCGTTTGAGCCGCTTTCGAGTTTTAGCTAGACTTACGGAAAACAATTGATTTTTTATATATAAGAAGAAGAATATATCCTATCCTATACCTTTAAACGAGCAATTCTTGTTAATATACATAATCGGAATCTCGGAAACGGCTCCAACGATTTTCATAAAATTTAGTGTCCAGAGAGTTTCGGGGGCAATAAATTGATCTAGCTAGGATTTATTTTTAGAAAAAGTCCCTTTGTCCATGTTTTCAGGCAATAAAAGAACTGCTACAATATAAAGAGGTAAATTTTGACAGGTTACTAACGATCGTAATAGCTCAGATGGGATGTTGTTCGGGCGTGATATCGGTGTTCCGTGGTTCACGTCCCGTCTTGAGTCCGACTTTTTCAAGATCCCTTCTTTTGTGAGAAAATCTATTATTTCGAGCCCTTTTTTTTAGTATAATTGCACTCATGATTTTTTTATTCAAATAACCAGTTCAGTTTTTTCGATTATGTCAATAAGATCAAAAGCTATTATTCATGTAATTTGTATATAAATGTAACTTAAAAAAACCGAGCAAAGCTCGGTCATCCGGGTACTTATATAAGTTAGGGCACAGAACATAATCTCTCTATGCGAGAGCAAAGATGATAAATGAGCACATACATTACCTGGTGTAGTGTAAGTTGTAGTGTATCGTTGAGTACAATTCCTGACTTCAAAATCTTTTATGTAAAAATTATTTCATTCTTTATAACGTACGATCAAAGTTAAATAGTTACATTGTAAAGGCTATCTGCTCTTTTTAACCCTGTTTTTCTTTCCCTCTTCTTCTTATATGTACAACTATTTTTTATCCTTTATAATAAAATAAATATAATTAAAATCGGTTCATAAAGAAAGAAGCTATGCACAAACATATTGTATTAAAAATATATAGACGAATTGAGGACCTCTTCCTTTTTCCCATATGCTTACGGTTGAACTTATAACTGAGAAGATAAATAAAGTTTTCAGTTGATAACTTTTCATTGCTTAAGGCAATTCAAATGAAATTCCGGTTACATGAAGAGTGCACTAACAGCTGATTATGTTTTATGCAACTGATGTTAGTTGGGATGACTCCTCTTCAAAGC
Organism: Parnassius smintheus behrii; assembly: GCA_036936625.1. Classification (NCBI taxonomy): domain Eukaryota; kingdom Metazoa; phylum Arthropoda; class Insecta; order Lepidoptera; family Papilionidae; genus Parnassius; species Parnassius smintheus. Next base: position 49,197,220 of record JAUPFT010000004.1, read on the forward strand.
TGGATTGGATTATAAAAAAATGTTGTTGAAAGAAAAGTGTAAGTAGATTGTCCCGTCATGGTCCTATGAACGATGTTATCCAAAGAGCTCTTGTCTCTATAAATCTTTCCTCGGTTTTGGAGTCTTGTGGAATATTAAGCGACGATGGCTGGTGATCCATAAATACTGTATATTATAATGATATATTTGTTTGCAAATAATTAACATCAAGCAAGCTTTATAAAATTTAAAGATTTTGACGTTTAAATTTAATTGGACTTTTTAATTAAATGGCCTGAAGTATGAAATACTTTAGGCCATTTAATTAAGTATTAAGTATCCAGTCCTTTAAAAATGCGATGCAGTCAGATGGCATTACAGAGTAATTAAAATTAAAAATTAGTTGATAAAAGTAAATTAAAATTAAATAAACAAAATAATGATAGCTCTCATCCTGTTTATATAACTACTACAATACCGTTCATACAATAATGTTCGTCTACATCTGGCGATCATAAACGTGACTTCTGTTCGTGTGGCCATGGGTTTGAATGCCGGAATTCAGTCCGGAGCTAGGAGGCTGGCGATGTTGTACACCGTACCTCAAAAGTACGCGAAGGCGGTGGTCCTGTGCCTAACCAATCTCAACGCTCACGTTGCATTGCCGTCCCATCGGACTAAGAGAGTGACGGAATACAGAATGCTGTAAATTAGGAAAGATTACACATATTTAACAACTGAGGACCGCGAAGGGTATCATTAATAAATAATACCTGAGTTGTTAGTTCAGTTCGAATATAAAGATACCTCAGTATTCATGAAAAAGATAATATATTTTTTAGACTTTTAAAAGTATTTGTATTCATACCGCATAATGCAAGCTGACGTACAACATAATTGTGTAAATGTCTTACGGTCTATTAGAATTAGAAATGCAGCACATATAAATGAATTATTTTTGTACGTGGTAGAGCCACGCTACAGTTACATATATTATGGTTGTAGTACAAATGGGTCGGCTCGACAAGGGAAGGACCACGCTCTCACAGAATACCAGCGTAAAATAGCAGCTTAATACTGCTGTGTTTCGCATGGTGAGTGTAGAGATCCGGAGACCCTTTTAAATGGAAACGAGGCATTCCGTCTTAGTACTCAGGGGTGACAACGTATCTGCGTTTCAATTCTTAATCGAGGATAAATGCAGATGTCTATGGGCCACAACATCCACTTACCATCAGGTGGAATGTGTGCTCGTTTGCCACCCTTATTACATTAAAAAAATGCAAATTTTACCAACGTTGTAAAATTCTACCAGGAGAATATACGAATTTTATTATAAGTTTCTTTCAAAGCTTATTGTGTCGAAAGCAATAATTGATAACTTAATTTAACTAGCTAGTAAGTTATATTTTATTTCGAGTATTATTAAATAACTCACTAATATTTTACCCGAAAGTAATACGGGTGTTATCATAGTATGAATAACTTGAATTTCCCTAACATGTCACGAAGCTAACAAATAATCTATTTTTTTATTCACCTTATGGATTTCACAACATAGCGTGCTTGATTTAGCTATTTGTTAGTGCAGTACTCATAGAGTGTTGTAGTTAAAACTTATCTATGTTTAAAATCAATAAGGGAAGGTTTTCTTTAACTAAGCGAGTGTCTTTTAATCTTTAAATAGTAGCACAATAGTTTGATAAGACATAGTTTCGTATTTTTGTTTAGATCTTAGCAGGCACCCGGCGGGTTGCTGCCGCAGAAGAAATATTTGTGGAAATATTAATTAGAAATAGGAATAATAGTGACGATAATATATTACTTTCAAATAAATTTGTCGATACGATACGCACGCCACCTATAGTAAGTATTATGTCTATAACCTTCTTAAAGTTTTACCACAATCTGATGAACAGTATGGCAGCGCATTTAATACGAACAAGCAAGCATAATTTTTATATATTAGATAAAGAAGAAGTAAAATATCTTTGGTTGTATTTTATATCTCACTGGTTTTAATACTTTTTTGTTCTTCTTTATTGGCTTTTAAAAATTCACTTTTGAACTTTTTTGACTCTTATTGTAGGGAGAATTTGTTATTATTATTCACGCTTGGCAAGCGGATTCGAGATCACAATTTTATATTTCTTGCATCTCTGTCATTGCTATCTTCACCGAACTAGATATTCTACACCTGGAGTAAATGGGATGCTGCCATAAGATTAAAAAAATACATTAAACTTTTTAAATATAAATTGCAACACAAACTGTATATATTTCGCCGGATTATTTTTGATATTACACGAACACTCACGCTGCAAAATAGCCCAAACGTTGAAAACTTCCTCTTCATTTAAAATCCTCCAACATACCTCGTACATCAATGTCCCGTTACTTTCAAATCGAAGATTAAGAATAAATTGAACTAAATGCAAGAAATAATATAACGTTATTTTATGTGTAAAGAAATGGAAACACTTTTCACTGTCAATGCATCTGCATTTTGATTCTTAATCGAGGGTAGATGTAAATATCTATCATCCACACACATACACATACACTCACTCACTCACCACACACACAAAAACACACACACACACACATACCATCAGGTGGACTGTGTGCCTGTTTGTCATCCTTATATTACAAAAATATTTATATTCATTACATTTTCATTAAATTATACTTAGATATAAATAACAATGTCCTAGTTAACATCGGATGGACAAGTGCAAAACGCTAACGCGAACAAGACGAAATTCTCTTGCCCAAAATAGCTTGTGTCAAATAATCTTAAAGTGCGTTTCCTCCGTTAAATTTTCGTTCAGTAGTCGTTAACAGTAAATTCAAAGTAAAGTCTTTTTCATTCGTTATTTATGTGTTGTAGGGATTTTTTACACGAAGCGAATTAAGTTAGCTCTTATAGCTATTTATATTAAGATTTCCGACAGTAATTTAGGAAAAAGGTTGGCGTTTATCGTAAATTTTAAAATAATGTAGATTTATCATATTTTCAAAGTTTTAACATTATAATATTTAACTTAGGTAGGGTGAAAAGACGGAAATACCAAATTTTTCTTAGAGCCGAAAATGGTACTTAAAGCTGAATTTCACAGATAGATTTAGAACTGCATTACTAGTGCGGGAGCATCGGCCTGCATTCCTTTACCAGACTGCGTGATAGTGATGTGGCAAATTATAATAAGCATTTTTTTATAACATTGGGTGACAAACGAGCACACAGTCCACCTGATGGTAAGTGGATGCTGTGACCCATAGACATCCATATTTATCCTCAATTAAGAATCAAAATACAAATGCGTTGTCGCCACTGAGGACTAAGATGGAATGCCTCAATTCCTTTTAAAAGGGTCTCCGGTTCTCTACACTCACCATACAAAACACAGCAGCATTAAACAGTTATTTTAAGTTGGTATTCTGTGAGAGTGTGGTCCTGCCCCGGTCTAGCCGACCCGTTCATGCTACAACTATAATATAGCTGCAGCGTGTCTCTACCACGTAAAAAATGCATGATGCATGATATCGAGTTATATTTATATTTTCGGAAAAGCCTAAATATGGCAGAGAATTGCACTGTTAATGATGATTTTGACGGATACTTGAATTTGTAATTGATGTCCTCTCCTAGCTGTAGCGCCGTGGTAGCGCTGGGTTAAGCGATCGCCGTAAATTTCTTAGTACGCGAGTAATCCATTATTGATCTAATACCATTGTTAATTGCAAATTTAAGTGCTGATTTACCACGTACCCATCTGTATGGTTGAAAATTTTAAAGAAATCAAAATGTTATCTTGCGTGGCGGACATTTCCTTACCGTAAAAACCTGATACCCAAAATAGGGTTTGGAAAGTGAGAGGAGATCTGTGCCAAGCAGTGGGAAGTATCTCTCTCTTTCTTAACTGTCATCAACTCTCCAAAAGAAGGAGATTCTTAATTTGACAGTACTTTTGTATGTGTGTACGAATATGTTTAGAAAAATATTCTTCCACTGCCAAGCGATTTTATTTTAGCTTTTTTATTAATAACAAAATAACACTACAGCCTCAAAGATGTAAAATTTAATGAAATAATTGCGCCACAAAACGTGGAATAACATTTTCAATATATATGTGGTAGAGTCACGCTACTGCTATATTATGGTTGTGGCTAAAATGGGTCGGCTTGACCAGGGTGGGACCACGCTTTATCAGAATACCAGTGTAAAATAGCAGCTGAATTTTGCTGTGTTTCTTATGGTGGGTGTTTCTACACTCTCATACACTGACTCTGACTCTATACACCTGAAACCATTTTTATTAACACCTCAGGACTACGATGGAATGCCTCATGAATGCTAGCTTGACACCCTTATCTATTACATACAAACTAATATTTATTTGTTCGTATTTTATGCGCTGTCAAACCGTTCATCAGATATCGCTTAAACTTTGTCAACTTATTGCTTGCACTAGCGCAAAGGTAGTACAGTATAGTATAATATACAAAGGTAGTACTGTATAGGCACAGTACAGTTAGCTTACACTAACTACGTGACGCGTATATCGTACCGACAATTTCATTTAAAAGTTATATATCATTCAATTCCAATTAACGTATTATCATTCTTTATTAAACAGTATAACTTTTCCAAATTTAAAAAGATATTTCCGCAAATATTTCTTCTTCTTGTACTGGAAACCAGCTTGTTCTATACAAAAAAAAAACGATTTCGATGCTATTCTAGTTGTAACCTTGCACCAGCATATACTATGAGGTAGTGGAATCTCTTACGCCATGACTACAAGGCAAGTATAATAGAAGATAAAGTAAAATTAGATAAACGCTAGCTCAGAGGATAATTTCGTAGTTTGCGAGCAAATTGTGTTCCATCGCCGCCGGCACCAATGAAATTAGGTGAAGTTTTATTTTAGTCATAATTAACCACGTGCCAGACGATAAAAAAAACATCGTGAATAAACCTTCATATCTGAGTCAGTCAATAAAATATTCGACTATATGTGACATTTCCAACATGTTTCGGTCATTCAAACCACTCTCAAAAAAGGGAGAAAGCAGTGAGACGCATTACTTTACTTACTTTACTTTTTGATAATATCGTGCCGTCCGGTGAAACTTCAGGTACTAACATTAGTATACAATTATATGCTATAGCATATGTTTGTACAATTCAGAGAAATTTTGGGTCTTTTACTGTGTATTATGCTCCAAGTTATTAGGCTTTAGGATAATAATGTGTTTCATAATTAGCAAAAAAAAAAACTAGAGGTACTACTCCATTCGAATGTATGTTTTTTGTGTGTGTTACGCAATATTATTGTCAATTTTAAACCGATTGTGAATTTTTATTAAATATGCTATATTTCAGGACTGATTACGTATAAATTTTGAGATAAATTTCACCCCTAGGGGTGACACAATAAGGCATGAAATTTCTAATAGAATTATTTAGACGACATTGATAAGATTGTATTATTCCTTTGTCTACACGAAAAGGTTTAAAAAACTTATGTTTTAATAAACAGTAAGAGCCGACTTCTAATAACTTTAAAAAAAAAAACATAATTTCACATTCAGTAGTCGGGAAAGCACTTTTTTAAAGCGCAAATTTTCGGATATCGTTATGAATTTATTGCTACACCTTCGTCCATTAGCTTACAGGGTACTTATTAAGATCGTTACCTGTTTAATATGAGCATTTGCTGAAAATTTGGTACATCTTTGCGACATCCTTGTGACAGACACATAATAGGAGAAATTTTTATTAACAAATGAGAACAAAAAGTTGAATAATAACTCCATTTTAAGCATGAATTGTTTTACGGTAAAAGTATTACCTAATATTTTGATGTTGGGCTTCTACCAGGCATGTAATAAGTGACGGACGTCTGGTGGTTGGTGCTCGTCGTTCAGTAGTGGACGCTGGTGCCGGTGGTAGCAGCGCCGTTCTAAGATGCAAAGCGACTAATAAAGCGGGTACAACTCTCTCCAGGCCTATGTTATTGCAGCCAGGTATGTCATTAAACTTTAACGTTAAATTAGAGTTAATTTGTTTTTCTTATTATTTAAGATAAACAACAAAATTCCTTTCCATCTTTCCATCTTTTTTGCTTTTCAACAAACTTCAAAAGCAGAAGGTTCTCAATTTGACTGTGTTTTTTATGTATGTTACCGATTGTGAACCGATTTTGATAATTATTTTTTTACTTGAAAGCTTCATCAAGATCTAACCGGTAGTAATAACTTTTAAATTTTACCGCTTTTTGTTGCTTAGCGAAAGCGAAAAGCGCTTACAACTTTCTTAACGTCGTCAACAGTAAGGGATTACTTAGTTTTTTTCATTCAGAACACCCTGGCCATTATGCGTGATCCTCTATAATAGGTTTGCCGGTTCTTCTTGTTTGATGGCAAATGTAAGAGATGAGATTTGCCACCGTTTAAAAGAAAAATAAATAAAAATTGAAGAAAGTTTGAACAGAATATGAAAGGTTGTTTATCGTAGCTTATTAGTCTTACGTTACACCTTATTTATACAGGTATATTCGAAAGTATTATTACTGTAGTTCTATTACGTTGGCTCGATCGGCTCGCCAGCTTGAAATAGCATGGTGTTTCTGGGTTTCATATGGTGAATGTACAGAACCAAAGACCCCTTTCTTTGTAAAAACGCATCTACATTTTGATTCATAATCAAGTACTTATACATATTTGAGTCAATGGGCCAAATCCTCCACTAACCTTCAGGAAGACTGTGCTCGTAAGTTTTTACCTAATTATATGGAAAAAAGTTACAGGCTAAATGTTTAGTTATGCTAAAAATTTAAAGTTACAGCCTATATACGTCCCACTCCTGGGCAAAGGCCATTTCATTTCTGAGAGCGGTTTTAAGGCAACGCATTGTCCGCCGCGCTGCCTCAATGCGTGTTGACGAACTTCACGTGTCTTCGTAAATATATTTTTCTTATTTTTCGGACATGCAGGTCTCCTCACGATGTTTTCCTTTACCGCCGAGCATGTGGTTTAGTTATGTAAATAATTGAAATTGCTTTATTTACGAAAAAGAAATGAAATGGCACGTTATATCGATGCGGTAACAAAGGCCTTATGTAATAAATTGATGTACAAAAAGAAGGCGAAACAAATTATAACTTTGAGTCGAGTTGAACCAATTAACTTTCCGTTACACAACGAGGGAAATATGAAATAAAAATGAAAAACAGGCAACGACCGCTCGAGTTTTTTACACGGTAAAACTTTTAATTAAGGAATTAAAAATGACATTACAGTGAGTTTGTAACAAGGTAAATTTTCTTTGTTCAAAAATATCGAAGCCGCAAACACTTTTTAAAATTATAAATCCTACTACTCCAGGTCTACATCACAGTATTTTCTTCCTTCAAGCAACTTACAATATCCTTAAATACTTTTTATTAAACTTGACAGTCGTTTTTAAATATAGTTGTTGAATAAAATTTCTATCTTAATAATTTACGTAAATTTACTTCAGGGGTGAACGATAATCTCTAATGAGGGGACTAACCCTTTTTACTATAAACGAGGCATTCCATCTTAATCTTCAGGCGTGAACGCATCTGCATTTTGATTCTTAACTGAGGAAAAATATAGACGTCTATGTACCACAGAACCTACGTACCCTCTAGTAGCTCAGTGGTTCTGAGCTCTGGCTGCTAGTTTGTCACCCTTAATCTTTAAAAAAAAGCTATTTACTTAATTATTTATCGAGTATATATTTATATTAATGTCGTGTGTGTGTTCCAAAAAGAGTGTAGAATTGAGTTGTAGGTAGTAAAACGTCTATTTCTAATGACTCAGAAACGCTTTACGCTAACGTAAACTAAATTATATAATTATATAGAGCTGTGGTAGCTCAGGAGCTAGCGTAAGCTAAAAGTAATTTTCACAGGACGCGAGCAGCTTGGTTCCGATCCCTACCGGCACCAATGAAATTATTAGCTGCAGTTTTAATTGCCAATTTACCACGTGCTCGGCGATGATGGAAAACATCGTGAGGGAACCTGCATATATAAGGAAAAAGATATTAGGATCCGTGAGATCTGTAAATACTTATTAGAAACTCCTTGGTGCAACTCGGTTGAATAATTAATAAAATAGTATATAACACACACCCACAAAAATGAAGAGGGCCTGTTCCCAGTAGTGAGACGTACAGAAACTTTAATAAAACTTGTTTTAATTATTTGAAGAGGTTTTATTTATATGTAAAAATTAGAGATATATAGAACATAACGAAATATCAATGAATTTCGATAAACCATTAGACATTACAATTAATTTAGGTACATTTAGGTACGTAATATTGGGAAATATTTTTCTGATCCGGTCTAAGGTCGGATTTTGCTTACCATATTTTAAAATTTTCTATACAATAGAGCTGACTACAAAGAAGGAATTGAAAGGCAACAAATGGAGGCGCAAAGAGGCTTATTCTTATTCAAATTAGTTCCGAAGAACGTATTCGACACTTCATATTGTATTTTCGTTTTGTTCTATCAATATTGCAGGAATTTTGCGAAAATAGTACGGTTTTATTTCAATTAACACAATGAATTTTTTTTACTGAATAAGTCAATTATCTACCACTTTATCATCAGTTTTAGCAATTTAATGACAACCATAACATACATTTTTAACTGAATGCTAATTTGCACTAAATTAAATTTCTCTTGATTCACAACACGAAGGCATAGTAGAAGCCTTATGGCGCTATGTTAGATGTAAGCAACGAATGTAATTAATTTTAATTCCACAGTTGAAGACAGCGTTCTATCACATTCGGTGAGGCAGCTAACTCCTGCCAAAATAGGAGGTTCTGTTGTCTTACGATGTGAAGTATCACCTCAAATGGGTCTTATAGAAGTAAAATGGATTCAAGACGGGCTTACCCTCTCATCGGGCTTCATTGGAACAGGTAATTTAACATAAAAATCATGATGGTTGACTGTTATTCCATTTTACGGGAAAACTGTGTAGTATCAAAGAGTATAATTAGTGCAGTTATTTTTAAAAAAAATGTCAAATTTCAAACTTAAGTTCAAACGTATAAAAAAATATAAAACGTTGCAGTTTCTGAAAATACGAATAACTAATAAGGCTTCCACGTTTACTTTAAATTGTTCCAAATTAAGCAATTGGTAGGCAAAATGTTGTATAAACAAATTGAATTATACAACATTTTGCCTACCGATCGACCTTTATGAACGTGTGCGTGCGCGGTAAAATCATTTAAAATAATGCATTACCACGCATTTTGCATTTAAAAGATAAAAAGGACAGAATGTTTGACATTTGTTTTAATAAATTTTTATTCAACATTTGCCTGTATTAATTATTCTATATATATTCTTCAAACTTAGCAATTTTTTATGATAAAATGGGTGTTTTATCTATCTTCCATTCCCATATCGTCCCGTGGGTGTCATAAGAGTTAATAGAGGGAAAAATCCAGGATATGGGCAACAAAGTCTTCCTAATAACAAAAGAAGAAACTGCAGTTGCCACTCGCCTGCCAAACGTGGCAACTATAGTAAATAGCCCCCTATGGGGGTATATATTCCTACGGCCCACGTTCAACAGTGAACTTTTCGTAGAATATAACGGTAGAGGTTATTCATTATTTGATGGTGAAATTAAATTATAATATTTGTATGTATGTATTTTGTATGAACTTATATTTTAAATACAAAGTGCCTTTATAGATTCCCGATGGACAACAGGCGCAAGTGGACTTCTTGTGGGTGTTGATTTGACTCAAGCTGATATGCAAGCGGAATACTCTTGTTTAGCTCTTGACACTCCAAGTCCTGTTATAAAACTAACATCAGACGGTAATTTTTGATTTCTATTACTTATTTTTTGATATGTAATAATAATTTCCATAAAAATTTCATTGTTTTAAAATAGATAGTAGCTGGTTGGAAATCAAAGAAATTAATTCAATCGAAGCACGAATTGGAGATACTGTGATACTTCCTTGCATAATGCGACATGTCGGCGGGCACACTATTACGTAAGTATATTTTAAATATTTTTTATAGGAAAGGGGTGACAAGCGAGCACACAGTCCACTTGATGGTAAGTAGTTGCTGTGGCCCATAGACATCTACATCTATCCTCGTTTGCGAATCAAAATGCAGATGCGTTGTCACCTGTGAGGACTAAGATAGAATGCCTCTTTTCCAGTAAAAAGGTTTTCCAGTAGAAATCTCCGGTTCTCTACACTCAACATACGAAACACGGAAGCATTAAGCTGCTATTTGACGCTGGTATTCTGTGAGAGCCTGGTCCTTCCCCGGTCGACCCGACCCATTCGTGCTACAACTATACCATTGATATAGCTGCAGCATGGCTCTACTACATAAAAAGTGAATAAAAAATGAAAATACACACCATCTTTGTTATAGCAGTCGGTCAGTTGCAAATAGAGCAAATTTTTTGAAGTGACACTATTTTAGGTAAAAAATTAAACATACGAGTATGTAGCACAATTAATTCAAACTATTAGTTGGCAGCGACAGGAAGCGAGCGGCATATGGGTAGCTCAAACACCTGGTGAAGGTATCGTTAAGGGCGGTACTCTTGTCCTACCGAATGTTCGGCCACATCACGCACTACGTTACGCCTGCTCAACAGGATCTGAATCCTCTCCAAGACTACTAATACGGTTAACGGTTATGGAACCTTTAACAGTTACTGTTTCACCAAATCCTTTGGTAAGTGGTTAAATTGATTAATATTAATGTGTTTCAAATAACCTGAAGGCAATATTTTTTTATTTATTGCAAGTTTTTATTTTATTTGCTTTCTTTGTACGTCTTTAGAGTTCAATTTGTCATAATTTTTTGAATCAATTGCTAATATATAATGCACACTTATCCGATGTCGTTACAATATTATAATTAATAGTACCTGGGGGTTGATCTGATGATGGACCTACATGCTGGTCCTACCAACGTCTAGACGTTTTTTAACATATTTGATGTTTAATTAAGCTTGTCTATATTTAAACATATTAATTGTTATTTTCGTAGATACTGGGAACAGGTGGGACAGGTTATTTTAATTGTACAGTACAAGGAGGCCGCGGTGGAGGAATAACTTTGAGTTGGCAACATGAAGGACGTCCTCTTCATGCTCCACAAGCTCGTTTGTCCCTTGGCCCTGTTCGATCACATCACGCTGGCCTTTATCAGTGTACCGCTTTTGATCACACGGAATCAGCAGTATCAGGAGCTGAACTAATAATAGCGGGTATTTGTTGTTTGATTTTTGAGTAAAAATAATGTTAAATGTTTCTGTATCTTATAAATAATTCAATTATAGATAGACCACCAAGACTGATTTCAACATTTAGTGAAGCAGTAACCAGAATTGGCCAAAGTATTGTTCTAAAATGTGCTGCTACTGGCATTCCTCCGCCAAGAATATTGTGGACATTAGACGATAGACCTCTACCAGCAGCACCGGATAAGTATGTCTTTTATTTATTAACAAATTATTAGAAGATTTCCTTATAAGTAATAGAAAATGATTTGTAGATACAGCGTAAGCACAAGAGCGGAAGCTCTACCAAGTGGTGAAGACGGTGTTATTGTGTCAACATTAAGCGTCACAATTCGAACTGCCGATGAAGGTGGTAGATATGGCTGTAATGCGACGAACTCGGGAGGCTCTCATGCGCATCACGCCAGATTAAATATTTTCGGTAATATAAGTATTTATTTCTGGTATAATTTTAAAAAAAGTTACTTTTAATAAATATTACGAACCCAATTTATTATTATTAAAGAAAATTATAAGTTCATATTATTTTAATTTGTTGATTTTAGGTCCTCCTAATATAAGATATTTACCGCCAGTACACGTAAAAACAAACACAGACGTAACATTAAACTGTCCTTATTCGGGATACCCTATAAAGTGAGTATTAAGTGAAAAAGTATTTATGATAATATTTTTCATGTTTTCAAATTTTGCATAAGCGAGGTGTTGAGGTTGTGCTCTACTCTCACCCAATAGAAGTTTCTGAGCTAAAAATGTCTTTATTTTTTACTATTTAGAATAAAAAATAAACATATATCGAGAAAGATCATTTGTTTTAATGTTTTTATTATTTTTAAAATTAATTTTCTGTATTTAGTGTAAAAACAAACTGATTTAAAAAAAATGTGTATGTGTTGATGGTGCACGATTACCGTCGTTAGAATTAATGTATCAAAATAATTCTCGTTTTTTTAGGTTTAGAATCACAACGCACAGGTTGCTTTTAAAAATCACTGAGTAATTTTGTCTCGTTTAACTGTAATTAATGAAAATGTAAAAAAACTGGTACTTTTCTACAAAAAAATATTCTCATGGATCTTTTTTTTGTCTCAAATATGGAAAAAGATATATTTTTTCTTTTTATATAATCAAATGAGATTATGAGGCGTGCACTTTTGGTTTTTTTATTTATATAGACGTCTTGAGAGTAAAATCTAACTATATTATGCGGTTAATATTTTTGCTAAGAATCCGTTTGAAACTGCTCAAAACTAATGTAAAATAAAGAACGTTTTGAATACATTTATTTTATTTTCATCCATATAATTGATCTCAATATCCTAAAATCTCACGTGGTCGTGCCAAAAAGCTGGCACCTGTTACGATCATCAACTCCATGCCAGAATATAAAAACTGTAAGACAACACTTTTAAATTCAAAAGTACATTAAATTACTATTTTTTACGAATATGTACCGCATAAGATTAAGGAAATCCTCCATGGTCATACTAGAAAGCATGACGTGGAAGATGGACAGGATAAAATTTTTCAACGTAAAGATTCAAATGAGAGTAATTTTACTAAACTCAGTTTATGATACATGATATTTATAGATAAAAAATCTGATATTATAATCTACAGTCGTCCAGTATCAGAAGTCTTCCACTTTTGTTCGTCTGAATACTTGATAACTGATGTGAACAAGATAGTTATATCGAAATCTTTAGGAAGCCATGTAATTCTTCTAGTACTTTCCACAATTGTCTCTTACGAGACTCACGGGATGAAATGGTGGTGATAGATTTTATAATGCTGAACAACACAATTGTTAGAATTATCTTAAAATTTTGTTTATTTTAGTTTTTTTTTAAATCTAAAGTCTTCTTTTATAACAAATCGTTTGTTACATAACAGAGAAGTCGTCTGGCGTCGCGAGGATGGTTCAGCAATAAAAAGCGGTCTTGAGTCTAATGACGAACTTGGTATACTAAGACTAAGCTCAGTAAGAAGTACCGATGCAGGAAGCTACATATGTGAGGTCAGAGCTGAAAGCGGGGAATTAGCAAAAAGGACAGTCCGTGTCGAAGTACACAGTAAGTAAAATATGGAAAAAGTTAACGTTGAAATTAAATGAACATTAATGTAACAATATTTTTAATTCCAACAGAACCACCTAAAATAATGCCATTTCACTTTCCTGAGGAACTGGAAGTAGGGGGAAGTACGCAAGCAACATGTAGTTTGGTATCTGGAGACAAACCGATACTATTTTCATGGCATAAGGACAATTTGCCTATACCTTCAGTATTAAAGGTATCGAGTATTTTCATAGTAACAACTGAATCATTCAACGCAATTGCTGTCAATAGTTATTAAATTTATTTTAGGTTGAACAAAAAAACATGGACTTTTTCTCTATTTTGGTAATACATAATCTTTCTTCTGCACATACTGGGGAATATTCTTGCAGAGCAACGAATGACTTTGGAACAATTAGCCATACAGCACCATTGATTGTGAAAGGTACTCATTTTCGTTTGTAATTATATACAGTATAAATATGTTATTTTATATTCGGAAAGTAAGAATGAAATATCATATCAATTAAAACAGTTTTTACGCATAGAATCACCGTCCTGGATTTGGCGAGCTCAAAATACATCAGTATCTGTTGGAGCAGCAGTACTTTTACCATGTTCGGCAAAAGGTCAACCATTACCAAGAATATCTTGGGAATTTTCTCCAGGTAATATTTTGTGTAAGTTAAATTTAAGGAATTAAGATCGGAATTTTATCTACTAAATTTAACTTCTCTATAGGTGGTGATAATTGGCATCATATTTTATGGGGACAATCGGATTTACCTGTATCTGGAGAAGGATCGGTTCTGTCAGACGGAACCATTTGGCTCAGAGCAGTTACTTCTAATCACGAAGGATGGTATCGTTGCACGGCTCGAGTTCAACACTCTTTTCTTCATCATTCTTTTTATCTGGACATTAGAGGTATAATCATCGTTATTTTTATATTTAACTGTTTTTATTTTAAAACAATAGATTAAGTTCTCCCATGGATTAAAATGGTATAACTTTCTTAATGTAAGCAATTTTCCCAACAGAGCCCCCTAAATTGAGTAGAGGAGATGGTGGGGGAGAAACAAGATGGGTAGTTAGAGGATCAACCATACGTCTTATTTGCACGGTCAGAGGAGAACCAGAAATTCATTTACATTGGACACATGACTCGCGTCCACTTTCACTTCAGTACGTATTAGAATTATTAAAGTTAGTATTAAAGTTAAGTTAATTAAGTATTAAAGTAATTATGGACCCACCCTTACCTAAAATTATATTATACGTATGCAATTTACATATTCTACACCGTGTAGTGGCGATGTAAGAAAATTTACAACCCCGTATCGTCCCGTAGGTATCCTAAGAGGGGACAGAGGCAAATGTTTTAGAAAAATTAATTTCAAAAATCTCAAACATTTCCTACGGGGTAATTGATTATTTGAACCGATTTTACTGCGCACGCACACATTCGTAAGGGTCGATCGGTAGACAAAAACATTATTACCCATAAATCACATTCAGTGTGAGATAATTGATCAAATAAAATTAGAAGCCTTATTTACTCGTATTTTCAAAAACTGCAATAATGACATATTATTAAATATATATACACATATACGAACTTAGGTTTAAAATTTGACTACTTTTTGAAAAATAACTCTGTATTATTAGTTTTGTTTTTGTAGAATAAGGTTGGTTTGATGATGTGGCCCATAAACATCTACATCTATCTTCGATTAAAAATCAAAATGCAGATGCGTTGCCATCCCTGAGGACTGAGATGAAAGGCCTCGTTTCCAGTCAAAAGGTTCTCCGGTTCCTCTACACTCACCACACGAAACACAACAGCACTGAGCTGCTACGAGTATAAATGTCGCTGGTATTCTGTAAGAGCGTGATCCGTCCCCGGTCAAGCCGACCCATTCGTGCTACAACCATAATATAGTTGCAGCGTGGCTCTACTACGTGAAATCAGTACTGCATAGATTACTTTCAGCCAATTATAGTGCTTAGTTCTATCAAAATGTTTTAAATGTTTGTATTGAATTAATTTCAACATAAATAAGGCTTTAAGTTTGTAAGTAATAAACATGAATAATTTATGTGGCGTTCATGTACATTTTTAAATACCTAAAATATGCACTTTTATCGAAAGTGGTTCAGGTGGTGTCGAAACAAAGGACATAGGAAATGGAATGAAGACGTCAGAAATAACAATTTCACACGCAGGACCAGAACATGCTGGGGATTATAAATGCCTGGCCAGAAACTTATACGGAAATGATGAACTCTCTTTTCGATTATTCGTAAAAGGTAAAACGTCCAGCATTTTTGTGATATATATAAATTAAACAGTGCGTTACTATATTACGTAATTCAAATAGAAGACTATTTACCTTGTATCCTCATAGATTGTTATTATTCCGCTTTTTCATACCTCGTTAATTTCTATTATTTTCTAATCGTTTATTTAATTTATCACATAATAACTTTTTAAACACAGAACGCCCTAACGTTCCCGAGGAAGTTCGTGTTTCTGAATTATGGTCGAGAAAGGCTCGCGTCACTTGGAGGGCAGCAAGAGGAGTTATTGTATCGCATTATACTATGCAATATCGTGTTTTGACGTTCGACATTCCCGACGTTGCGTTAAATGTCCCATTATCTTCTTTAATAAGCTCATGGGATACACCTGAAGTTCTTAATGTTACGTTGGCTAATTCTGATCTGTTACATGTTGCGTGAGTATACTAAAATTAGTCAATAAAGTACCTGTTATTTTTTTCGATAATACATAAATATAAACATAACACCACACACGCGCGCGCGTATACACACGCACACACACACACACGCACAGTGCCCGGACCTTGAAACATAACCGAAGCACCTTCTGATAACTAGTGCTTACATTCATATCTACACAGACGTCAAAGTATAGTAAAAATAATGATCAATTAAAAAAAATAAGTGAAATATGTATATTTTACTACGCTACGCTAAGTCTTGTTAACGATAGGTTACTTAGATTTTATACGTTTCACCTTTTTTAGGTACACAACTTTAAAGGTAGACAACTCAATAGGATACTAAACTAAATGTTTTAAGCTTTATATTAGGGTAAAATTTTCGATTTCATTCCGATTTTCCATTACAATAGAATTATAATTTAAGCCTATTGACCATTCAGATCGGAAGGGCCGGGTCGCGCCGGGGCTTTGGTGACAGGATTAGCTCCTGACACACGATATGTACTCAGGCTCGCTGCCTATAACGACGTCGGCGCGTCGCCTTATACACCCCCGCTCCATTTCACTACCCGAGAAGAAGGTATTTATATAAGCAGAGCGCTTTAAAATATTTTGTGCTTTTATTTTCTATAGAAAGGTTATAAACTGAACATCAACTGAAATTAAAATACAGCAGTTAATTGTTAAGTAACGATCGATTTGTATTTTATGGCTTTATTTTTAATTATTAAAAATACTCCTTTTTTTATTAAAACACTCTTTTAATAATCAAAATAATCAAAATATTCTCATTCATTGATAGCACCGGGTGGAGTTCCACGTGACATAATAGTCAGGGCACTCCGTGCACGAGAGTTGCTTGTCACTTGGCAGGTAATCATTTGATTTTTATCGTTTTCTTATACAGGTAATATATTTTCATAATAGGGAGTTGAGCCGTGGCTTTCTGTCATTAAATAAAATAACTATCTTTTTTATTATTTCTTTTTAACTTATACCATCACAAAAAATGTAGCTAAGCAATGTTGTTATATATAAAAGAAGAGCTCATACATTTTCAAAGTAAATTAAAGTAAAATCAAACAACCTTTTATATTCATAAAAGCAATTTTGTGTATTTTATAATATGTATTATTTTGAAGTGACATGTTAATTATTACGACAGCCACCACCGAAAGAAACTTGGCATGGTACTTTACTGGGTTATACAATACGATGGTGGGAAGTATCTGAAGAAGGTAAAGGAACAATCGTTGACAATTCTGGGACGGAAAGCGGTGCCAGCGCCGATGCAACTAGCACAACTTTGAGAGGCCTTAAAGCAGCAACAAGATATGGTGTTTCAATAAGGGCTTATAATGCAGCCGGTACAGGACCCCTGTCACCGCCACATTATCGTCACACGCTAGAATCACGTAAGAAAATTATTTTACTGTCTTTTAAAAGTAAAGCATTATCAGCCTGTTCAATATGTGAAATTATACCCGCGACAGTATTGTGTATTGTTATAGTGTGACATTTTATTTTTCTTTCGTTATATCATTTTTTTGTCGTTCAGATTGGACAATTTTCTTTAAATACTGAATAAGTCACAGTTACCTGGTTTCCATAGTAATATTAATGAAAGTCACTCCTTTATTTCTGTCAGGGTTTTTTATAGAAAAGGATGGCAAACGAGCACACAGTCCACCTGATTGTAAATGAATGCTGTGGTCCATAAATAACTACATCTATCGTTTAAGAATCAAAATGTATTTGCGTTGCCACCCCTGAAGACTAAGATGAAATGCCCCATTTCTAGTAAAAAGGGTCTTCGGTTCTCTACACTCACACATGCTATTCGACGCTGGTATTCTGTGAGAGAGCGTAGTCCTTCCCGAGTCGAGATGACCCATTCGTGCTGCAACCATAATATTAATATTCGTGCTGCAACCATAGCCGCAAAAATGACTCTACCTATTTTTACTGGATACGAGTTATTCCATCTTAGTCATCAGGGGTGATGACACATCTGCGGCTGTGGACCGCGGCATCCATTAACCATCATGTTGGCTGTGTGCTCACTTGTCACGCTTATTCTATAAAGAATTAAATAAACAAAAAATTGGATCGAATTAATCTGTAACCCATAAAAAGAGTTAATTTAATTCATTATAATGGAACAGCTGTATTACTAAGTATCATTTGAAGGATTATCAATATATTTTATTTATACTAAAACACCTATACGATTTTATTAGTTATTTTTGAAATCTCAACTCACCTCATATCTCTCTAGGAATATTTTTTGTATCGTGGACATTATATAAAGACGACCAATTTTCAAATGATTATTTTTCTAGGCCAACAAATTTTTTATAATACGAGAGGGAGTTCACCTCCCGCCTCGAAATGCTGCGACGTAACACCTAATAACTGCAATTAAAAGCAATTTTTAATAGTCCCCACGAATTAAGAGTAAGTTTTAGAGAGGTTCAATGTTTTTTTTCATAAAAAGAAACAAAAGAAAAACGATTTAGCCTACTTCTTTTGATTTGGCCTTAAGTTGGTCGTTAGGTTGGTCAAAATTCAAAATTCAAATGGTTGACATTGCAGATCATTTTCTTTATTACGATATTTATTTCTTTTATCCTGTAGCTCCAAATGGAAGTCCTGAACTGCTACCATGCATATCAAGTGGGTCAACTTCTCTTAGAGTATCGTGGCATCCACCAGCATTAGAGGCGAGAGGAGGCGTTATAACACATTACACATTACAATATACAAAACGTGATTCTGATCCTCTGTTGCCACCACAAGATGCCTACTTGAGAGTTCAGGTTTGTAGTTAACAATTTGGAAGTTGAAAATTTGTTAACAAATAATTACTTTTAAATACAAAAGAAAAAATAAAATATATTATATTAGTATAAATATATAATACTATATACTTACATAAATATATCACTTCTAACAGAATATTATAATAACATTAATAACAAGTTTTGTGAATATATATATATATATATATATATATATATATATATATATATATATATATATAGCATAAGATATTACGTATATAAATAAAACATTAGTTAACAAATATAAGTAATTTTATATTTCTCTCTTAGCAAATAATTTATAAATAATTCTAAACGCAACCTAAATATTAATTTTATGACCTATGTCTACTATTACAACAGTCTACGAGTACAATTTCCCCATTTTTTGGGGAAAACGTCATTTACTTGCAAATATTACTCAATTGCTTATGTGCGTGTGGGCAAACGTAATTATAGGCCGCTTATTACTAACTACTAACGGACACTATCACTCTAAGTCTAACTACTCTATGAATAAAAATATGGAAATAACTTGTGGATGTCATTTCATTTCTCGTAATATTTTCTAGGGTGAAGACACAATAGTGTCTCGTTTAGTGCCATATGCGGAATACGAAATAAGAGTTCGCGCACATAACGCTGCGGGGGATGGTCCATTATCGCCTCCACAGTTTTGCCGTACCGACGAAGACGGTATGTGGAGGAAGAATTTGTACCCATATGTATACATTTTAATTCCTTGAGTGCAACTAGATTTACAATTGTTAAATTTTCATTTATAGTTCCAAACGCACCGGGAGGCATGAAACTTATAGCGTTGAGTGAAAGATCATTAAGGGCATCCTGGTTGCCACCTTCACAACCAAATGGAAAACTGACTCATTACACTCTTTATGTCAAAGACTTATCGGGGTATGTTTAATATACTAGCACTTAAAAAGTTTTAAATATTTTACATATCATGAAACTTTAGATGAATTATCTAATATTAAATTGTGAAAGCTAACCCAACATAAAAAATATGTTTTTTAGAATACAAGAACCGAATGTGTCTAAAATAAACGTATGTGTGGAAGGGGAGGAGTGTATGAAACCACTGCGTGGACTTCGTCCAGGTAGAACTTATGAAGCATGGGTTAGAGCTGCTACGAGTGCTGGTGAAGGGCCACCATCAACAGTAGTTGCTTGCCAAACAAGTGCATTAGGTATGTTTAAACAATATATATTTGAGGATCGATGGTGGAAAACTTCTTCTGTATAAAAAAATATTTTTTAGCGCCAGCGCGAATATCTTCCTTTGGGGGCTTAGCTATGCAATCAGCTGGGAGTTCACTATCCCTACGGTGTGTTGTTGGAGGTGTACCACCACCAGCCAAACGCTGGCTTCGTGCTGGTAATCCTCTTCATTCTATTCCACCATTCCATTTGGAAGGAGATGCGCTTCTAATAAGAGGTACGGTTACTGCACATGACAGCATTTTATCAAATTAAAAATATTTATTTGGCTCTTGAATTATCACCTTCATTCTAGGCTTAGAATTATCACATGCTGATAATTACACATGCGTTGCTGAAAATCCACACGGTTCAGATTCAGTGACCTGGCGGGTCATTGTGCTACACCCACCAGCACCACCGAGCTTAGCTTTATTAGAAGCAAGGTCTAGAGAACTAGAACTTGATGTTAGACCTACTCCAAGAGCACCTGGACATGCGCTTCCTAAAGCTTACACATTGCACTGGAGACTTGCTGCACCAGAGGTAAATGAATATTTTTTTTTTATATTTGACAACAAAGTTTATTTTTACGCTAAAAAGTTGTTTCAGGGAGAATGGCGAGTTCAACCTGCAAATCCAGGTCCAGCCACTTTAAGCGGGTTACGATGTGGTTCAGCGTATCGGGCATATGGTTCGGCTGGTGGTGCCCCTGGAACTGAGATAGCTGTAAGAACTTCTGGAGGACCACCATCTGCACCACCTGACAACAGGTGGATTAGAGCAAATGCAACACATGCCAAATTTGACACTAGTATGTGGTCGGATGGAGGATGTGGACCAGTTGCTTTAAAACTAGAATGGGCCGGACCTGGTTCTATAGGAGCAAGAGATGTGCCGGTTGGAGGAGAAGTTATTTTAAGCGGTAAGAACTGTTATCTGTTTTCAAATAATATAATATTGTTTTTAACATTAATGATCCTTTATCAATTGAATCGCAATTGAGTGGGTTCTGGGAACTATAATATCTCCTGCATAATTGATAGGTTTAAGTTATATGGACGGTATCGCTGTAGTCGAAAATCCACCAGTAGAACATCACATAACGGTGCTTTAACGTTATAGGATTAACACCAGGAGCAAGATATAGGGTAGCAGCTCGGTCATCAAATGAAGCAGGATTGACGCGAGAAGTGTACGAATTTTCTACATTACCACTCGAGGGAAGCTTCGCTGAAGAAGTTGATGCTCCGTTTCCTGCTACAGCAGGAGAGTTAGCAGTATTACTGGCATTATGTGCAGCTCTCTCTCTAGCTGCGTTAACTATACTGGCTATTCTGTTGAGACGTAAGAGGTAATTTATTAATGAGTACTTTACAAAAATGATGAACGTATTTAAAACAAATACAACAGAACCAACAATAATGATTTATTTTGTTTTGATATGATTTTGGTGAAGACAATGCAGATCGAAGATGTCGAAATTAGTTAATAATAATAAAAATAATAAAACATTTTATTTTTCTCTTCACAAAGGTATATAATTTCATATTATTTCTCAAATAATACGATTGTAGATAATTTTGACCTTTGTGAGAGACTGGTGTCCATACTAGGGTAATCCCTGTGTTATAGATCACCAGGCCCTCACCCTAACGGATAATACGTATTACATTTTCAAAAATACTACAAGAGAAATACAAAATAGGAAATATTTCAACAAGGAAAGTTTCTATATGTTTTTTTTTAAGTTATTTCTATATGTATAATATTTTTTTTAGTTAGTTTAAATAAAATGTACTGTTATAATACTGAACGTTTCTGTTTACACCATAGAAGTGACGGCGTAGTAGCGCGAATAGCAACTAACGCCGATAAAACACCCTGCAGTACATACGGCGAGCCACCTCATCCGACACCTAAATTGCTTCCAGATCCACCAGGTAATAACTTTTTTCTTTTTAAATATCATAATGAAAATATTTTAAATGCATATAAATATTTTATTCTATTTCGTCTAATCGTACTACTATTACTTATAAATGTAATTCAATACGCATATTGTTTTTACTTAAATAAAATAAAATCTAAAGCAAAGTATAGTTTCACGATTTTAAATGTTTACCCTTTCATTTAGACGTTTATGAAATAAGTCCATATGCCACATTTGCTGGTGGACCTGGAATCACAGGAGCTGGGTCAAGAGCGTACACGCTTCAATTAAGGGCCTTAGCAAGTCATGATGATGACGCTGCCCCACCTACACATTCCTCATGTTGTGACGGTATGTTTTTATATATAAATAAAAAGTTGGTTTAGACTTTTTTATTTTAATAATATTTTTAAGATTTAATAATTTTGTGAGTGATATTTCTGCATGACTAGATCTTTGACAAACTTTAAGTTTTCCCGTTTTGAATCGACTACTGAATGCATCAACTTTAACAATAACTATGATAAAAAAGGACAGATGAGCGTACAGTCCACCTATTGGGTAGTGGATGCTGTGACCTATAGATACCAACATCTATCCTTCATTAAAAATCAAAATGCGGTTGTGTTATCACCCCTAACGACTAAGATGGACAGCAGTACTACGCTTTTATTTCACAACGGCTGCAAGCACGGTCCTTCCCCGCTCCAGATAACCCATTTATTTCGCAGCCATATTATGTGGCAGTGTTCCATTTTCTCGATTTTCCTTTATTTACCTTGCTTAGCAAGGAGGTTGATAAGTTCAGTGCCAAAATTCTTATTCGTAAAACGTTGTGTAAAATGTATATTTGAGTACAACATTTTCCGATTTCTGTCTTATTATGTAAATATTTATAAATATTACCTTTTTAGAGGAAACATGCGTAGATACCTGTGACGATCAAAGGCGACGGAGACGGCGTCGTCATTATTGCCCGGATCATGGTACGTTATTTGTTTTAATATGAATGTTAAAGTAAAACAAATAAAGTCTATACATATAAGGTTAGAGCAAGTGAAATTTATCACGCCTCATAAAATATTAACAGTTTTTATTTGTCACAGAATATATTTAGAATTTCTCAGATATGCAGGTATTAACATATAATTTTCCTTCACCACCAAGTCCAATAATACATTTTTACAAAAATGTAATTAAGAATTTCAGTAGTGCCGCCTGTCATTGAATTCAGTTTGATCGGGCACTATGAATTGTAGGAAAAAAAGGGAACGCATTATATAATTATATTAACAAGAAAAAATGTATTGTAATGAAAATGAGTGTACTGCAAAAATAATATTTGTCTCACTTAAATAATTTTGTCAACAGGTTTATCACTAGACTCGGGGAGTTGAGAAAATACACTGCCATTGATAGTGAATATTTAGTCAACGTAATCAGAAGGCTATTCAGTTACACCTAACTTAAGGAATGAAAAATTTTTACAATAAATTTGTCTATTTATAATGTATGTTTTTTTATTAACTTTTAATGTCAAACTGACCTTATTCTGATTACACCGAAATAAAACAAAATATACCGCTTGTTTGGGGTTCGACCCAAGATTTGGGCTCAGCTTCGACTTAAGCCAAAATCAGCCTAGGATCTGATCAAGCAGCCAAAAGGACAAATATGAAGTTATTATAACAATGAGACCTAAATGTGGATGTTCTAGCTAATCTTTGGAATAGCGAAACTTACTCCGGATCGATAGTATCAATGGGTGTTCCTCAGGGCTCAATTCTTGGCCCATTCCTGTTCTTAAGCTATATTAATGATTTAGCTTATCTTGTCGAGAACAATCTTGATCTAGTATTATTTGCTTAGCATTCCAATAATTTTGACTATGTAAATAATGCTCTATCGAAAATTGTACAGTAGTTACTAATACTGTAGAAATTTGACAGAACATTATTATTGCTTGCTGTCTGTGTGTCTGTCTTTACGCAAGCAATTAGCTCTTAACCGGCAAAAATAAAAATAAAAATTATTAAATTTATAATACCTAATGTTAAACATTTGAATGCCAATGTGCTCTTAAATGGGGAGGAGTTGAGTCTTGTGTACCACTGTTTTTATTGTTTACTATTGATACACGAAGCTTCAATAGGGTCATATATATCTAAATTAGTGGACAGACTTAGTTCTACAGCATTTGCCGTAAGAAAGATCAGAAGTCTCACAAATGTTGAGACAGCTAGATTAGTTTACTTTAGTTACTGTCATAGCGTAATTTTTTATGTAATAAAAAAGGTAATGTATGTACAAAAAAGACATAAATAGCTTTGATAGGAATAAAGATATCCAGCATGTAATACCATTTACGTACTAGACTCCACAGAATTACTAATT
The DNA here is from genome assembly GCA_036936625.1 of Parnassius smintheus behrii. NCBI lineage: Eukaryota > Metazoa > Arthropoda > Insecta > Lepidoptera > Papilionidae > Parnassius > Parnassius smintheus. The sequence continues at coordinate 49,221,713 of JAUPFT010000004.1, forward strand.
GATTTATGGACTTTGAGTTTTTGTTTTATGGAGAAATGTATACGGTTTTACAACCAAATCACAGAAAATTTTCAAAATTTGTCAATAAACTTTAAATGTTCCATAAGAGGAAAATTGTAAAAAAAATATCATAATAACAAAGAGTACGTAAATGAAAATACCCCTCAGATTTAGGTGATCATCACCATGCTGGTTCCATTAAAATTAATTTAAAAATTGTACAACAAAAATTATTGTAAAGTGAAATATGTTTAAAAAAATTCCACTGGGTTCTTTGCTGCCCCCATGACAGAGGTGTGTTTTGCGCACCAGTGGTAAATAAAAAAATGACTTTAAATAAGTATTATGTAATAATCTATATTGAATAAAAATCATATTCTATTCTATTTTAGAAATATAGAGAAAAATATCAGGAGTGATCTAGAATATATTTTATCCAAAAACCTTGGAGATTTTTTTAAATAGTTACTTATTAGAATGTAATTAACGCCACAATAATAGAGTTCACCCAGGCGAAGCCGAGGCGGGTCGCTAGTTTCAAATAAAATAAGTGTCTTATATCGTAATTTATTTATACTATTGCAATTGATTATTGCAATTGCTACAGTCCCTACAGCGGTGCCAAGTTGACTATCGGTATATTGAAGTGCTGAAGTGTTGGTACACTAGGGCTACGATGGCTATCCGAGTACAGAACCAGAGCTCGAAATACCTATCCAACTGCAGAGAGGTGTAAGACAGGGTGACGTTATATCCCCGAAACTCTACACCGCTGCATTGGAAGACGTTTTCAAGCTACTGGACTGGAAAGGATACAGTATTAACATCAATGGCGAGTACATCACTCACCTTCGATTTGCCGACGATATAGTCCTTATGGTAGAATCGCTGGAGGACCTTAGCACTATGCTCAATGACCTCAATGGTGTCTCCCAACGGATAGGTCTTAAGATGAACATGGACAAAACAAAGATCATGTTTAATTTCCATGTCACACCTATGCCGGTAGTTGTTGGGAGCACTATGCTCGAAGTTGTTGACGAGTACGTTTGCCTGGGACAAATAGTCCGACTAGGTAAGTCCAAATTCGATCGAGAGGTCAATCGACGGATTCAACTCGGCTGGGCAGCGTTTGGGAAATTGCGACATATCTTTTCGTCAGGTATACCTCAATCTCTGAAAACTAAAGTGTATAACCGGTGCGTGTTGCCGGTGATGACTTATGGATCTGAGACGTGGTCCTTCACTGCTGGCCGTATGAGGACGCTCAAAGTCGCTCAGCGAGCTATAGAGAGGGCTATGCTCGGAGTTTCTCTGCGTGATAGACTCAGAAATGAGGATATCCACAGTAAAACCAGAGTGACCGACATAGCCCAACGGATTAGTAAGCTGAAGTGGCAATGGGCCGGCCATATAGCTCGAAGAACCGATAACCGATGGGGAAGAAAGGTTCTCGAGTGGCAGCCTCGTACCGGTAGGCGTAGTGTAGGGCGACCCCCCACTAGATGGAGTGACGACCTGGTAAGATATGCAGGAAGTCGATGGATGCAGGTGGCTCAGGACCGTGCTGTGGCATTACTTGGCGGAGGCCTATGTTCAGCAATGGACTTGTGAAGGGCTGTAATGATGATGATGATGATGATTTCAATTGATATCATCACTTTAACACGTCAAAAATTATGATACAGAATTTGCATAATAGTTAATAGTTATATTTACTTTCAGCTGGTGCTAGAACAAATCAAAAATAAACTTTCGGGCTTGGTTTATACCAATAACTGGCATTCCATAAGGCAATAATGATTAACTTAACATATACAAAAACGTTCTTTGTGGCATCCTTTATTTGCAGAAGACAAAGCTAAGAAATTTGTTTCCTATAACAGCAGATTAACATTTTTCTGTCATTATAATATAAACGCTGAATTCTCAATTTATGCAACCATAGACCAATACGGGCCACCCGTGGACCGTACCGTTGTTGTTACTCTATGGAAACAACGACGGTCGTCAAAATTTTTAAATTTAATATCGATTTATCATAGGTTCATTTAGATTGCGCTTTTTTTAGAATTCCAGATTGGTTGCTAAGCTTAAAACGTCTTTAATTCGGTGTTTACCTGTAAGTAGATAGCAAATTTTTTATTTAAATTTATCAAAATTTATCGTAGGAAGGATAATTAGTTTTATTTTTAATTGAAGTAACTGTTAGAAATAAATAAATAAAATTAACCACACAGAAATAACAGTACGTGCCGGCACTTCCTCTTTCCGAAGCTAAGCTAAGTTTATGGGCAATAAGATCAAACGAAGGTTAACATACAATGTCAGATAAACGGAATTATAGTGCCACCAACTTATCTGTTCAGTTTACAGAGTCGCTAGTGGAGTGCTTACTATTGCCATTTAAGAAATTCGCCGAGGAAATAGGTGACTGCATATTCATTAGGTACACATAATATAAAATAAAACAAATTTCGTGTTAATATATTAAAATTAGTGAGAATTAGTGTTATTATATATATTATTTATATTTTATAAAAATGTCATTTACAAAATGGCGGCCTTAGTTCCAATTTTGTCCACCTGAACAGATAAGTTGGTGGCACTATACTTATAATACACATACAGCGTAAGTCTTATAATTTTTCGACGTTGGCTGTATATGAAAATGACCAGTGAAGAATTATTAAAATATTTTGACCATGCGGTCAGGCGGTCACTATGATATACAAACATTAAGTAAGCCCCTTTTTCTACAGGAAGTCCGTCTTGTATGTATTAATTGAGGTCCCGACTAAAAGAAAAGGTTTGTTGTTAAAGATTAGTATCTTTTTAAATCGCACAACTTTATTGAATTCAATAAGGTAAGTGGTAAGGCTAATATTACATTAAACCTAAACTTTGCCGCCCTATAAAATCAAAACTAGAAGGAGGACAATCACATAAAGTCGAATACTATAGTTAATATTATAATGAGAAAGAAGTAGTAAACAATAATTAGAAATACTTAAAAAGATTTTAATTAGCTTAAAATAAAAAAACAGTTAATGACCATATATTAACTAATCAAAATTGTCGGTCGGAAACAGTGGTAGAACATTTCAAAATTATACTGTTCTGAGTAATTGAGGGTTGAAGTTTTTGACAATATTCAAATGTTAGTATACTTCATTGAGAGATCATAAAGTATAATCTTTTAATTGAACAATATGTAGACCATATTATGTATATACTGTAGATCACATCAAAATAGGTTGATTAGTTCCATTGTAGTAATATGTACTTACTAAGTATGTACGTACTAGAACAGCTATTTCAGACAAATTTTTTTTTTTTATAGAAGAGGGGGCAAACGAGCATGCGGCTCACCTGATGTTAAGTGACTACCGCCGCCCATGATCAACCGCAACACCAGGAGAATTGCGGGTGCGTTGCCGGCCCTTTAGAAAGGAGTAAGCTCTTTTCTTGAAGGTCCCCAGGTCGTATCGGTCCGGAAAAATCGCCGGTGATAAACTATTCCACAGAGAGGTTGTACGTGGAAGAAAACTCCTTGTGAAACGTATAGTGGTGGACCGCCAAGCATCCAGATGGTGTGGATGGTATCGGGACGTTTGCCGTGTCGTATGTTCACGAAATTTGGTGGCTGGGATTAATCCGAACAATTCCTCAGAGCACTGCCCGTGATAGATGCGATAAAATACACAAAGAGATGCAACATCTCTTCGCAGCGCCAGTGAATCGAGCCGATCGGAAAGCACTCGGTCGTCAACGATTCGAGCCGCTCTGCGCTGGATGTGGTCAAGTGGAAGGAGCTGGTACTGGGGAGCCCCAGCCCAGAGATGGGAACAGTATTCCATGTGCGGCCGACCCTGCGCCTTGTAAAGTTGCAGGCGGTGTGCCGGCATGAAATACTGTCCCGCTCTGCTGAGCACGCCAAGCTTTTTAGAGGCCAATTTGGCCTTCCCTTCCAAGTGACCACGAAACTGCACGTCACTCGATATGTCGACGCCGAGGATTCCGATACTGGCTGAGGCAACAAGGGGAGTGCCTTGAAACTGAGGGGATACGACAAAGGGGTTCTTTTTAGCGGTTAAAGCGCAAACTTGTGTCTTCTGGGGGTTAAACTGGACTAGATTTAGTCGTCCCCAATCCGAGACTCTGTTCAGCAAAGACTTGACTTCAGACACAAGTTTGTCCCGGCACTCGGAAACGTTTTCCCGAGAAATATTGGGTCGGTCGGTGTAAAGAGCATCACCAGTGCTGTCATCTGCATAGCAATGAATGTTACGGATACGCAACATATCATTGATATGCAGAAGAAACAGCGTTGGCGATGGTACGCAGCCCTGTGGAACACCAGCATTAATAGGCTCTCAATCGGAGCTTGCACCGTCTACAACGACCTTGATGCTCCGATCTGCAAGAAAGCTGGTGATCCAATCGCAAAATTTCTCGGGAAGCCCATAGGAAGGGAGCTTCGAAAGAAGCGCTTTGTGCCAAACCCGATCGAAGGCCTTCGCAATGTTCAAACTAACGGCCAATGCCTCCCCCTTGAACTCTACTGCCTCCGCCCATCTGTGAGTGAGGTAGACCAGAAGATCACCAGCTGACCGACCACGGCGAAAACCGTATTGGCGGTCACTAATCAGCTGGTGATCCTCAAGGTACCTCATGAGCTGGCAGTTTACAATGGACTCCATTGTTTTGGAGAACAAGGAGGTGATGGCGATTGGCCGGTAGTTGGACGGGTCTGAGCGGTCGCCTTTTTTAGGGATCGGGTGGACGAAAGCCGTCTTCCATGATTTTGGGACTACGCCTAGGGAGTAGGAGTACCGGAAAAGACGCTTTAAAACCAGTGCCAACTCTGGAGCACACGTCCTCAGCACAATTGGGGGGATTCCGTCAGGCCCACTCGACTTGTGGATGTCCAGGGAGAGGAGTGCTTTGCGAACCGAGCGCTATGTGAACTGCACTTCCGGCATGGAGCACTCACACCGCGGGATGGTCGGCGGCGTACTCCCCCCGTCATCGAGAGTCGAGTTAGACGCAAAGAAGGAGCCTAGAAGATCGGCTTTCTCCTTTGCAGTATGGGCAAAGGAGAAAGCCGATGAAAAAATGGTTGGTTTTTTTTTACATAGAATGAACATAAGTATAGAATGATCAGTAGGTAATAGTAGATTGTATTGTTAAGTAGCTAAATTATATCGAGAACGATTTTAAAATTTTGTCATTTATTTTGTAAGTATATTATATTTGCTTATTTAATAAAATATTACATAATATCACAATTACATTTTAATGATATTTTTATCTGAATATTTTAAAAGGTATCTATGTCAAATATTTAAAAATGTATACTATGTTTATGTTTAACAAAACTTATTAATATACCATTTAAATTACAAATACATTTATTTAAATTAGAATAAGAGTCGTTCATAAATGCTGGGCTCGCGAGAGTTAAAAATGGAATTTATTCCACTTTGCCTTTGACGTGGAAACATAAAAATAAAACAAAAAAATGATGACAGATTTAAACATAAAAAAATTTAGCCTAATGATGAAAACTTATATATGTTTCTACAAAAATATAATATGTATAATAATATAATATTCGTCCTATACTTAAGTACCAACAGAAATGTCGTATCTGAACAAATTAATTTCATAATCTATATTCCACGACACGAGATGGCGTCTTAGGAATTATTTATTTTATTATTAATCTATGATACTTTTTTATTGATTAAGTATCTACGTAACCGATGAAAAGTAATTCCTTGGTTTTTACTGACATTTCTTGAATTATTTGTGCAATATCTGAGTACACACTACGGCATATTTTTGTCAAGAGATTTTTTAAAATCAACACAACACGTGACAACTCTAAAAGCACCTAGCGAGTGACTGATTTAAGTGTGGTGTAGGTGCAGTTGAATGGAACAGAGTAGCTGAATGCAGTGTCCCCTCTAGTACGTAGTACATAATAGCTCAATTATTAGTTCGTAAAATATTTAATTTTGAAAAAAAAAAACAAGCAACAAAAAACGTGGGTAGTTTTCCAAAATTATGACTTTCTGAGATTTTTTATTAAAACTTTTTTCATATTAAGTTAGTCATAATAAGTGGAATTTGGAGCGCTTTGATATTGAATTTAGCGGGAAGTTCCAGAGATGGCCTGCAGGGTCAACCAATTTTTGAAATAAAGTCGTTTATTTTTTTTCTTTCGGTTTTTCTATAATAAAATTTTAAACCATATTCACCGTATTAAAGCAACAATGTAGTCACTGTTGAGTAAAGGTTTGAAGAGTAAGAGTTGTGTAAAATAGCACGTCGAATAAGATTTAATGAAACATTCCACTAGCCGTACAGAGTTCCAAAAAAAACTATCTCTTATATTTAGAGTTGGCTGACCCGGAGACGATGCCGCGAAGGCGTAGGTATCTTTCATAATGTTGATGATGGTGTTCTAGTATCTGTAGAGACTCAGGCAATCGGGGGGTCTTCGGACGCCTAATAATGTGAACGTGAGGTGAACGAAGGGTTGGAATTAGTGTCTAGTTATCGTAATAAATAGCACAGCGAGGGTATTGAGTGTAGCATGTGATTAGGTTAGATTAGTTTTTCTATAATTTGTCTTACTTTAAAAAGCGAACATAAAACTTAAAATTACACGAAAAATAAACATTCAATTTTATTAATTTATTCACTATTATGCTAAGCATTGAAAAACCGGAATGAATTTTTAGATAATGTTGAAGAAATAACATTTATTTTGATTCATTTACACTCGGATCTTTATATTTTAACAGTATTAGGATTGGTATAATTTCTTACATAATTTATGTATAAAGAGAAAAGTTTGCCAAGGAAAAATTTAAAGTTCTACATAAGCAACGGAAAGTAATAAAGAATAAAGAAACAGTCTATATATGCCCCAGTGCTAGGCACACCATTTCATCCCATTATTATCATCAACATCATAACACTTCATCAAAATCGACTTCCTCATGAGGAAAATATTTACCATAGGTGCCACGCTTGGCAACCGTAGTTTTTCAGTTATTTTTTAAATATTGTCAGGAAGATGATGCTGTCCATCTCGCGTATATATTTCTCTTTGTCGTCTCTTACGACAACCACGTAATTAGGGCTTGTGGATTCTCTCACTTATATGATAAGAGCCGAAAAATATAGTGATCAATAGATGGCGGTATACCACATATAAAAAACTAACTACGTAACTAGTGACGTGAAATATCAAAGGTGCAAAACAGTTTAGCAATGGACACATCGCTGACAATTGCTAAGCTTTGTGTATAAAAAAAGCTTATTTAATATAAAAGTTAAGGACGTGCAAGACACGACTGGATGAAGAAAAAGCGTGCTTTTAGATATAGTGACACGATTCTGTCTATTTAATCATTTTCAGAGAATAAATAACTAAATTACCCCACAAAAATAAAATTTACAGCCTATGTAAGTCCCACGGCTGGGACCAGTCTTACTCTCATTTTTGAGAGCGTTTTAGGGCAAGGAAGTGTCCGCCGCGCTGCTTCAATGCATGTTGGCGGACTTCACGAGTCGTTGAAATATATTTTTTCATGTTTTCATGTATCATATTATACATTTTCGTATTCAGACATGTAGGTTTCTTTACTATGTTTTCCTTCACCGCCGACCGTGTGTTTATTCACCGCTGCTGCCAGGGATTGGACCCGGGTTGCTCGCGTACTCTGAAATTTACAGCGAGCGCTACTACCACGGCTCACAGAAAATAAAATAGAAATTAATTACTTAAATGGATTCACATGGCAATACATGCGGCGCGGGCGGTCGTCGGGTAAAAATACCGCCATACGTCCAAAGATGTCGCCGAAGACAGATAGCCAGATTTTCAAAACTTTGCTGTAATTAAAGCAACTTTTAATAATGACCAGGTCGTCAGTACATGAATATAGGAATAGTGTTTTTAAAAATATAGAGCAATTTACAAAAATAAAAACACTATCCAGGTGCTCAGGACCACGTTCTACGGCATTTTTTGGAAGTTGGCTATATCCCTCAGTGGACTTGTGAGAGGCTGTAATGATGGTGATGATGTTAATAATGATAATAATTTGCTCTTGTTTATTTTAAAATAATTAATATGGAAATAAACAAAATATATTTAGAACTAAAATGTTATAAAATCATCAAAGGGTACAACAAAATAAGCACATAACCTAACATAACATATTATATAGATTTATTATGTATGTAAATGGTATTTCCATATTTCTATCGGGATGATAACGGTCCCTTCGTATTATTCCACGCTGAAGTTTTGGGTCGACTTGATAACATTTTCTAAATGTATTCCTGTATTTCGATTATCCTACGAAAAGGCTAGTGTAAGTAAGTTCTCTACAAATTTGTTTTTGTTTAATCTTTAAACTTATAGTTCACACTATACATTACATTTTATAGTCAACGCGTCAACACCCCAGGAATCATTTGTTACAACCTAACCGCGTTATGGGATACGGTTAATCAAAAATGTATATTGATAAATGAAAAGGAGGTTAAAACAGCAGCTTTTTTAATAAAAACTAAAAATAAATAAAATTGCAGCTTGCCAAACCGCCCGCCAAGATAGCAACTATGGCAAATATAGCGGTTATTTGCTATCTCTCTGACAACAACCCGAAATAATAAAAAAACTGCGATTGCCGACCTATAAATTGTGGCAACTATAGCAAATATGGAGGATATTTTCCTTTATAATATACCAATTTTGACTACTATCTGATTGTAAGTGGGGATGGAGCCAAAAACAGTAAAGTGTTTTAGATTAATATAAGCCTATTCAAACTTGTCTTCAATACAAACCAACATTATAATTGGATGAAGAGACAAATGGTAACAAAAATATTTCAAATCTTTTGGTTGTGCTTGGGTTTCAATGCGAAGAATTTCAACAATAAAGGAATGATACCAGCCGAACATCTGTTTCAAGTTCATTTTGTAGAGTGTGTGCAGGAATTACGCTCTTAAAAATGGATGTAATTGTACTAATATTCTGTAAAACACCGAAATGCTTCTTTGAGTCTTTGCTTAAGACTGGTAACAACAGAATAAAAAAACTATACATCTATCACTATCGAAGCACTAGTAACATAGTTTTTAACCAGTAAAAAGAGCCTCCGTTTCTCCCACTCCTCACGATACGAAACGCAACAGAATTATTAATTTGTTCTGCTGCACCCATAGTGTCAAATACATATATTTTATTTTCACTACTTTTCCTTTTTCGTCACGACAACACTTGTCTCCGCCCTGTATACTATAAATTAAAAAAATATATGATTTCATTTTAATTTTTCCATATAAAACTGTATATTCATTAGGTAAGGAACTAATATTATCCTACGTTACACATTTGTATGTAAATTTTATATTCGCTTGCTTACCTGACGGATAAGGTCCCTAGTGCATTATAGAACATTGAAATTTTAGGTCGACTTGCTAACGTTCTTAAAATATAATTTTTGTTTGGAATTTTAAACACTATTATTTTGATTATACTGCAACTGTGAATGTCATGTTAATTTTAAAGTCGTGTATCTAAACTATACATACAGCTGGGTTAATTCAAATTTGGCACATGCATACGATAGCCTTTAAGTTTCTAAGTAATGCTTTGAAAGTAAAACTAACTTTTCTTAAATTTCTTTATGTCAAGCATTGCACTGTTTACAAGTTGAAGTGAAGGAAAGTTTCTTGCAAACTCTCTTATACTAGTTCGTTTTCACCATTTTCTCCTTAAAAATATGCAACTTCTAGACGTAATCCGTCTTATTTGACAGATCTTAGTAACTCACAGAGTACAGGCTTAAGAATCTGATATTATATTTTCGTATCTCAAACATATCATTAATATAGCATATAATAATTTTACAGTTGGAGAATACTCAGGACTATACTTTGAAGCGTGTTAGGTCTAAGCTCAACGCTCACGCTGTTCACTCGCAGTAATCTATATTAATTATGATATCAGTCACAACACTATTAAAACAGAAACAGAACCGTTTTTTATTAATTAAATACTATAAAAATACTTATTGAATGTCACTATTATGTTTAACTTACCACGGGTTCGGAAAAAGATCCTCAGTCTTGGGGAGAACCACCACCAAGAAACCCAGCCGGAACTTAACAAAAACAGTATACAATAATATGTATTACACAATTAACAACACAAAACACATTATAAACAGCTTGGTAGCAATTACCTAATTCTCAGGGGTTATTATCATCCAAATATTTTTAAATTTAAAAAAAATTCAGATGTGATCCTTATTCTAGGTCAATTATGTATGTTTTAAGCAAGCAACAGTTACTTATATTATTTTTCATTCCATTTCCGATAATTACCGACCATGTTACTCGGAATTTTCGCTACAAAATAATTTTCGAAATTGCGGCCACAGGTCCAGAAGCGAACGATAATTAAAAACGATAAGTCGAGAAATGAATAAGTTATTCGGATATTTCGGTTAGCGAAAAATATCAGTTCTTGCGTCTGACACGTGACGTTGATATAATTATCGTCATGTAATTTCATATTGGATTTTAATTTGATAGAAATTAGATGCCTGGTTCATAAATATAAAAAAGAAGTCAACTAGACTTAAGGCTTACAGACTATACAACTAAGCTTATATACATTATTAAAATTAATTTAACATTCAATCACATTTATTGATGTTTTTGTATTTTTCACGAATTATTAAAATGTCTTAGACATACATTTTTAGCAAATAATTTTCAAATTCTCTGTTTTCATTCATTCAGTTTGTTTTTCGTTCAACCTGTTTAAAGAAAGCTAAATTAGAAAAAGTAAACACTGTTGTTATGTAGTCATTATAACATAGTTTGGTATATCCGTATATGCTGATATGCTATTAACGTTTCTAGTATTCCATTTACCCACTCTAACTAAGCTGAAAATATTTGTGCTAGGAGCAGTTTACGAAATTCAAATTTACCAGATTGACTGAAGAATTCACAAGCATTTTTTCGCCTCGCACTCCATACTCATACTATTAGATAATCGTTACTACATATTTCTCTTAGACTTAGAACACTTAGGCCTCGTTGAAGCTTTCATGACTTTCAAAAAGTGCTTCGTAAAGGACAATTTAGAAACAAAATATTTTCACTCAGACTTTTTTTACTTAATGAACTTGATTTTGATGAGTGTGAGATTAGGCATAGTAAGTGTTTACGCAGAGATGGAGTGCAGAAAGCTGAAATTGATATACCTATAATAAGTGTTAAAAATACATTTATTTAAATTAAATAAAACGTATTACATTGTTTGTGTTCATACTGCCAAAGTCTCAGAGTAAGTACACGTTTAAGTAGTATGTAATTACTCCAAGGTCAATGTCAAGCACTTGATAATCTGTGGTCAAAAAGTCGCACAGGGTAGAGATTTTGGCCAAAGAATTGCAATGATGACAACAAATAATTACTTTAGACTAACTAATTAGATTGAATTAACTCTAAATTTTTTGTGATTTTAAAGGTTCTTTTTCCATAATGAGTGTATGAAAAAAATGTTTGTGTACACCTCGTATATCATACATCTATGTCTTATATACTTAGTCAGGTCACAAGTTCTGTCAAAAACTTTTTATAAAACTAATGATACACTTTGTGATAATTATATAGAAATTATATATGAAATGAAAAGAAATTTCAGAACACAATTTTATTTACATAATTCAAAATGCCCTCCCCTATTTTGAATACATGCCCTTAATCGACGCGGATACATCATTCGCAGCACGCACCAAACTCATATCTATTTCTGCCGGTGCTTAGCAAAAGATGCTCGGAGAGATTCCAAATTCTGATGTGGTTTAGCGCAGACTTTTTCCTCCAAATGATGTCATATCTTATAATCCAGTGAGCTTAAATGTGGACTAGAAGAGGGCCAGTCTTCATGTCCGATAAAATCAATTACATGGGCGGTCAACCAGTTTTACGTGCTTCGTGCCATATGAGCTGGTGCAGAGCCCTGTTGAAATATCCAATATCTGTTTTTGAACATTTTTTGAGAAAGAGGTTCCACTATGTTTGTTAGGACGGTATTTTGGTACACCTCGGCACTGGTTTTTACACCTTTTTCACAGAAAAAACACCTCATTTAAGCCTGAATACGAGACTCCAAGCCAAACCATGAGTGACGAAGGATAATGCGTGCTCGTTGAACCCTCGGAATAAACGTGTTTGCTTCTTCATTGCTGTGGGCATACACTTTATTATTTTGTTTATTATAATTTTCTTCGATGTTAAAAAAAATTATCCAAAAACTAAATTTCGCGGTATTTTTTTCCGCGTACCGCTGTAACAAAACGCGGGATCTATTTAGCCAATTTTTTTTAAAACACTCGTTCAAAAAATGTCCGGTCTTCTTACGATAAGCTCGTAGTCCTAGGTCTTCATTGATCACTCTTTTGACCGTGGTTCAGCTTAGGCCCGTCTGAAGAACTAAGATTTTTTTGTTTAGGAACAGCTTTTTTATTAGCTTCGCACTTTCACGGCTTTGATGATCGCGAGTGTCCTAACTGTACGAGATCGGCTGGTCCTCTTACGATCTTCGAAGTTTAAATCTTCAGTGAAAAGTACATAATATTTGTCAAAATCTATCGATAAATATGATAATTATGATAACCAGAACAATATTACAATAAAAATTAAATAATTGTCATCCTAAATTGTCATTCTTGTTTCATTACAATGATAACCATATTAATATATAATGTGTAAAAAGTGTACTTATTGAAACCTTTTTACCCACTTTTAGTAATATTAAAATATTAAATTAGTATTACAAAAAAGTAGGCAAAAACTATTTCAGTAAGTATACGAGCGTATACTTACTGAACTGAACTGTACGTAAGTATGAAAGCGAATCAATATATTATATAAATAATATGGCTATATATATTTAGCGAATTATAAAAATATATATTAGCATTTTGGAAGAATAGCTAATAGTTCAATTTTGTCAGCAATAAGATGATGTCAGAGGGCTCTCTTTCCTGTATATACTTATTATACTCTTTGAATTAATTTATTTTTTATTTTCGGCAAGCGCAAACGTTATATTTTTTAAAATTGGTGAAGTTCATCTAGCCAGTATTTAAATTTTTTTAATAATAAGGTTTTGACAGATCTTATAACCCAACTAAGTATAAATGTACAGTTAACCTAAAAATTCATTGAACTATGGTCGAATTTCGACCAACGGCCACTGGTAATTACAAAATAATCAAAAAATCGGAATGACAAAATCCTATTTACTTGATATTGTTTCCTTAGAAGCGAGGTTTTAAATAGCGGTGACGAGAAATAGAATAGCTGCCGGTAAAAGTAGAAATAACTTATCATTTACGCCAGACAAACACTCAAACTGGCGACGGGAAGTATTGTCAAAGATGCAAAGTGTCGCTATACAAAGTATATAGGACAGGCGTATAGTCAGCCATGAAATTTTGCGTATTTTTAATGAAGAATCAGATTAAAAAAAATGTTAGAAGTTCACTCGATGGAGTGACGATCTGCTAATGCAGGAAGACGATGAAATTAAATTAAATGTAAATGAATATTTAATTAATCGACGTCAAAAAAGATACAATATCGTTTGTCAAATGTATTTTTTTTTGTTTACGATAGTTGAAGGTAGCTTAGGCCCGTACTTTATGGGATTCCTTGTGCTAAGCTTTTGTTCAGCAGTGGGCTTGTGATGGGCTGTTATAAATATGAGGATGAAGAAGAAATTCAGTTCGTCATATGGGTGCAATTCATGTATAAGTTAATAAATAATCTTCTTTCTGTTTTTCAAAACCGATACGATTTTTGTTCAATTTCTCACTATCATATAATATATAGTTGAGATATCCTCCATACGGCTCACTTTGTTTCATGTGTAATAATATTTTTTAAAGCAAATTCGTAACTCGATTTGGTGCAAATGACCGGTCTGAAAATGCGGTATAGTATTTCAAAGGCGACAAAGGACGTCAATTTCCTCTAAGTGAGATGCTAACTTAGTTACTGACGTCTCGTTTTCACGTAATCTTAATAATATTTGTAACTTATTTCATGAAAAATAAGTTTGTTTGCTATTTTATAAAACATTATTTAACATACCGATCAACGCATCGTGAAATGTTTAATAATTAAAAATTTAATAAGTATTATATAATTACACCATTCAAGTGGTTTATTTAAAATTACTGTGCACGTTAATTCTTTATTTTTCAATTTAACAACTAAAATACCGTTTTCGATATAAAGTTTATTCAATATGCAGTGGGATGGGAGAAATGCAACGTGTTAAAAACATGGTGTAAACATATCTAGGTACACTTGTTAAATAAGAACTTTTGTTTTTTTAAAGAGTATTAATTTTGGGCATATATTAATAACTCCAACTAAATGAAGCGAATGCAAAAACTACTGGATGAGTCTACTGCTACCATCTATCAAAAAAAGTAAGTATTAAGTTATACATAGAAAGTTACAATACTCGTAAAGCCTGTACGGATAAAGAAAGGGACTATATATGGCGGCTCATCAAGCCCGTACTGTCAACATGCACAATACAAATAACGAAAACCCGCTAATAACCGTATATCGTTATTATGTTAATTAAAACGTTAGGTATATTATTCGGTTATTTTAAAATTTTAAATTAATGGGAAAATATTTGAATATAGTTATATACATAAGTAGACACATTAATTTTAAAATAACATTTATAACCACTGGCTTCGCTTGGGTAAAATTGTATTATTTAAAAGTATACATTAGTAAATTATTCATGAAGACAAAAATATAACAATGTATTTCTTAAATTAAGTTTAAATTAATTTAAATGACAGCCAAGAAAATATGTAGGATTTCAATTAGAACAGACAGGCAAGAAACTCTGTAGACATTTATTTTTTGCATATAGTAATCTTGTGAAAATTAAATTCAGCTACTAGAACCTTCACCAAAATTGTCTGAGAATGCTTTGATTCCGGATATCCCATTGTCATCTTCATAATCATTGTTAGAATAAACCAGTTATCGCTTTCAAAATCACTTTTCAGTCACGACGCTGTTTGGAAGTATGTTTAGGATGAATTTTCCTCAATATATTTAGTACAATTTTTCCTATTCATTTTATCATGGTAATCACCTTTTTTTGGTTTTTACCTTAAAAATCAACTCATCAACCTTGAAAATCCTTGGGTTCCGTGCCACCGAGTTTATCACTGTTTATTCTGTTTTTATTATTTGCTATTTAAGTATAATGTATGTAGTATTATTATAGTGATAATTAGAATAAAATTGATAGATTAATGATGGTATTACATTTTTAAAATACAAGAAGAAGAAGAAGAAGAAATCGTTGGAAAATTCATTTTTTTCGAGATTTCTTATATAAAGACCCTCTTGGGTTTTAAACATTTAATTCGTTTAATTATTTGTTACTAAAGTGACCATTGTTACTTATATTTAAAAAGTTAGAGCCCTGCGACAATGAGACAGATAGATTTAGTAATAGGGTTCCGTTGGGCACTTCGCCGTGTAGTGGCGGTGTAAAAATATCTACTACCCCATATCGCCACGTGGGTGTCGTAAGTGGCGCATAGGGAAACAAATCATCAGATGGGCAGCAGCATCTTCCTAATAACGACTGAAAATAAAAATACTACTTTTGCCAAGCCGCTTGTGAAGCGTAACAACTATGGTAAAATCCCCCATATGAGTCAAGGGGAGGCTGGACTTTAATAGAATGTAACAGTGCGATACGGGTCACACTTTGGGAATGAAACCCTAAGAATGGTCGACGCTTGAAGAAACGAATATTGATTGGCGAATACAATAGTTTTATTCAAATCATTAATAATAAAAATAAACGTATAGCTACTAGATAAACTTAATACACACCATCTTTTTTAATTCGAGTGACAATCCTGTTGCCACACCTGTCCTTGTATTAATATATGGCAATGGGTGATAACGTTCCAGATTTTTATCTTATGTGTAGCACTATACAATGTGTCCGGTTACTGGTGTCGGAGCCTATAATGCTATAAAATATAATCAATTTAATCGACAAATCATGTCTCAAACCTCATTTAGACCCAGCTGTATTATATTATATATATGTATATTATATTTTATAGCATTAAAAGCTCCGACACCGGTAACCGGACACATTGTATAGTAATTGCCGCGTTTATTCTCCATTGTTAACAGAATGTAGATTAAATAATAAAACAAAAACACCAAATAACGTAATAGTCAACAAAAACGAAATAACCAACAACGCTTTACAATAAATAATAAACAAAAACAATAACAGCGAGTTAACAAAAGTATTGACAAAATCAACAATAATGATGTAAAAAAACTCTCAGAACGTGTTTAGCTCACAAATTTACAAAACCAGTATTTTTTTTAGTTTATGTCATTTTGTTACCATTTATGCCAATGACAAGTAGGACTGAAGTTAAACACGTACGAAAAACAAAATTTTTTTGCAGTCCCTACCGGCGGGTGCGAGTATATATAGTGACAGCTTGCAAGCGAGAGGTAAGTAGAGGCGACGCCATTTTAGTCCCATTCTTTAACCACATGAGTAGTATATGTATGTATATATATTAATTAACTAGAAATGTATACGAGTGGTATACATTTCCAGTTAATTAATATAATAATTAATAAATATCCGTGAAGTAGCTATGGATGAAAATCCACTATCCCATGTCATTTCATGGGTTAATAAAAAACTAAGGTTTCCATCTCACCTGCCAAGCGTGGCGATTACGGCAAACGTACAACCTATTTAATATTAGACTTTGAATAGGCTGTAATGAATGATTTAATAAACTAAAATAAGTAAACAAAAATTGCTGCGCAAGAAAGCTTTTGGAATAGAATTAGCTAATAAAGTTATAGATATTTTACTTAATGAGATCAAGAGGTAGCGGCGTAGTACCTATAACATACTGCTAGAACTATTCACGAAATATTAATATTCCGTGAATAGTAAAGAATTTTCGCGCAAACTATATTTGCAGTGCGGAGCGATGAAGAAAAACATTGTAAAGAAACACGCATGTTTGAGAATTAAAAAAATAATTTGAAGACTTACAAAGTCCGCCAAAATGTACTAGTGCAATACGGCCATTGATTTATATAACCCTAGATCAGTAATAACCGCGCCAAAGCGTTGCCACTGCACATATGGCCACAGCCATATGCCTAGCTAACGTGAGTTCATTGTTCACTGTGACGCCGACAGAGTTGAGCCGCAACAAAAATGGGTAAATGTGTAGTGAAAGAAGGCTATTCAAGGTCACAAAAACGTAATAAATCAAGCGGCATCACTTTCAACACATAATGTTTAGTTCTTGTTTTCATATAAACGTAAAAAACCTCAAATAATTAAATAAAATTATCGAATATTGCCATTTAGGTTCAATGTTGCCACTTTTCCGCATTTGTGTTTATCCTACATTAATGGGAGACTATAATTAATGGAGTAAGTTAATTTGTTACCTCTGATTTTAAATATTTTGGAAATTATAATAAAAACAACGTTTTAACTTTCATACAAAATAATTAATTATTATTATTTTAGTTTATTCATGAATTATCTATTAAATATATTTTATTACCTATTTTATATTAATAATTTTACATTCTTTTTTATTATTTATTATTAATTTCATATAAATTTTATATCAATTATATTTTATTAGGTACCTATTTTACATTGTTTGATTTAATAGAACCATAAAAATACGTTTTATTTCATCATTATGTTTACTTCTATTCATCTGATAAGCTTTGTATCCCTTTTTTCTAAGGGAACGTAATAAAGATTTTAAAATAAAATATACTTTTTTAATATAAAAAAACAATTAACTGCAGCTTAAAAAACTCATTTTTATTGCGTATTTTAGGTAAAATTTCATATAGTAAGCCACACCAACCCGCCATTGCATGTTTGTGTGTCTATCTTTATCTAATCTCACGACGACGATATTGTTTTCGCAACTTGTGGAAGTGAGATAGATATATGTTTACTTAAAATTGTTATTAGTTTCAAAGCTACGTCGTCGCGTTTGGATAGTGGTTACACTTTTTTCGACGCGCGGTAATGTGGTTTGCTCCTCTAGTGTTGTATAACTCAATGAATACGGCAGCCATTTTCTTGCACTAAAACCCTCTCAGATGTTATAAGGGGCGTTTTCCTAGGAAGGGACATATATTAGATTATACATATGTTAGAGCTAGATATAACTATTTTCTGATTGGGCAAAAAGTCAAACTAGCGTCCACCTAAAGCCAAGACCTACACGTTGGTTCATCTTAATGCTCTTCTTATTAAATAAACGTTTTTATAAATAAATTAAAATTGAATTTATTATTAAATGTAATGTCAATCTAGACCTCTCTTCCTAACACTGAACGTCTCTCTCGAGGTGTGCATTTTTATCCTTATTTTAATTTTCAGTGCCCAGTTACTGCCACCCTTTCAATGTAACAAAATTCAATAAAACGAAATACTACAATTAATGTATTAAAGCAACATAGATATAGTCAAGTTAGTACTAAATTTATGAAAGGAAATGAAGGCTTGTTCAAAATTAAGTATTACACTTGCGACCAAAAAAATATTTATATAGCAGTTTTAGGTTTTTTTTATAGGAGAAGGGTGACAAACGAGCACACAGTCCACCTGATGGTAAGTGGTTGCTATGGCCCGTAGACTATCGTCTCTATCCTCATATCTATCCTCCATTAGGAATCATCCTCCTTTATAGTAAAAAGAATCTCTGGTTCTCTACACTCACCATGTGTTTCGTACACAGCAGCGTTTGGCTGCTATTTCACGCTGGTATTCTGTGATAGCGTGGTCCTTCCCCGGTCGTGCTACAAGTATACTACTAATGCTGCAGTTTGGCTCTACCATGTAAAAAAAACGTTGTTTGTTGTGTCTGGAACTTCATTAGCATATATCCTGAAATTGATATTTTATGCCGACCCGAAATGACCGGCTCCTTGTTCAATTATTGCTTTTTGTTACATGATTCACTGTATGTGCGAGGGCGGGCGGGCGGCAATAGAAGGGTTAGAAATTGGAGGGGGGATTTTTTATAATCTCACTACTTCATTAACCTTTGAGATATCACGGGATATAAAAGTAACATTACCTATTAAGAAAAGCGGTCTAGGTGCGACCCGAAAGGTTCACACGACTAACTTCCCAGTAGTAAGAATATAAAAAATATCATGTTTTAATATTTTATACAATTTTTCATTCGGCACAAAAAACGACTTCACCGATTTTGCTCAAAAATTAAAGAGGTCTAAGTTATATACTTATACGTGAAATGAAACTGGTCCCAAGTCAATATTACTCTTTGCTCTGAAAATTGAATTCGTACATACATACGTACATGTGTACACATGGTCATCTCTTAAAAACCATACTATTCGACTTTAAAGACCTTGAAACGTGGAGATATATTAAAATTTATCAATAATTTTAAAATTAAAATTGAAAAAAAATAATTTTAATTTTAAAATTACATTACAGTAACTTCCCACTGAATAAGTTCCTCAATAAGCAAGGAAAAACGTCACATTATTATGAAAGAGATTTTATCTATTTAAGGGAACTACTAAAAAGGAAATATAATTTCATGTTTAATTTCACTCCCTTTTCCTTTTATTCCGCGTACTTTTTGACCTCCCCTTGTATGTTACACTATATCTGCGTAAATAATTGTAAAAGGATTTTATATAGAATTTTAATTAAATACGTTATACTTAATGGATGGTCCTCATTAATCAAAGAAGAAATTCCACCGTGGAAATATAAAAGTGAAGTATTTAATGTAACTATTTTGATAAAATTCTAGTATTCACATTCAGCGTGAGATATTCTTTCAATTCATTAGAACCTATGAAAAATAAAAAAGGAGATGTTGCTGTGTAGATATTCTCAAGTCCACATAAAATATTTGAAATTATCTTTTAATAAAATTCAAAGCCGACTTCATAGAACTAAAAACAAATATTTAGATTCCACTGAAAGTGGAGTTGGTGCTGAGATATAGTATCACTAAAAAGACGGCTCCGTGGCGCAGTAGCTCAGCATTAAGTTGCGGCGATGAGGGCCACGGGTTCGAATCCTGCACAGAACAAGTATTTGTATGGCCTACAAATAATTGTTCCGGGTCTGGATGTGTGTCCTTGTGCAATTTATGTTTGTATACTGCCTCCACGATACAGGAGAAAATCATAGCGTACGGAGGTGGCGGGGGGGGGGGGGGAGCTAAGCCTGAAGTACAAGCGAGCACATAGTTCATCTGGTAGTAGTGAATGCTGTGGCCCCATATCCCCTCGGCTGTCCAAACGCCATATTCTGGCATTTAAAATAATATTCGCATCTGTCAAGCGCCGTAATATGGCGTCGAGTGATAGCAAACTATTTGTAACATATATATGATATATATAACATACATATATAACATGTATATCTGTTATGTATAATCTGATAGCTTATTTAAAAACGTTTCCATTGATATATACATATATATATATATATATATATATATATATATATATATATATATATATATATATATATATATATATATATATATATATATATATACTTAGTATACTTGTTATATACTTACTTAGTACTTCGGAAAGTCCGCGGCAGATGCGCCGTATTGGCCAAAATGACCCCGATATGCGATACAATTATTTTGATTCAGTATCTAAATACAATTGAGATGTCACCCCTGAGAACTGAGATGGAATGCTTTGTTACCTATAAAACGGGTCTCCGATTCTATACCCTCACCTTACGAAATGCGGAAGCATTATTCTGCTGGTTCACGCAGGTGTTCCGTAAGAGCATGGTCGGATCCCGCCCGAGTGACTCATACAAGCCGCAGACAAATGTAGTGTGGCTCTACCACGTAAAGAATTTATAGAAGAAAATTGACTTCAAATTGAATTCGAAAAAGTGAAAATTATATACCTAATTCTTTTTTAAAACAATCTTTATGTTCTATAAAAGTTTATTTTTATATTACCGTGCACTTTTCTTACTTGCGTACATATAAAACGTGAAATGCAACCTTCGGTAGATAACGGTGTATAGATAGTGGTATAAACTATCTGCGCCAATTGTATACAATGACTAGTGTAAGTAAATGTGCAGACCAGGATCGTGGCTGCGAGACATCTGGTATTATATTCGATCACAAATCTACCTACAAACGCTTCCTGTAATAGGAGAAACTAATGAGCATCGGTCGACCGTTACACGTGTATAAGATAAAATTATATACCCAATAAAAAGTTATTGCCTATATCTCACAGGTGCGCACAGACTTCTTTTTATTTCCTTGAAGGTTATGGGGTGCCGTGGCCTACCTCAGGGGCTAATAATTCGCCGTAAATTTCATAGTAACAACGAAATTATCAATTGCAATTTACATTGCTGAATTACTATTGGCTTGGCGATAAAGGAAAACATCATAAGAATATCTGTGTGTGACTGAGAAATTAAAAATTAAAAGTTAAAATTTCAAAGACATGTGAAGTGTGTGTCTCAAAAGATTTTTTTCAATAACACAGCGCGGTGAACAAGTTCTTGTCGTAAAATAGAAATGACTAGACTAGAGCAATTTTACTACTTATATAAAGTAGCAGTTATTATTTTTCCCGCAGTTAGATAAAATATTTTCTTGAAATTAATCTGAGAATCTGTGATGCAGTTATCTCAAAACCAAAGACTTCAAAATACAAAATTATTTAACTATTACTAGTTCTTTTACTCTTATGAGTGGAGTAAGGATTATCACAATCTTAACGGCGTCCAAATAGTTGTATTAAAAATTTCATCCCTTATTTTCCCACCCTTAAGATGGATTTTTCAAATTTATTTGGGAGCATCTTTGCAGTATACCTTTTTATTTAAAAAAAATCATGAAAATCGGTTTCCAATTCACGTAGATATTTCGTAAAATGATACACACAAAAAGCAGTCGCATTGAGAACATCTTACTTTTTTGTTAATATCGACTAAAACGGCATGTTTTATTATTTGTTGTGTACATACAAATCTCTATGTAATTACTATATGCCGCGTAGCGGCGGTACGAGAATTCAATATCCCATATCATCCCGTAGGTGACACAGGGAAACTAAGGGCATCAGCATCTTTCTGATAACAATTCAATAAAAATTAAAAAAATGGGTTGGCTCATCTGACTGCCAAGTTAGACAACTATGGTAAGTGTTCCCGCTATGACAGGGGAGTCTGTATGGGAAGTCTACGTTCTGCAGTGCAATTTGGATATGTAATGAATTTACAGCAATATTTATCTTCGTATTTGTCTTTACTCAAAAGTTGCTAAGTACTTGAAAATTCATATAAGAAACATAGCTTGAAACAAAGCGTGAAATAATTTTATTATTGGAAGCAGGTGCGCGAAATGTTTTAATATGATGTATTACAAGCATAAATATTTAACTGCTAGAAAACTTGAAGAGAGTGGGTATATTTCATTACGTGATTACATTTTTAAGACGTGTCCCGCGTTCACGTGGAATTTGGTTCCGGCACGTTAATAAAAACACTAAGGTAACGTTAGCTTATCAATTTTTAACCGAGCTAAAAAAACGTGGATGTTCCATATTTTGAAGCGTTTGTCTTTTTTGCATGTTTCCTGATTTCTCGGAATTGCATGAACTTGCTGTAACAAACCGATTGTTTTAAATTATTCTTTTTTTATTAAATATCCACTTCGAAGATAGGATTTCTTATGTAAATATTTATAAGACATCGTATTTGCTACATTGATGTTTTTCTTAGTCCACTTAAAAGAGTAGGTTTTAAAATGTTTCATATAAATATTAATACCTTCAATTATTTGGAGCCATGACAGCACAAGGGATAGAAAGCGTCTTGAACTTGATTAACGTAACCAAAGTTGCTTAACAATCATAATTATTACAAAAGTGAAGAAATTGATAAGAGGGTGGTTCGTTATAATTTTTTTTAATTAAATAGGTTACACGAGTGATCTAACATAAGTTTGAATATAAATTGCAACCCTACGGGTTGAAGTTTTAATGTTACTATTTAGACTACAACGAGATTATGATGGTACATTGTAAAGGCTAAGGGTAAAATTTTTTAATAAAAAGTGGAAGTCGACTTTAAAAAAACTACAAAGAATGACATGATTTCACATTCTGAAGCATGGACTTTAATTACATCATATTTTAGGTCTTATCGCCGAAAAGGTTTTTTTTATAGACAGTAGCATGAATTTAATAGTTTTTTATTCGTTTTATTCAGTCGGAGTTAATAATTTACGCCGGAAATAATAATATTAAAAAAACTCATAATTAACTAGTGGACGTATATGTGTAAGTATTGAGTAAGTTATACACAGAAAGTTACAATACTCAATACGTGATATGTTAACTAGTTTAGTGTTCTTCCAAGTAGAAATTATGTTTCAATGATTTGAAATATGTAATAAAACAAAAGCTAGTGGTAGGTAAACAAAACTATTAATAGGAGAATAGATGGTTCAGTAATCTTTTTTCAACATTAATCCTGTAAAATTTTTGCGACTTTAGCCTCCTTTTTCGATGTAATCCAGCGAAGTCTTTGTTTTATAGGTTTTGCATCACTTGTGTCTATTTTATGCTTTATAATTCCGATCCTTCCACAATCACTATCGGCGGCGAAAATATCTATAAACATCATAAAATTTTTCAATTGCGACAACTGAGTTAATGTACAGTTGTCCCTTGAAGATGCCGGGAGCTTTGATTTTAGGTCCAGATATTGGATTTCGCACTGGTTGCACTAGTAATTCAAATAGCGCAAATCGGTCGGCTCGACCGAGGGAGAACTACGCCCTCGCAGAATACCAGTATAAAATAGTAGATTAATGCTGCTGTGCTTCGTATGGTGAGTGTAGAGAACTAGAAACACAATTACTAGAAATGAGGAATTTCATCTTTGTACTCAACGAATCTGCATTTTGATTCTTAAGTGAATTGTATATGGGTTGCAGCATACTCTTACCATCAGGTGGACAGTGTGCTCGTTTGCCGCCCTTATTCGATAAATAAAATATAAAACATCGATGTAATTTGTTTGTCTGGAGAAATTTTATGTTTGTACACATGTCGATTGAATGCATATAAGATTCTTATTTAGTGCGTAATTTGCTAACAATATTTTTTCATTTGTATTGTTACCACGACCGTGAAACTTCAAAGGAATTGGGATTGAGAAGTTGGAACATGCTGTAGGATTTTTTATTACATTAAAGAAACATGTAAGTTATACTATCATATGTGTCAATTTCATGCGGCCGGTAACTGAACGGAGAATACTCTCAAGGCTGCGGCTAAAAGACGTTCAAGGTGGGACCCCATTCCGTTGAGGTGAGTAGTAGATTCATAACATGCTCTGCGGCTAGAAACCGTGCTAATAAGGCAATCGGTGATGATGCCTAACAATTACATCATGCCTGCAGGAACGGCGATCTGGCGGGTGATGGTGCTCACGGAGGGCTTTTAATGGCCACTGTGCCTATTTTTCGACGTGTTGCCTAAACCGTATGACGTATAATCACTGTGGCTGAATTTAATCGTATTCTGTATTGCGTTTACACATAGTGACACGCGCGGCTTCCGTCGATGTTTGTGCTTACGCACTACCAAGTGGTCAAGCCTTCTTTCACTGTTTCACTAGTTAGTTTGCATTGGACTACGGTCCGGTCCTTAACTTCTCGGACCTCTTCATGGGAAGCGCAATGTTTGGGTTGCCGCTCACCGCACATGGCATGTGTGGCGCCCCGTGCCTTCCCCATATTCTTTTTTAAATATGAAGCGAAGTATTTGTATCTGGTATTTTATATAAATATTGTGAATCTTTTCCAAATGAGAAGGGATTGATTATAAGAAATTGATTAATTTGATCCTGATACAGTAAATTGGGAAGATTTAATGTTCTTATAATTTTTGAGCACTTTATTCATGAACGGGGTTCCTTAGCTTAAATACAAAATAAATAATAATTGTGAGGCTTTATCAAAGGCTTTTGATGGCTTAACGAATTAAAGATAATCATGGTATATCATTAT
The DNA here is from genome assembly GCA_036936625.1 of Parnassius smintheus behrii. Lineage (NCBI taxonomy): Eukaryota > Metazoa > Arthropoda > Insecta > Lepidoptera > Papilionidae > Parnassius > Parnassius smintheus. The sequence goes on from JAUPFT010000004.1 coordinate 49,246,972, forward strand.
TTGCTGATGCTACTTCATTGATTTTTAAACTTAACCGTCAATCATTTAAATGTGACCAAATGAATAATGCTGTATCGAAATTAGTGCATAGGTTTAACGTTAATAATCTACCATCTATCAAACGGCAATAAAACTACTTTATTAAATTTACAACAACAAATGTTAATAATCCGAGTATCAATGTGATTTTAAATATGGAATAACCAAGTCCTATTGAAACCTCTGTTTTTCTTGGCATCACTCTCGACGCTAAGCTTCAGTGGGCCCCCCATATATCTAAACTAGCAAGCAAGCTAAGCTCTGCAGCTCATGCTGTAAAAAAAATTAGAGATCTCACTAGTGACGAGACAGCTAGATTAGCTTATTTCAGTTATATGCATAGCATAATGTCATTTGGCATTTTGCTATCGGGGAATGCCGCTTATTTTTGTTTTGCAGAACAGGGCCATAAGAGCTATTTACAACCTTAAACCGAGAGAGTCTCTTAGAGAGAAATTTTAAGAAATAAATATATTAACTTTGGCATCTCAGCATATCTATGAAAATTTGATGTAAGTTCACAAAATCAATGGTAGTTTTAGTAAAAAAAGTGATATACACTCTGTAAACATTAGGAACAAACACAAGCTAGTGATACCAGTTTTTCTACTCCACAGAGGCAGTAACTCATTATTGGGGTAATGTATATACTATTACGACAAACTCCCAGAAAATATACAAGGTCTCTATTACCAAGTCTAAAAATATTTAATTAAACAAAAACTGTATGAAAAGGGTTATTATGATATAAATGAATATATGGTTGATAATAACCCCTGTGAATGAGGTGGTCGCTTCCAAGCTGTTTCTAAAATAAATTATGTAAATATTTTGTGAACATTGACATTGTAAAATTTATTTAAAAAGGCCTGCTGGGTTTTTTGCTGAATCTTCTAAGACAAAGGTTTTTTTTCAAACCAGTGGTAAAGTAAAAAATTGATTTTCAATAAGAATTACTTGTAATTTAAATTGAACAAAAAAAATCCATTCTATTCTATTCTTAAAAATATCTATTAAGCCGCATATTTAAGTAAATACTTAAACGAATTTTATTAAATTGAAAACCATTTATTACAATAAAATTCAGCGCTCAAATCAAATGAAGACATAAAATTTTTATTGCGAGCTGCTTCGCGCAGAAGGTAGGTAATTGACGAGGCGTTAGAACTCTAATAAATGGAAAACGAGTGCTATAAGAGCGTAATAAAATACATTTTCCGATAATGTTTTCTTGTACATCATTTAGTATAGTCTGTAATACAAACTATAACAAATGATGAAACTGTTAATGAATCAAAAATAAAATAAGGAAAATTAAAATGTGAATTTTATTTATATTGGTTAACAAATAAATAATAGCAGCTATATAAGAATATGCGTATATCCTCTTTTTAAACGCAACAGAATGGGCCGTTCCAATTGAAAAAGGATCTCATTTGCAAAATACGTATGATCTTTCGTATGTACGAAAAATGCGCCTGTATTAACACGTTTGAAGTGAAACTTATCATTTCTAATTTATTTTATACGTTTTACATAAATAGGTACAATAATATTATACACATGCAGTCCTGGCTAAGAAATATTGCAAGAAAACGTGACGTGTTTATTTTTTTAGTATTGTACTAAATTTCTACACTAAATCGATAAATAAGTTTCACTTCAATAAATGACCAGACTTATTCGTGACAAGTCTCAAGAAAAAATACATTCTCTTCAGTGATTTTGAAGTAAAGCTTTACATACATACATACTTAGTGAAGTCTGAAGAGCAAGTCGCTAGCTTATAAACTCAATAAATGACGAGACTTATTCGTGACAAGTCTCAAGAAAAAATACATTCTCTTCAGTGATTTTGAAGTAAAGCTTAACATACATACATACTTAGTGAAGTCTGAAGAGCAAGTCGCTAGCTTATAAACTCAATAAATGATGAGATTTACTCGTGACAAGTCTCAAGAGAAAATACATTCTCTTCAGTGATTTTGAAGTAAAGCTTAACATACATAATTAGCGAAGTCTGAAGATCAAGTCGCTAGCTTATAAACTCAATACATGACGAGATTTATTCGTGACAAGTCTCAAGAAAAAATACATTCTCTTCAGTGATTTTGAAGTAAAGCTTAACATACATACATACTTAGTGAAGTCTGAAGAGCAAGTCGCTAGCTTATAAGCTGTTGCCTTAAGGTTAAATATTTGGTTTGTAAAAAAGTATACAGAGAACATAATTTTATTAATGTACTAGTTTTAATGTACTAGCATCTTTTTCGTCATGTTTACCCACGACAAAATCGTACTCTAATAAGTCACATAAGCTTGCCCTTTGGCGAATGCTTTGCGTCCAAGATATATGACCGCCCTATCATACTGTAGTGACTTGCGATTTATTCACTTTAATGGCCCAACTATATATGGTTGGATTCATTACCCTTTCTATTTTTCCAGCACCTTTATTGCCTTGAAATGATATACTCCCTAGAGTTATGCCGCCCCAATAATTTTCATCAGGGTAACTTCTATCGATAAAGCGGTCATCAAATTGGAATAGAACGTATTTAGGCTGCTCTCTATCTTTCAACTGTTATGTTCTTAACTCTTCCTAATGAAAATCCTAAACTACTCTCATACTGCCTGCCATTGGCTAATCTTTCTTTAATTTTAATGTTCATTCTTAACATCATCCGTGTACCCACACCCAATTTTATATGTTATTTGGATGCGCCTCAAGAGTTATTTGGGTATATTTGAATGGCAGCAGGTGGTGGTTTCTGTTCATAGTTGTTAAGTTCCCTCGACTCATCTCGTGCATCAACCTATAAAAATGGTCAGTAGGGGGAGGTCAGGGGCCATGGCCCCGGGCGGTATGTGAAAGAGAAAAGCAGGAAGCGCCACGATTTTATCAATTTGAAATTTAAAGAAAATAGCTCCAAATCGCGCCCGCAATGGAACGTCCTGAGCAAAACCGCAAGGGTGCGAAAAAGGGGAGGCGAGATGAAGTCGAATACAGCCAAAGTGCTAGCGACAACCGCCCAGTGCCAGTCAGCCGGCGCTGCGGCATAACCGAGTGTTCCCAAACGCGAACGAACCACCAAGCAATAGCAAATACTCAGTTATTCAATCAAACATAACCATCATCATCATCATCATTATTACAATTCCATTCTTGGCATACACCTCACCCAGGGAATATCAAGAAAAAATGGGCAAAGCAAGGTCCCGAGCCACCTATGTCCATCAACTTCTAGCATGTCTTACCAAGTTGTCACTCCATATAGTGGAGGGACACTCTACACTTCGCCTGCCGGTACGAACACGCCACTCGAGAGCCTTTCTTTCCCATCGGTTGTCGGTTCTAAGAGCTACATGGCCGGTATGGCCCACTGCCACTTCAGCTTACTAGTCCGTTGAGTTACGCTGGTTACTCTGGTTCTATTTCAGATATCCTCGTTTTTAAGTCTATCACGCAAAAAAAACCTCACCATAGCTCGTTGAGCGATCTTAAGCTTCATAAAGCCAGCAGTGAAGTACAACGTCTCAGATCCAAAGGTCATCACTAGCAACACGTACTGATTGTACAATCTTATTTTGAAGTTTTTAAGTATGCTTGATAAGAACATGTGTCGTAATATCCCAAACGCTGCCCACTCGAGTTGATTCTGTCGATCAACCTCTCGGACAAAGTTGGACTTGCCTAGTCATACTATTTGTCCCAAGTAACAAACTTGTCAACAACTTCGAGCTTAGTGCTCCCAACAACTACCGGCATAGGTGTGACGTGGAAGTGTCACATGGCTTTGTTTTGTTCATGTTCACCTTAAGACCAATCCATTGGTAGACATTATTGACGTCATTGATCATTGTGCTAAGGTCTTCCAGCGATTCTGCCATAAGGACTATATCATTGACAAATCGAAAGTGGGTGATGTACGTGCCAATGACGTTAATACCGTATCCTTTCTAATCCAGTAGCCTGAAAATTTTTCCAATTCAGCGGTGAAAAGTTTCTGGCAAATTACGTCACCCTGTCGTATCTCTGCAGTTGGATATGTTTTTTACTCTGGTTATGTACTGGGATAAACATCATAGTTCTACTGTACAAACACTTCATCAATTTGATATACCGACAGTCAACTTGGCACCGCTGAAGGAACTGTACCACCACCGAAATTTCGACGCAATAAAAGGTTTTCTCATAGTCCACATAAATGAAACAAAGTAGCAGATTGTACTCTTTGGTCTTTTGTACAATTTCTTGATGGGTATGTATGTGGTCAACGGTGCTAAACCCTTTTCGGAAACCGGCTTGTTCATTGAGTCTACGTGCAAGACGATTCGTTATGACTCACGAAAATGGCACATAGACTCGGCTCAGAAGGGAAATCGGCACGTATTACTCCAAGAGAGCGTTATCGTCTTTCTTGAAGAACAAGACCACCGTACTTTTGCTACACGCTTCCAGAGTATTGCCACCATGGAGAACGGAAATAAAGAGATTCTGAAAGACTTCAAGTACTGGTTTTCCTCGCTTTCAGAAGCTCCGTCGTAATTTTGTTTAACCCGTGGCCTTGCCATTTTTAAGGTGATGAAGAGCCATTCTAATCTCGCTCAGATTGACGACCAGGATATCATCGGTATAGTGTCGGATGAGACTTGCTCTCGGATCATTACTCACACCTGTGTGTGACTCCAACGATGATGTGTACAGCTGCCCATACATCCTCCCAATTTCACTCAAAACCTCAGGCAAAACAATTACAATTCTTATTTTCGAAGACATTTCAGAATTTCATTGAACTACAAAGACAAAGTTGAAAGTTTAAAGTAAAGTACGATATAATATACATAGATACGTAAAGTGTAAGTACGATCTTGTTCTCAGAGAGCATTCAGTGAGAATAGTAACTTAAGTGTAACCTGCTATTTCTTTTAATTTTATTAATTTAAGCTGTCTGCTCTAGTTACACTTTTTTGATATACCTGTAAAGGTTAAGTAGTAAGTTAAGAGTAAGTTAAGTATAAGTTACGAGTACTATGTTTAATTTAAGATCCAATTGTACACTCAATTAGCTGACATACACTTGAATACTTGTTATTATTATTTATTGTTGTATGTACCTAGTGTTAAGTTAGTTAAGTTATGCTTTGTAAACATTCGGACTTTTTAAAAGATAAACCTACTGAAGGTTTTTTTGCAGCATTTCTTTCCGTACACGTATTTTCCGAAGCAGTGGTCGTTATTCATGTGCATTGGGTTCGACAACTTACGTTGAATAAAATATTTAAACTTTAAAATAATATATTTAAAAAAAGGGGGGGACGAATTTCTGGCACCACGCTACCCTTTTGACCTCGACGGATTTACCTTTTTTTTGTTTTTTTTTTTTACATGGGAAAATGCCTACGCATACCCACCTCGCGGGGGCAAGGACGGATATGTCGGACTCGCACCGACTAAAACCCCATGGTGTTCCACCTTTGTCGCATATTGGCAGGGCTACGGGAACGCTTTCGCACACATCCGCGGCCCTACTAGCGCCTGCCGCCCCATGGCAGCACCTCCTCGGGAGAGGAAAATTCCTCCCCGTTCTCCTTCCCAGGTAAGGCGCACCAGAACACATGGCGCGCCTTCCTCCACGGCCTCCAATTACGTCTGTGCAATAGACGCCCCCGCGTCCGATGCACAAAGGCCATGGGGCCAGGAAAAACGAGCACTTAGAAGCACTAGCCTTCCCGACCCCAGCGGCGGATCTGGTCTATGGCTCCGCCGCCAACCAAGATTCGGCTGCGGAGGGTAGGGAGAGCGGCGCCTCGCAATACCGACAATCCTCTCCCCCCGCAGCCCCACCACCACCGCATCAACGGTGCGGCCCCGTTTGAGTCGCGAAGGATAGGGCGAGTGGCGCAGCGCCATACCAACACTCCTCTTCCTCCGCGACTCCACCTCGGCTGCAGCGGTAGAGGGTGCGCGAGTCCCCACTCGCTGCAGTCCACCAGCACACATCCAAAGTGGGCTCCCCAAGCCCGCTCGGAGTGGCCACCTCAGGCCGGCCATTCACCTCGGGCCAGCCAAGTCGGTTCCTCTTTGTTCACCATGGGAGACCAAGCCACGGCTACTAAGCCCCCCCGCCACGACAAGGCGGGAACCCGTTCGGGGGGGTCGACGGATTTACCTAGGATGGTAATAATAAAAAAGTAATGGTAGGCTGATTTCTATATATTTTTTAAATAATTTGTTAATAAACTAATTGTGTCTGGTTTATAGTCCATACTAAGGATAAAACATCATTGGAAAGACTTAATTTAGGTTTGTAGTAAGTGATGTTTAAATTTATATTTTAAGTTTTTTCTGTCAATTCGTCCTTAATTTTTTCTTGAAGATCGTTTAGAATAGATTATTTTGATCGTTTAGAAGAGATAAATGAGTTCGCTTGTCTCCATAAATGGTATTTGATTTTATTTTTCCTCTGTTTTTTACACAATATTTTATCATTAAATTTATAAAAAAAAAATCCGGCCGAGGGATAAAAGTATATCCCCTTATACCACGTAAACTTATACTATGTAGAGTATTTGAGTCAATACTCATAATATATAAATTCCAAATAATATGAAACATAGATATTATGAACGTTTACAAATCTATGTCTAACAAATACTTCAGTTAAATTATTTATAATTAAATTGCATAATCAACACACTAAAAAGATTAAAAAATACACGTTGAAAATAGCCCCGTACATACCCTTCTTTCCCTTGTTTAAAAATTAATGACATCAACAATAGTTAACTGTATTTACGATTTTATTAAACTGTATAAAAAGTAGGCGCATTTTTAAAGAGATTCTTTATTACTTAATCTCTCAACTCCCGAAAACAAAGAAAAAAATGTATTATTTAATTAGACATTGAGTTTGTTAAATTTCTGGGAAAACCTTTGTGCTGGACAGTTTTATCCGACCATAGTCCTTAAAGCATGTTCTTGATAAATGATATAAACTATTTCGAACTTTATTTCAGATTGCATAAAGTTCAGAATATTCTGTATAAATTTAAGTAAACATTCAGATCGTGACAAGAGCGCTGTGAAAAGTCTTTTGCTAACGAGGTCTCCTCCCACATTCTCATTTCAGTACAGCGTTACCCCTCGCCTATTATTTAAAATCCTTTTCCTTTGCAAAACTGTCATATAATTTACAGTTATTATACTTTTGCAGTAGTAATGCATTAAAAAAATGCAATTTTCGTTAATTAGAAACAAATTTTAAATATGACAACACATAGATTATGATAAAAAACATAGGCCTCCCTCAAGGAATGCCACAAAACATCGGTCCTGTGCCACTTGCATACATCGACTTCCCGCTTGTTTTACCAGGTCATCACTTACTCCAGTTATTGGAGCCACGCTTACTCACAGCTTGGCACAGACTTCCTTTTATTTCTGAGAGAGTAATTACTAACTTTATTGGTGCCGTTTTTTATTGAATAAAGGTGACAAATTAACACACAGTCCACCTGATGGTAAGTGGCCCAATGACATCTTCACTTATCCTTGGTTTATAATCAAAATGCTTAATATGCGATGTCATCCCTGGAAACTAAGATCGAACCCCTCGTTTCGAGTAATAAGGTCTCCGATTCTCTATCCTGCGGAAATTCAACACGGATTTCTCACATACTGCGAAATTTAAGCCCAGTGCAGGCGAGTTGGTTGAAGCAGAAATCCATACAAATAGATTTTTGCTGAAATATTTTCGTTTCATTTTAAAAGAAATATTAAGCTATGCAGCATGAACTAATTTAGGTAATGGTAAGCAGGTGCACAAAACAATTAAGGATTATATTTTAATATTAAGTTTTTATCTGTGTATTTCCTTGTAGCGACTACGCCATAATATCATAATAGAGGTAAATAAAACGGGAGATTGGCAGCAAGCAGCACCTTGCTGATAAAAACTTGAAATATTTATACTGTGGTTTACAGATGCAGTATCACGAAATATGTTAAAAAAAAGAACACAAAATGCCTCTAATAAATATGAAGTGTCTACTTTAGTACCTAGCCAAAACAGTTGAAAACATAATTATTTAATTAATCTATACATATAATTAGTCTGTGTAAAAGTTGTGTTTGTAATTCTAATATTTTCTGGGAAAAAACAAGTTTCGGGAGACTAAATAAAGGGCACCGAAGCCAAATTCGTGGTTTTTAGAATATTTGTCTATCCGTCTGTCTGTGTATTCACGATTCACGCAAAAATAACTTAACTCTTTCAGTCTTGTTGGTTAGTGTTACTAACCACCTCTTTTCGATTACGTTAATTATAATCCATGCCATCTAGCGATAAACGGTTGAATTATTATGAAAGTTTATTATGAAAACAAATGACAGATTCCCGGTAAATTGAATGAATGACAGTTCATACCAGTTGAATTGAATATAGCGCTAACGTACTTTTTCTCGAGTGTCTGATAAAAAAATCTATAGAACGGGTAAGTAACATTTTTTCTGTAATGTTTTTTATTGAACGTATTTTCATACACCTATTTTATGCGTGTTTGCATGCAAGTACTGTCACTTTTGTGTTTTCAATGATTATTTACAAAGGGAATTTTGTGGTTAGCTCACAAACCACCATGACGGTGGTTGGTTAGTTTACGGATGTAACTTTACGGATGTAATTTCATTTGTTTTTTCTTTCATATTCTTTATAGTATGTTGCGCCGCACGCGCTGTTTAGGAGAGAAAGGGATTGAAAAATACTTGTTTGAAGACATCCCTTCAGGTAACGAGAGCATTTGTAGCCATGAAGATGACAAAGAAGAGGCAGAAAATCAGCCAAATCCGATGGTGCTAGGTGATTTGGTTGGAGTTCAAATTGCTCATGACGACATTTATGATTCTGATGATGACCTCCCATTGTCTAGCCGGTTACAACGGAATCCTGATTCTACAGAGTCTAATAATATAGGTTCAAACATGCCGGTTATGATTGCTCCAAAATGGAAGAAGAATTATAAAATGGATATGCCTGGTGAGTTTTCTGAAAGAGTGGGTTTATCAGATCAAACTCTAAGCATGGAGAATGTGATACCTCTTTTACTATTTCGCCTTTTTTGGACAGAGTATTTACAAGACCTTTTATGTTTCCAAGCCAATCTTTACTCTACTCAAACTGGAAAGCCATATAAACCTATCACAACAGAAGAGTTTGATGTTTTTGTTGTCTTGAATTTGGTGATGGGCATAAATAATTTGCCGAGCTACTGAGATTATTGGTCTTCAGCGCCTGATTTGCATGACAGCTATGTTTCGAAGTTCATGATCTTTAACAGGTTCAGTTGGCTTTTGAATAACTTACATGTCAATGACAATAGTGTAATGCCCGACCGAACTGTAAGGTCAGTTATAACGACAAACTTCATAAAATTAGACCTCTACTCGACATACTGCAAAACAATTTTCAAAACATTTACAATCCATCTGAGGGAGTTGCAATCGATGAAAGCATGATCAAATTCAAAAGCAGAAACTCACTAAAACAATACATGCCAAAAAACCGACGAAACGTGGATACAACCACATCACGTTTGGATGATGTGTGTACAATCAGGTTATTGTCTAGATTTTTATATTTACACAGAAAAACAGAGTAGTAAGGTTGAAACTGACTTAGGTGGAAAAGTTGTCAAGAATTTTTTCGGAACCTTGAAAAATAAAAATCATAAGGTTAATTTTGACAATTATTTCAACAGTTACCCTTTGCAAGTGAAACTACTTGAGGACCAGAAATTCGCTTGTGGAACTGTGAACTCATATAGAAAGTTCTTGCCAACGTTAAAAGATGACAAGCATTTACAAAGAGGTTAATATCATTACCGGGTTAATGACACAAAAGTAAGTTTGCTGAAATGGAAGGACAAGAGATCAGTATTTATTTTGTCAAACTACCATGATCCGAAGAATGTGGGAAAAGTAAAACGCAGAGAGCTTGATGGCACCAGTACTGAAATGTCTTGTCTTCAAGCCTTCATCGACTACAACGCAAACTTGAACTTTGTCGACAAATTTGATCAGCTCAAGGGAGGCTATGCTATTGACAGAAAATCCCATAAGTGGTGGCATAGGACTTTTTTCACTATCTTGATTGTTGTGTTGTCAATGTTTTATTTTATTTATACGAGTAAAGTACTGCAGTCCTCTTCACGCCCTGACCTAGACAAGCTGATTATGAAAGAATTCAGGCGAGAAGTATATCGGGGCCTTTGGCACCAGCATATGTCAGAGACAAACACAGCCCGGATTCAGTGAACAGCAGCCGTAATTCTGCGGCCTCTTCTCCAGGACCTGCATTTATAAAACGCCACAAACCTACCGTCCCTCAGGAAGTTCGTCTAAAATCCAGTCGCCTTCAACCTGAAAGAAGCACATCAAGAAGATGCTGCAATTGTAGCACTAAAATATCTCCAGTGCGTACTGTATGGCAATGTAGTACATGTAAAGTGCCTCTTTGCTTACACAAAGGTAAAACATGTTTTGCAGATTTTCATAAAAAATATTCTTTTTTGTTAGTTTTTTGCTTTTGTGATGATGATTCGTCTAATAGATAACATTCACAATCATCCTAGTTTTATTTATAGCAATAGTCATGGTGGTTAGCGTTAGTGACCACCACATTCCTTGAAAGCCTTAATACCTATAATTTTTTCTTCGATTTTCTGTCATATTTTAGTTGTACAAGTTGCGTAAATAAACAGAAATTGATAACTATGTTCCTATTGTAAAAGTGTGACTGAAAGAGTTAACGGATTTCCATGAAATTTCGTGGGTGGGTAGTTAAGAACCCTATATTCCCATCAAAAAAGAAGGGTTAAGTACTTTGCCTTTCTTAGATATAAATTTCTATTTTAAACCATTGCTCTGTTTTATTAAAATTAATAAAATAATAATTAATAAAGCTTGAATTAGTTTAGACTGTTGTGTAATAAATTGAACTACGCCGACAATATACATTTAACTCTTTCAAGACAGTGCCATCTAACGTAAACTATAAACAGTAAGAATATTTTGCATCCAGCCACCAATAAATTAAATAATATAATTGATTTGAAAATTCTAATGTCCATTTTTTAGTATTTGTTATTTCATTTTAGCAGATATAAATAAATTTTATGGTACGAGTAACTAATTACTACTTAAATAGATAATAGTACTTAGTACAGCTGTTTTATTTATTCTGTGATAATAGTGACATCTGTCGAAAATTACGTTCCGAAGTTTCCGAGAGAAGTTTCCGAGTTCCGAAGTTTAATTTCTAATCATAAAAAGTTTTAGTAGATATTAGTTTTTTTATCTAAAAATAAAGTGATAAAAATTGCAATTATTACAAAACTTATAATCCTTATAGTTTAAAAAAGATGTATTAGTCAGATATTATAATTTATAATATCATGAATTAATCGATTATTATTAAATATAGACGGTATTTCATAAAATTTTACTGGGTTTGTTGATATTATATCGTGATATAGCTCGACCAAAGCCATGAATAGAGATTGTTTGGTGATATTAACAACTAAAAACGACATTGATATTTCTAGATATTACATATTTATTTATTATATATCGTAAAATAATTTCAGACCGCTATCACCGCTGATTGCTTATATTTGACAAAGGCAGAATTTTTAATAGATTCTACATAACTTTATGTAAATTTTATGTATTTTACAAATGTTTGCGGCTTTGTTGGGCGTTTGAGCCACTCCAGTCACACCTCAAGTTAAAATGTGCCTGAGTACAAGGGAGTACAGTTTTGGTTTTCATAGTTTTAATCGAATAATAGCGCCATCTACCTACACTTACAACACAATAAAATAAAAATAAGTGCATAACTCCTCAAATTAAACACAATGCTACTAAAAACTAATTGTTGCAGCATAAAAAATGTTAGAGAGACAGACAGACACAGACTTAAAACATCTAGACCGGTGGCTGCTGTCTGCGTGATTTATCATAATTGATAATTTCATTAAAATTACTAACAAAATGTGTACACAAAACTATGATTAAGAGGTCTAAGGTCTTTAGTTTAATTTGTTGTGTATCTATTGGCATAGCAATATTTTACCAATTTCTTTTTGTATCAAGTCCGATATAAGTAATTGAAAATTAAGTGTACTGTGAGATTTTATCCATAATTGATGGAATATTTCATGATACCGTAGACATAGCCTGTTTTACTTTTAATGAGATCTTTAAAAGAGTTTGTCATATATTAAAATAACTTTCATATTTTTAGATATAACTATTAAACATTTTGTGACAGTTCTGGTTTTATAACTCAGATGAGTACATGAAGAGGCTCTTGCGAAAGAGTACTATAAATATCACAGAAAGAAAATTTTAAACACGGGTTTATTTAAATTTAACTATGAGTGGAACTGCATTGATAGAATCTAAAAATCATCTGTCAAAGCTGATAATCGAACTGATTTAAACGTAAATTTCGTAGTACGTAAGCCATCCAAATTTGGTTCGCGCCGACTCCACTCATATTTTAATTGCAATTTGAAGTTTCGATTTACCACGTTCTGGTTGCTGAAGAAAAATATTGCTAGGAAACCTGCATATAGGTATGTGAAGTCGGTTACCCCGCGTTGAAGTCAACTCAATCAACTCCTTTTTCTCCTAAAACTCACAACTGCAGCCTGTCCCCAGTAGTGGGGTGTATCTAGGCTACAACGTTTTTACTTTATCCTCTGCTGATTACAGGCTTCCTCCGCTGTTTGTCAAATAGACCATATATGTGCAGGTTGACAACTGCAGATATTTATCACCTTATGCTGTTATCAAGAAGATGCTTCCATCCATCTCCTGTTTTAGTTTCCCTCTCGTCTCTTACGACACCTACGGGACGAAATGGGGTAGTGGTTTCTTTTTTGCCACCTCTACACGGCTAATATATTTTATCTCCATTCATCAATTAGATTCCCCCCACAGATTGTCAAATATATTGGATATTTGCTGTAGTTGCCACGTTTGGCCAACGAGTCACCAACTACATATTTTTATTATTTTGAGCTATGATCAGGAAGACGCTCGTGTCCATCATTTGTAGATTTCTACTCCCGTTCATGAATTTAGTTCTTCTAACAAGTTTAATGTGAATAGCACTATATTTATGAAATTTGTAAATCTACTTGAAATATTCATAAAGACCATGAAATTCGACATGATTTTTTGAAAACTATATCAACTTTAATTATGAATATTACGTAATTAATGTGTTTATAATTCCAGGGCAATTTTACCTTCATAAAGACACATCGGAAAATTTGCCCCATATAATAAAAGGTGTTGCTAGAATTATGATATTAATGCATTTCTGATAAACTTACTTATGTCTTTCTGTAGCATACAAAATTGCCAAATTTGAATCATTTTCTCCGCCTAACACAGACACAGATACCGACGTGTCTCTACAAGTGATCCAGTTTTGCTAATTTTAGTAAACAGTATTATTGATGTTTCTAAACTCAAGCCCACGCGAGCAAAGCTGCGGGTAAAAAGCTGATATGTAATAAAATTTCGAATGAATCCAAACCTATTATGGATTCATTTACTATTTTCTTGAGATATGCAAGATGAAGAAGGTACCACTTACGTAATAATGTATAGAAACTCAGACATGAACACGTACATCATGTCGCGTTGAACTATATCAGGCCAGTTCATCATGGGACCGCCTGATACTTGAAACAAACTAATGCATGATTTCACTATTACAGTTTTTGGGGTTATTGTGAATACTTATACCAAAAATTACAAATTTGTCGTTGACTATATTTTTTGCGTGAGTTCTCTAATTTATAGCGCGAGAAAAATTACCAACTAAATGAAAAAGAAAAGAGCGAGGATTTTCGGTCTAATATTTGTATATTGATTACCGGTTCTCGTAGCTGTGTGTTTATTTATTTCAAGATTTTCTCGAACATATTAATTTTGCGGTGTGGAAGCTAATTTAAAAGTATAATGAACTGTACAATTTCCTTTGTTCAGTTCAAAAAGGAAAAAAGCTTTTTAATTGCAACTGAAAATCGTGATTATTGTCAAGTTTTCCTCAAATGATTAAAAAAAGAAACTAAAAACCAGCAGATTTTCCTCAGATTCCCTATTGTTTTATTTTAGCACCATGATCCATAGTCGGCATAACGATTATGAAGTACATTTAACAAAATTGGAATAACTTGTGGAGAGTAAAACTCACGACCATAAATCGTTCTTGTTGTAAACAATGTCATCCTAAGTGGGGCAGTCTTATTCGGAGCATTTAATACCAAACAAGTATTTAAGGTTGGCTATTTGTTTAGTTAATATTTTTCATCTTCATTTTTACGATTTATATTCCTTTTTAGTGTATATTTAAGATATGCTATGAGTAGTAATTACTTATACCTCATAATATATCATATTGGGTTGGTATTGCCCACCAAAACTGGTAAAGAAATGGCCAAATAAATATATCTTACTTCTTTCTTTATTTCTCTTTTTCTCTCTTTTTTCAATTCCTCTTACCGTTTGGTGACGACATAAGGGAATCCATCGCCCTATCACGTTCATGATTGTCGTAAGAGCTAACTAGAATGTAATGTATATTATAAACAATAGAGAGTAAATAAATAAATTACAAACATTCTAAAAAAGTTTTATTAATAGATAATTGCAGAACAATTTCAGAGATATATCAGATGGATATTCCAAAGAACAATAACGGGAAGCAGTGTCAAAGCGGCAAGATATCTGGTATTGCAATCACCAATCCGCAAACGCCAAACCTGACCACTAAACGAGAGGCCTGTATCAAGAAATAGATTACTTATGCGTCGATAAACATGAAAGAAGGTATTTTAATCCCACAGTAAGAAAGATTAACAGTAATGTCCTTCAAACTGAATTTCAGCCACGGAGCCAGTCTTAAAAGAGACTAGCCGTTGCAGAGGACAAGGTTATAAGGAAATACGAGTATGTGCACGGGCGCACTCTCTATTCTCACTCTTACAGTCAAGTGGGATGGCAATCTAGACTTTTTTATACGTGGTAAAGCGACGCTGCAGCTATATTATGGTTGTAGCACAAATGAGTCAGCTCGACCGGGGAAGGACCACGCTCTCATAGAATACCAGCGCAACATAGCACCTTGATACTGCTGTGTTTTCTTAGATGAGTGCAGAGATTTTTTTAATAGAAATGAAGCATTGCGTCTTAGTCCTCAGGGGTGACAACGCATCTGCATTTTAACTCTCAATCGATGATAAGCGTAGATGTCTATAGGCCGTAGCACTCACTTACCACCATATGGACTGTGTTCTCGTTTGACTCCGTTATTCTATAAAAAAATATTGTTTTGCCATGTAAATAAACTTCGTTTAATAATTAAATTTTGAACTCGAATCTGAACGATCTTCGTAAAGAGGCGAATAGGTTTAGATTGTATTTAAGAAGATACTTAAGTTAATACCTGTTTGTAATTATTGACAAACGTTTTCGAAAATAACTTTTAACACCTGCACAGCATGTATCGTGCTAAAATATTTCTGAACGCAGAAATGTATAGTATACCAAAAACACAATTTCACACTGAGAAATGGATATCCAAACGAAGGCAATTTCGAAGTGCTGATTTTTCGCTTCGTGGAATATCGGTCTGGGGCTGATTGAAATCGGTGCAATAGTTCAGCAGACAATCAATTAAGTTCGGATTGCAGCTTTTCGCATTTCGGTGATTATTTCCATATTATATTCATTTCTCTCGGTTTTAATTCATTAAGAAATAAGAGCAGTTGTTTGACAACGGGAATTATTTGCAGTTCAATCCGCTGTAAAATAAATAAGAACGAAAATATAATGAAACTGATGAATGAAATCATTAGCATCATCATCGTCATTATTACAGCCCTTAACAAGTCGACTACTGAAATAGCCCTCCCAGAATTCCTTGCATCTCTTAAAAGGTCATCGCTCCATTTAGTGGGTGGTATTGTTAAAATTTATATATTTATATATTAATTTATTATTCTTTACTGCCAACTTATAAAATAAAACATTAAAAAGGTCGGACTTAAAACCTGTTGGCATTATATACCAGCAAACGTGGGTGTGGTGAGAATCGGTAGCAGGTGCATTTAATAAATAATTTAAAATACATGTTAGAAGAAAATTAGAATATATATATATATATATATATATATATATATATATATATTAGTAAAATGCGCTCGTTTTTGAGTCATTATCATCTTTTGAGCAGTTTTATGTCCATCGGTGGACATATGCTATTCCAAGTATGCACATCTCAGCGGGCATGTATTTTTTATAGAATATAAAGTTTACCTATAAATGTATTTTATTAAGTTTAGCTTTCTGCAATCCTTCTCCAAACACCCTTTTATTTATTTATTTAACTTCATATACACATTAGATGTATATAGGCGGACTTAATGCCTAAGGCATTATCTACCAGTCTACCTTAGAGTAGTGCAGAGATAAAAGAGGTAGGTGTAATAAGAAGTATGTACAATACATATATACATATACATATACACACATATATAAACTCATACATATATAAGCGTATAAATATATACATATATAAACATTATGTAAGTATATACACAAAATTAAACATACATATATATACATACATACACACACACACATATATATTAAATATAATATTAAATACTGCTAACTACGAACGCTAAATTGATTCTGCCATTTTATTGACGAGCATTTATCGCACTTTAGACTTGAACGTAATCCGGTTTTCGGCACTCCTGATTTCGGAAGGAAGAGCGTTCCAAAGAAGAACAGATTGAACAAAGAACGATGATTGAACAAAGTTAGTACTAAAAGGGGGGCACTGAAGCAAAAGGTTATTACTAGAACGGAGAACTCTATCATGATTGGAGCTAAGATATTGAAAATGAGGAGTTAAATAAGATGGAGGATTAGGAGACATCAAGATAGAGTAAAGAGTAGTGAGTGCACGTAGACTACGGCGCTGACGAATCGGTAACCAGTTGAGTTGAGAGCGATAAGTAGACACATGATCATACTTTCGAAGATTAAAAATGAATCGAATGCAGTTATTAAGAAGACGGTCATATTTGTTCAAGAGTTCTGCATTCAGGTCAAAATAACACACATCACCATAGTCGAAAATGGGAAAAATTAAGGTCTGCACAATAATCGTCTTGGACCTGGACGGGAGAAAGTTCTTCAGGCGGTAGAGAGAACGCAAAATACCTGTCACTTTCTGACAAACATTTGACACTTGAGTTTGCCAGCTCAAGGTGGAGTCAATGTGCAATCCAAGGTCTTTCACGGAATTACTCAGTTCTAAAATAAAACCGCTAAAAATGATCGGTGGTAAAGCTGTGGGATCTAGTTTCTTTATCATCCGTTGGCTACCTATTATTATAGCCTGACATTTGGATGGGTTAACTTTAAGACCAAACTTATCAGACCAGTTCTTTATATACTCTAGGTCCCTATTAAGAGACTCAATTGCTGTAGATATACAGTCGACCTTCGCTTGTGAGTACAACTGCAAGTCATCAGCATACAAATGATACACACACTGAAGATTTGGGGTAGTGAGATTTATAAATATTGAAAATAACAATGGAGATAGAATACCGCCTTGAGGAACACCAGCATGCAAGTCACACCAACTTGATGAGGACTCGTCAATGCGAACTGACTGCTGGCGGCCTCGAATATAAGATGAGAACCACTCCAAAGCCTCAGATGAGATCATAGAAAGTGAAAGGATTGATAATAGGATGTCGTGACTGATGGCATTAAAGGCGTTAGAGAAGTCAACCAAAACCAGTACTGTGACTTTAGTTTCCTCCATGCCTGCCCTAATGTCACCAGTGACTTTGAGGAGCGCGGAAACAGTGCTATGACCTGGCCTGAAACCAGACTGTAATGAGCTTAACAGGTTATTCGAGAAGATAAAATGTGATAGCTGTTTGTGTACACAAGCCTCTAGCACCTTTGATAAAAAGGGAAGAATGGATATAGGTCGGAAGTGATTAGGTAAAGAAGGATTAGAAATTTTTGGGAGAGGTATAATGTAAGCTTTACGCCACAGCGACGGAAAAACTCCAGAATCCAGAGAGAAGTTAATTATATGGGAAATAGCAGGGAGGAGATGATCTATAATATTAATAATCATACGGCGACTGATATTGTCACAACCAATAGCATTAGACTTAATGGAGAGTATAACCTTCCTGATCTCATTCGTAGCTATTGGAGAGAAGCAGAAAGGAGCGATATTAGGACGGGGTAAACCCATTATCTGATTAACAGTTTGACACTTGGTTTGGTGATCCAGAGGTGTATGTGAAGAGAAGTGTTGATTGATATCATCCAAACCAATTGTCCTCTGAAACTCAGAATGGGACTTCTTACCAATACCCATGGTTCCAAGGAACTTCCAGATATCTGCGGGGTTAGAGGATATGATGTTGTTAAGAATATATCGGCGTTTTGCGTTGCGTATCATCTGGTTACACCGATTTCTTGCAGTTTTAAAAATGGACCAATTTTCCTCACACCGCTTTTTCCTATATTTCTGAAAGGCTCGGTCTCTACGCCTCATCACAACGCGGATCTCTGTTGTCATCCAAGGTGCTGGCAGCCGCTTTAGCTTTACTTTTTTAATAGGAGCATGCATATTATACAGTTTAATTAATATGTTATTAAATGCGCTAACTTTTTCGTCTACCGTGGGAGCGGCTGTCACTGTGTCCCAGTTAATTTTAGAAGCATCCTGACACAACTTCTCTACATCCATACGGCCAAAACAACGCAAGTGCA
This sequence comes from Parnassius smintheus behrii, assembly GCA_036936625.1. Taxonomy (NCBI): domain Eukaryota; kingdom Metazoa; phylum Arthropoda; class Insecta; order Lepidoptera; family Papilionidae; genus Parnassius; species Parnassius smintheus. The sequence goes on from JAUPFT010000004.1 coordinate 49,265,906, forward strand.
GGATTTTAGGCGAGGGCTTAGGAGGTTTCAGGATATAGGAAAGGAAAATGAGATCATGATGGGAGAAACCAGACGCATAATGTTGACCATGAGTAGAGACAAAGGTGGGGTTTGATGTTAGCATTAAATCGAGCCATGTGTCCTCCCCGTCCGCATTGTGGTGAGTGGCTTTTAGAGGTAGAACATGAAGGCCAACCGACTCGATTAATTGAAGGAACTTATAGGAACGGGATGAGTGCGAAGCCAGGAGATTTGTACTAAAATCACCCATGATGATGTGATGTGAGTATTCTGACCCTAAAGATTCCAGAGTCGTTTCGAGACTGGAGAAGTAATCAACAGAGGGGGGACAATATACAACACCAAGAACGGTTTTAGCTCCCTTCACACATACTTCAAGAAAAAGAAATTCAGCAGATGCGGAGTAAAAGGGCGAGGAGGAAGCTAGAAGTTTATAAGATAAGTCACTGCGGAGGTATATAGCAACACCACCCCCTCTCTTATCAACCCGATCGTTACGTATTAAAGTGAAACCAGAGAGGGGGTAAGTGGTTGAAAGAAGATGGGGCTTCAACCAGCTCTCCGAAATCAGGATGGCATGAACGTTCACGTTAGTAAAGGCTTCAATGAGATCACTGTAGTGGCTGGGAACATTTTGTGCATTGATATGACACACATTTAGCGAAGAGCTAGACTGGTCAAATGTATGACGTAGAAAATCACCCAGCGTATCAGTTATGGAACAAAAACTATCGTCAATAGATGTAGCAGTTTCGTTGGCAGAAAAAAAAGAATCATCATCAGCGTTCATAAAAATAAATATAGATTTATATATATATATATATATATATATATATATATATAGTATGTGATATAAAATATATAGAATTAATTAAATTATTAATAAAACGTACCTAACTTAGGTTATAAACCAAGTACCGTCATCTCTGCACCACCCGCCAGCTAACATACGCACCTTAAATTACTAACTTATCAAATAATAAGCAAAATGAATTAAAAAGATAATGTAAAACACGAATCATATGAACGTTAAACACATAAGTATCGAATTGGGTATTACAACAGATAGAAATAAAAAAAAAATAGACAAAATTATTTCATAGAGTTGATCGGTACACAACGTGTATAGACTATAAACTATAACACTACGTGACAGGTTACCGTAATTCGAAATATTATTCTCTGTCTACGTATTACCCTTAAGTTGTCAAACGTCAAATTGGCATTACACTAGAATAGAAATGACAACTGACAATTAAAAATATAACATACAAAAGCATGTTATGCGTAGTATCCTCTTAGTAGTCTGTGAGCATGTTTACATTGTAGTTCGAGAGAATAAAAAGCGAATATTATCTTAGTAATTATAAATACGATATCAATGTTACAAGAACAGAAAGGATGATATAATTAGTTTAGAAGAGAAAAAAAAACAACGCTTAGTACTACTTAGAAACCATTTTGGAGTTACGTACCTATACTAGAAATAAAGCAAAATAAAATTGTAGACAATTCACATAAAAAAATGAAAAAAAAAATTGAGAAATTTTGTATTAAGGTAATGAAAAGTTAACACACGAAACTACAAACTTCAATTGTCGTCACTTACGAAGTTTTGAAAGAGGGTTCGTTGATCCCACAACTGCGGTCTTGCCCTCAACCAAGGATTCAGCTGCTGATTTGGGGTATTTCTGCTTTAAGGAGTTCAGCTCGTCTAGAGAAGTGATCTTATGCCGGGATCCATCAGCAGCTTTCACCACAATTACACCGTCCTGAGTCCAGCAATCACGCATACCAAAATGCTGCCGGGCTTTAGCATGAACAGCTTGACGGGTCTTTGTCAAGAATTCTTTAACTGCAATCGATGAACCTTTAAGCTTGGACTTTGACCTCCACACCGATGTTCTAGAGTCAATGTCAACAAACCGTACCAAGATTGGTCGTTGATGGTTTTTACTGGCTGCTCCAATCCTGTGACAAACTCTGATGCTAGAGGCTGTAATGTCTGTTAACTGCATCTTGCGAAAAATGCTCACCACAGTGGCTTTACAATCTTCCTTCTCTTCTTCAGTAACACCGAGAAAAATGAGAGCCTTACGACGATGCCTGGTTTCGATGACATCTACCATACGAGAGCACTCAATAATCTGCTTGCGAAGCATCCCAAGCATTGAGTACATGAGCTCACGGAAAGTCCGGAATTCTTCAGCCACCTTTGCAACAGTGTCTTTAGCGGGTCCCCCAGTATGCAGCTGTGCTTCCAACTCAGCCATCCTTTTGGAAAAGCATTCCTCTAGAGTATTTTGAGCAGTTCTTATTTCTTCTAGTTGAGACATTCTGTTGTAAAAATTATTCAAAGTGTGATGTGCTGGCAGGTGGTGAATTTTAAATCAGTTTACATGCATGAACATGTAAGTACTAACTAATGATGTAATTTTGCACTAAATAAATACACGAATATTGTACTTTAATGCATTAATTACTTTAAAATATATTTTTGAAAACGTAAGAACGTGTACACTTTTTCTTCACCTGCGCCAAATCTTAGATTCCTTCGTGCGCGCAATATATTTGAAAAGGGGAACAAAGTTTTCTCTTCATGCACTAACATATAAAATACATCACTTGTCAGAAAATAAAAGTAACTCAAGTTTATGTTAAGCTCGGTTACTGCATTTAAATAAATTAGAACCATCGAAAGCGCACGCAAAGCTCTGTAATGTAGTTTGGGGTTTTTGATTTATTTTGAAATAATATTTTAAATATATAAGCTTGGAAACTTTATTATGTTATTAATGTTATCTGATATTTTTAAAGTAATAAATTTTTAAGTTCATTAGTTTAACGAATACTTTTTTTATAAATTTACAATCATTAATCACGTATAAAATATTTAAATGCTTTTTAAACAGGTATCTTTTAGCTTATTCGTCAAAATCTTTTGTTATGCAAAAACAAAACGATCATACCGGTAAAGCAATTCATCATAGTCTGGAATGTGACAATTCCACCGATATATTAAAAAAAACGTTAAAGAGCTAGTTTTCATTAATCTTAAATCCCTTAAGTTTTAATCCATCGTGTTTTACTGCACTGATAATATTTTAAAAATCCTGGTGCAAATTTCTGCACGGAATCAGTATCTACTCATAATGAAAACTTCAAGAGATCGCTGTCTACATCTCTTATTAATTACAAGTACAATTATTACAAATAATAATTACAATTTCATTATGATTATTTATATAATATCAATAAATTGGCAAAGCAAGCAAAAAGTATTTAAATAACTTATCTCTATATATAAAACACAAAAAGTGTTTCTACCTATGTCCGTCATAGTCTTTGAAACCATTCAACCAACTTTTATGCAACTTTTGTGTGTGTTTAAACGGATCCCTAGATTGTTTATATTCATTTTTGGACCTGGTATATTACACTATTGTCGATCGAACCGCTGGTGTTTAATATAAATAGCGTTATTTTTCAAAAAGTACCCAAAGAACGATATCGAACTCCCAAACACATTTTTGTTTACATTTTTTTCTAGTTTGCGACCATGAACATTTTTTTCCTCAGTCATACTACAGCAGGAAGTCAATAATTAAAGATATTCCAGTTTGAACAAAATACACATCAGCCGGGGCTGTATGACATAAGACCTTCGCCTGCCTTAATTGGCGAATCGTAACAACTACAACTACTAGTCAATTTAGTTTTAAAATAAGTATGATGATTTTTGCCAGATTTTTATCGGTCATAAGCATTGAGCTATTATGTACTACGTACTAGAGGCGACACTGCATTCAGCTACTCTGTTCCACTCAACTGCGGTGCATACACTGCACCTTAATCAGTCACTCGCTAGGCGCTTGTAGAGTTGTCACGTGTTGTGTTGATTTAAAAAAATCTCTTAGTAAAAATATGCCGTCGTGTGTACTTAGATATTGCACAAATAATTCAAGAAATGTCAGTAAAAACCAAGGTATTACTTTTCATCAGTTAATAAGATACTTAATCAATAAAAAAGTATTTTGGATTAATAATAAAACAAATTATTCCTGAGAAGCCATCTCGTGTCATGGAATATAGATTATGAAATTAATATGTTCAGATGCTACATTTCTGTGGATACTTAAATATAGGACGAATATATTATCATACACATTTTTTTGTAGAAACATATATGTTATTATAATTAGGCAAAATTTTTCATGTTTAAATCTGCTTATTATTTTTTTATTTAAGTTTTAGGTTTCCACATCAAAGTCAAAGCGGAATAAATTCGTCCATTTTTAACTCTCGCGTGCCCAGGATTTATGAACGACTTTTATTCCAATTTAAATAAATATATTTGTAATTTAAATGTTGTGTTAATAAGTTTTGTTAAACGTACAATTAGTATGTTTCTTATATTTGACTTAGATACCTTTTAAAATATTTAGATAAAAATATCATTAAAATGTAATTGTGATATAATATCATGTAATATATTAAATAAGCAAATATAATATACAAAATAAATGACAAAATTTAAATATTGTTCTCGACATAATTTACCTATTTAACAATACAATCTACTATTACCTACGGGTCATTATACCTATGTTATTCTATGATAAAAAAAACAACTGCGTCAACACAGAGTAGCGCACAATTTTTGTTTGATATAGCTGTTCCAGTACGTAAGTACATATTACTTCAATGGTCATAAGCTTGATTAGATAATACATAGTAAACATTGAGCTACTATATACTACGTACTAGAGACGATACTGCGTGTAGCTACTCTGTTCCATTCAACTGCGGTGCATACACCGCACTTTAATCAGTCACTCGCTAGGCGCTTGTAGAGTTGTCACGTGTTGTGTTGATTTAAAAAAATCTCTTGATAAAAATATGCCGTCGTGTGTACTTTAGATATTGCACAGGTATTCAAGAAATGTTAGTAGAAAAACAAGGAATTACTTTTCATCGATTAATAAGATATTTAATCAATAAAAAAGTATTATATATTAATAATAAAACAAATAATTCCTAAGACGCCATCTCGTGTCATGGAATTATAGATTATGAAATTAATTTGTTCAGATGCGACATTTCTGTGGGTACGTAAGTATAGGACGAATATATTATCATACACATTTTTTTTGTAGAAACATATAAAAGTTATCGTAATTAGGCTATTTTTTATATTTAAATCTGCTCATTATTCTTTTATTTTATTTTTAGGTTTCCACATCAAAGTCAAAGTGGAATAAATTCGTCCATTTTTAACTCTCGCGTGCCCAATATTTATGAACGACTCTTATTCTAATTTAAATAAATATAATTGTAATTTAAATGTTATATTAATAAGTTTTGTTAAACATACATTTAGTATGTTTTTTTTATATTTGACATGAAAATGGAATTGTTATATAATATTATGTAATATTATATTAAATAAGCAAGTATAATATACAAAATAAATAAAAATTATTAAAAATTGTTTTCGATTTACCTATTTAAGAATAATATAATCTACTATTACCTACTGATCATTCTACCTATGTTTATTCTATGATAAAAAAACCAATCGTGCGAACACAGAGTAGCGCAGATTTTTTGTTTGAAATAGCTGTTCTAGTACGTAAATACATATTACTTCCATGACAGTAAATTATTTTATTGACGGTGACGCAAGTTAATAATCTTACCAACAAAATTTTCGCCATTGTCCTATTTAAGTTAAATTCAAATATATAAGTAGCGGTATATCATTATTACAGTTTTTTGCAATAAGGGGGGGGGGGCGTGAGTTGCTCTTCAAACTAGGTATGACACATCATTTCATTTTTTTCAGCTAGTGAAATTGTGTGTGAATTAATTCTTACCAACTTTAATATAATTTTATAACTAAAATAGTAATATAGTAAAATAGTCTTATTTAAAATTCATTGTAGTTGTAAAAGCATTAAATTTTTTCTCCCTTTCTGATGCAAATACTGAATTTTGGTGATGGTGGTTGGCAGTGTAATTTTGTAAAAACCAGCAACATTAGATATTGTAATTTAATTACTTAAATTTTAATTTTTATAAAATAAAAAATACCTAGTACATTTTTAATCTAACTAAAGATTAGAGTCCAAGTACAAGTAAATGGCAGCAGTAGTAGTAATCGTGGTAATATAGGATATAACGCCTTTTCAATCGCGTTTCTCTCCACGAATTACTAATTGATATAAATACATCAACAGAATTTAGGAATTCCTTTAATTTTAAATTATTCACGACTTTATAGTAATTTTTTTAGTTTCCATAAAAAATTTACATTCAAATTGAAACCTCTTTTATGTTACTAATTTAAAAATGTAAGTAAAATAAAAGAGAAAACAAAATACGGCGGCAAAATTGTTAGTAAATCGTTACGTCAAGGAAAAATAAAATAGTTCTACTGATGTTAATTTTTTTTATATGATAGGGTGACAAACAAGCACACAGTCCACCTGATGGTAAGTGGTTGCGGTAGCCCATAGACATCTACATCCACCCTCGATTACGAATAAAAATGCAGATGCGTTGTCACCTGTGAGGACAAAGATGGAATGACTCGTATCCAGTAAAAACGTTCTCTACACTCACCACTGGAAACATAGCAGCATTTAAGCCCTATTTTATGCTGGTATTCTTTGAGAGCGTGGTCCTTCCCCGGTCGAGCCGACCCATTCGTGCTACAACTGTACTACTATAACTGTAGCACGGCTCTACCATATGTAAATAAATGAAAAGTTATTAGATTGTTTTTGTAAAAGATTTTTTATATTTTAATTAAATTAATAGTTTAATTTTTTTATTTTTCTCATTAATTTTCGTAAACTTTCAAAAAAAAAATTTAAAAAATACGCAGCTTTTCTATTCTAAATGTTATATGAATAAAAAAGTTTAATCGTTACCTTTTATAATCAAACAGGTTATAATTTAGGTAATGATTTATTGGTTGTGTGATGTATTTTATCTGGCGACTGCCAAATCAATCCTAATTAAGACTTAAAAGTCGTAATGGCGTCGCAATTCCAACAGATCAGTCCTTATAAGTAGTCTAATCTTCAGTCCATTTATATAGTAATATAGTCTATATGTAGCACTTGTACATCTTGTACACCAACAACAACAAAATGTTACACAACATTCTGGTATAAAATACCAGAATATCTAAGTTTAGAAATCCTCGTATTTGGTGTTTATAATAGCTTCATAACGTTAATGCAAACATTATCTTGTAAAAACCTGTAAAATTTATTTAAAAATATTAGTTTCACTTTTTTCAAACGTTTAAATTATATTTTATCCTTTTACAATCAATTTAAAATTAAATTGCCTAAAATTAAATCTGGCTGAAAGATATAAATAAATAATAACTAAGAAAAAACTTTACAAATTTTAGGAATAATTATAATATAAAAAATAAATAATATGGATTTAATGCCAAATATTTTACTCGTGGAGTTTTATAAAATGAGGTTAGCTAGCAAAGACTTGTGTGAAAAAGTTAAGCAAATTGGGTTATCTGTTTTTCACCGTCCACTTTAATCGAGTTTTCCTTTGGTTCCTAGTTGATTGCTACAAAATTGCCGCTCTGAATTTTCATGAAGTTTTATGCTAGATAAAATTAGTGTCGAATATATTTCTTTGCATTTTTTAACATTTTACAAAACAATTGTTTAATTTATGTCTCCATGATTATTATAGAGTATTCTAGGTAGTCGCAATGTATGGCTATCGTTACGCAAGTCCTGGTTGCCACAACCAAGCCAATATTTTGGTTTCCAAATTTAAAAAAAAACACTTGTAGCACTTGACATGGGCGGGTTCTGGTAGCGCAGGAATTACCTCTGCTACTACTGCGCGTTTTGTTTCCGCAATTGGCCAATCACTAGAGCCCGGTACATCAATTATTATGATGCAACGTGATGGCGAGTTTGGAGTATAAACAGAATAATATTATATTCCCCTTTACGGCTGTAGTAAGACCACAAGTTTTATAACTTTGGTACACATGTGTGTGATAAGAAAAAATACTGTAGTTACAATATACACAAGTATAGTATATTTCATTACGAGTGCGGAAAGCCTGTCATTGCAATGAGTTCCGACAAATGTCTACCCGAGCCGAGGCGCAACCGAAGGTAAGGGTTGACAGTAGGAACAAGTTGCAATGACGGTTTCGCATGTGTACTGAACAATTATTTTTAATACAGTTGCGAAAAAATGAAGCAATTTAATAAAATAATAAAAACACAATAAACTCAACTAACTTGGGTATTCATTTACATCCACGTTGTTCTTTATTTTCAATATACTTTTTATCATCGAAAAACTCGACCATAACGTAGAAGGTTTTAATTTTTCTGAGAGTTCAGAGATGTATGCCAACATAACATTTTCTGAAAAACTATTTGCTTTTTTTCTCTCCTCTCCAAGCAATAAAGTCGTCGTATATAGATATGTAGCGACTTTTGACTTTTCTGGTAAAATGTTCTCCGAAACATTTTGTGCAATTATACCGAGTTCTGGTGGTGTTAAATTAAATAAAATATCGTAGAAATTACTCATTTTGTGCAACAAATAACTAAACTCGCAAAGAAAATTTTAGGAAAATGGCGCCAACCGTAAAATAATATAAGCAGTACTTCTAAGTCAGTGATAAGCAGCGATTTTTTTTTTGTTTTCTTCACCCATTCTGGGTAGGCAAAGGGAACTATGCCCACACAGCAAAGTCTTCAGTAGAATTTATTTGCTTTTTAAAATTTAATGAGATGAAATGAAATGAAACCAAACCTAACTCTTTGAATTAAATCATTAAATCTGATATTGAAACAAATATCGCCTAAATGTCAATCCTAAAAAGTCACAGGCTATCATTTTTGGTAGTCAGAGCTTTACCTCAAGAATTGACTGGTTCTCCATACCACCTGTTGTATTCGATGGGGTTGTGATCCCTTACTTTGACAACGTCAAAAATCTTGGTGTTTACCTTGATAGTTCCTTAAAACGGAAACGCCAACTGAATGAGGTACGTAAGAAAACCTTTGTCGCTCTTAGTTTACTGCGTCGCCTTCGATCATTTCTTCCCATTCCTACAAAAAATATGCTCTCTCCCATTCCTACAAAAATTAGTCTCTTCTCCTTCCGATTCTCGACTATGCTGACGCAAGCTATGTAGACATAACTAAAGACCAGCTAACTACGCTTGAGAGACTTCAAAATACTAGTATTCGTTTCATATTTGGATTGCGCAAATTTGACCACATTTCCCAACTTCGCCGGAACATGCATATTCTTTCTATTCTGTACTGTGTCTTATTTCACCCTTCTACTCCTCCTTATTTAGTTTTGTTGGGCTTCCAGGGGAACCTTTACGCTCTGCAAGAAAACTCATTTTAGGGGTACCAACTCACAATAAATCTTTATTTAATAAATCTTTTACTGTACAGTCTATTAAGCTCTGGAATGCCCTACCTTTGTATATACGCGAAGCTCAGCGTAATAGCCCACATCCCGAACGCTATACGTCCCTGAAATACGCCGCTTTTTGAGCAACTGTATTAAAAACTATTTTATCTTCTTACGATTCTATATTCATTCATTCTTTATATTTCATAGCATATTAAGCATATTTGCCATAGTTTCTTCGCTTAGCAGGCGGGTTGGCAACTAGATTATTTTATTATTATTTTGTTATCGTTATCAAGAGGCTGCTCTCTACTGTTTCGGTATCCCTCTGTTACTCCTTACGTTATTCGTTTCCCACGTAAATTCGTTTGAAACTTCGGTTTCGAAAAAAAAAACTATTGGTTCCTCAGGGATGGTTCCATATAATTTGGAAGAGATTCGTATGATTTCGTTATTTACACCCCCAATGATTAGAAAATAGATGACGAAATTTTTTAGGTAACCATTTAGACAACATTCTTATATTATGTCACCTTGAGCTTGTTGTATTTCGCAGTACGTTAAAATAAGTCAATATATTAAAATTGTAATAAAGATTAAAAGCCAACTACAAAAAATAAAAGAATATATAATTTCCAACATAATAGCTTCTGAAGTCGGAGCTTTAATCATTACATAAGTTTTTTTATTTACAACTTAGTTGCAGTAGTTACTGAATATTAACATTAGTGTTGTATTCGTTTTAAACAGCACATATTATTATGGTTAATATATTTTTGTGAACGTGTAAATAAAGGTACAAATAAAATAGAAAAAAATCCACGACAAAATTTTACCATTAATTAATACATGAGCTATTCCATTAATTAGAAGAGACGAGAGGTTCCTTTGTTACAAAGAGGATTGCAGCAAGCGAGACTGGCGGTAATTATTTAGTAATATTTGGATTCACTTTAATATTAAGATGAAATAATTTCTTGATAAATGTGAACGAAAATATTATACACAATATGTAAAATTTATATATAATTGGTGTTACAAATACGTTATACAAAACGACACATTATTTCCGTTCATATTGCTGATATCTCAGAATAAGTACACGTATAGATATTTTAGAAATGGCCGGCTATATAGCTCGAACAATCGACAACTAATGGGGGAAAAAGATCTCAATTGGCAGCCGGTTGGTGAAGTGTGGGGCGACGCTAAATGGAGTGAGGACCCGGTAAGACATGCAGGAAGTTGATGTATGCAGATGGATCGAGACAGTGTTTTTGGCATTCACAAAGATTGTGAAGGACTGTAACGATGATGATGATGATGACGATGATGTACAGGTATATGTATGTTATTACTCTAAGGTTGATGTCAAGCACTTAATAATCTATAATAATATATAAATGTGCAGTCGAAAGTAAAACATAGCTTGCTAATAGACAAACTTAAAAAAATTATAAAATGCCGTCGAATTCAGACCTTATAAATTAATCAAATAAGATCGATTTGGGATGACGAAATCATTTTCGAATTTATTTGAATTTATTTGATCCTTTTCCCTAGAGGCAAGGTGTTAAATAGAAGTGACAAAAAGTTGCCGATAAATGGTCCAATAACTTAGCATTTACGCCAGACAAACACTTAAAATGGCGATCCTCAAATATGCGATGCGTCAATACACAGTGCATATAGAAGAGGCCCACATTCAGCCATGGATATTATCGTGCTAATAATGAATAAGTGGAAAAAAATATGTTAAAACCGATGGAATGACAATGTGCTAATTCAAAAAGACGATGAAATAAAATGAAATACATTTATTTCGTCGACGTAATAAAATAAAATACAATTTGAAAAATCAATACCGTGCTTTGGCATTGTCGTAATATTCCTTGGGGGAAGCCTTTGTTCAGCAGTAGACTGACCGACAATGAAGAAGAAATACTCAGTTATATGGGTGCGATTCGTGGCTAATTTAATAAATCCTTCTTCTAAATTTGTAATTTTTTTCTTTTTTATTCATATTCTATTACAGCTATGACTTTCGCCATACTGTCTACTTATTTTTCTATGTTATTTTCTCTAAAGCGAATCCGTAACTCGATTCGGTGCAAGTGACCGGTATGAAAATGCGGTATAGTATTTGAAAGGCAACAAAGGATGTCAACAAAAATGTGAGGTGCTAGCTAAGCTACTAACGACTTTTTTGAATAATCTTTGTAATTTAATTTGTAAAAAACTGCTTTGTTTGCTATTATATAAAACATACTTTAACATATCAAGTATCGCATCATGAAATGCCATATCTGTATACATCACTTAAATCATTTAAATTTAATACGTTTATCAATATGCACTATTCAAGTCGTTCATTTAAATTAAAAAAAATTAATACTAGCGTGTACAGACACTCTAGTATTTCATTATCTGCTTTTAAATCAAAAATACTGTGCTCGACATAAAAATAAAGTAGGAGAAATGCAAGGTGTTAAGGACGCAGTGTACACGCATCTAGAATAGTCTAATTCCGGCATAAATTAGATCCTTAGATTGAATAAAGTGTACTAAACATTGTGCCACACAGCCTTATCAAAACCTAATGGATTTAAGTTATTGTCTCTCAAAAAAACTTTTGATAAAAGTAAATACAACTTTAAAGAACTATTTAAGAAACATAAATGATTTTACTAAAACCATCACAATCTCGATGTCATCTAAATATAGTTCCATTAAAAACTTCGTCCCCACCTTCAGGGCTGGAATTTTTATTTATACTTATATTGGACAACTCCTGTAGCCTAAAAATAATATTATAAAAAAACTTAAAATAAACCATACTATTACCTCACCTATTTTTTGTAGTAATTGTGATTGTAAGGTTACTTTCGAGTTAATAAAGATGATTCCTGAGCTGCCACAGCTACACATACACATACAGCAAGAGTATTAAAACTTTTATAAAAAAATATTTTACCTCTTTTAAGTGGACTAAGAAATACGTAATGATAATTTCGTTTAAATATTAAGTAAAAAAGAATCATTTTAAATCATCCGTTTGTTACAAAAAGTTGAGGCGAATCCCAGAAATCGGGAAACATAAGAAAAAAACTTGCGCGTTAAATATACACATAACCACCACGTTCTCTAAATTTAGTTAACAATTGATAAGCTGCCGTATTTTTATTAACGAGCTAGAACCAAATTCCACGTGAACGCGGAGCACGTGTTTAAAAAGGTAATCACATAATAAAAACTTTCTTCAAGGTATCTTGCACCTAAATATTTATGGTTGTAATACATCTTATAACTATAGACATTTGGCACACGTGCTTCTAATAACAAAATTGTTTTACGCGTTGTTTTAAACTTCCTATCAGATATGAAATTTGAAGCACTTAACAAATTTTGAGCAAAGACAAATACGGAGATAAATATTGTATACACTGTTCACGGGACATTACATGTTAGTCCTCATGGTGGGCAGCTATAAAAAGGTACCGAAGGCTGATAGCAGCTGATAGAAGCCGAAGAGGCTCTCACTCTCTGCCAGAAGCCCTGGGACGAAATTCCTCTGCCCAAGCCTCCCCCGGTTCTGATGACGAAAAAACGCAGTCGATTTGAGGAAAAGAAAAGAAGCCAAAGACCAGCCCAGGAAGTCCGTGAAGGTGGCAACGGGGAGAAAAAGCTCAGTTTCAGTGCCGTAGCTGGCTCCGTGCGTATAGGAATTCGCAATTCGAATCCTATGAGTGTGGAGCAGATGCGTCTAGTCCGCCGGGCGCTAACACAGGCCATCGCTAAGACGGCCTGTAGGGCATAGCCGGAAATGGGACCAAAATTTTCGGGTTTCACCCACAAGCTAGGTTCGATTCTGGTAACGTGTTTGAATAAGGCAAGCAAGGACTGGATTGTGGGTGAAATCGGAAAACTGAAACCCTGGCCGAAGGCAGAGGATAAGAAAATAGCTCTTTGTGTCTTTCTAGATATTGAGGGCGCCTTCGAATGTAGCCCCACGTCACTTTGACGCCACAACCATCAGTTGGGTGAAGTCGATGCTCTTAAACAGAAAGGCAAAAAAGCGCTGTTTCAAAACTCGATTGCGATTGCAACACAAGGAGGCGTTTTGTCACCCCTTCTCTGGACTTTTGCGGTTGACCAGCTATTGTACAAGATGGCAGATCTACGCATTGACACACTGGGTTATGCCGGACTCAGTATGCGGAAATCAATCTCCAAAAACACTACGTTGACCATATAATTTATATAAACTCTGATAGTCAAGCAGCACCTCTAGCGCTGAGGTCTAACTTAGTGAACTCGAAACTAGTTGGAGACTGCGTGAACCATTTAAACGCCTTGGGATGTAATAACAGGGTGGTCTTAAGATGGTTTTCTGGTCACGCGGGTATTGTAGGCAATGAATGTGCCGACAAACTTGCACAAGAGGGCTTAAAAAGTACACGATTTGGACCTCAGAAATTTTGTGGAATCCCAGGAAGCCGAACCCGATTGAACCTTGAAACTCTTTATCACAATAAATCACTTAAGATCTGGTCTAACACACCAGGCTTAAAATATTCTAAAAACTTGATCCGGGCTTTTGATCGTAAACTCGCTTCAGAAGCCCTGGGGTTAAATAAAATTAAACTGCGTATTCTGGCTAGAGCCTTAACTGGACATTCTTGTTTTAAAAAACACATGTCCTTCCTGGGACTAAGCAATTCAAGGATGTGTCGGTTCTGTTCTACAACGGAAGAAACGCCTCTGCACGTCCTATCAGATTGCGGACCCTTAATGCGCAAACGTAACACTCATCCGGGAAACTATGTACTCCGTCCAGAAGAAGTGAACTCGCTCACGACTAAGCAACTCCTTCTATTCATTGAAGACATAGGGCTTAGCAATGAACTATAGCCATAGTAGTGATCACAATAGATCTTTTAGGTCGCAATGATACTGGTCTCCTAACCTAGACTTGCATAGCTGCTCGCACATAATAAAAAAATAATAGTCTTCACCGTTAGATGTAGATATCCATTGGCCACAGCAACCACTTACCATCAAGTGAACTGTGTGCTCGTTTGTCACCCTATCCTATAAAAAATTGTTATCAGAATCATGCAGCCCATTGCCATTTACTTCCCCTTTTTTGCCTCTTAGAACACCTACGGGATGACATGGGCTATATTGGATTCTCTTACGCCGCCTCCACACGTCATATTGTTAATTCGTAGAGATACTTACGTAAACAGCAACTAACAATGATTTCTTATATTTACGCACAAACTACACATTGAATAAAACTAGTTTTACGAATTGTTGAATCACGACTATCTTGTGAAACGCATGTGTATTATTTTGCTCCATCATTGAACATTTTCGGTTCAAATATCTAATGTTTTTATTTATACCGTTTAAAAGCTGAAAAAAATTACCTTAAAACATCCCTTTAGCGATGGTGAATTGTAAGAAGTAAGCATATACATTTTTACTTAATTATTGCATGCGTCTGCTCCTGGCAGTGGTCGCTTGGTTCCCATTAAGCTCTTTTATTGCTTGAGCTTACTGAATGGTTTAGCATTTATTTTCAATTATTTTGAACCGAAATATCTTCTACTGGGAAATATGCTGGTTAAAAGTATAAAATTAAAGGTGTAAAAAGGTACTTAAACCAATATTGCAAAAAACAACTTATAAACTCTACTTCAAAACAAACAAATTAAATAAGCAAAATGGAGGATTGTGTCAGCGCTACTGAAGTAGCAATCGTGTCCTGGCCGAAAACTATTTTAGCGCTAGTAAGCGCTTGCTAGCGCTTTTTTCTGCCAAACGCACCCATTATAATTCTAATATTGACTAATATTCAATTTCTGTCTATAGACTGCTGTACAACCTTCGTAATGGTTATGATGGTGGTGTTGGTGCTTACATAATATCTAAATTACGGGCGAAGCGCTTTAGATCACCCAGATTGACGTTCCCTGTCAGAGTTCGATCGATCCAAGTTTGGACGATCTTGAACATGTTCATAGTCTGCAGACTTCCATATAAGATGAAAAAGATATCAATTATGTGATAACGTTTTAAAACAGAGGCACGTACACCCACATGTAGACATGAACGAACACACAGATCTCTTTTAAGGAATAATGAAACCTATCCAGACCGGCGACAGGCAACAACGGCAAACGTGCGAGACGTCTGGCACTACGGTTGTCAATCTTCCGGACAAGCATGGCGATTAATACTAATCGTCCCTACAACGAGAAAAACCCATGTCCAGCTGCAGGCTTTTACACGATGTGAAAATAGCCTGGTAATAGGAGGGTAGTGGGGCTAGTTGTCACGGCGAACATCGAGCTCCGTATTAAATTTATTTAAATCAAAAACTAGTGTTCTATACACAGTAAATCAGTGCGTTCCATATAAAAATAGATACGATCGAGCGGTGGAAATATTATCCCAGTGAAAACTAGTGTAAATCGTGTGAAAATCAATCGGTATTGATAAGGTAGATAACACCGTAATAAAAGTACGAAGTGACCAAGTGCAGGTGAATTAATAAGTGTCCTCTCCATAGTCTTTCTACAAACTATAACGTAAGTGAAAAACTAATCCATAAAATATTGAATTTACTATTTTTACACAACTGGTAAAACGTTATCTGTTCAAATTTATAAACACAAGTCAGCTGACCAATCAGCTGATTCTATTCTATGTTCTCAAAGTGAACTACATGGCGTTGTTAATCGCCATCTACCGGAAAAGCAACGAACTAAAACTAATCTAACGTTTAATAGACAATCGATGATAAATCGCATGCTTTGTTAGATAAGTAAAATAATAGTACAGCTGCAACACAATAGATGGCGATAAGTCAAAACAAAAATTATTTTAATTGGTTTTACACGAGAAAGGAAAGACTTCAAAATGTCGAAAAATTGTTTTAAATGCGGAGAAGAAATAACAAAAAGGGACTTTATTGAATGCTCCAACTGTAAGAAACTCTTTCACTTAGACTGCACAAGCATAGGAGAAAAGTTTTTCTTCTTATTAGATGTCGAAAAAAGAAAAAAATGCCTATGCGATTTATGTAAATATCATATACTACCAAATTTAGTCCAACAAAATATAAATATACCCACAACTAACTCTTTCGATGCACTAGACGTGGATGACGAGTACACAGAATTTGTCACCTTTTGTCGGAAAAATAAAAAACTATCAGAATCACTTCCAAATTTATCAGACTCATTTATGTCAACGACTAATACACACTCTCATTCATTAAATTTACAAAAAACCTCTCGCAGTCTACCAGACGACGACAGACGACAGGAAAAGTTTAAAGTCAGATACACGCCATAGTTTCGAATATGTTGAACGAATAAAGCTTAAAGAAACACTGCCTGCTACTCAACCTGAAAAATATGTAAATGATTATGTCGAATCCCCAACCTCAAAAATTAAGACTACTGAAGAAACTTGCAAATACCCACCGAAAAGGAAACTATGCATCATTAGTAGCATTCGTAGCAATAAAATGGCGACTACAATGAGAAACCACTTCGAAACGCAAAACATCTGCCACTACCGCATAACGGGAGTTGGTATTAACCAACTGTTAAGTGGTCTACAAACAAAACTTATGAATTACACCCTTAATGATTTTTGTATTTTAATTGTAGGTGAAACTGATTTTGATGTTTCCAAAAATTATAATGATTTAGTTACGAATATAAGGAAGACTCTTTTGACCGTTCAGCACACAAACATCTTGATATGTCTGCCTACTTTTAAACTTTGTTACCCCTCTAATATTTATAATAGACGAATTGAAACCTTTAATAACCTTTTATACTCCGATAATATTAATTTTGAATATTGTAACATTTTAGACTCCAAAAAAATTTAAACTATTCTACTCATATGTTCTCAGGATATAATGGAAAATTAAATAAACGCGGATTAAAGACAATTTTGCATGACATAAACGAATTTATAAGAACATTTGATGATGTAACATTGAGTGAAAATCGACGAATAGAAGATATCGCTGATCTAAAAGTAATAACGTTTCAAGAAAATAAAATTATTACAGAGAAGTCTTCCTTTCGCCCCAAAATGCTATAAAATTATGTGTCAAAACATTCAATGTCTTTCTAACAAAATTAATGACTTAAACTTATAGTTAATGGAAGTTAAAATAGATATATTAATCGTAAGTGAACATTGGTTATTACCTATTAACTATCATTTTTACACATTAGAGGGCTACGAACTATTTGCGAAGTATTTGCGGCAAAAACATATCCACGGTGGGGTTGGTATCTTTGTTAGAGAAAACATGAAAACTAAAGAACGTTTAGACATTCAATTATTCACAGTAGAATTTATCGTGGAATTGTGTGCGTTGGAGATTACTGAATCTAACTTATTGATTGTGGCCATCTATCGCTGTGAGAGAGAAATAGAAACATTTTTCGTTCAAATGCAAGCTTTACTAAACCACTTATCGAAACATGCTCATAATAAAAAAAATTATCATAGCGGGCGATATAAATACAGACATCACAAGGGATACAAAAATATCTCGTAGACTTATCAATCTTTTAAAATCATTCGGGTTGCGCTGTCTTATAGAAACCGCTACACGTGAGACCCAAAACAGTAAATCATGCATTGACCAAATTATAATTTCTAAAAATCCATACATGACGGCTTTTGTACAAAATTATGACTTATCAGACCATCACGCATTAATTGGACAAATACCGGTGGAAGAGAACATAAATAGAAATAATATTACTTATAAAATAAACAAACGACTTTTTAATGAGAATAATATGAAAAAATTCAGAATTAAACTAAATGAAATTAATTGGTTTAATATAATGACCCCAACGAGTGATATAAATACAAACTATAATAAATTTCAGAACCAAATCAAGTCTATTTTACATGAACATATTCCACGAAAATTGTATAAACTTCAAAATAAAGAGAAGACAAGATGGGCAACAAAAGGCATTAAAAATGTTGCTACAACAAACGTGTTTTACGTTATCTTACTAACTACTATAATAATGAAGCCTTAAAATCTTATACAAAAATCTACAGCAAAATAATAAAAACAATAATAGTCACAGAAAAAAGAAAATCTTACATAAAAAGAGTGCAAACGTCACGTAATAAATATAAAACTATGTGGGCTATGATAAATGAAAAAACTAAAAAAGTTAAAAGTGTAAAATATGAAAACATTTGTTTTGACGTTTTAAATATAACATCTCCAAGTAAAGTTGCAAACTTATTCAATAATTATTATATAACTATGGGTTCAAATAACTGCTCCTCTCTAAATAAGCGGCCATCTCGAGTATCCTTGCCAAATTCACTATATCTTAGTAGTGTTACAGAAGCTGATGTAAAAAAAGCGATAATGGGACTAAAAAGAAACAATTCTTGCGGATATGATGAAATCCCAGCCGCTCTACTCATATATTGCGTAGATGAGTTTGTAAAGCCCTTAACTTTTCTTATAAATCAATCGTATAAGGATGGCGTTTTTCCGGAAAATCTAAAATTAGCCGTGATAAAACCTATTTTTAAAAAAGGCGATAAAACTGCTGTATCCAATTATCGCCCCATTGCATTACTGTCTGTAATTTCAAAAATTTTTGAGAAAATAATTTGTAGTAAAATATATAATTTTTTTGAAAAATACAGAATTTTTAGTAAATATCAGCATGGTTTCCGAAAAAATCATTCTACTACGTCCGCTGTATTTGACTGCATGTTAGAAATTCAGAATGCTATAAATGAAGGAAGATGTGCTATAGCTATTTTTATGGACATGGCCAAAGCATACGATCGCGTTTTGCATGGACCCTTGCTGGAAAAGCTATATTCACTAGGTATAAGAGGGAAACCGCACGAATGGCTCTCTTCTTATCTTGCGAATAGAAAACAGTACGTGCAGGTATCACATTTAAATCATTATCGAAAACTGATATATGACATAAATTCGTCCACTGCAAAAGTAACAGGTTCTATACCGCAGGGTAGTGACCTAGGATGCTTGTTGTTTTCTATTTATATCAACGAACTTCCTTCAGTAACACTACATAGAGTCGTTTTGTTTGCAGATGACGCGACAGTTATAATTACTTGTAAACAAAAAAATCTAGGTAGTTTGCAGGAAAAAATAACACAATGCCTTAGAAAAATTGTAAATGAATTAGAGGTATTATATTATAGAGGTAGGCTTATTACTAAATTTTGAAAAGACCAAAATAATGCAGTTTCGTCCATATCAGAGATCAGAGGTCCCGCTCGCTATATCTAACCAAGGTATAAATATTGAGGAAGTTCGCACATTTTCATTCCTCGGGATAATAATAGACTCAACTTTTTCATGGAAAACTCATGTAGAAAGAGTTGTGAGTAAGTTGAGCAGTTTTTGCTATGCCCTGCGTGAGCTACGTAAGGATACTAATGAGCAGTGCGCACTTACTGCGTACCACAGCCACGCAGCTGCCTGGATAAGATACGGCATCATATTCTGGGGAAACTCTACCGTCCTTAGAATCATCACATTCGCAGCTCCAAGAGATTCATGTCGAAGGTTGTTCCCCAGATATAACTTACTAACTGTAACGAGCATTTACATTTATGAATTATGCTGATTTGTTAGGAAAAATCCTCATTATTTCCAGCGATTTGAAGATAGACCCAGTCGCTACGGCACACGCCGAGGTTATAATCTGGTTGCTCCTGCCACACATCTCACATTATATAAAAATGGTCCCTACTACATGGCTATAAGGGTTTACAATCATTTACCTAATACAATAAAAGCCCTCTAGTGTCGTAAATTTGAAATAGTACTCAAGAGAATGCTTATTGTAAAAACATATTACAGTTTGAATGAATATTTTAATGATAAATTATAAATCAATTTTTATTATTTGACAATTTTCTTTATTTCTATTTACATATTTGACATTGTTAGTATTTTTCATCAAAATTTTTAAACTTTATATACATAATATAAATAACGAATGATCAGTTGACAATATTTAATGAAATTTAATTTTTAAAACAAATGTGTAAGTATTATTTAGTCTGACATTTTATAATATAATTTATATATTGTGTACCATAAATACTACTATAAATACTGTAATTTGAATGAAATGAAAATGAATTCTATATTTATTAAAATTTAAACTCTGTTTTAATATGCTACGCCCGTACAGGGTGTCACATGTTCTGTAAATATATTGTTCCAACTTTATACTTTGTGACATGCAATAAAGAATTATGAATTATGAATTATATGTATCGGACTCTTGGATAATTATATCTCTCGTATTAAACATTTTACCCGCTCCAGTAACTTCTTACTGGTAAGTTAAAAGAATCATAATACGCTAATACGCCACTAGGAAAGTGAAGTAAACGTATCGCTCTGTAACCCTATATATAGCGAAAACTTTGTTAATATATCAAGCAACGCGGACGAAGTCGCGGGCATCAGCTAGTCTACTATAAAAGTATTAGCTTCTCCTTAGTGAATGCGGCGACGCCATTACAGTAAGATATTGTTATCTTCGAGGTATTATTCGTTTTGCGGCGTTGAAGCTAATTTAAAAGCGAAATGAACTGTACAATTTTCTTTCTAGATTTGCTTCATTCGGTTCAAAAAGGAAATCAGCCTTTTTAATGGCGACTGACCATCGTAATTGTTGTTAGCTTTTTATCAAAGATCAGAAAATGAACTAAATCAAGCACATTTTCGTCAGACCACCTATTTTTCATTCAAGCACTATAATCCATAGTCGGCATTATTATTATGAACTATACTTAGTAAATTGGAATGACTTTGTGGAGAGTAAAATTCACTACCATAATATATCTTATTATAAATATATATTATTATAAATATATCTTATTATAAATATATTATAGATTTTCTTTCTAGATTTGCTTCATTCGGTTCAAAAAGGAAATCAGCCTTTTTAATGGCGACTGACCATCGTAATTGTTGTTAGCTTTTCATCAAAGATCAGAAAATGAACTAAATCAAGCACATTTTCGTCAGACCACCTATTTTTCATTCAAGCACCATAATCCATAGTCGGCATTATTATTATGAACTATACTTAGTAAATTGGAATGACTTTGTGGGGAGTAAAATTCACTACCATAATATATCTTATTATAAATATATATTATTATAAATATATTATAGATTTTTGGAGCATTTCCTACGAAACAAATATTTAAGGTCGGCTAATTGTTTATTTAATATTTCTAACTGCATTTTTTTACAATTTATTTTCCCTGTTAATGCATATTTAAGGTAAGCCACGAGTATGAGCTATAAATTATACCATATAATGTTTTGGCTGTGGAAGGAAAAGTGGAGTCTCCCTACGGCCAAGCTGTTATCGCCGGGGAGCGGACAACGCACCCTGCGATATTTGGAGCTGTTCTATACCGCAGTACTTCAGAATTTTGATAGCATCAGCTGGTTTCTACGATGTTAGTGCTGTTAGCCTTTTGGATTTTACAGCTTCATCGATCTCAGGGCTCGTCGGCTGAGGGCCGCAAACTTAAAATAAAAAAGGAAGAATGTCTGCATCAATCTCCATCGTTACTTGCGTTTCAACTGACGTAGGTGAACATCGTTGTTTGCCTACGTCAGTTGAAAGTGCACGTAAATGAGTTATCTAACGGCCGTCCGATTATACGATGTCGGGCCCCGCGGCTCTGACGGCTAACTCGTATCGTTCAATGTTCTGGGCGATAAGAACCACTCAAGGACGCGGGTGTATAGTGTGTACGTGGTGTGGAGGAGTTCGTTGCCCTAGGTGATTGTGTAGTGTTCGTGTGTGACTGGCCGGCGACATTTGGGTCGTCGGAATCTAGCGGAATAGGTAGTTTGATTTAAATGTTGCGGGGACTCCGGAGATTTTTCGTATCGTTTGGAGTCAGGGAGTAGGTAGCTGAGTTAACCACTAACGGAATGGGATGTGTCTCGGCTCACTTAAAGTATTGCTGAGACATTTCCTTGAAATATTCAGAGATCGTCGGGAGTTGATAGTCATAGACTGTCGCAGGTCGGCGTTTCGCTGGTACCACCGAGCTCCAATGCCTAAGCGGCTGAATCTATTTTGGATGATTTGAAGATTGTACAAATGGCGATGGGCAGCGTACGCGAAAACAACACTTGCGTAGGACATGATAAATCTTACGCAAACTTTGTAAAGACGGAGCTTGTGTATTAAGGACAGTTTGCTCTTGCTGTTAGCTAGCGGGTGGAGATGGAGTGAATATGATTCCTAAAAGTCATGCGGTGTTGGAAGGTGATCCATAGATATTTGGTTGTTTGTAGCCATTGTGGTCAGGTGCTGATCTCTTTTTAAGGTTTACTATTGTTCTGTTACTTCATTGACTGTCACAGGCTCTAAGAGGTCGTCAGTGTGTGGTAACGCAGAACTACGTTCGATCGCTGCTTCTACCTCTGCGAGGTTCGCTAAAAGAAGTTCATTGGCTCTCTACACTGTCCACGAGGCATTCGTATTTTTCAGAGTCGTTAAGATTGGGGTTTCCTGGCCTATTGAGAGGTGGCAAGGGTGAGGATTGATCTGCTTTTAGAGCTCGGGTAAATTGCCAGAAGGCAGTTTGGGATGGTTCGATATCCTCCAGCACGTTATCACACTTATCATTATTGAATTCGGCAATGCACTCTTTAACCTCGTTTTGGAGGTTATGCAGTCTAAATTATTGTCTATTGTGCGGTAGTGATGTCGTAATGTCTTAGGGCCGCGTTTTTCGCCCTGATTAGTAGTTGAATATCGCTGTAGTGTCGCGGACTGTTTTTAAACAATATGTGGAAAGAAGATTTGAGGCGATACGTCAAGACATTTCGTCTATTTTACGTCAAAGTTCAGTATCTCAACCGAATCTACCCAAATGTGAATTTTTAGCGTTAAATAACCTACCCAATAAATTACGTGTATGCGTACGTGCACGCGCGCGTGCGTGCATGGGCACGTGCGCGCATTTCTCTCTCTCTCTCTCTCTGTGTGTGTGTGTGTGTGTGTGTGTGTGCGCGTGCGTGCGTGCGTGCGTGTGTGCGTGCGTGCGTGCGTGCGTGCGTGCGTGCGTGTGTGCTTGCGTGCGTGCGTGCGTGCGTGCGTGCGTGCGTGCGTGCGTGCATGCGTGCTTGCATGAGTGCGTGCGTGCGTGCGTGCGTGCGTGCGTGCGTGCGTGCGCGCGTGCGTGCGTGCGTGCGTGCGTGCGTGTGTGTGTGTGTGTGTGTGTGTGTGTGTGTGTGTGTGTGTGTGTGATTCTCTTATAACTTTTGAATGGCTAGACCGATGACCGATCCGCTCTTGGTGGCGTTTGAAAGCGTTTCACCAAACTTAGATTTTTAATACGGTTTCAACTGATTTGAAGATTTTGAAAATCTCGAAAATAAATTTTAAAAAAAAATGTTTTTTTTCTTTTGGAATAACTGAAACATATGTAACGATCAACCCCAAACCTAATCAGCTTTTAAACATAAAAACTGACGTTGATTACTGCGAACCGCTTCAAAATCGGTTAATGCGTTGAAGAGAAATTGATCACCGAAAATTTCCGAAAAATTGTTTTTTCACATAACTTTTGAATTTATAGTCTCATCGTTATTTATAGTATTTTTTTATATTTTTCTTACCTACCTTCATACCTCGTCAATTGCCACCCATTGCATCGAAATCGGTGGATCAGTTTGTTATGAACTTTTAGTTCGTAAAAATATTTGTCAAGCGTTTTGAGATCGAACATAGCGGGAAGTACCAGGGATGGCCTGCAGGGTCAACAGATTGTTTTAAAGTTTTTAAGGTTTAGAAGGCAATCAGGACTTGCGTTCCAGTAGCCACGTATTGCGACTACTAGACCATGCTGTCATGATTACGGAGATTTATAATTTAAACAACTGTTTTGTAATTTTTTTTTAAATAAATAAAGAAATATATTCGATTTTAAAGTTATCTAGCATAAAACTTTATAAAAATGCAGAGCAGCAATTTTGTAGCAATCAACTGGGAACCAAAGGAGAACGAACTCGATTAAAGTGGACGTTGAAAAACAGATAATTTGCATAACTTTTTCATACAAGTCTTTGCTAGCTAACCTAATTTATACAACTCCGCGAGAGATATATTTTAAATTACAGTAGTTTATAATCCTCAAAATTTGTAAAGCTTTTTTAGTTCTTTATAACCTTAACTACTCATAATTTTAAGCAATTAGATTTTAAGTGGATTATAAAAGGATAAAATATGATTAAAATGTTCTTTTAAAAAATTAAATTAATTATTTTAAATGAGTTTTATAAAATTTGCCAAGATAATGTTGGTAAATTGTACTAAGTTACAGAACTTGGACATGCGAGGCTTCCAAAACTTTGATATTCTGATATAAAAACGTGTTGTTGTCCATATTATTTGCTTTCGATTTTACGATAATTTATTATAATAAAAAATAAAAATATAAATTTCTTTGCAACCTGCCGCTAAATGAATACAATGATGTGTCCTACCTGGATTGAAGAGCACCTCCCGCCCTCCCTCAATTGCATGCACTAACTCCGTCACCACCAGTCCCAGCACCACTACTCCCAAAACCACTATTCCAGATAAGACACACCATCGACGATAATACGACACGTGTTTCGCCTCTACACGAGGCATCTTCGGGTAATGTAGACTCTATATTACCTGAATACGGCGGCTGACCGCTTAGCTTAGCGGCCAGCCGCCGTATTTATTATAATGGATTGTTTTTTATTATAATGGATTTCCGCAAAGTAACGCCTGATTCTATCAATTACCGATAATTTATTATATAAACGGACTTAAGATTGATGCTGCTTGTGAGCGCTGGGGTCTACCTGAATGTAAGTCGATGTTTTGCCCATAAATATCTACATTTATGCTCGATTACGAATCAAAAAGCAGATGCATTGTCACCCGTGGGGACTAAGATGGAAGCCTCGTTTACAGTAAAAAGGATCTTCGGTTCTCTACATCCATCATACTCACCACAGCAGCGCTAAGCTGCTATTTTTCGCTGGTGTTCTTTGAGAGCGTGGTCTTCATGTAAAATTCGTATATATTACCATGATTGCTGCAACTGCTGCCATTTAATCGTTCTTGGGCTCTATCCTCTATAAGGTGAAAATGTACTAGATAATTTTTTTTTAATATTTTTTAAATTTATTAATTTTTATAAATATATT
The DNA here is from genome assembly GCA_036936625.1 of Parnassius smintheus behrii. Classification (NCBI taxonomy): domain Eukaryota; kingdom Metazoa; phylum Arthropoda; class Insecta; order Lepidoptera; family Papilionidae; genus Parnassius; species Parnassius smintheus. Next base: position 49,291,656 of record JAUPFT010000004.1, read on the forward strand.
TACTAATTTTTAATATTTCGAAGACATGTGAAGTTCGCCAACACGCATTGGGGCAGCGCGGCGGACACTTCCTTGCCCTAAAACCATCTCAGAAATGAGGGGAGGCCTGTGCCCAGCAGTGGAACGTATATAGGCTGTAACTTTACTTTTAAATTTTTTTATTTTATGAATATCCAAAGTAAAACAATAATTAATATTTTTCAAAGACGCTGTGAAAGAACTAGAATCGATTAAACGATTAACTTTTGGACAAGCAATTACCGAACGTCGAGCAAAACTCTATTTTATTCATAATGATATAAGAGCTTAAATTAGGTCAGTTACTAATTAGCTTTACATTATTTTTACTCGCTGCTTTAGTACTTGTAATTGAACTGCACTTGTACTTGAAATATACAATGTTTAGGACAGGCAGAGTTCTTTAAGATGCTGAACACGTGGCAAATCAGCACTTAAATTAGTAATTAACAGTTTCGTTGGTCCCGACGAAATCGAACGCGGGTTACGCACGTATTGAGATTTTAACAGCGAGTGATTAGTCTATGAGTTACCATGGCTGTTAATCATTTTTTTAGTCGTAATAACTAGTGAATAAAAAAAGGAATGACTAAAGAGAATGAAAAATATTATCATCTTTTCGGGAACGTTACATCTAACAGTGCAAATTTTCAGGTCAAAGACTTACGTTAAAATAATATATATATATATATATATATATATATATATATATATATATATATATATATATATATATATATATATATATATATATATATATATATATATATATATATATATATATATATATATATATATATATATATATATATATGACAGTATTCGATTAAATTGTAGTTGTCAACGTGACGGCTGATCATGAAGGCCCGTGTTCGAATCTCAGGTATGGACAAGAAATCAGTGATTGAGTTTTTCCGTCAAGAAATTATAAGTGGCTGCACGGAGTCAGGAAGATGGCGGTGTCTCAACCCCGTGCCTCAAAAAACACGTAAACTCATTGGTCCTGTGCCTGATCTCTCTTCAGTTAAGTTGATTTACCGCCCCATCGAACAATGTGAGTGAGGGAATAGGGAGTGCACCTATGCTTGCACATACACTTGGGCACTATAATCCTGTCCTGCGCCGATGGGTAGTCTCCGATAAGGTTGGCAGCCATGAGCGAAATTCAGTCTGGAGGATACTACTATTAATTAATTTTGTAAGGAAAGGACACGCAATATTTTATCTTGTACGAAAAACCTATATAACTGTTAAAAATTGAACAAAATGTTATGAAATGTATATTTCAAATTATTTCTTTTTTATCAGACCGTATTAAGTACTAATTAGACATAGACTTGTCTCAATGATGATTAAAAAAACATGCAAACGAAGCCGCAAGAAAGGCCAGTACCTACCAACTATTATATTACAGTAACAAAAGAACATTAACATGATATATATTCAACATAAGTTATTTATGTACATTTTGTTTGCTATACCAATTTAATGACAGTTCTCAAAAATTTTACTTTTATATGGATACAAAGTAGAGTTCCTAAGTACCTACTTGTAATTAATTACGGAACGTAGACTGTAGACAAAGCGATCTCTTTAATTTTTCATTATGAGTAGATACTAATTCCGTGCAAAAAATTGCACAAGGATTTTTCAACATTAGCAGTACAGTAAAACACGATGGATTAAAACTGTAGGGATTTAAGGTAGATGAAAACTAGCTCGTTAACGTTTTTTTTAATCTTTCGGTGGAATTGTCTCATTCGAGACTGTGATGAATTACTTTACCAGTATGATCGCTTTGTTTTTGCGTAACAAATGAATTTGAAGAATAAGTTAAAAGAAACCTGTCTAATAACGTTTAAACTGGAGATGGGCCGAAGAAGTGAGATATTCGGTATTCGGAATATTCTGCAGGTTTACCGAATATTCTTATTCGGCCTAATATTCGGCTAAATCACCGAACATTCGTTATAGTGGTAGTCAAAGTATCCACTGTATTGAAATGTACGATTTAAGTAATGCCATGTCTTTTATAACGTTACTGTTGAAAGTATATTTTATTTATGAGTTAAATCTATTTGTATAGCATTCTGTTTTTGAGGCACTGTAGAGATATTTCTAATTATAACAAATAGAAAGCTTGATAATATGTTTTTGGAATCAAACAAAGAAAAATTACATTACATTAGTACATTTTAATTTACTTTGGTCATCAGTTTCTCTAAAATAAATCGCAATAGTAGATCTCCCGCTACTCATATTTATCATATAATTATCAATTTTCACTAAGAATAACACAACGAAATACTTTTTTTCTCACAAAAATAGTCAAAAAATAAACATGTGCCCGCAATTTGCTTAGTACTAGATGATGCAGTAATATGTCAGGTGTGGCGGGGCAGCGAGGGGCAATCAGTGCGTGTTTTCAGTGGTAACCTATAGATCTGAGACGTGGTCCTTTACTGCTGGCCGTATGAGGAAGCCCAAAGTCGCTTAGCGAGCTATGGAAGGGAGGGAAGCTCGGGATTTCTGTGCGTGATAAACTTAGGAATGAGAATATTCGTAGTAGAACCAGAGTGATCGACAAAGCCAAACGGATTAGTAAGCTGAAGTGACAATGGGCCTAACATATAGCTCGAAGAACTGATAACGAGTGGCAGCCTCGTACCGGCAGGCGAAGTGACGACCTGGGAAGACATGTAGGAAGTCGATAGATACAGGTGGCTCAGTACAGTTTCGCGTAGTGTATATATTCTTTGGTACAGTGCAGTGTTCAGTACAGTGCATTCCTTCGGGGAGGTCTGGGTTCAGCAGTGGTAATGATTGAAATAAATTCGCCATTTTAAATCTATTATGATAATTTCTCTACTGAATTATTACATTGTTTGTTTCTAGGGCTTCCTGTTTCCTTCACTAGACGCTCTTGTAACTCACTGGGCTCCCCCGGCATAAAAAGCGAAATGTTTAGTGCTCTATTGGGCGGTGGGCGGTACCAAGGTGATCCTGCCGAATAATGTTCGGCCGAATATTCGGTTCGGTAAAAGATTTACCGAATTTTTGGCCAAATACTCGTATTCGGTGAAATCCGTATTCGGCCCATCTCTAGTCAAACTTTTTGTATGTGATGAATGTTTGTAAAGTTATAAAAAGTCATTCATAATTTCAAATCATAATTTTTGAAAAAGTGGAGAAAGATCGGCATATTAGTAGTAAAGATATAGCAGAGGGATAGAGCATGGACCACAAAATAGGTTTGACATGGTAGAGCCATGCAACGTGGTAGAGCCACGCTGCAATTATATTAGTAGTATAATTGTAGCACGAATGGGTCGGCTCGACCGGGGAAGGACCACGCTCTCACAGAATACCAGCGTGAAATAGTAGCTTAACGCTGCTGTATTTCGTGTGGTGAGTGTAGAGAACCGGAGACCCTTTTTACTGGAAACGAGGCATTCCATCTTAGTCCTCACGGGTGACAACGCATCTGCATTTTGATTCGTAATCGAGGATAGATGTAGATGTCTATGGGCCACAGCAACCACTTACCATCAGGTGGACTGTGTGTTCGTTTGTCACCCTATTCTATAATAAAAAAAAACATAACGAACAAAACTATGTATACGGATTTTATCGCGTTTAATTGTTATTTTTTATTCCCCGACGTTTCGGGTGCTTTACAACACCTGTGTTCATAGGGCAGACTGAGATGTTTGACGTTCCAATGTCATAGTTAGCCCGGCTACATTCAGCTTTTGAATATTAATTTTTGATCAGATCTAGGCGTTCTGCAGTGGTGTGCTTGGGTTTGGATTTAACCCATTGTAACCTAACGGTGCCGTTTGGCACCCAAATCTAACTCTTCATATTTTTGCATCATACACGCGCCTCAAAGAGTGAAGCCACGTGATTTGCTGTCAATGCGATGCTAGAGTAAGATAGTTAACAGTTTTAATACTTTATTTAAATTAATGCAAAATGATTTCTTATATTTGCGCGAACACTACACATTGATTAAAACTACTTTTACGGATTTTATCGCGTTTAATTCATTATATTTTTAATACCCGACGTTTCGGGTGCTTTCTAGCATCCATGGTCACGGGGGACTGAGGTGACTAACGTCCCGATATCAGTGTTAACCCGGTGTTCAGCTTTTTAATTATTGTTTTTGGTCCGATCTACGCATAATGAACTTATTGTTTTTTGAAATCTTGTAGTGTATGTATGCGTAGTGTAGTGCACTTGGATTTAGTTTTAATTTTATTAATTAAGGTCTCTGCCCACTACACCGTATCATACCATGACCGTGCTAGGAGCGTATCAGGCACGAAAAGCAACACGATACGCTCTACTATGCCCATTGAACGGATAGACGGTGTTCTATGCCCGTATACATCCTGTATGATGGCAGTATGCAACCCGTATGTAACTCGTATGATGCCCGTATGCAACATCCACAAAAACCAATAGGAGTCCGTTTCATTCTTGAATGCGTAACAGTGTTGCGTGGACGTCTTGGAGTGCTACCAAATTTTTAAATTGTAAAATAGGTATGGCTATCAGAAAGTTAACTGTTAGACAACTGGCGATGATTGATTTAATATTGGATGAGGATGAAAAAGAAAACAAAAAAAAAATACTTGGCGCTACTGGATTCACGATTCTATAAAAGAATGAAAAACCGAAGGAGAGTATTGGACATTATTCAGACACTTAGTGGAGGATGAAGAAAAGTTTTTTCAGTATTTCTATTAATTTTTCATCCTCCATTTTACAACGTCTTTACGTCTCGTTAAACTGACAACAAATGACTAAGTTACGGCAACGCGCTTACAACGCCTATATAACGGTCATCATACGCGTTTACAACCCGTATACTCGCCGGCTCGCCGCCTGCGCGCAGCGGCTTGGCAACGTCGCGTGTCATGCACAGAGCGTGTCAGCACCGGCAAAATATTCTCGCCGACATCTGTTGACGCTCCGCGCATGGCACGCGACGGTGTTGGTCGGTGACGGAACGGTCTAGTGGGAACAGTGTCATACTTTTCAATACAAATAATATTTATTTGCCTGACACGTTCCTAGCACGGTCATGGTATGATACGGTGTAGTGGGCAGAGACCTTTATAGGGTCCCAAGCAGGTGGTAGTACCCAACCTTCTTCTCTATTGAAATTAGAATGTTTTTTAATTTCAATAGCCTCACGTATCATCCTTGGTAGGAATGGATGTTCTTTCGCGAGGATTTGTGGTCTATCAAAGCTGATGTAATGGTTAAGGCCGTCCGGGATGTGATCTCAAACTGCAGACTTCCTGGAACGCTTTACGTCAGCTATGTGTTCTTTTAAGCAGGTTCCAATTGATCTATTTGTTTGCCCTATGTATGAGAGACCACATTCACAATCAAGCTTTCACACTCCTGCATCTTTTAGAAGAATGTGACACTTGACGGATGGTAAGAACTGACTAATTGTCTGTAACTGTTTTAATGGAAGCTCGCTTAAAGATGTAGCCAACCTTGTCTGTGTTAATGCAAAATTCATGGCTTTCGATTGGTCCAGTGTATGTTTTGATAGATTATAACCCGTGCGTTGTTAATTGTTCGTTTCTATGGTCCACAGTTGCGTTTTGATTCCACGTTGACATTGATATTTGACATTCGATTTGATCGATCATTCATTATATTTAGATGTTTCTCGTTTGTTTAAAGTTTTGACGCAATTACTAAAATCAAATGTCGTTAAAACTGTCTTTTATTCTTTGGTTATATTGTCCTTGTATTATTTATATATGATATCCGTAACAGCCGTTTTACTTGCCTGATTTAAGATCTTAGCGCTTCATCGAATGCCTTGTAAACACACTACAAGCCGCCGAAGAAGATTAGTCAATTTTTATCATCCATCAAGTGTTCCTCCACAGAATGCAGGAGTGTACAAGCTAGATTATGAATGTGGTCTCTCTTACATAGGACAAACAAAAAGATCTATAAAAATCCACGTGAAAGAACATACAGCTGACGTGAAGATTGTTCCCACCATTACACCAGATTTAATACTCGTAAAACACAAATCCTCGCAAAAGAACACCGATTCCTATCAAGAATGATACGCGAGGATATTGAAATTAAAAAAACATCCTACTTTTAATAGAAAAGATGTAAGGGTGCTGTCATCTGCTTGGGACCCTACAATTAACAACATTTAATCCAACCCCAAGCATACCACTGCAAGAATTCAAAATACCGTAAATTCGTTCTACCTACATCGATCAAAAAATAATATTCAAAAACTGAAGTTAGCCGGGCTAACTATAACATTTGGACGTCAACGATCTCAGTCCCCCTGTAAAAATGGTTGCTGTAAAACACGCGAAACGTCGGGAATTAAAAATTAGTTAATTAAACGCGATAAAATCCGTATACATCGTTTTGTTTAATGTGTAGTGTTAGCATAAATATAAGAAATCATTAGTTTTGATCCATTTACCCACACCAGCTCACTGAAGGAAACCTAATGAATCGTGTACTCATTTGCGATTATCTATTGAAACGAAATGAAACCGAACCAGTTTTGAAATGATTGATCACTGGTAATAAAAAGTGGATCACTTGAGACAAGAACTTGCCAAAAAGATCATAGTCAAAGGGTAGTCAAGCTCCACAAGCTCTAGAAACCCGGATTAATACGTGATAAGGTGATGCTGTGTGTATGGGGGGATTGAAAGGCATCATATACCGGGTGGCCCATAAGTCCCTTGAAATGTAAAAAAATTATTAAAAAAAACTAATGACATTATGAAAAAGGTTTTTATTTTATCATAATCCTTATAAAATGGGAATTATTTTTTGAAAATTACATCATCTAAATGTAATCCGTTACGATCGCGGCACTCCTGTAAGCGACGTTTAAAATTATCCATCACTGCGCGGCAAGTAAGCTCTGTAATGTTTGCCATTTCTCTTTGGATATTTTCTTTCAGGACGTCAATTATCCGCGGGTTGGTTTCGTACACTTTAGTCTTAAGATAATCCCATAAAAAATCCATTGAAGTCAGATCTGGACTACGTGGTGGCCAAGGAATATCTCCTCTTCGAGAGATCACTTTACGTTAGAGGTATGGGCAGTTGCTCCATCTTGTTGAAACCAGGTCCGCGTATTGAAGCCTGGAAAATTCTGCAACTCTGGTGTAAAAAGTCCTGGATCGTCGCTACATACCGTTGTGAAGTAACAGTAAGCGCGCGGCCTCTGCCGTCCTCAAAAAAGTAAGAGCCTATAATGCCATGCGCTGACATAGCCGCCCAAACTGTCACTTTAGGGCTATGTACGAGTAAGGACTTTTGATGTTTGCGATTTGAATTTTCGCAACTTCAGTAGCGACAATTTTGCTTATTGGCATGGCCGTTGATATGAAAGTGAACCTCATCAGAGAATAACACGTTATTAAACGGAGTAAAGCGGTTCAACATTTCATTTGCGAAATTTAGTCTGTGGATAGTGTCAGTATCTTTTAATTCCTTTACTATCTGAATCTTGTACGGGTGAAGATGTAAATCTTTCTTTAAAATTCGCTGTAACGATGTTCTGGGTAAGTTTAATGCACTGGAACGCTTACGAGTAGACTGGGTAGGATTTTCACGAATTGAGTGTTTCACTACATCGATGTTTTCTTCCGTCCGTGATGTCCTTGGTCGACCTGACCGTTGTTTATCCAACGTCGAACCACTCTTTTCGAACTTAATAACCCAGTTCTTAATCGTTTGAACACTTGGAATATTTTTAAAGTGGCGTAAATTCTGATATTCTCGAAATTTACGCCGCGCAATGGTAGCCGAATCATTGTTTCGATAAAACTCGTGCACACAAAATGCACGGTCCGCACCTGTGAAACGCTCCATGGCGACCATAGATTACTGACTATATACTAGAGATAGATCAGCAACTCAAGTTTTATTTACGTTAAGTTCCGTGCCCAACCGTCAGGTGGCGTAAAATTAAGAGTGCTTTGGGCCCGCCCTTTATTTGCACTTTACAATTTTATATTTTCAGAACCATTAATTACATTGCATAAGTGCTGCAATGTAATTAATGGTTCTTTATATTTCTTGTGCTAATTGCTAGTTCCTAGTAATAAAATAAAAACCGGATATATTTAAAATGTTTATTGTTTAAAAATTTCTTGCCTAAATTAATAACATTAGATGTGTTAAATTTAACAATATTTGCACAATATCAATTGATTTCTTTAAACATATTCTTTATAACTGGTTAGTTAAGTTAGGAAATATATTATGTTACAGAGAATACAATACAATAGAATTATTATTATTAAATATAGATTATTACATAATACTTATTGAAAGTCATGTTTTATTTACTACAGATACCTCTGTCCTGGGAAGAACCAACAAGAAACCCAGCGGGACGTGTTTTAAAACATATTTCACTTTACAATCATTTTGTTTATACATTTTTTAAATAAATTTTAATAGTACAGGCATGGTGGCGATCACCTCAATCACAGGGGTTATTATTGATGTATTTTTTGATATTATAATAACACTTTTTGTACATTTTTCCTTAAATAAAACATTTCAACTTATTTATTGGCAAATTTTGTACATTTTCTGAAATTTTGTTTTAAAAGCGTATATGTTGCCCCATAAAAGCACTACTGACTCAGTGGAGTCTAGTAACTGGTGTTACAAGCTTATGTTTGTTCTTAGCTTTTAAAGTATAAACATCTTTATTCTTATGAAAGCTTTTTATGTTTTTATGTACATACATTAGTATATATATATATATATATATATATATATATATATATATATATATATATATATATATATAATATATGTACAACAATACATACATTATTGTACATACATTATTGCTATGCCAAAGTTAATATATTTATTTCTTTAAATTTTTCTCTACGCGACTTTTACAATTTAAGATATAAATTGAACGTACGGCTCTCTTTTATAAAACACATACGGCTTCAATGTCTAATACTAAGAAAAACTGTGGTATCCACAAGACTCAACTACTTCCCATTTAAGAGCACATTGATAATTGAATCCTCTCCAAAGGTTTGCTTCTTTTCCATAATTTCAAGAATTAGTATCAATTAATTGTTAATAGTGGTACATCTTTAACTTAATATAAAAAGATACATTTTGTAGCAGCATTATTAATCTTTAAAATATGTACTTGATAACGTTATCATATTTTGGTAACAAAACTTTTTTTAAATGTAATAACTATACTTTTAAAAATACAAACAATTTACAAAAGTGACTTTCTTATGCCCACTATACCATTGTAAATGTGTAAATCAATATATTTTTTTTTACAAAATCAGCATTTTATATATGTATTATAACATACTCATACATAAGACAACCTCACAAACCATTTGCGAAATTATAATCAATCCAAATTATGGAATGCAAATAAATATTGTATTGTATCTAATAAATTGTGGAAGGTACCATATAATCACATAAAGCAACATTTATATTATTTTAATACTAAGAAATAATATTTCAATAAAACTGATATCGTTGACTATGGCACACCCACATATTCCTGAATGTGCAGTTAGTACAGCATAATATGAATATCGTGGAAGATGGTACAATTTCGAAGACAAATTGTTTGGCAAAGACCAACATTAAAAAATGTCCTTTCATAAATACTAATTAAACCAAATATAAACTCAATTATATTTAAGCAAACGAAAGAACAACGCTTGAGCATGGCAGAGTGCTTGTGTTTCTAAATGCTTGATGAGATGCTAGTGTTCTCCTCACTACATTACAATGCAAATGTCATAGGTTTTGAGGACTGAGGATGTTAAGAGCGAAAATATGATCATGAACATGTTTTGGTTTGATGATAAAGGAGATAAAGTTCATATTAAGCTATCAACTAGTTATAGATTTTGTAAAAATGCTACGATGGCAGTAATTAAAAAAATATATATAATAAAAGATTTATAACAAACATGATTAAATGGTGTCTATGATCAATTTACAATTAACACCAAAGTAAGCAATAATTAAGTTAATAGGACAAAGACATCAAGAATGCTTTTGAAATTTAAAATAAAAAATAACTTCCTTTATTTGATACTTATACTTATCGAAATGGGAAATTTTATTTCAAAAGAATTAAGATTTATATGGATGACACTTTTTGTACATTTTTCCTTTAATAAAACATTTCAACTTATTGACAAATTTTGTACATTTTCTGAAATTTTGTTTTAAAAGCGTATATGTTGCCTCATAAAAGCACTACTGACTCAGTGGAGTCTAGTAACTGGTGTTACAAGCTTATGTTTGTTCTTAGTTTTTAAAGTATAAACATCTTTATTCTTATGAAAGCTTTTTATGTACATACATTAGTATATATATATATATATATATATATATATATATATATATATATATATATATATATATATATATATATATATATATATATATATATAATATATGTACAACAATACATACATTATTGCTATGCCAAAGTTAATATATTTATTTCTTTAAATTTTTCTCTACGCGACTTTTACAATTTAAGATATAAATTGAACGTACGGCTCTCTTTTAAAAAACAGATATGACTTCAATGCCAGTCACATGACTCTAGTAGTAATACCAAGAAAAACTGTGCTTTCCCAATCCATTTAAGAGCACATTAATTATTGAATCCTCTCCAAAGGTTTGCTCCTTTTCCATAATTTCAAGAATTAGTATTAATTAATAGTGGTACATCATTAACTTAATATAAAAAGATACATTTTGTAGCAGCATTATTAATCTTTAAAGACCACTATACCATTGCACATGTGTAAATCAATATTTTTTTTTACAAAATCAGCATTTTATATATGTATTATAACATACTCATACATAATACAACCTTACAAACCATTTGCGAAACTATAATCAATCTAATAAATTGTGGAAGGTACCATATAATCACATAGAGCAACAAAAATAATACTAAGAAATAATATTTCAATAAAACTGATATCATTGACTATGCACACCCACATATTCCTGAATGTGCAGTTAGTACAGTATAATATGAATATCGTGGAAGATGGTACAATTTCGAAGACAAATTGTTTGGCCACGTCGATAAAAACAAAAAAAGCCTTAAAAGATATATATTCTTAGGTAAATTGTTCACTTTACTCAAAACGGACGTTAAAAATGTCCTTAAATAAATACTAATTAAGCCAGGCATAAACTTTTTTAAATTAAAGAAATGAAAGACTTGAGCATGGCAGAGTGCTTGTGTTTCTTAATGCTTGATGAGATGCTAGTGTTCTCCTCACTACATTACAATGCAAATGTCATAGGTTTTGAAGACTGAGGATGTTAAGAGTGAAAATATGATGAACATGTTTTGGTTTGATGATAAAGGAGATAAAGTTCATATTAAGCTTTCAACTAGTTATGGATTTTGCAAAAATGCTACGATGGCAGTAATTAAAAAATATATATAATAAAAGATTTATAACAAACATGATTAAATGGTGTCAATGATCAATTTACAATTAACACCAAAGTAAGCAATAATTAAGTTAATAGGACAAAGACAGCAAGAATGCTTTTGAAATTTAAAATAAAAAATAATTCTCTTTATTTGATACTTACACTTATCGAAAGGGGAAATTTTATTTCAAAAGAATTAAGATTTATACGCATGACGTAGTAAACTGCTAAATGGGAGCATTTATAATTGCTCTTAGATAGTGATGTGGGAGAAAATGAACTACGGATGATGCATAAGTAAGCTGACATATACCTAAGTGTAACCTGATAAAATACCTAAAATTAGGAGTAAAGCACGAATTTTAACCAACGCAACGTCTATTAGGTTGTCTTTGACTTTGTGCAAATAAGTCATTACATATTAATAATTAATGTTCAATAAATATTTGTCTTTAACAACTTTGTTTTGATTTTATTTTCAAAACATTTTTAATTACCCCAAGAGAGCAAAGATACTTCATAGCAAGTATATTGTCCAAAGTCCGCCACGTGCCACGTCCGCCATTTTGTTTTGGTTTCTTTCGAACCACACTAATACTGTCTACTTCATCGTTCGACCCGCCATGCCTTTAGTCGTCACTTTTCGCGCACTCAGTATTCAAATAACCCCCTGAGTTTAACAGAAGTCCGTTATTTCAATTTTAGGTACAGACAAACACTTCAATTACACGAGTATGAATAAATTTAAAATGGTCTACTTAGAATAATAACTGTTACAACTTAACAAGCGTGGCAACATGGCAAAATCCCCCCCCCCTATGAGGCTATTGGGGAGGCCTATGTTCAGCAGTGGACTTTTATAAGCAGCAATGGAAAAACCTGTATTAGATATATCGCCGTGCAAGGTGTTATGCTCGGGGAGCGGCCAATGCTACGTGTGCTAATTCGGGGCTGTTATAATAACTTCTGTTAGTCAGTTTTGTTTGATTTTGTTTAATTCCTTTAATCAAAGATTTTATAAAAAGTGTCTAAAACATAACTCGGAACGTATATGCTGTGAAACAAAGTTTTACCTATTACAATGAGATTTCAGGAAGTTAAAAAAGAGATGGAAGTTGAATGAAGAAATTGTTAGCAAGATGCTAATAATATATTATAAAATCTGGATTATTTACTGGTAAAAATGACCACTCCAAACGAAGAGGTAGTAAATAGAAGGTATTTTACCGCTCACATTTTGGCAGTTAGCAAATTTTCAGAGATTGAAAACTAAAATATTTTTATTTAACGAGTTATAAAAAGATGAAAATTAATGCAGGTATGTAAATAATGTAATAATTGTAATAATGACATTCGTAAGACAACCCCACACCAAGCAAATACATCAAATTTGTAATGTTTCAAGAAAAACACCTTTGCGACTTTCAGAAAACTTTTCATGTCTTGGAGATTATAACAAAAATAATTAAAAACATTTGACCAATGATTTCACACACACACACACACACACACACACACACACACACACACACACACACACACACACACACACACACACACACACACACACACACACACACGCGCGCGCGCGAGAGAGAGAGAGAGAGAGGGATCACTTATTATGTCTATAAAATTTTATGATTTCTTTATACAAAAAATTAAATTAATTTAAACAATACAACTATGTATTCCTCATCAACAGGGGAGATGGGACTGTTCTCCTAAATACAGGTTACTAAGTAAACCTAGCTAGGAGAAGCAGGTTTCTACCCATTTCAAATTGGTACTCATAATGTATTGTATATATTTGTAAAAAGTATGTGAACTATGAAAATGTCAGTAATGAATTATTATTATTATTTTTGGGGTATCTGTATAGTTTTCTCATCTGGTTCAGTTTCAGTTGGTTTCTATAAATATATAATTATAAATTAAAATGAAAAGATAAATATACATAAATATCAATAAAATAAAATAAATACAAAAAATACATATTATATTATTACATTTTCATAAATATATTGCTATGCCAAAGTTAATAATATAAATTGAACGTACGTCTCTCTCTTATATAAAACAAATATGGCTTCAATGTCAGTCGCATGGCTCCAATAGTAATACCAAGAAAAACAGTGGTATCCACAAGAAAGACTCAACTACTACCCATTTAAGAGCACACTGATAATTGAATCCTCTCCAAAGGTTTGCTCCTCTTCGATAATTTTAAGAATTAGTATCAATTAATTGTTGCATCTTTTACTTAATATTAAAAGATACATTTTGGAGCAGCATTATTAATCTTTAAAATATGTACTTGATAACGTTATTATATTTTGGTAACATAACTATTTTTTTAAATGTGTGTAATAACTACACTTTTTTAAAATACAAATAATTTACAAAAGTGACTTTCTTATGCCCACTATACCATTGTTTACATGTGTAAATCAATATATTTTTTTCTACAAAATGAGCATTTCATATATGTATTATAACATACCATAGAATACTTTAATATACAATAGAATAGCACTTCCGTCGACGTAATTACGACCACACATACAAGCAATTACAAAACTTAATATAGTATGTAATTGATGTAATAATTGTAATGATGATCTTTGTAAGACAACCCCACACCAAGCAAATACATCAAATTTGTAGTTTCAAGAAAAACGTTTTTGCAACTTTCACAGAACTTCATAATGTGTTGAGGAGATTATAACAAAAATAAATAAAAACATTTGACCAATGATTCCCCCTAAATGGGATATTTCGAGTCATTAAATCGTTAATAAATATCAAATTAAAATTTCCAACATGACATAAACATAAAAAGTAAGGACCCTTATCATAAATTTGTTGATCAAGTTAATTGTACATAGTTCAGACCCTCAAAGATTGCATAAGAGATGGTGCAATAAAATATTAAAAGGCAGACATATTAAAATCGATAATGACAAAATAACACTTAACTACTAACTTAAACAATGAATTTGGTTTTACATAATTTTTATAGATCCTGTATGTTTTCTTACAGGAACCTCCATTAAAAGAATCAAACAATTGATCAAACAGGAGTAGTATATCTGCCGTATCTTCACATTCTTGTGGCAGCAACTTATTTTCTGCAAAGAAATAAAATGTTATGAGCACTTTTTAAATAATAAGAAGCAATAAAATGTTTGACACAAGAGGAAATACAAGTAAATACTAAATATGCGATAAAAAGATATCTTACAAAAAATAATTTCAATATTGAATGTTATTTAACAAAGTATATATACATACACTTGCACAAAATCGTAAAGCTTCAATTTTTTCTGCTGCTGTTACTTGACTTTTTTGTCTTATATTTTGTTTTTTGAAATCATTATTTTGTTTAACATTTTCTTTATGTTTTATCTGTACATTTTCTTTTAATCAATGTATCTGAAAAAAGTATGCCAAACAGATAATCATATAGAGATCAGATGAAATAATGACAGCGTAGACCTGATTGTATTGGAATCTCTTTTTTAAAGAATTTTAATTCTAACTTCTGCATTGTAATGATATTATACATATTATGCAATATACTATTAGAATGCTTTTGGAGCTGGCACAGTGCTGCTGTGTGCACAGTGCAAAAAAGTAGCATTCCTACTGCATGGCTTGCGGACCAGTGATAACAAAAATTTGAAGTTATATCTGCAAAAGTTTTGAGTCTGGAGTGCTTCCTCTCAAAGTTCTAGTTATTTCAGATGCAACAAAAGCAAGGTGCAACCACGACTAACCCGTTCCTAGGTTTGGATACAGGAATAATTTCGGTCAACTGCCTACCCCACATGTTATTTACCTAGTGAGTTGTGAGCCAGGTTTAGATATAAAGCCTTTTGACTTGTTTCAGCTATAAAAAGATTCTCAGGATATTAAATCTTAATGTTGTACTTGTTATTATTATAGTAAATTCCAGCCTTAAAAATTGACTGCCTCGTTGGTTTAGTAGTTGTATTGGCGCGACTTCTGATCATGAGGTCCTGGGTTCGAATCCCGGGTCGGACGAAAAAATTAATTATTGGGTTTTTCCATCAAGAAATTCTCAATAGCTGCCCGGAGTCAGAAAATTGACGGTATATCACCCCCGTGCTTCGGAAGGTACGTAAAGCCGTTGGTCCTGCGCCTGATATCTCTCCGGTCGTGTCGGTTTACGTCCGATCGGAATATGAGAGTGATGGAGTAGATAGTGCACCTGTGCTTGCGCGTACATTTGGGCACTATAATCCTGTCCCACGCCGATGGCTAGTCTCCGTTGAGGCTGGCCGCAGTGACCGAAATTCAGTCTGGAGGACATTATCATTATTAAATTCCAGTCACTAAATCTTTAACTAATCGCACACTTGCTGGTATAGTAATAGAATATAGTTACAATAATTAAGAGTTTATCAATATTATACTACCACCAGAGAATTTTCTGGACCAATACAATTTGGGACTTTCAAGAAATGAGCCTACTCTTTTTTTAAAGCTGGCAATGCGTATGCCCCT
Source organism: Parnassius smintheus behrii (assembly GCA_036936625.1). Taxonomy (NCBI): domain Eukaryota; kingdom Metazoa; phylum Arthropoda; class Insecta; order Lepidoptera; family Papilionidae; genus Parnassius; species Parnassius smintheus. Next base: position 49,307,712 of record JAUPFT010000004.1, read on the forward strand.
AGTGTTGTGGTCCTACATGGGTGGCGGTAGTCACTATCCATCAGGTGAGCCGCATGCTCATTTCCACGCCGCCTCTTCTTTAAAAAAAATAAATTAAATACCTCTTATACGATTATCGTGTGATCTTGTAGTAGAAATTTGTGAAGAAAGTACATCCGGTATAAGTGATGTGGGTTCAATTCCTAATGTTTCAGCATCTAAACCTGTAATAGTAGTGAAAGTATATAAGTAACACATAAAACTCTCTTGGGCTTGTTTTGTTCACTGCTACATACCATATATTATAATTACTAGCTTTTTACCCGCGGCTTCGCTCGCGTGGGGTTTAATTAAGCAACATTGATAAATGTTGTTTCATTCTAAATTTAGCAAAATTCAATCACTATTAGAGTCACCTCGCTGTGTGTCTTTCTTTATGTCTGTTTGTCAAAGATTTGGTTTTGAATTCTCAAAGACTATTGAACATAGATGATTGATATTTGGCATAGATATAATATGTTATAGGAACATGTGAATGAAGTTTTTCGTAATTGCATTAATATCTTATGTCTATAATCACCTGCTATTTTTTTATATCAGGTGTATCTTCTGATGTATCCATAAAAAAGGTATCAATAACCAAATTGTCTTAAAATCAATTTTTTATTAACCTTTTTAAATTTGGAAAAAATTGTGTTAATATGTACATTCTTTCATCATTAAAATTAGTTTTAACAAAACAATGATGAATTTAAATCCCCCCCCCCCCGTGACCATGGGTACTGTCAAGTATCAAAAAACCACTAATTTGGCTTCAATGCCTTTTACTTAGTCCCTTGGACTTGTTTTTTCAAAAATATATTAGAATTACAGACACAACTTTTCTACAGATTTAATAATAATAATAATGTCCTCCAGACCAAATTTTATAGTGCCCAAGTGTATGTGCAAGCACAGGTTATCTCATAATCCAATGGGATGATATTTCGTCACGACCGGAGAGTGAGAAAACAGGACTAACGGCTTTACATGCTTTCCAAGGCAAGAGGGGTGAAACGCAGCTAATTTCTTATCTCCAGAATGCTGCTGAGAATTTCTTGATAGAAATACCCAAAAACAGATTTTGGCCCAACCCAGGATCTCATGGTCAACAATTGCATTTACGACACTAGACCAATGAGGTATTCAAGTGTTATTATAATATTAAGGAATAAATTAATGTATTTTCATTGTAATCATTCACATCACAAAATAAAAAATAAAAAGTACGGGCCAAGTGCGTGGCGGGCCACACCTTAAACCATTAAACCCAATGGACTCGCCCCGCATGGTTATTTCCCTCTGCCAAGGTAATGGTTTTAAAAACTTTCTGCATTTATAAAAACTGTTTACAGAATCTATTTTATTATTACAAGAATCATTACCACTAAGTAGGCACTCTTTGCCGATCTGTGCAATTAAGGTGTGTAATAAAGCAGTCAAATACTTAAAATTTACAAAAAGATGAAGTTACACTCTATATGTAGATATTTTTTATTGTGATAAATGCTTTTTTTTCTATTAAAATCATTCAAAATAATGTTATAAGTAATAATCGAAAACTTTACCAATTAGGTAATCTGTTACTACCCTAAATTATACTGTGGGTCACCCGCATAAACCAAGAGTATTACAAATGAAACTGTGTGAGGCTATTTCATTATATGAGTACTTCGAAAGGGACAACAATAACTACCAACTAAAAAATAAGTGAAAGTAGTAAGTAAGTAAGATTTCTTCATAAAATGTTTATTTCTTACAGTTCACAATAGCATTACAAAGTTATAATGTTGTTTTATGTCATTTTCTATGGAGTTGTAACAAAATTTTTACTAATCCAACTTGTTAATTCTAATTTGCTGCGATAGTTTTCCTTTTAATTACATTATATATGCTACCATTGAGTATACTTTCCACATTTCCAAAAAAGAGTTGGTAGAGGGGACACATGACATGACTCTAATGAAAAATACGACTAAAGCTTAATATTTAACAAAGAAACCGATAAAAGTGAATAAGCTTTTATTGCTAAGGCAGTGTGTGAATTGTAAACCCTGCGCTAGGGCTTACTGCTAAAAGAATTGCTATTAAACATGACGGTGAGAAAGCTTTTAATAGACTTACCAAGGTTAAGACTGGGGTCTGGGAAGTCTTGGTTCGAGGATATAAAAAACGATCCTCAAAGATCCGATCACAAATGCGGTAGTTATTGTAAATTTCACAATCGGTTTTATCCTTTCTAAATACACACACAGCACAGTATATAAATGCACTAGAAATCGGAATAATATTAAATTGATTTCTATACTATTAGTGATTTTGATTTTTATACTATTAGCTTTACTATTAGTGAGTAGCGACCGCCATTATTGTTTATTGCGTATGTACGTAGCACATGGATTGTTTCCTTTGCATAGACTTAATACATAAGTGTGCCCTCTAGTTCGTTAAAAGTAAGTCTTAGTTTACGTGCCCCACACGAAAGATGGCAGCACAAAAAGATATCAATTTGTTCTCAAAATAATGTTCTAAGTTGCACGCCCATGATGGCGACTGAATTCCCAGAAACCGTCGGTACTTCCCCCGCACCGCGCGCGCCACTCATGCGCGCCTTTTGTATTTTATTAGAAATTTACATTTCTAACGACTTATGGGCCACCTTGTATAATAAATTTTAACCACCGGGCAAAACCATCGACTTGTATCATTACTGAAAACAACTAATGAGACTCAAGCAAGAAATTAAGAAAAAATGGCTGGAATTGATCTGCAGAAAAGAAGTGGTCTTTCGTCAAGATAACTATAATTGAGAGAGCTTGGTTGGGAAGTGTTAATGCATCCATCATATAATCCTGACCGTGCGCTCTCAGATTTTAACCTGTTTCGATCTCTTCAAAACTCTTTGGGTAGTGTTACGTTAACATCAAGTGGGGACCGTCAAAACTACTTGTCGTTTTTTTTTTATCAACAATCCCAAGATTTCTACAGCAACGGGATTATGTCACTAGCAGCTATTCGGCAACGAGTTATTTTTTAATTAAATGTAATTAAACTTTAAAAAATGTGTCTTGAATAATATGATAAAAATACGTAGAAACTTTTTCCCCATTCTTATCACACGACCTGTATTAATGCGTGAAGAGAAAACTTTTTACCCCTTTTTAAACATATTAAGTGCACGAACGTGTATGAGATTTGGCATAGTTTAAGTGTGTATGAAAAAAAATTGCAGAAAGCTAAAAAAAATTATAAAATAAAGCTTGCTTTTTATACAAAATTGGTTTTCTTTTCTCAAATTACCGTCAAATATATTCCATTTATATTACATAAAACGCATGCCCACACCATGCCCAACACATGAAACTTTAATATATTCTAATTTTCTTATAACATGTATTTTAAATAATTTGTGCTAATAGGTGTTAAGTCCGACCTTTTTAATCTTTCATTTTATAAGGCTGTAGTAAATTTATATAAATAAATAAATTTTTAGCATACCACCACAATGGAGTGATGACCTGGTAAGAGATTTCAAGACGTTCTGAGGGCTATTTTGTGAATTTATTAAAGGTCGTAATAAGGGTGGCAATGAAGATAATAATTTAAGTCATTAGTTTCGTTACATTCTTGTTCTTCTTTCTTTTACAACAGTGTAACATTCCACTTTTTTGAGAACTGCGCATAATTCCCGTTGTCAAACAACTGTTCTTATTTCTAAATGAATTAAAACCGTTAGAAATGAACATTATGACAATATTAACTGAAATGCAAAAAGCCACAATCAAAATTTAATGCATTTTCTGCTCAACTATAACACCGATTTCAATCAGCCCCAGACCGATATTCAGCAAAGCGAGAAATCAGCACTTCGCAATTGCCTTCATTTGGATATCTATCTCGCAGTGTGAAATTGTATTTTGGTATATTATACTTTTGTGCGTCTAGAAATATTTTGAAACGATACTTGATGCAGGTGGTAAAGGCTATTTTCAAATACTTTTTCTGTCAATAATCATAGACAAAGAGTAAATATAGCAGTAACTTAAGAATTTTATAATTAAATATATAATTCTGTGTCGCTTTATGAAGATTGTTTTGAATTGAGTATAATTTTTTTAAGTAACGATGTTTATTTACTTAGTTTGATCCTAATAAGTTTCTTGAATAAGTAATCATCTTTCCCGTCGAGGATAAATTTATAGAACGTTCAAAAAAGCATTGAGATCATCATAATAACAAAGTGTTATTTAAACAATTGTCTCTATGGTCTAACGATCGTTAACGAGATTGGTGATCTTATTGTCCCGAATTCACTCCTAGGTTGGGTCAAATTCAGTAATTAGATTTTCCTGTCAAGAAATTCTCAGAAGCTGCCCATAGTTAAAAATTGACAGTGTAACACCGTAAAAGTACCTAAAGTTCTGCGCCTGATCTCTCTCTGGTTGTTTCGGATTACCATCGCATCGGACTGTCAGAGAGAGGACAGAGAGCGCATCTGTGCTTGCGTACGTACTCGTACAATATAAGTAATTCAGTTATCTGCTCATGGTTAGTCTCCGTTAAAAGTGGCTCCCTTGCTGAAATTTGTTTTGAAGGACATTACTGTTAACCGTTCTTATTACGGGATGAAAAGAACTTATTTCCTGTTCACCGAATCATAAACAATCTATTGTTCGATGCGAGCCTCTCACGTAGTGGTCAATGTTTTTTTTTCTTTTTTTATAGGATAGGGTAATAAACGAGCACACAGTCCACCTGACGGTAAGTGGTTGCTGTGGCTAATAGACATCTATACCTATCCTCGATTATGAATCAAAATGCAGATGCGTTGTCACCTGTCAGGACTAAGATGGAATGCCTCGTTTCCAGTAAAAATGGTCTCCGGTTCTTTACACTCACCATATGAAACACAGCAGCATTAAGCTACTGTTTCACGCTGGTATTCTGTGAGAGCGTGGTCCTTCCCTGATCGAGCCGACCTATTCGTGCTACAACTATACTTCAAATGTAACTGCAGCATGGTTCTACCACGTATAAAATTTTACTGTAAACTACGTAAAAATGTTTACTATAATCGCTTTGTTTGTCGCAGATAGAATTACCAGACGACTTGCCGGTTTGACATTGCTTCCCTTCATCGATCTTTGGAATATCCATCTGACAGATCTCTGATATTATTCTTTAATTATCTATTGATAAAACAAAACGCCTCAAACATTAATGATGGCTTCTCATGTGTAGCTACCAAACAATGAGAGGAATTTATTAAAGTAAGAAGGAAAGAAAAATGTACTTATTTGCTATTTCTTTACAAATTTTGATGGCACTGGAAATTTCATCACCAGAAGCCTAAATTGCGCTATCAAAGTTCTGAAGTACTACGGTCTAGAACAACCTCAACTATCCCAAGAAACTTTTTCCACTCCCAGGTCAGAGCAACTTGCGCGACGGGAGATCTCCCCTTTTCCTTCCACGACAGAAATAAATAAATAAATAAATAAAAAATCATTTATTCCTAGAAATAGAGCTACAGACTTGAACATTGGGAAAAAAGTGACTTATATTAAATTAATTTTAACTTATATTATATTAAATTAAATACTAATTACATATAAATTCTTATTACATATAAAAAAGGTACTGGCGGGCCCCAAACTAGGCATAGCCTGTATCTTGGGGACCAGGAGTACGGTTATCAGTTTTACTTACGTAATTAAAAGTACCCAAAATTATACAGACCAACAAATTATTTCTTAATTTAGTTTAATATTTATTTTTTATTACTAGGAAAAATATGAATACAATATTCTAGTGTGAAACGTAGATACAATTTGGTATTATTTTTGCTTTAATATTAAGTTTTCGGTATCATTATAATTTAGTGTGGCGAGATATCTTTTTATATGTTTAGCTTTCAAAGTGGTGCAATTTTTGATGTCACAGACTTTAAGTATTTTGTTATAAATATGAGGATGTGAGAACTGTGGAAGACGTTGCGCGAAAACAGACCTGGCAGCTGGAATTGGGATTTTAAATATTCGTTTAGTGATTAGGTTGTCGTAAATAGGCGACTAAATTACTTGCCCATGGGTTTTTAAAACTGCGGATAGAATATACAACTGGCGTACACTCAAAACCTCGCTATCCCGATAAAGATCGGCCGTAGGGTACCGGTAGGGCTTTTTATACATGACCTTGAGAACTGCTCTCTGTGCCCTCTCCAACTGCAACATCGTGGTTTTGGAGGCACCACCCCAAGCTGATATACAATATTGTATTAAGGATTGGCAGAGGGCAAAATAAACCATACGAAGTGTCTTTTTATCAGCACAGTTCCTGAGCAACTTCATTATGTTAATAACCCTCTTGACTCGATTTGAGAGGTATGAGATATGCTGTTTGAAGGAAAGATTGTGGTCAACAATTACACCCAAGTACCTGATCGTCTCCACTCTCGCAATACCCTCACAGTCACAATGTTGCAGAATGTCACAAGTATGGACTGGAATGTCGTTCTGGATCAACGGATTCGATGCACAGGTTTTGTGGAAACACATGTATTTGGATTTTTTCGCATTAAGTGTCAACAAATTACGATTCAGCCACCCAGCCACTTGGCCCATACCGTTCTCGGCCAGCTTTCTTACTTCTTTCCAGGATCGACCACGACATAAGACAACGGTGTCATCTGCGTAACAAATTGTTTCACACTGAAGTATTTTGAGTTCTAGAAGGTCATTCATATATAGAACAAAGAGGGTCGGCCCGAGAATACTGCCCTGGGGCACGCCGAAGGTCACCTGAAGCTGGGAACTAATGTGATCAGGCCCTATTTGCACGCTTTGGTATCGATTAGTGAGATAGCTTTGAAACCAATTCCTAGCAGTACCGCGGATTCCAAAACCTTCGAGCTTCTTCAACAATATTTGTCTAGACACGGTGTCAAAGGCCTTAGAAAGGTCCAGAAAAATACCAAGAATGCATTTACCACTATCCACCTTCGATGAAATTTGATTTATCAGCAGATTAATAGCATCCTCGGTGGACTTCCCTACCCTAAACCCAAACTGTCTATCAGAAACTAGCTTCAACTTCTCGATATACTTCAGCAGACGGATATTAACTATCTTCTCAAGAAGCTTTGAGAAGATTGTTAGGAGCGATATAGGCCTGTAATTATCTGGATTATTCTTTGGTCCAGCTTTGTAAATCGGACTTACTACCGCACACTTCCATTTGTCAGGAAATACGCCCTTACTAAGACTAAGGTTGAAAATATGAGTAAGAGGAATCAAAATTGACTCTTTAATAGATTTAATAAGGAAAGGGGTACATCCGTCAACCCCCGGCGCACTATCATTACGTAAACCCTCAATCAGCCTCTTGATTTCCAATGAATCGGTTGGCTTAAAGAAGAAAGAGTTAAGCAGAGGATTGGGAGTCCCAACGGAAGCACTCAATTTGGCCTCTGAGGTTGAAAGCTTAGACAGGATTTGATCAGCCAATTTTCGACCGGAGGAGACAAAATGACTATTACAGAAATTTAATGAAGACTTGATGTCAACATCACTTTTTAAAAGTTCCTCAGAATCTTTACTCCTTTGGGGGACCTCGCAAACATTTCTTATTGCCTGCCAAAGCTTTTTAGGATTCCGCTTATGGTTTTTTAGCTCTCCATTCTCGTGCTCAGCCTTGAGTCGGTGCAGCAGGTCATTACAATAGTTGCGATATCGTTTGTAGGTCAGATTAAGCACGACGTCATTAGGGTTCGCACGGACCTGACTATGCAAATGGTCTCTGTGTCGCATACATTTTATTAGCCCGGGAGTAATCCAGGGTTTGATGTTGTATTTAGTGCGACTCAATTTTACTTTACTAGTATGTTTGCCTATAACTGATTGTATAATCTGGTCAAAATTAAAAGTGGCCTCGTTGACGTCTTCACAGCCAGTTATTGTCGACCAGTTCATACCGCAAAGGTCCAGATTAATTGCGCCGATATCAACAATATTTCTGTACCTGTTTTTCGATTTAGGTTTATTTTCAGCAAAGCTCACACCTACCATAGGCATATAGTGATCAGTCAAGGAGCATTTGCATACAGCTGCTGAGATAGCTTGTTTGCACTTAATGAAAATGTGGTCCAAGCATGTATCTCCCCTAGTAGGCTCTGTAATGGCTGACAACAACCCGTGGGAAGCCATTAGGCATAAGTAATCAGATACCTGCAAATCAGTGTCATATTATACGAAGTTTAATTTATAGCTTATACTCGTAGCTTACGTAAAATATGCATTAACAGGGAAAATAAACCGTAAAAAATGCATATAAAAATATTAAATAAACGATTAACTAACCTTAAATATTTATTTGGTATGAAATGCTTCAAAAATAAGAGCGTCCCACTTAGAATACAATTATTTATAATAAGGCAGTGAATTTTACTCTCCACGAAGTCATTACAATTTTACCAAGTGTACTACATAATGATAATGCCGGCTATGGATTACGGTGCAAGAATAAAAAAATAGGTAGTCTGAGGAAAATCTGCTCGTTTTTGACTAGTTTTTATTCTTTGAGGAAAACCTGACAGTAATAACAATCGTCAGTTGCCATTAAAAATCTGTTGTCCCGTTTGAACTGAACAAAGGAGATCTTGAAAGAAAATTTTACAATTCATTTTACTTTTAAATTAGCTTCAACACCGCAAAATTAATATGGCCGAGAAAATCTTGAAATACATCAACACACAGCTTAAAGGACCGGTATTCAAAATACAAATTTTTGAGCGGTAAATCCTTGCTCTTTCGTTTTTCTTTATTTCTTTAGTCGATGATTTTCCTCAGGCTAGAAATTAGAAATTATCAATGGAGTTTATATAAATAAAAACGCAATAAATTAATAAAACAGATATACATTACTTTGGTACAATCTGTCTTAGGATATTGCATTTCTGTATGGGGTGGGTCTACTAAAAGCAAATTCATTATATAAATTTTGCGACGTACTTACCGTGAGACAGCTTTACATTTTAGTTTCAGTTCTAAAAATTTGTAAAACTATACCGTTTGACTCCACTGCAGATAATAGACGAAGAAAAGAATATGTAACCAAAACTATTCGCACCAAAACAGTGTTTGCCAATGATTTCTTATATTTACGCGAACACTACACGTGATTAAAACCACTTTTACGGATTTTATCGCGTTTATTTTTACTTTTAATTACTTTTATTTTTAATTCCCCACGTTTCGAGCGCTTTCCAGCACCCATGGTCACGGGGGACTGAGATGACTGACGTCCCGATGTCATTAACAATGAAACAAAAATCAAATCCGGAGTATCTTCAGCTTTTTTAATTATTGTTTATGGTCCGATCTATGCAAAATGAACTGACTATGTCCTGAGGTCTTGCAGTGGTACGCTTGGGTTTAGTTTTAGTTTTATTGATTATAGGATCCCAAGCAGGTGGTAGTACCCAGCCTCCTTCTCTATTGAAATTAGGATGTTTTTTAAATTCAATAGCCTCACGTATCATCCCTGGTAGGAACCGGTGTTCTTTCGCGAGGATTTGTGGTCTATCAAATCTGATGTAATGGTTGGGGCCGTCTAGGATATAATCACAAACTGCAGACTTCCCGGAACGTTGATGCTTCACATCAGCTATATGTTCTTTTACGCGGGTCCTAATTGATCTTTTTGTTTGTCCTATATAAGAGAGACCACATTCACAATCAAGCTTGTACACTCCTGCATCTTGTAGAGGATCCTCTACGGCCCCAATAATTACATTTTTTTAACTTACTAGTCAGAAGTTATCCTTAAAAGAGGTCCTCCTTAAAGGAGGTGTATTCGTGCATCTCTGCATGTGCGTGTATCTTTTTCATCTTGCATATCTCAAGATAATAATAATTGAATTGATTTTATTATTACATATATATATATATATATATATATATATAGAGGATACTCTGTGGCAACCCAAGTGACAAGTTGTAAAATAATAGCTCCCAACAATTTAGCAAAATTAAATATTGTAATTTGATAATATCCACCTCAATTTTTAGTTACAGTTGTTAAATAATATTTAATTGTTTTGGTAAAATAAGTAAAAGGCATAAGTATTTTAATTAAATAGTGTTTTGTGTTTCAACTAAAAGTGACAGCTGTAACGAACATCGTTTGAACTTTCTGTAAGTTATTGTAATTTTCTTGTTTTCTGTTTTCTTTTCTTTTGCTATTTACACATAATAGTAAAATGAATACACGCAACGCCAAAACGCGCCAACTGGAGAACCAACTTCAAATGGCGCGTCTAGAACTTAAGGCGTCAAAAGAGCAGTGCGAGCTGTTGCTTAAAGAAAGGGATGACAACGAAAAGGAAATAATAAATATAATTGCCAAAAATAGTCAACTAAAAAGTGATATGGTTAAGTTGCATAAAGACTACACAAATGTTTTAAAAGAAAGGGATCAGCTTCAGGAAACAGTCGATAAGTTTGACCGATGCAGCAAAGAATATGAGGAATCCCTCAGATTAATTGCTGCATTGCAGTTGTAGTTAAGTGCAATTATATGCAATTAAAACAATACTTAAATGAATTGAAAGTGTCCTAAACTCCAAGTCTGTTCAGTGAGCTCGTAGAATGTAAATCTTCAAAAACATTGCATCCCTCCACAACAATCGATTTGACTGGTGATGATTTTGTCACATCTAGAACAGCAGAAAGGATTACATGCAGTAGAAGAAAATTAAAGAAATACATAAAAATTAATAAATATGTTAGGAAGGTACAAAAGTTAATTAAAACAAAAATTAATACAAAAAATTATATAAATATATGTAAGGAAAAGCATGCATTAATTAATAAACTTAAATGATATGCAGTTGAGGTGGAAAATATGAAAAACTGTTATGAGACTGAAATAGAGTGTCTCAATTCAGAAGTTTTGTCGCTTAAAACCTCCTTACAAATTATCTCAAATAAATATGCATCGGCTCAGGTTGAGATAAAAGAACACATATTGGCCATGAATGATCTGGTAAAGTCATGTAAATGCAATGAGGAGCGCTTTGACTCCTTAATAAAACATCAGAGTGAGAATCAACGCTCCATACCATGTTCATCGGGGACAATATGTGTAAATAGCAATGACTCCTTATTTTCACCAACACTCTATCACGGTGCCATAACACAGAATAATATAATATAAAAATATAAACACTCACGCCTGTCACCCAGAGGGGTAGGCAGAGACTACGTACTTCCATATGGCACGATGCTGACATACCTCTTTCGCCTCCTTTACATCCATATATCTACGCATACATGCTCGTCGGTTAAGGGTACTTCTAACGTGGCCCATTTTCAAAATATCGCCAATTTGGTCGATAAACTTTTTCCTAGGGCGTCCCTTCCCGACTCGGCCGTTTACATCTGCCATATAAATTTGCTTTGTCACTCTTTCCTCATTCATTCTTTCCACATGACCAAACCACCGAAGCATTCCTTTCTTAATCCTGGTCACAACATCATCTTGCATACCACATTTATCTCTTATCACGCAATTTCTCACCCTGTCATTCAGATTCAACCCTAGCATATTCCTTAAAGACCGCATTTCTACAGCATTTATTCTACTTTCGTGCATGGTTAGATTTACTGGCAACCAAAGCTGGTAATTCTTCTGGTATGAATGATGAGATTGAAGGAAAAAAGGCAGAATTTAGACGTCTAAATAAGAGAGTAAAAGAAGTTGTTGAAAGGAAAAAGAAAGAAAGAACGGATAAGAATGATAGAAGGATATCTGAAAATTTCCAGGCTAACATAAAAATGTTCTGGAAACTCGTAAGAACTGCCAGGGGAAATACAAAACAGCCTATAATAAATGCTATAAGAGACGAGAATGGATGTATTCTGAATGATGAAGTTTCGAATTTAAACAGATGGAAGGAATACTTTGAAAGCGTATTTATGAGTGAAGAGTCGTCTGAACTAAATGAACTAGAAATTCCGAAAGAAGTGGAAAGGGGTATGGAGATAAGTGTAGATGAAATAATGAAAGCAATGAAAAGCATGAAAGCAGGTAAGGCAGCTGGATACGATAGAGTATCACTCGAGATGCTAAGGGCTGGAGAGGGAGTGGTGGCAGGCCTGCTGTACACCTTGTTTAATTTATGTTGGGAATTAAAACGGGTACCGGATGACTGGTGTAAAGCAGTTATAGTATATATTGGTATATAAAGGAAAAGGGTCACAGCAGGACTGCAAAAACTACCGCGGTATCAGCTTGCTTAGTATTGTGGGTAAACTGTATGCTAAGGTGTTAATTGAAAGAGTTATGAAAGAAACTGATGGAAAAATTTGGGATGTGCAAGCGGGTTTTAGAAAGGGAATGGGGTGTACAGATCAAGTCTTTTCCATGCGCATGATTGCGGAGAAGTTTTTGGCTAAAAACCAGAAAGTTTTTTGTGCATTCGTGGACTTGGAAAAGGCTTATGACAGAGTGGACAGGAATGTGTTATGGCAAACACTGAACTCATATGGGTTGAGCGCTGGTTTGATACAGGCATTGAGGTCTCTTTATAGGGACTCTAGTGCTTGTGTCAGGATCAATGGGGTCTACTCGGACTGGTTTGGCATCCAAAAAGGTGTCAGACAGGGCTGTGTAGCTTCCCCTTGGCTGTTCAACCTATTTATGGACCGGTGTTTGCAAACTTTGAAAGATGAAGAATGTTGGTTAAGAATGGGCGAGTTAACCGTCAAATGCCTTTTGTATGCCGATGATCAAGTCATATTTGCGTCATCGGAGGCTGAGTTGCAAATGATGGTTACATTAATGAACTGGGAATTAAAAGAAAGGGGAATGAAAGTGAACGCATGTAAGACGAAAGTGATGGTTTTTGAAAGAGAAGAAAGCAAAACGGTATGTGAAATAAGAATAGAAGGAGAGTTAATTGAGCAAGTGGATGAGTTTGTGTATTTGGGATGTGTATTTAGCAGGGATGGTAGATATGACAGGGATATAGAACGACGAGTAAATGCAGGGAATAGAGTGAATGGGGCACTACACTCTATTATGAAGAACCAGAATGTGTCAAAGCAGGCACGTATGGTAATTCATAATGCTGTGTTAGTCCCTACTTTAATGTATGGTAGTGAAAGCTGGGTGTGGCAGAAGAAACACAGAATAAAAACTTAAAAAGTAGTTTAAATATTAAAAAAAACATAAAGTTATTATGTATTGTGATGACATAGGTAAAAATTTGGGCATGATGTTAAATAACCATTTAAAAGGACAATTGATTAGTACTTATTGTATGCCTGGAGCATCCTTTAGTCATATAATGAATAAAGTTTTAACCAGTAAGTTTTCTCCTAATAGCACATTAATAATTCTTGTTGGAAGAAGAGGCAATGTAAACAAAAATCAATTATTAAAATATATTGATTACCTCAATACTTTAAATGTACATAAAATTATCTTGTTTACATTGCCTTACATACAGGGTTGGCCACAGGAGAATAAAATAAGATATGATTTAAATTTATTAATGAATAATTTATCATGTAACAATAATTTAAATTTGACATTTAATTGTAACAATTATACCAATAGAATTAATTTAATAGATATTAATAATTTAATTAAGAAATTTTTGACTACAGATAGGTATTACCTATCCAAATATAATTTAAGACAGATAGCAAATGTGCTATCTTATTATTTATATATTAACTCAGCCAAGGACTTGGCTACCCAGACATCTGCTCCTATTGAGCAGCATAATGATTTGACATGTAATTTGGAATCCGTTCCAAGTAATTTAAATTAGAAAATGAGGCAATAGAGGTAATCTCTAGCAGTTATAATAATTTAAATAATTTAGAATGTAGCTTACAAATCCTTAATAGTTGCAATTGTATAACTCCACAAAATGATAATAAAAATTGTTTACACCTGGTGCATCAGAATTTACAAGGCATGATAGGCAAAGAGCTAGAAATTGAATTGTTTTTAAATAGCAACAATATTCATATTTTATGTATTACTGAACATTGGTTAAAAGCTCATAATTTAATGTTTAACTTTAGTAATCACTAGGTGCTTAGTTCTTTCAATAGAGAAACGATTTTAAGAGGTGGCTCCTTAATTTTAGCTAGTAAATTATTATCATATAAAGAACGTAAAGATATTGTGAGCCTCTCTGTTGAGCGAACTGTAGAAATGGCATGTGTTGAGATTGAGCACCTCATTGTTGTGAGCGTTTACAGACCCCCATGTTCTTTATATGATACTTTTGAAAAAATTATGGAGGAAGTTTTCGCTAAGCTTAATAAACAGAATAAATCTGTTGTAATATGTGGAGACTTTAATATCAATCTCCTAGAATCTTCCTCCACTAATATTAAATTTAGATCATTGTTTAAATCTTATGGTCTTTTTAATTTATTTTTGAAGCCAACACGTATTGCTGAATCTAGTGCAACATGTATAGATAACATTTTTACAAATGTTAAGCCGTTCAATAAATGTATAATTCAAAAATTGAGCTCTGATCACTGTGGACAATTTGTTGCATTACCTTATGTTCACAAAAAGCAAGTAGATAAAAAAGTAGTGTTTGTTCCAGTAAATGCACATCGCTTGAAGAAGTTTAGAAGTAACATAGTAAAAAAACTTCCGTTACTTTCATACCAAAGTAATCCAAATTTTTTGTATGCAACATTATTTAAGCTCATTTGAAATGAATTTAATAATACTTTTACTTCTAAAACATTCTCCTTGAATAATCGTAAAGCATTTAATGAATATACCTACCTACCAGGTATACCTCAATCTTTAAAAACTAGATTGTACAACCAATGCGTGTTGCCAGTGATTACTTACGGATCTGAGACGTGGTCCTTCACTGCTGACCGTATGAGGACGCTCAAGGTCGCTCAGCGAGCTATGGAGAGGGCTATGATCGGAGTTTCTCTGCGTGATAGACTCAGAAATGAGGATATCCGCAGTAAAACCAGAGTGACCGACATAGTCCAACGGATTAGTAAGCTGAAGTGGCAATGGGCCGGCCATATAGCTCGAAGAACCGATAACCGATGGGGAAGAAAGGTTCTCGAGTGGCAGCCTCGTACCGGTAGGCGTAGTGTAGGGCGACTCCCCACTAGATCCCCACGAGGAGTGACGACCTGGTAAGATATGCAGGAAGTCGATGGATGCAGGTGGCTCAGGACCGTGCTTTGTGGCATTACTTGGGGGAGGCCTATGTTCAGCAGTGGACTTGTGAAGGGCTGTAATGATGATGATTTAATGAATGGGCGACAGTAGGAGTCCATAAGAGTAGACAAAGGTTATATGAACTTTACAATGAAAGGTCATATAAAGAATTTAGGGAATATGTAAAAAAATATTCCAAAATATTTAAAAGAGTGTGCACCTTAGCCAAGTCATTGTATTTAAGCAACAAAATAAAGACTGCTTCAAATAAAATTAAAATGACATGTAGTATAATTAATAGTGAAACTGGTAAGGTCAACTCTCTCAATTCTATTTCTATTATATATTGAATTAATAATTATGTTTTTATTTGTTTCAATTGTTTTGGATACTTTAATAATTAATACATATTCCAGACATTTTGTATTATTCTTTGTTATATTTCATAATACTGGCACCTGTAAATTGATTAAAATGTTTAAATTGATAGTTGATAACCGCAGTTTAAATATTTTGAATTTTATCAGTAATCTTGCTGCCCATCTCCTATTTTACTTCCCATATGTGGATATAGCGTAATAGATTCTCTCTCGCCGTTGCTACACGGCGAAATACACGGGTAGAAGCAATATTAATATGTAATCCCTAATTGTTTTGTGCATCGGCTTACCATTACATAAATAAGTTAATGTTGGAGTGCATAATGTTTTATTTTAAAATAAAACAATATTCGTATTTTACGTTTAGATTTTTGCACTTTACTTATTTTTCTTTTCACGCTTGTAGAATGAAGAAGAACAATATGTTAAAAAATTAGTTGAAAAGTGAAAATACTAACTGTTATTCATATCTACTACTGCTAACATTTATTTAAAGTAAATTGGTTGCAGTTATACATATACCGGCTGCCTTATTATCAACTAGACTTATATTCTTTCGTTTCATAACGTTATTAAAATGCCGGCGATAGATGCGAATGAAATTAGTAAATAAAATCTTTCAGAAATGAGACGAGGTCTGTGCCCAGCTGTGAGTAAGCGTAGTAAAGCCAATGTAGGCTTCTCACTAGATTAAGTGACGACCTGGTAAAATATGCGCAATTCATGCATATATTGCAATGCATGCATATGGCTCAGGACCGATGTTTTGTGGTATTCCTTGAGGAAGCCGTTCAACTTTACGTCGAAAATATATATGACGATTAGACAATATAATAAACTTATAATGCATGTTGCAAAACAAAAATGTTGAACGTACAACATAGACACATGAGTAAATTTGTTCCACAACAAAAAAAATTATTACTTATCGCAAATTTTTGTTGTTTACAATCTATGTTCTGTCATATTTTTAATTTTCGTTCTAATTAACGAAAATTGCACTTATTTTAATGAGCTGCTACTACAAAAGTACAATAATCGTAAATGCTATCACAGTTTTGCAAAGGAAAAGGATTTTAAATAGCAGGCGAGGTGAGTAACGCTATACTGAAATGAGAATGTGGAAGGGGGACTTCGTTAGCAAAAGATTTTTCACAGCGCTCTCGGCTGATTGTCACGATCTGAATATTTACTGTAATTTAACAGAATATTCTGAACTTTAAGCATTGTGGAATAAAGTTTGAAATAGTTTCATCGTTTATCAAGAACGTGCAATAGGGACAATGGTCGGATAAAACTCTCCAACACAAAGGTTTGCCAGAAATGTAACAAACTCAATGTCTAATTAAATGGTATATTTTTTCGTTGCCTTCAGGAATTGAGTGATTGAGTGATAAAGAATCTCTTTAAAAATGCACCTTCTTTTTAAACAATTTTATAAAATCGTAAATGCAGTAAATTATTGTAGGTGTCAATAATTTTTTACCAAGATAAAGAAGGGTGTGTACATTTTAATCTTTTTAGTATGTTGATTATGCAGTTTAACTATAACTAATTGGATTAAAGATTAATTTGAAAAAAAAATTAGTTTTGACACAGATTTACAAATGTACATAATATGTATGTTTCTTATTGTTTGGAATTTATATATGAGTATTGACTCAAACATTCTATATGATATAAGTATACGTGGAGAAAAGGGATATGTTTTTATCCCTTGGCCAAATTTGGTTTTAATAAGTTTAATTACGAGCACAGGTAAATCCGTCGGGGCTGCCATACCCTACCCCGAAATCAACTAAAATTTTGCGTTGTTATGAATTGTGACTAATTGAAATTATGTTGAATACGTACATGCGTAGTCTTTAATTGATATAAGTTGCTGCATCTCTTAGCCTTTTATGTAGAAATTTTAAACACGGCAATGGCAGCCCGACGGATGCACAAGATGAGCCCAGGGAACTCAAAACTATGAACAGAAATCTCCATATGCTGCTACTCCAGTGGGCCCAAATAACACAGGAGGCCTACTATCACACAAAAAGTTGGGTGTGGTTACGCGAGTGATGATAAGAGATTACATTAAGATCAGTGAAGGATTATCCAATGGCAGCATGGAAGTAGTTCGGGGTTTTTAGTAGGAAAGGAAAGGAAAGACCAGTTGAAAGATGGAGAACAGCCTTAAAAAGTCCAAATCCAATTTGATTACTGTTTTATTAGCCGAAGTTACTATGAAAGATTCGTAAGAAGCGCTTTGCACCAAACACGATCAAAGGCATTCGCTATGTCCAAACTACTAGCTAACTCCTTCCTCTTGGACTCTACTGCCTCTACCCATTTATTGAAAAGGTAGTCCAGAAGATTACCAGCTAAGCAACCCCGACGGAAACCGTACTGGCGGACACTAATCAGCTGGTGATCGTTCAAGGTACCGCATAAGTTGGCTGTTAATAATGGACTCCATTATTTCAGAGAATTAATTAATGTCCTCCAGACCGAATTTCGGCCACGGCGGCCTGCCTCAACAGAGGCTAGCCATCGGCGCAGGACGGGATTATAGTGCCCAAGTGTATGCGCAAGCAAAGGTGCACTCTCTATTCCCTCACTCACAACCGGTGAGAGATCAGGCGCAGGACCAGCGGTTTTACGTGCTTTCCGAGGCACGAGGGTGAGATACCGCCAACTTCCTGACTAAGGGCAACTACTGAGAATTTCTTGAAGGAAAAACTCAGTAATTAATTTTTTGGCCCGACCCGGGATTCAAACCATCAGGACCTCATGATTAGCAGTCGCATTACTACAAGCACTAGACCAACGAGGCAGTCGTTGATCTTCCTCGACAAGGACCAATTCTTTATTTTAGAAAATAAGGAGGCGATGGCGATAGACCTAAATTGGATAAATCAGAGTAATTACCGTTTTTAGGGATCGGTTGCACGAAAGATATCTTCCATGATTTTGAAACTACGCCTAGAGAGTAGGAGTACCGAAAAAGATGCGTTAAAACCGGTTCCAACTCCGGAGCACACGTTTTCAGCATAATAGGAGAGACGCCATTAGGCCCACTTGACTTGTTGACGTCAGGGTTGGGTAAACACCACAACCTACATGGAGCACTAACACCGCTGGATGGTCGGTGGTGTGTTCCCCCATCATCAAGGGTCAAGTTGGACGCAAAGAGGAGCCCAAGAGATCGGCTTTGTCCTTTGTGGCATGGGCCAGTGAGTCATCCTCTCAGCAGAGATGTGGGAGATGGCTGACAGAAATTCCCTTGGACAGCCTAAGCGAGTGCAAAATGTACGAGTTCCCGAAGGAAGAGGAACTAGTTTCTCGCCGATTCTGCCGATAGGCTCTGTCTTTGCCTTGGCAATGACAATTTTGAAAGACCTGCTTATGGCGTAATACAGTTTTGCAGGCCATACCACTGAAAAACTTTTAGTAGAATAAGAATTTATGATGGCGATAGCCTATAGCGTTTGTAGCGATGGATAGATGATAGCATTTGAAAAGTTACAGCGACTGAGAAGCACGTTGCGCTGATCACAAGTTCAGAAAGCCGAAGAAAGACCACAAAGCTGTCTTGATCTAGATCAGATATTATGCCATTAACCTAGTGATTACTCTAAGAACCAAATATGCTATTTGAAACCGATAACCGGATCTAAATCGGTCAAGCCTCTCGAGGTAATTTTCGAGTTCGCTATAAGGAGAGAAAAATATTTATTGCAGCGACTCCCAGTGAGGTTACACCATAACTCTTATCTAAGGACCATTGCCTATAAATCATAAAACCTTTACAGTAAACCGTATTTAAATTGGTCAAACCGTTTTGAAAATATGTGGGAAAATTCGTTTGCACACACAAATAAATAAACAAACAATCTCTCACTCTACTGTCTCGCTAAACGTATACACCTTTTACGTTCGATCGTGGGTAAACATGACGGCAAAGACGCTGTACTTTAATGAAAATATGTCACTTTTTACAAACCAAATATTTAATCTTAAGACAACCGCTTATGCTAGCGACTTGCTCTTCAGTCTTATTTAAGTATGTTAAGCATTACTTTAAAATCACTGAAAGGAACGTATTTTTCTTGAGACTTGTCAAGAATAAGTTTCGTTATTTATTTAAGTGGCTAAGACTTCTTTACCTCATTAGTGGAGAAATTTAGTACACTATTAAAACTATAAAAACGTCACTTTTCTTGCGACGTTGGCTGCATGAGTATACTATTATTTAACCTATTTGTGTAAAGAAGTGCCACTTCTTACGTAACAGCAAAAGTATGGTGTTATTTGCCGCTGGTATTTTGTGCATATGAGATCCTTTTTTGGTCAGAATGACCCATTTTGTTGAGCTATTATATACTCTTATATAGCTGCTATTATTTATTCGTTAACCAATTTAAATAAAATTCACACTTTAATTTTCCCTATTTTATTTTTGATTCATTAACAGTTTAATCATAGTTTTATTTTTAATACATTTGTATTGCAGACTATACTGAACACTGTACTAGAAAACATTATCGGAAAATGTATTTTATTACGCTCTTATAGCACTCGTTTTCCATTTTATTAGAGTTCTAACGCCTCGTCAATTATCTTCTGCGCGAAGCAGCTCGCAATAAAAATTTAATGTCTTCATTTGGTTTTTTTTTTTTTTTTTTTTTTTTATAGAAGAGGGGGCAAACGAGCATGCGGCTCACCTGATGTTAAGTGACTACCGCCGCCCATGATCAACCGCAACACCAGGAGAATTGCGGGTGCGTTGCCGGCCCTTTAGAAAGGAGTAAGCTCTTTTCTTGAAGGTCCCCAGGTCGTATCGGTCCGGAAAAATCGCCGGTGATAAACTATTCCACAGAGAGGTTGTACGTGGAAGAAAGCTCCTTGTGAAACGTACAGTGGTGGACCGCCAAGCATCCAGATGGTGTGGATGGTATCGGGACGTTTGCCGTGTCGTGCGTTCACGAAATTTGGCGGCTGGGATTAATCCGAACAATTCCTCAGAGCACTCCCCGTGATAGATGCGATAAAATACGCAAAGAGATGCAACATCTCTTCGCAACGCCAGTGAATCGAGCCGATCGGAAAGCACTCGGTCGTCGACGATTCGAGCCGCTCTGCGCTGGATGCGGTCAAGTGGAAGGAGCTGGTACTGGGGAGCCCCAGCCCAGAGATGGGAACAGTATTCCATGTGCGGTCGAACCTGCGCCTTGTAAAGTTGCAGGCGGTGTGCCGGCATGAAATACTGCCCCGCTCTGCTGAGCACGCCAAGCTTTTTAGAGGCCAATTTGGCCTTCCCTTCCAAGTGACCACGAAACTGCACGTCACTCGATATGTCGACGCCGAGGATTCCGATACTGGCTGAGGCAACAAGGGGAGTGCCTTGAAACTGAGGGGATACGACAAAGGGGTTCTTTTTAGCGGTTAACGCGCAAACTTGTGTCTTCTGGGGGTTAAACTGGACTAGATTTAGTCGTCCCCAATCCGAGACTCTGTTCAGCAAAGACTCGACTTCAGACACAAGTTTGTCCCGGCACTCGGAGACGTTTTCCCGAGAAATATTGGCTCGGCCGGTGTAAAGAGCATCACCAGTGCTGTCATCTGCATAGCAATGAATGTTACGGGTATGCAACATATCATTGATATGCAGAAGAAACAGCGTTGGCGATAGCACGCAGCCCTGTGGAACACCAGCATTAATAGGCTTGCAATCGGAGCTTGCACCGTCTACAACGACCTTGATGCTCCGATCTGCAAGAAAGCTGGTGATCCAATCGCACAATTTCTCGGGAAGCCCATAGGAAGGGAGCTTCGAAAGAAGCGCTTTGTGCCAAACCCGATCGAAGGCCTTCGCAATGTCCAAACTAACGGCCAATGCCTCCCCCTTGAACTCTACTGCCTCCGCCCATCTGTGAGTGAGGTAGACCAGAAGATCACCAGCTGACCGACCACGGCGAAAACCGTATTGGCGGTCACTAATCAGCTGGTGATCCTCAAGGTACCTCATGAGCTGGCAGTTTACAATGGACTCCATTGTTTTGGAGAACAAGGAGGTGATGGCGATTGGCCGGTAGTTGGACGGGTCTGAGCGGTCGCCTTTTTTAGGGATCGGGTGGACGAAAGCAGTCTTCCATGATTTTGGGACTACGCCTAGGGAGTAGGAGTACCGGAAAAGACGCGTTAAAACCGGTGCCAACTCTGGAGCACACGTCCTCAGCACAATTGGGGGGATTCCGTCAGGCCCACTCGACTTGTGGATGTCCAGGGAGAGGAGTGCTTTGCGAACCGAGCGCTGTGTGAACTGCACTTCCGGCATGGAGCACTCACACCGCGGGATGGTCGGCGGCGTACTCCCCCCGTCATCGAGAGTCGAGTTAGACGCAAAGAAGGAGCCTAGAAGATCGGCTTTCTCCTTTGCAGTATGGGCCAGTGAGTCGTCCTCCCTGTGCAGAGATGGAAGAGATGGCTGACAGAAATTCCCCTGGACAGCCTTGGCGAGAGACCAGAATGCACGGGTTCCAGAAGGAAGGCGAACGAGTCTCTCGCCAATTCTGCCTATGTGCTCTGACTTTGCCTTGGCAATGACTCTTTTGAAGGACCTAGAGGCGGAATTATACTTCTTTTTTAGAGCGCTGGTGTTTACATCCCGGGACGCTGATGCATCAACCCAGGCTTGGTAGCACTCCTGCTTATAGCATGATGCTATTTTACAGGAGCGACCAAACCATGGCTGAGATTTGCCTCCAATGGGCACCACAGAGGAAGGAATAAAAAGTTCCATACCCTGAAGTACCACATCAGTAACAGAATCCGCAACAACGTTGGGATCATCCGGCGAGAAGCAAACCCGCCCCCAAGGGTAGGATGCAAAGAAAGACCGCATCCCATCCCAATCGGCTGACCTATAGTGCCAAACACGGCGGCAGCCTGCAGAATGCAACCGCGATTTCAGCGTGAGTGGCACAACACTCCGGACCAGACAATGGTCCGAGGAGCCTAAAGGGGCGTCGACGGAAATCTGATATCCGTCCGGGTGAGAGGTCAGCAGAAGGTCCAACAGGGAAGGTGCATGATCCTCCACATCTGGAATCCGCGTAGGCGAAGTAACCAGTTGTGTCAGACCATATGCCAAGGCAAAATCATGAACAGATCTCCCCGCATGATCGGTTAAACGTGAACCGAGCCATTCGGCGTGATGGGCGTTAAAGTCGCCGAGGATCACGATCTCTGCAGAGGGGATCTGCTGTAGCAACGAATCTGCAGCCATTTGGACGTGGTCGAAGAGTCGGTCTGTTTCGGCATTACCGCTGTGGGACCTATAGAGGCACCCGTAGACGCGCGGATGGTCGTCGCTGTCTACGCGTAGCCAAAGGATGGACAGGTCCGAACCTTCAAGTCTGCCGAGGCGTCGAGAACAGATGTCCTCTCTGACGTAAACGCAAACTCCAGCCCGAGGCACAAAGGAGTGTTCCAGTTTGTACCCCGGGTAGGAGAGATACGAAACATCAGCCGGAGAGGACACCTGCGTCTCGGTCAGAAAGAGCAGAGCCGGCCTCGCCGTCTCGAGATGGTAGTGGACGGCGTTTAGGTTAGAGTGAAGTCCCCTGATATTGCAGAAATTCACGGACAGCGTGGCAGGGGTCGCCTTGGTCTTGTTGCTCCGTTTGCCCCGAGCAGTTGTAGTCTTGAGCGGAATTTCGCCCCCCCCAGAATACGCGGGGCAGCCTGAGCACCCACGCTCAGAAGTGGAGAAACATGGTCGTGGATGCTCAGCGAGGGATTCTCCAGGGGTGCTGGTACCCTCCTGGGGTAGTCTATCTTTATTTAATTCCGCTACCATGTTGATGGGGGGGGGGGGGGATTTGGGCCTCCGGCCACCTGCACTCACCGACGAAACGCGGAAGCAGAACTTCCACTTCACGCCGGTATTCTGTGAGGTCGTGGTACCACCCCGGTTTGAGCCGGCCCATACGTGCAACAGCAAAGCTGCCGCATGGCTCTACCACTGTTAAAATTCTGCGCTCTGAATTTCATTACATAAAATTAAATTGAAAATAGATGAATATCATTTCATGAATAAAAATCGCTTAAGTACTTGCTTGAATATGTGGCATAATAGATATTTGAAAAGATACTTCTATAACAGAGCAATTTGAGTTTGGTTCCTCTGTTTAATTTATATATTTAATTTTGAGAATAATAAATTACTACCTATTTTCCTTTTTCAATCAGTATCCATATGTTTAAAGTTGTTTTCCTTTATCTTAAGAAATTCATATTTTATATATGAATTTCTATATCTTTATATATATAAAGTACGTGTCACGTTGTTTGTCCGCGATGGACTCCTAAACTACTTAACCGATTTTGATCAAATTTGCACAACGTATGCAGTTTGGTCCAACTTGAGAGATAGGATAGCTTACATTTCAATTTCCAGGTATATATAATGTACTCTGTGATTTCAATTGATATTCGCAATATTATTTTCTTCCAAATTATATTTGTATATAATTTGACAGTCACAATACATACGCTTTCAAGCGCATTGACGCATGCGCAGTACGTACCCGTACTGCGCATGCGTCAATGCTACGTTTGAAACGGTTCCTTTAAAAACCAAAAAAGTCTCAATAAAGCAATTTACATTTTTGCAATACGTTAGCGATGACATGTTTTGTCAAAATTACGGGAATAATATTTTGATTACTTATTTGTGACGTATGTCTTTTTTATTCTTTACAAATATTTAAAAAATTAAAATAAAAACAAAACATATAAAAACTTCACGGACATTCTCCTTCTCTCTAACCTCCATGGTTGCTACTTAAGTGAGATATGCGAAAATATGCCGTTTTGTGGATTATCTTCTTAATATATATAAATTACGTGTCGTGTTCTTAATATATAAAACGTACGTTGTTTGTCTGCGATAGGCTCCTAAACTACTTAACCGATTTTAATGAAATTTGCACACCATGTGCAGTTTGGTCCAACTTGAGAGATAGGATAGTTTTTTGCCCATGGTAACCCACAATTTATTTTTTGCGAATTTAAGGATTCTTAATAGGAAATGACAGGGTCGTAGGAAAGGGCAGAACAACGTCTGCCTAGCAGGCTAGTATATATATATATATATATATATATATATATATATATATATATATATACATATATATATATATATATATATATATATATATATATATATATATATATATATATATATAGCAGGCTACATTACCGCTGTTATTTCCATTCGCATCGTAACTTTAGTGGTTGTAAACAATTATAGAATTTTTCAGTCGATAAAGTCGCAATAGCCGCCCGAAGTCAGGAATTTGGCGGTGTGTGTATGTATGTATACCCCATATTCATTGTGGCTGGATTTGATCATTCTATATGGCGTTTAACTTCGGTCGATGTTTGTTGGGGGGAGCGCGTTAGTTTTTTGGCATTCATCGCATTCAGCGTGTGGAGCGAAGCTCAAGTATATATATACACACACATATATATATATATATATATATATATATAAGATTTGGCGCAATGACATGATAATGGCCAAAATTACTGATTATTAATAAAAACTTAACAGATCGTAGGAGCTAAGAAATCTCCGAATCAAATGTTCATAATACGTAAGCAAACTGTGTTTGTATCCGAAAACAAAATTTATGAGAAATCAAAAATTATCACATAGAAAAATATTAAACAGTAGAAACTGAAAGAAGCAGTGATTAGTTTTTGAAAAAAATATTGATACCTGTCTATATATACCGGAAGTACTTCAACCAACTACTCTCCAGTATAACTTACTTATTTCATCAATCTAATAAAAATATTACAACATATTCCATTTGCTCAATCTCAATTCCTCTAAAGACTGGGTAATGGTAATGCTACAAATAAAAAAAATATTGTTTGCATACTGCGCACTCAATAAGGATCTTATATGCATTCAAGCGACATATTATGTGTTAATAAAATTTCTACAGACAACCAAATGAAACCGATGTTTTATATTATATTTATTTATTTTAAAGAATACGGAGAGCAAACGAGCACACAGTTTATCTGATGAAAAGAACATGCCGTAACCCATAGGCAATTCAATTAAAAATCAAAATGCAGATGCATTGGCACCCTTGAGAGCAAAGATGAAATTCCTCCCGTTAGAAGGGTTTCCGGTTCTCTACACTCACCACACGAAGCACAGCAGTATTAATCCGCTGTATTACACTGGTATTCTGTGCGTGTGTGGTCCCTCCCCGGTCGAGCCGACCCATTCATGCTACAACTATAATATAGCTGCACGTACAATAATATACGCATATATTTGTAGTTCGTTCATATAATAATTAATAAATAATAATAACAGACTGCGCCATAGTAGTGTGACTGCTGATCATGGGGTCCTGGTTCGAATCCCGGGTCGGGCAAAAAAACCAATTATTGAGTTTTACCGTCAAGACATTCTCAGTATCTCAGTAGTTCGGAAAGTACGTAAAGCAGTTGGTCCAGCACCTGATCTTTCTCCTGTCGTGTCGGTATACCGTCCCATCGGATTATAAGAGTGAGGAAATAGAAAGTGTACCTGTGCTTGCGCATACACTTGGGCACTATAACCCTGTCCTGCGCTGATGGCTAGTCTCCGTTGAGGCTGGCCGCCGTGACCGGTATTTGGCCTGGAGGATATTATAATTAATAAATATCCATGTAGTAGCTACGGAAGAAAAACCACTATCCCATATCATTCCTTGGGTGTCGTCAGAGGCGACAGAGGCAAATGAAGCAGGAGATAGGCAGCATGTTTTTGATTAAAACTCAAATTAATTTAAAAAATAAACTACCGTTGCCATCCAGCCTGCCAACCGTGGCGACTATGGTAAACATCCACCGTAAGAGGCAGTTTATCAGGAAGGCCTATGTTCAATATTACACTATGGATAGGCTGTAATGAATGATTGTATAAATTGGAATAAGTAAGTAAAAATTGCTGCGCAATGGAAACTTTTCAAATAGAATTAACTCAAGAAAATAAAGATATTTTATTCAATAATATCTAGAGGTAGAAGGGTAGCTAAGGAGATAAGTAATCGGAACTATGCAAAGAATATTATAATATTCTTTGATTATTTACGAATACGCGAGCAACTTAGGTTCGATCCCCGTCGGCATCAGTGAAAATGATAATTGCAGTCTTAAGTGTCGCCAAGGTGAAGAAAAATATCGTGTCTGAGAAATTAAAAACAGTAATTCAAAGATATGCAAAGTCCGTCAACATGCACTGGGGCAATACAGGGGCCATTTTCTTTCCATGAAACCCTCTGTTTCTAAAATAAATTTGTAAATATTTTGTGAACATTGACTGGTTCTCTCCAATGTTCACAAATCTTCTCTCCAATCTTCTTGCTGATTCTTCCCAAGACGGAGATTTTTTTTCGAAACAGTGGTAAAGTAAAAAATTTACTTTCAAAAATTGACTTTTAATTTCCTCGCCCAGCAAAGTTGAATCCGTCGATTGACCTCTCGGTCGAAGTTGGACTTATCTAGTCGGACTTTTTGTCCCAGGTGAACGTACTCGTCAACAACTTCGAGCTTAGTGCTCGCAACAAGTACCGGCATAGGTGTGACATGGACATTAAACATGATCTTTGTTTTTTCAAGAGTTTCGGGGACATAACGTCACCCTGTCTTACACCTCTCTGCAGTTGGATACGTCGATCCGTTACAGCCAATGAAAAGTCAAAGAAAGATAATGCTGCTGTGCAGATACGTACACGTAAAATATTTGAAATTAATCTTTTAATTAATTTAAAGCCGACTGCATAGAACAAAAAAGAAATATTTAGTTCCGTTATGTGAAGTTGAAGGTGGTGCTGAGATATAGTTCTTTTAATGAAAAGGTTAAAAAGCGAGCACTTTGTCTACCTGGTAATAAGGGGATGTTGTGGCCCGGTGTGTGTGGGTGTATAAATATATCTAGATTAATAATCTGAATCTAAATACGTTTTCACCCCAGAGCATTATTCTGCTATAAGCGTTATTCTGATGTTTCACGCTAATGTTCCGTAAGAGCATAGTCCTATCCCGCCTGAGTCGACGAAAATTGAATTAAGGTTAAAGTTTTAGTACCTATTTTTCGTTAGAAAACAGTATACCATCTACGCCAATCGTAAACAACGACTGGTGTAAGTCAATATTCAGACCAAGATCATAGTTGCGAGACATTTGGTATTATCTTCAATTACTAATCTACCTATTTCCTGTAATGGAAGAAGCTATTGAGCAACGGTAGACCGTTTCACGCATATTCCAGCAAATCGGGCTCAATTTCTGTCGGTAAATATGAAATCGTTATTTGCAATTTGAACTTCATTTGAATTTAGCAAATTTGTATAAAACCAAACAGAACAATTTGCCACTTTGTTTGGCGTATGTGGAGTATGCTAGTATTTATTGGAAGCACTACGGTCGAAGTTGTCGACGAGTAGGTTATCTTATGCCACAATTATTCAAGAAGCCAGAAGCGGCCCCACAGGAAGTGTACCTGGTCGAGCCTCGACGGTTCGACAAAAAATGAGATTGACTTCATTATGACGACCAGACGCCAACTGTTCAGTGATGTCTCAGTGATCGCAAGGGTGAAAACTGGCGGCGATCACCGAATGGTTAGAGGCACACTGAACCTAAACGTTAAGTTGGAGAGGTCTCGTCTAATGATGTCAACGCTCCGTCCCCCTCGTGCTCTAATCCAGAATCCCGAAACCTTTCAGCTCGAGTTACGTAACCGCTTTCAGTGCCTAGAAGATTGCAATGCAGTGAACGATATGAATGCCAAGCTCGTGGAAACTGTCCATACGGTCCGAGCTAAGTTCTGCAAGACCCGCCGCAGAAGAACACAAAAACTCTCCGATCACACTCTTAATCTCATGGCTGTTAGACGGGAGATGAGGCTGCAATCGTCAACAGATTTGATAGCATACAGGCAACTGAACAGACAGATCTCCAAATGCATGCGGCAAGACTTACGCAACTTTAATACTGCTCGTATTAAAGAAGCGATCGAGCGGAACCAGGGCTCCAAAGTCTTTGCCAGAGATCTGTCTGCCAGAAAGAGCCAACTGTCAAAGCTGAAGACTGAGTGTGGCAACATCGTTTCCGGGACACCTGAGATACTGAGTGAGATTGAGAGGTTCTACGGGCAGCTGTACACATCATCGTTGGATCCACACGCAAGTGTGAAAGATGTGATGTGATAAGGAAAACATCATACGAATATCCACATATCTAAGAAATTTAAAAAATATAAATATATTTTGATATAAGATATGCGAATTCCCAATGATAGCGCGGTGGACACGTTCTTGTTGTAAAATAGAAATGACTAGACTGGCACTATTTTACCATTTATATAAAGTAGCAGTCATTATTTTTTCCGCAGTTAGGTAAATAGCTTCTCTAAATCGATCTGAGAGGATTATAAACTAAAAACGGCACGTTTGTTTCATTAGTTGTTGAGTTACAAATCTCCATGAAATAACAATATACCGCGTGGTGGCGGTAAGGAGCTTTAATATGATGATTAACATGATGTTAAAAGCATAAATATTTAGGTGCAAGAAAGCTTGAAGGAAGTAGGTTTTTCATTATGTGTTTACATTTTAAGACGTGTCCCGCATTCACGTTTAATTTGGTTCCGGAACGTTAATAAAAATACGAAGGTAATGGTAGATTATCAATTTTTAACTGAGTTGGAAAAAGTGGAGGTCCTATATTTGATGCATTTGTCTTTTCTTATGTTCCTGAGTTTGATTCTTGTTTGAGTCATGATTCTTTTTCATTAAATATTCTCTTCAAAGATTGGACATATAGGATTTTTTATGTAACTATAGAAGACATTGTACTTGCAACCTTGATATTTTTCTTAGTCCATTTAAAAGAGAAAAATGTTATCTGGAGTAGTGACAGCTCAGGGAAGAGAAAGCATCTTGATTGACATAACCAAAGTAATTTAATGATCATAATTATTACAAAAGTGCAAAAATAGGTTACAACGGTGGTCCAATACTATGTTTTTTATTGAATAGGTGACAGGAGTGCTCTAACGACAGTTTGAATAAAAATTCCACCTTTAAGTGTTGAAGTTTTTAATGTAACTATTTAACGACAATGAGATTGTGATGGAACACTGTAAAGGATAAAAAAATATTAAAAAGTAAAAGGCGACTTCAAATAACCAGAAGGAATAAAACAATATGACATTCTGAAGTGCGCACTATAATTCTTCTATATCCTCGTTTTTATCACCGCCTTCAAAATGTGAAATTAGTAACGCGAGAGAGAGAGAGAGAGAGAGAGAGAGAGAGAGAGAGTAAGACAGTAACACGAGACTAGTAGTTTTTTATTCACTTTTTTCAGTCGCATGTACTAATTTATGCCGGAATTAATACTCTTCAATAAACAATAATTCTTATTGTACCTACACCACGTTTTTAACACGTTGCATTTCTCCTATCTCACTGCATATTGGATAAACTTCATGTCGAATGCAGTATTTTCAAAGTTAAAGCAGATAATGAAGACTTAGCGTGTATAGTCAGTTATCAAATTTTTACTTATTGAATATTTCACAATACACTGATCTATATATTAAATAAAGGTTTGTATGAGTAAAATAGCAAATAAAATTATTTTTTTATAAAATAAGTTACAAATATCATTAGGGATTATGTAAATCGAGACGCCAGTAACATAATTAGCACCTCACTCAGAGGAAATTGACATTCTTTGTCGCCATTGAAATACTATACCGCATTTTCAGACAGGTCATTTGCACCGAATCGAGTTACGAAATCGCTTTAGGGAATATCAAACAGTAAAAGAAGTGGGTAGTATGGAGGAAATCCCAACTATAAGGGAATATATGATAGAGAGAAATTTAACAAAAATCTTATTAATTTTTAAGAACAAAAAACTTATTAAACATTTTGGAAGAAGTATTTATAAACTTAGACATGAACCGCACCCATATAACCGAACTTAATTTCTTCCTCATCGTCATCATCGTTACAGCCCATCACAAGCCCACTGCTGAACTGAAGCTTAGCCCAAGGAATGCCGCAAGGCACAGTCCTGGGCAATCTGTAACTATCGTAACCGATTGAAAAAAAATCACTAACAATATTGTATTTTTTATGTCGATGAATGAATTCATTTTATTTCATTTCTTCTTCTTCCTGCATTAGTAGGTAATCCCTGAATGGAGTTATATTCTAACAGTTTTTTTCTACTTCTGCATCATAAGCCCGCAAAAGTACATGGCTGAACATGGGCCTTTCCTATATGCCTTGCTTAGTAATGCTTCGCATCTTTGACGATACTCCTCGTCGCCAGTTAAAGTGTTTGTCTGGCCTAAACAAGAAGTTGTTCCACAAAACTAAGGGCAGCTATTCTATTTCTCGTCACTGCTATTTAAAACCTTGCACCTAATGAAACAATACCAAATAAATTCGTTAATGATTTCATCATTCCGACTTGATCTTTTCTTGATTATTTTATAATTAGTAGTGGACGAAATTCGACTGTAGTTAAATTAATATTAGGTTTGTATATTAAGCACGCCGTACTGCACACATACACATATATATATATATATATATATATATATATATATATATATATATATATATATATATATATA
Source organism: Parnassius smintheus behrii (assembly GCA_036936625.1). Lineage (NCBI taxonomy): Eukaryota > Metazoa > Arthropoda > Insecta > Lepidoptera > Papilionidae > Parnassius > Parnassius smintheus. Next base: position 49,339,047 of record JAUPFT010000004.1, read on the forward strand.
TATATATATATATATATATATATATAACATATCTAATACATAAGTTATAAAATAAACACTTTTTGTCTTCACACACTACATATTATTGAAAAAGGACTTTTGGATTATTTGTTGTCTACTCTGTGCGACTGTTTGACCACAGATTATCAAGTACTTAAGATTGACCTTAGATTACATATAATAATTCCTAAAAAAACATAGCAAATATATTTGTGACTATGAAAAAATACCATATAGGAGTGGAATATATTATAAATGATATACAATTGTAATAGTTATACTAGGCAGTATTGTTACGAGCTTAGGGTTCATGATAATAAAACTGCCAATTGAATTACCAAAATTGACACTTTAATTACCGAAGACCAATTACAACGCAAAACACACTAATAATTAAACACATTTAACACTTTAGTTCGCAGTTATATCGATAAGAAGTATTCACTTCTTTTTTTTTTATTGTGCTTGTGTCGCTAATTCTATACTGTCACTGTGTCATTGTGTCACTGTGTTATCGACTTTATATAGGACCTTTTCTACTCAAAATATCTAGAATGTTCGTGTAGAATATCGAAATTTCTAACAAAGAATCCTCCAGAAAGCCCTCGCCACTCGGGACTAGATGGTGCTAGTGGAAAAGTTCTAGAAATATCTTGACGCTCCTATTTATGCTACTTGATACTAGGTAGCGCTAATAATCACCCGCTACATACCGAGCATTAATTATGGCGCGCAACAGCATATACATTTTTTAAATTGACTGTTTACAGTTGCCCCAATGATTTTCAATCCTTTGTTAAAAAGTGCAGTAAATGTAAACGACGAAAATTGTGTTCTTTGCATAAATATGCCTATTTTTATTTATCATATGCTTATTTATCACTATCATGTATTATATATTACATGTTACTTTCAGATGGATGTGTTATTTGCAATGGGGAATAAATGTAAACAAAGCAAAACTTGCCCTATTTACAATATGAAAGCAATACTGGGGTAATTGATAACAATTATGATATTTCAAGTTAATTGTAAACAAATGAATAACTTATAAAATGTCGGGAGGTTATGCTAAACAAAAGTATTATATAAATGTAATATGTATTTTAATATTTTGTGAACGAATCCGTAATTTTTAAATGAATTTGGGTTCATATACTTTTTTATTCTTTTACGATTTTCCTTTTATTTTTCTTCCATCTCCAAGCATTAAATTTAGGTTTAAATCTATATGCCTCTGCTTTTTTAACCGCCAGAGTTCTTCATTGCTAGTCAAAACTTTTTTAATAATGCTAGGCTTTAAACTCAACACTACAGCTTTTTTTACATTTCTACACAAACCACCAGTAGAAAAAATATTTTTTGAGGTTCCTTTACTTCAAATACTAAGGTTCCTTTATTTTATTTAGTCATATAAATAATGTACTGTAAATGAGATGTATTTTAATTATATTATTGTAATTGTATAATTTGTAATTTTAACTATATCATTATATTTATATAATTGTAATTGTAATTTTGACGTACAAATGTTACGTAATGTAACGTAATGGCAAATAAATAAATAAATAAAACATACTACTGCCTAATGAATTATCTTTAAATGAGAATTTTCGTAGTAGAGCTTTTGATACACCCATTTTATCCAGGCTTGACGATATCACTGGGGTAAAAGTAAACATGCGATTTCATACAAAAATATGAAACATAACATTTAAAGTACATGAACAATTACTACTCATGATCTTTATCATTCCTATAAAACAATCGGTTATACGTAAACTGGTTTTGCACAATAAAAAAATAAAGAATAACTCCCTACGGAACTTTTTTTCTAAGAAAAAATACTACAAAATGCGGTTCCACTATATTCCAATTTTGATGACAGCTAAAATCAAAATGGTTAACTTGTTGTCCATGGACTAAATTTATGTTAAGTTCTATGCAGAACTCCAAAACATGATAATGAAAATATTTTTAAAGCTTGTATTCAATTATCCCTGTTTAAAATTATCCTGCCTGACCTATGTGTTTTATTTAATTTAATGTATTTGTAACATAATATATTAAAGGTGTATCAATAAAGATTTCTTATATTTACGCGAAAACTACACATTTAAATAATAGTAGGTTTTATTCACTATCACTTCTACATTATCTTATTAATTATAATGACTAGTATATCCAAATAACCGTAATATACTTTGCAGTATTCCCTTAAAAGATAATTAATTTAAAGTTAACATGTCAGAAGCCAAAACTGCCTTTTCATAAATACAACAAAGTTTTTTATTTAAGATACTGCCGAAACATTATTACAATACTCGTATAACCGTAACAGTGTAAGATAGTTCATAGGAAAATTGTTAAATTGTGAAAAAGGAGGATTTTTATTCGACTGTATTTTTATGTATGTTTTGCCCGCAACTCCCTTCACGTGAGGTTTGAAATAAATAAAAATTATGTCTGTAGAACAAAAGTCCCGCTGGGCAAGGTTTCATCACGTGGAAAGGCCTATGTTACGTGTTATAATCTATATCACTCGGAACATGTTCTATATGTAATATATTCGTTCGGAAACTTCGATAGCGTGATTTAGGCTTCCGATGTATGTACACAGTCTATTTACGTTATTGTAGCGCAATGATAGCGTTGCGTCGCTACAAAATTTCTCTTTTGGGCTAAGGTACAGGTGGAGCTCGTTTGAGAACGTCACACATTAAACTTTCATTTTCAACGACTGTTCTTTCAATTTGTAGACGGATATGACATATCACAAATTGAGAGAAAACTGTATCCTTTTAAACTTGAACATATTGTCTGCTGGGATTAAAGGAATTCTGGGAATAAAAACTATTACTTCGTGACCACAGCCAGCAATTACTGCTGCTTCTACGACATTCTCATTGAGAACTTCTATTTGTAGTCTAGTTCCGACGCACAAAGGGTCCTCCACTACCACCATAGAATGGTAGTAGTATTGGACGATGGTATTTTCTTTAAATAACAGAATCAAGAGTTGTATTCGCCGACATGTTTAATTCGTCGATGATGTTTAACATTAAGTCTTTATACCTTTGGAGAGAAGGCATTCCATCTTAGTCCTTCAGGGTGACAACGCATACGGTTGTAATATGATTTATTTATTCGATTTCTTTATTCGTACGATATATTTTAATATTTTAATTTAAAGAATAAATATAATACAAATATTTTTAATAATTTGAGATTTTCATATTTTTTATATACTCTGATACTAACTCGTATGATGAGGCTCTATATTGCAAGACACCGGTCTTGCAATATAGTAACAGCAGTTTGAACTGCGGCTGAGCTCTTCACGTTTAAGGCTCGTTTTAAAACATCATGGACGTAGTTACATTTTTGACATACTCTAATTTAGGTATTTGAATTGCAAGGCAACTTATGCACGCACACATGGCATTGGTTTTCCGCTATATTTTATATATTATACCTAACTAAACTAGACACTTGCTCAGACCAACAAAGAAAGAAAGGCTTCAAGTGAAGCAGAAACCATGCTCAACTTTTGATACGTACTTGAGTACAAAGTTTTCTTCTTTCTTTCTTTATAAGCCCGTAAACGTTAGCACACACATGCACCTAAAACCGTGGTAACGGTTGCAAATGATTTTAAATGCATACATCTACTTGAGTGAGTCTTGTTACTATAAGGCTAGCATGTTTTTGGGTTGCTTTTTGCATCACTTGAAACATACGCAGTCTCTTTTCTTGAGGTTCCCGAAGACGTGTCGATCCAGAAAAATCTCTGGAGGCGCGAGGAAAATAATTTTCCTAAATCGCACAGTGGTGGATCACCAATCATCCAGACGGTATGGATGGGATCGCGAGTTTTGTTGCGATGTGCGATGGTGAAATTGATTGGCTAGAATTAGTCCAAACAATTCCTCAGATCACCCCCATGATAGTTGCGAAAAAAATTTGCAAAATTTGCAACATCCCTTCGCAGTGCTAGTGAGTGAAGCCGATCAGAAAGGGCTCGGTTGCTGAAGATTTGAACCGCTCTGCGCTGGATGTGAATAAATGGAAGAAATTTGCACTGGGGAGGCCCACCCCATAGATGGGAACAGTATTCCATTTGAGGCCGAACCTTTGCCTTATAAAGTTTAAGGCGGTGCGTCGGAATAAAATACCATGCCGCCCAGCTGAGCTCGCCGAGCTTTTTGGAGCCAATTTGGCCTTCACTTCCAAGTGACCATGAAATTGCACGTCACTCAATATATCGATGCCGAAAATTCCGATACTGGCTGAATGCAAGGAGAGTGCCCTGAAACTGAGAAGATACGACAAAGGGGTTCTTTCTAGCGGTAAACGCGCAAACTTATGGCTCCTGGGGATTAAACTGGACAAGATTTAATAGCCCCCAATTCGATACTTTGTTCAACAAGTTTCAACTTCAGACACAAGTTTGTTACGGTACTCGGCGACGTTTTCCCGAGAAATATTGGTATGACCGGTGTATAACCGCTTTACAACACATCATTGATAATGTAACGCTAGGGGGCGGGGGTATCGATTCCCCTTTCGATCTAACTATATCTTTAAATATTATATTTTATATTAATATGTATTTTGTATAATAGTGACCGTCTATAAAATATAAAACTAAAGTGACCCCCCCAAACAACCATCGCAGTGACGCTATGCTGCAAAACTCAACAAGCATCAGTACGACTATGGTCTGGATTACACTATCCCAAGGTCCCGCATACAATCTCTGCAGACATCACCACTCGCATACTTCCATCGACCAGACCACAAGATGCGTTGAATCAGGCGCAGCACATCCGCAGATCAATCACAAGACGCAATACCGCAAGTACCAATAAACATCAATGCAACTACCATGAATGTACCATACGAATGGCATTCTCTCACAACACACCCAAATGATTCCTATCGGCTTTGGTAACAAAATCATCAACGTATCATAATAGCACGCTACTAAGACGCCAGTAGTCAAAAATCCACGTATCTTAGCGGTAATGCACTAAGACATGCAGTTGAGTATGTTAAAAAGTGCTACCAAACACAGTCATCCCAATCCGAAAGATAGTCGACGTATCATAACGATTTGCCTAGGACACATCGATTAGCGAGTCCAAGTTTACTCCGGACTCGGACGCTGTGATATAATCTACACGCTAATATAAAATTCCTTTTTAAGTCCTATTTCAATTAGTAAAATTCTTTTATATATTTGAAACCTTCCACATATTTTGTTTATTTCATAGACTTACTATTAAACTTCTTTAATATGTAGGACTTCAATCCACAATTCTACTATTGTAATGCTTATGCATCATAGAGACCTTCTTCTATATTAGTGCTTTTATATCGTAGACCTTACTATCATAAGTCCCTAATATAGGATTGTACATGGTGCAAGAGTACTATAGTAGTTAGTCACCCGACCACCGTATATATATATATATATATATATATATATATATATATATATATATAACGATGGGTATGTCTATACGAACAACCTCCATCTATAAAATAACACGCTGCAATGTTACATGAACACGCTACTATAAATGATTTTCCAATTATAAATAGTATTTATCTTTATTATAATATGTTCGACTTGTGTTTCTTTTATTATTTGTACATTTTGAATATTTAACATTGTTAATAAATTTAATGATTTTTGAAGGCAATATACCCTTACTTTATTATAATACTTTATGTCTGAAATGAATGTATTTTAACTTTATGCTTATTAATGTATTTTTAATTGTTTGAAATATCAATTTTAAGATACTTTTAGACGGCCTTATACTAAAATTAATTATTAAATATTGATAATAATAATGCACCGTCACAATTGAAACAAAGGAAACAGCGTTGGTAATAGCTCACAGCCTAGTATAACAACAGCGTTAATGGGCTTTCTAACTGGAGCATGCATCGTCAACTACAACCTTCGTGCTCCGATCTGTAAAAAAACTGGTGATCCAATCGCATAATTGCTCAGGAATTTCACAGGAAGGAATATTCGAAAGAAGCACTTTGTGCCAAACCCGATCGAAGACCTTCGCTATGTCCAAACAAACGGTCAACACCCCCCCCCCCTTGGACTCTACTACCTCCGCCCATCTGTGAGTTGAGTAAATTACAAGTTCACCAGCCGAGCGTCTCCGACGGAACACCACACTGTTATCACTAATCAGCTAGTAATCCTCAAAGTACCTTATAAGCTTGCAGTTAATAATTGTTTTCATTATTTTGGTAAACAAGGAGTCGATAGGCTTGTAGTTGGACGGATCCGAGTGCCCACCTTTATGAGGTATGAAGTGCACAAAAGCTGTTTTTCGTGAGCTCGAAACTACGCCTAGGGAGTAGGAGTACCAAAAAATACACGCTAACTCCGGTGTCAGCTCCGAATCACACATCTTCAGCACAATAGGTGAGACTCCATCAGAACCACTCGACTAGTCTGACGTCCAGAGTGAGGAGTGCTTTGCGCTTTTTTTGTGTAAACATGGGTCAGTGAGTCATCCTGTGCAGCGATGGTAGAGATGGCTGACAGAAGTTCTACGTACGTAGTACGATCTCTGCGGATGGTACCTGTTAGCATATTTGAACGCGGTCGATGAGTTGGTCTGTGTCGGTATTACCGCTATGAGATCTATAGAGGCACCCATAGACGCGGGGATGATCCCAGAGGCGCCGAGAACTGATATCCCCTCTGACGTATACGCAAACTTCAGCCCGAGGCACAAAGGAGTGTACTGATTTGTATCCTGCGTAGGATAAACCCACGACGGATGTACAAATTGTAATCGAAAAAGGATTCATTATAATTTTGGAAGAACTCCCGTCTAAAAGGAAGTAAGTCACGAAAGTGACTAACTAAAAGCGTAGTATTAAAGGACTGATTTCTTGCGAAGTCTCTCATGATAAATAACTAATTATGTCTTTCTTTCGTTCTTCCTATCTTCGTGTACCTATATGTTTGTCGCAGCGAAAGGAACACATAAGGAAAAAATAATGTTATTTGAATCACACAAAGAGAAAAAATTATATTTCACTACGAAGAAAAGTTGTAATGGTGTTACAATACATTGTTAAATTGTAATGCAATAATTGTATAAGAAGTAAATAGCATGACGCATGTTGGCGGTAAGCTCATGTCGACTACAATGGATCCAAATGCTCGGATCTGTAATGGACGATTGGAAACAAATCGAAGCAGGTCTTTTGTAGCTCTGTATATTTCTATATCTGAAATTAAACATATTTTATTACAATTATATAATTATAGAATATTTTAATTAGATAAATTATTATTAATTTCATAATAAGTAGAATATTACAGAAATGACCATATAATAGTCAATTGATTTTTATCATAAATAATGCTATTTTGGGTTGAATATAAGAGTAAAGGCTCTGTATTACTATTGAATTGTTTAAATCTACGGTTGACTAATATTATTCAAGTTTGAACAGAGCACGCCGATAAAGTTGCTTGCAGCTTTTTTTTCAACTTGATATACAAATAAATTAAAAATATCGAATTGAAAACCAATTTAAATTAAGATAAAATAAAGCCTATATCACTCACAGAGTCTGTACCTTTCTATTTTTAAAAGATTTTAGGATCGGTACAGTAGTTTCCAAACACAGACAAATTTAAAAAATATAAACACTCACGCCTGTCACCCAGAGGGGTAGGCAGAGACTACGGACTTCCATTTGGCACGATCCTGACATACCTCTTTCGCCTCTTTTACATCCATATATCTACGCATACATGCTCGTCGGTTAAGGGTACTTCTAACGTGGCCCATTTTCAAAATATCGCCAATTTGGTCGATAAACTTTTTCCTAGGGCGTCCCTTCCCGACTCGGCCGTTCACATCTGCCATATAAATTTGCTTTGTCACTCTTTCCTCATTCATTCTTTCCACATGACCAAACCACCGAAGCATTCCTTTCTTAATCCTGGTTACAACATCATCCTGCATACCACATTTATCTCTTATCACGCAATTTCTCACCCTGTCATTCAGATTCAACCCTAGCGTATTCCTTAAAGACCGCATTTCTACAGCATTTATTCTACTTTCGTGCTTCTTCTGCCACACCCAGCTTTCACTACCATACATTAAAGTAGGGACTAACACAGCATTATGAATTACCATACGTGCCTGTTTTGACACATTCTGGTTCTTCATAATAGAGTGTAGTGCCCCATTCACTCTATTCCCTGAAATACAAATTACAAATTTAACCCTTTAATAATGTTATTAAGTAATAAAATATAGATCGGTTCGCTGAGCATAAATGAAAGATTATAATCATTCACCATCATCGTCATCATAAACATTATATAATATGTCTTTCATATCTTTACAATAATTACCACTACTCCTTAATATGGTTTCGTGGGTGTTGTAAGAGGCGCAGAGAGAAAAAAAACTAGAAGATGGGCAGCACTGTCTTCCTAGCAAGAACTAAAAATAAAAGACTGTGGTAACCAAACTGTCTGCCAAGCGTTGCAGCTATAGCAAATTTGCACCAATAGGAGAGGCCTATATACAGCAGTGGACATTTAATGAGCTATAACTATAATAATAGCTTCAGAACCAGCCAAATTCCAAGTCCATAGTAGCTATAGTTTAAAATTATGATTTTTTGATTATTGACACCCCAGTACTGTTACTGTTAGATACTTATACTGTTTTTGAACTCTTGGAAGATGATTTCCGGGAAACCAATTTTTAGCTTACCTAAGAAGACCAAATTTCAGTTCTGAAGAAGTGATAACTCAAAAGCGGAATATTTCTTACAAAAAAGACCAACGAACTTGAAAAATAATTGTTAAAGATAAATAAATATTGTCTACGGCCTTTTTAGGTTTTTTTATATCTGGCGACTTGTTGTCATGGTTACAAAAATAACAAGAAAAATGTAAAACTATTTTTTCGTAATAATTATATTTTTGTACTATATTAGTGGTAATTATTGTAAAGATATGAAAGACATATTATATAATGTTTATGATGACGATGATGGTGAATGATTATAATCTTTCATTTATGCTCAGCGAACCGATCTATATTTTATTACTTAATAACATTATTAAAGGGTTAAATTTGTAATTTTTGTAGAAGAATAAATGTTTCAAGTCTAAGAAATCTTCTTATTTCAATGTGAGGAGTTACTTACAACGGTCATACAGAAACTCCCCACATAATGGCGACTGTGAAAGCGGATAGACCTGGACAAACCGAACTCGACGCTATGGGGCGTAAAGGGGCATACACACGTCGAGTATTCATCAGGTCAGTGCGAGAGATAGAGGAGTCGAATGATATTGAGCAGATGACTGTCGAATTTCAGTATCTTGTAGAGAAATTGGAAGAGTTAAAATCTTTTGACAGTCAAATAAAAAATATGACGATCGATTCTTGCACGGATGAGCAATTTGATGAAGAATGTGACGAATGCGAATCGTATTTAAGGAAGTATTATGCAGTAAAAGTTAAGATTGAAAAATTACGAAAGGAATGTGATAGAGCAAATACATCTTCAGCGGCTACTGACGGATCTCATCAGAAGAGAAACATAAAGCTACCGAATATCGAGCTCATAAAATTCGATGACAATCCGAAGACGTGGTTATCTTTATGGGGACAGTTCAAAAAGATACACGAGGACGAGACTCTTGAACCAGAAGATAAGTTCTGGTTCAATTAGTAGTCAAGTAGTAATTCTTGCCAGTATCTCTTACAGGCTATGAAGGAGGGGTCCAAAAGCAGAGAGCTCGTAACTAGCTACCCTCCGTCTGGAAAGAATTACCCAAGAGCGCTGGAGCAGCTACAGGGACGATTTGCTCGAGAAGGTATCCTCATCGAGACGTATGTGAGAGAGCTGCTAGGTCTCGTATTATATCAGGCTAGGGGACAACATATGGATGTAAGATCGCTTTACGACCTGTTGATGACCCATTTGCACGCTTTAGAGTCACTCAAAGTAACAACAGAAAAGTACGGAGCGATGTTGTATCCATTAGTCGAATCAGCTTTACGTGAAAATATTTTAATTGTTTGGAATCGAACTAGAATTGTAAACGATGTTGGTCAATTAACGCAACTTTTAGAGTTCTTAAAACGAGAGGCCGAGGCTGAGGAACACATTAAATTGACGCGCGCTAACTTTAATACTTATAGTTCTTCCAGCAGTGTTGATGTGCCGCCGACAGCAGCTTGCATCGTTTCGAAAGAGGAGACAAGTTCCAGTAAAACAGGTAATGACTTTTGCTATTTTTGTGATAATACGTCTCATTCGATTCTTCAATGTAATAAAGGGCTCAAAATGTCTTTAGATGAAAAGAGAGCCGCTGTCAAAGAAAAGAGGGGTTGTTTAATTTGTTTACGTAAAGGTCACGTAGCTAAGCACTGCAAGACGTTTTTAAAATGTATGGCCTGCGGTAAACGTCATGTAGTGATATTTTGTTCGGACCTTCATAGGGATAAATAAAAGGAACCCAAAGAAGCGACAGCACTTTTCTCTAGGAAAGGCGGAAATATTTTATTACAGACTTTGATTTTAGAGGTTTCACATGAGTGTAAAAAGAAGAAAATACGTGCTCTGTGTGATACTGGATCGCAAAGGTCGTATATTAGGAAAAACGTAGTAAAAGAGTTAGGCCTTAAGGTAGTAGGTATAGAGAATTTAGGTTATTCACTATTTAGTGGTGTTACTAAGCCAGCAGAAAACCAGTCTTTTCGAAGTGAATGTAAGTAGTCTAGATTCTTCTTTCTCTACAAAATTCATTGCTCTTGAACTCGACGACATTTGTGGCTATCTTCCCAAAGCAGACGATCCCAAGCTAAGGTCAAAGTTAAAGTCACTGAATATAAGTATTGACGACAGTGACTGATTATTTAGAAGTAATTTGTACGGGCACTATTGTACAATTAGATGGGCCTTTAGTAGCTATTAAGACGAGGCTAGGATGGACATTACAGGGCCCTAACTTTTATAGTGCTGCACAATGCTCAATGACTTTCAATTGTCACGCTCAGAGTAAACTTTCAGATTTGTGGGATTTAGAGATATTAGGGATTTCAGAGCCACATGAGCAGATGTGCAAAGATAGGAAAAAAGAAGAGGTAATGAGTCAATTTGAGCAGAATGTTAGTTTTAAAGACAATCGTTACCAAGTAGGGTTTTTGTGGAAAGATAGAAAGAAATAGGCAGTAATTACAATGTAGCTTATAAAAGACTTTTAACGACGACTAGGAAGTTAGAGAGGACTGGTCATTTGCTAAGTTATAACGATGTTTTTCAGAATTGGTTAGACAAAGATATTATAGAACATACTGAAAATAATATAGCAGAAGGACATTTTATTCCTCATCACGCAGTCATTAAGATGTCTAGGACTACAACAAAGATACGTCCAGTATTCGACGCATCGTGTAAACATGCACAAGGATTGTCTTTGAATAACTGCATCGAATCGGGTACCAATCTTATAGAACTAATCTCTAAATTATTGATGAACTTTAGGTAAGGTACGTACGGCGTCACGTCGGATATAAAGCAAGCCTTTCTGCAAATTTTAGTTTCAGAGAAAGATAGAGAGTATTTAAAGTTTCTGTGGTGGGAGAATCCGTTGACCAAAGAGAAGATAGTGACTTTCAGACATAAGAGAGTGGTATTTGGGGTGACTTGTAGTCCGTTTCTCTTGGCGGCTACGATTAATTATCACTTAGGCAATTTTGAAGGAATGTACGGTCAGACAGTTGAAATTTTGAAACACTCCTTTTATGTTGATAATTGTGTAGCTAGTTTTGATACAAAAGAGGCTTTATTTACTTTTATAGACGAAGCTAAGGAAGTTATGTTAAAGGGGGGTTTTGATTTACGATGTTGGGTTACCGCTCCTATTAGAGTAGATAACACTGTACAGACTCAATCTGTATTAGGAGTGCTATGGAATACTCTTACGGACGAATTACAGTGTAGTTTCCGTCTTAGTAACACTATACCAGATCGGGTCACGAAGATAGATCTTTTGTCATTAACTCAGCAGATATTTGACCCTATTGGATTTCTTGCACCTGTTACACTAGTGCCTAAGCTAATAGTACAAAAGGCTTGGATAGATAGTACAGGTTGGGATCAAGCTATCAGCAACGAGTTATCGAAGGAATTTAAGAGTTGGATAAATCATGTTCATCTGATAAATGATGGTAAGTTGCCGAGACGCTTATCAGAGGAGAGGTTGACGAACTGTAACAAAAGTTTACATTTGTTTTGTGACGCATCTATTAATGCTTATGCAGGTTGTGTCTTTCTTCGGACCGAATGCAAAAGTAAAGTTACGATTAGGCTGGTTATGGCCAAAAGTAGAGTAGCGCCAATTAAAAGATCAATAACTTTACCTAGATTGGAGCTAATGGGAGCGCTTATTACATCGCGGCTTGCAAATGAGATAAGTAGAGCATTGTTTACTGACGACACCTGCCCGTTATATTGTTGGAGAGACTCCGCGGTTGTGTTAGCCTGGATCCAAAGACAGTGTTCTTGGAAGCCGTTTGTGAGCAATAGGGTAAGTGAAATTTGTGCTCACACTAAGAAGGAACATTGGCGGCACGTACCGGGCCACTGCAATCCGGCAGACCTATTGTCACGTGGCTGTAATATGAAGACATTAATGGACAGTCACTGATGGGATGGCCCTGCTTGGCTATTATCTGACCAAGAACTGTGGCGTCAGTCTAATCACATCGCAGTAGATGAGAACGCTATTTCCATAGAAGCAAAGAAGGAGGTACTTGTAAATACTAATGTAGATACTGAACATTTTAGCGAGAAGCTTTTATACTTTTCTAAGTATTCAAGGATTGTACGTATAGTAGCTTGGATATTCCGGTGGAGAAGGCGACGTATGTTTAGTACAGCTTATATAAGCAATGATGAATTCGAAGGAGCTGAGAATATACTTATAAGACTTATTCAGGGTGAAAATTATGTAAATAGAACTAAATTGAATAAGAAACTGTGCATACATTTAGATAGTAATAGTATTATGAGAGTAAAGACTAGATTAGGTTTAGGAAATTATGACAAAGATTTTTCGAGTCCCATATTATTACCAGGGAAAAATGTCATTGTGAGGCGACTCGTTGAAGAGAAACATATATACTTAAAGCACATTGGATCACATACTTTAATGTCAGAGCTGAGAAACATATTCTGGATTACAAGTGTGAGATGGCTATGTAAGGATATAGTTAAGAAATGCATAATTTGTCGTAGGCAAAAGGGCATACATTATGATGCACCGGAGGCACCACTCCCTCTTGAACGGATTCAAGGCACGGCAGCGTTTCAAATGACAGGTATAGATCTGGCCGAGCCGTTGTATTTACGTAATTAAGAGAAATGTAGGGTGGTTTTATTTACTTGCGCGACATTTAGGGCTGTGCATTTTGAGATGGTAGACTCATTGTCCACAAATAGTTTTATTATGAGTCTTCGTAGATTTATTGCTCGAAGAGGTCGTATAGACGTCATTTTCACGGACAACGGAACAAATTTTCGAGGGACTGCCAATTTACTGAAGGATATTAATTGGCAGGAGGTTGAAAGTGTGACGGCATTCCATGCTATAAAGTTGCGTTTTATTCCACTTAGAACTCCTTTGTGGGGAGGTTGGTGGGAGAGGCTCATTAGAGTAGCGGCGTCAGCGATTGACTTGGGTAGAGTTGGACACAGTCTTGTGCGATTGTGAAGCTGTCATTAATAGTCGGCCACTAACATATGTCTCGACTTGTACCGACGATTTGCGGCCACTTACACCTATGTTATTTCTACATGGCTTACCTTCTAATGATACTTCTGATTTAGATTATGTAGATAATATGAATTTAAATGTAAGATACAAATATTTACAAAAGTTGAGAAAAGTTTTCAGAGTTCGATTTCGTAAGGAGTATTTGGCTTTACTTACAGCTAGATGGAAGGAGAAGACTATAAAAATGAAGAAAGGAGATATAGTTCTAGTAGAGACAGACGCGAAAGGGCTATTTTGGCCCTTGGGGTTAATCATGGAAGTAGTTACCGGGGCTCATGGTGTTACTCGTTTGGCTAGAGTCAAGATTCAAAAAGGTGAAACTTTAAGACCATGTCAGAGATTGTATCCGCTTGAGATTTCAAATGATTCTGACCTCTTGCAACGAGCTGAAGTAACGATAGAGGATGAGAAGTTATCAGTAAGTTTAGATAGTTCCGACTTACACTCCTCGGTTACAGGTGGCGCGAAGGTGACGAAAACAACGCGGTGCGGTCGAAATGTGAAATTGCCTGCTCGGTACTTATGAACTACATTTGGTTTTATGGTTTTCCTGAGTATGTTGAGTTGCGTTAATTGGTTACCATTTTCTTTCGGGTCTGGAGTGTGTTGAAGATAAATAAATATTGTCTACGGCCTTTTTAGGTTTTTTTATATCTGGTGACTTGTTGTCATGGTTACAAAAATAACAAGAAAAATGTAAAACTATTTCTTCGTAATAATTATATTTTTGTTAGAAGAATAAATGTTTCAAGTCTAAGAAATCTTCTTATTTCAATGTGAGGAGTTACATACAATGGTCATACAGAAACTCCCCACAATAATTATAATTTGCCGATGTTTGCTTTTTCGTGCGATTATTATGTGGAAGTTTTCAAAAGAAGAGTAAATAGGCTTTTGTACTCTAAGCCGGTGCAATTAATTATCACCGCTTACAATCAGTTGGCATAGTGGGGGTAGACCGGCTTAATTCATGTAAAACAAAAACATCACAGCAAATTTTGTAACCTCAAAATTCCCCTGGTTGTTAATTTTTGCGAAACCCGTTATTAACTAATGTATACATGTCAAAAGAAATATAACTGCTAATAAACAAACGGGAGTATTTTAAAATATAACATCCCTCCCAACTCCATACCACTCCTTACGGAGAGTATTTTTAGTAAACATTTTTAGCTTATGCCTAGAAAGTTAAAAAAATACCAAAATAAATGTACATTGTATCCAGATTTGTAAAAAAGAAAATAAGGCCATACACATAATCTTATCATATAGTTATTTTTATATTCATTTTTTGGATTGATCGCAACGGTCCAGTTGACTTGCCGCCGCGGTCATCGGATTTAACCCCGTTGGATTGTTTCCTTCGGGGTTACAAAATTTTTTCGTAATTTAGAAAATTCAATAAAAAAGTGGTAAATTACGTGTTACTTGAATATTTTCTGTGCTATGGCCGTAAAAATAAAATTAAATGTACGCCTCAGTGAGACCTTATACTTACGGTTCATACTTACGGTTGTTGGAGGCTATGTGGATATCGTAATAAGTAAGTCAGATACAAAATCTATTCTATCTTTGAGGGTGTGTGGCTTGAACCTCTTATATGGGTTAATTAAATTGATAAAATATGTGTGTATACAGCATTAAAGTTTGTACTACAAACCCGGATACATTTTGTTACAGAAACAAATTTTTAGGTGGAGATTAATATAGGATATGAGGCTGAAATTGAGCACTGTAAATGTTATAGTTCAAAAACGGGATATTTATATAAAACACTCCCACAACCTACTTTCCAATATATACTGGAGCTGTTCTTGACGGATCTTTACCAAGCCTTTACCTTGAAGTGAGTAAATTTGTAGTTTCGCCAGGCAGCGTTTTAATATATCTACATTATTTTGCATTTTCTGTGCCGCTTTTGACAGAAAAACTATTTCAACTTGGTTTAGTATTAGTTTAAAGTAAATTTTAAACAACGCCCATCCTTTAGTTTTAAATATCTGGAAGTATTTAAAAAATAGGACATGTTAGTTTTAATTGATTGTTGTCTGATTGGTAAAAAATCAGCTTACATAAAATAATTGTAAAAATTTTTGGACGGTAGCGTAAATATATATATATATATATATTTGACCAAGTATATATAATCGACTATAATATTTCACGGAGTAACGTTGTACCAAACCATTGAATAATTAAAATTAATTTACACTTTAATAAAAGAGAGTCCTACGTAGCTTTTAAATCACTAGATATTGGCCTGATTTCATTAAGTCCATCTTTATGATATAATTTGAATGTGAAATAAAGGTCAATTAATATCCTGTATTTTTAATGAAATAAATGCAACCTTGATTTTTAACACATTCAAATAGCAAAAGACTATTTATAATTGAACCTATTTCGAGTGAGTTGGTACTAAAGCGAGGAAAATTTTAGGCAAAACATCGCATTTCACACATTAACGACGAATATCCACTTTTTAAAAAAATCGAAATTCCTTACGATTAAAGTAATGTGAATAATATGAAAAATGTGTTTCCAATATTACCTAAAAATAAAAAGCCGCAAGGTATAAACGTTTAAAACGCAAATTAGTGTCATCTTTTTTTATTGTGCCAATTATTATGATTTGCGTCTCTGTCTTCATAAAATTCTTGTACAATTTTAATAAATTTGCGCAATAATTGCATTTCATAAGATAAACGTCGACTTTAATACAGGCGTGAGATTTTTTTTTTTTCATAGGATGGGGTGATAAACGGACACACAGTACACCTGATGGTAAGTGATTGCTGTGGCCCATAGACATGAAGACTAAGATGGAATGCCTCGTTTCCAGTAAGAATAGTCTCCGGTTCTGTACACTCATCATAAGAAACACAGCAGCATTAAGCTAGGTACTATTTTAGGATGTTACTCTGTGAGAGCGTGGTTCTTCCTCTATCAAGCCGACCCATACGTACTACAACTGTACTAATAATATAACTGCAATATATGATAGACTAAGTTATCTAATAATAAATTTTTCCATTTTTGAGGATTAAAATGAGAAGCTAAACAGAAATGCTATGCAATGCTAAATATATGTTGACTTCTGCGAAGCTACGTCACGAAGTACGATCCGGAGCCGCTTACATCCATGAATTCCCTATGAAATTCTTCTATAAATTATCTGTTATTTTTCAAAGGAGGTGAAAAACTAATCTATTATATATTAATGTCGACGAAAATTTTAAATCATAAAATTTTATTTTGATGATTTATTTTAGACGGTTAGCTCAAATATTGTTGAACAAACATGCTGATAAAAAATGACTACTATGCACAGGCGGGAGCGAGGCAGAAGATTTAAAACTTGTTTAATTAAAAAGATTTTAAATTTATTCAATTTTCATTTAACTTTAACTTTTCCTATCTAATGCTTATGCGATAAGACTGAAGGTAGGAAGGAATTGCCCCCAAAACCCTATGTTTTTGGGGGCAATTCCTGCCTGCTCATAACAAAACCTAAAAACTTACCACCAATGTTTTGCCCAAATACTGACTTCGGTTGCTATTCTAGCGATGTGAAAAGGATATTGACTTTCAAGCTTAATTGTAAACAGAAAACTGGAAATTTACAAAGGACATACTTACAGTGG
Source organism: Parnassius smintheus behrii (assembly GCA_036936625.1). Taxonomy (NCBI): domain Eukaryota; kingdom Metazoa; phylum Arthropoda; class Insecta; order Lepidoptera; family Papilionidae; genus Parnassius; species Parnassius smintheus. The sequence goes on from JAUPFT010000004.1 coordinate 49,356,558, forward strand.
CACTTATAAATGTAAATGCATACAAAAATATGCTGATGTATGCAATCGCTGATAACAACATTACCGTAATCTGAAACATTTAATTAAAATAATTATTAGAATTAGGCATAATTTTACTTAAATTCATTATATGAGTCTTCCCAATGTGTTTTTGGGATTAGTTGTTGATAGTGCACGAAATTGAGGGACAGTGAGAGGTCTTTAATATTAAATTTAATTTAAATTTTAGTCAACAATTATAAGGCTCCTATGGTAGGTCTCCACACAGAAACATGCTTAGACTACTGTGTGACTTCAAGTTACAAATAATTAGAAAGTTCGTATTGTTTGGATTTTGAATATCAAGAATATTCTAGCTAGAACTTTATTATGTACATGTTGTACTCTAGGGCGTTGGCTTCACTACTCCAGCATGCAATGATAAGCTCGACGAAGTGGCTCGATGAAATTTGCTCATCGAGCATGTTAGTTCGTTGAGTAAGTTCATGCTTCGTTGAGTAAGTGAAAGAAACATCACATCTTACCTGTAGTCCAAAAATAACATTGAACAGTTTTGTTGCCTCGATAAGATGTGTATACGCAAAAGACCACTGTTGTATCTTGTTACTTTGTTCCCTGTATGTCAAAACAGGTAACTCGCTGTCGTCCATTTGTTCAAAAATTTCGGCCATGGTATTAGTCTCTTTAATCACTTGACGAATAATACATTTAAGCTGATCAGTTATAACATTCAGTATTGTGTATAATACGATAAATTCATAAAAGTAGCGAATATCACACAGTATCAAATTTACTTGTAATATATACGACAAAAATTTGCTGATACCGTCAATAAAAAAAATTTCATATATTGAACCGTCTAATAGGATAATGATTTTATAAAAAACGAACACTAGTAAAACAACAAAAACTAATTTACTTTCCTTTTCAAATGTTTTAAGAAACAGGTCATCCTTTTTATAAATAGGAATATTGTCTGATAAGATGGATATTAATTTATTAAAAGACTTCGTATGATAACAAGCCGTCATTATAAAAAACAATGAATTTCCGAAACTTATATTAAGACGTAAGATCATTTCAAAATTCAGAAGAGAGTGAAAATACCCACAAACTATAATATTTGAAAAGCATACTAACGTTTCTAATAACAGTAATAAATACATTAAATATTTCGAATATCTTTTATTTATAAAGGATATGTTTCTAAATATGAAAAGTAAATTTTCAATGAGAAGTATGCGTTTTAAAGGTTTTAAAATAAACATTTTGTCAGTTAATAGATTATATAGGGACTATTTGCAACAAATTATAATGATACACTGTAACGTTAGTTTTATCATCACTCTTTATTGGGAAACGAAATTCAATTTATTAACAACATTAAATTAATAAAACATATTAAAAAATGTGTTACCTTTACTACCAGAACGTACCGATGTATAATTATACTTAAAGGTCAACTCACACTGACGCGGCGGACGACAGTGCGTCGCTGATTTCATTTATGAAATAAGAGTGACAAAAAACCTAACAATCTGCACGATGTTAAGTGGCTTACCAAGAATATAACCTTCGTAAAAAGGTTTTGCAGATAAGTTGACATAGGTTAATGTTGAAATATTTTACAGATTTTAAAGTATACTGGTTTTCTTTCCTTTCCAATCGGGACATAGTATTGGGTGTACTCTGCTTCTTGGCGACAGAAATAGGTGCGAAGTTTTAGCAAAATCCAGATGAAAACCTAGATAAAAAAGAAGCACAACCATCTAGTGAAGATATTTGAAGTTGCTGTTTTTGTGAATAACTATGCTGCCTCAACTTGTGCCGCTTGATACAAAGCGACACAATGTGTCCTCGCCGCAGTGCGAGTTGACCCTAATATCATGAATCGTGACTAATACAAATTTAATTCATTATGTTCTATTTTTTAATTATTTTCGTGGAATAAAGTATCTCAAACATCGAGCAACTAGAAAATCTAGAAATAGAAGAGGGGACCGAGTACAATATTAGATAAGCCATACGTCAGAATACTAGTAGTATACTGATATAGCCTATATATAAATAATATACAAAAATAATGATGTTCTTCGGTCCAATTATTCATTTGCAAAATTTTCTGAATTCTAATCCTGTATTGTGTTATTTGGTTTTTCGTTCGCAAGCAAAACGACCATGTTGCCAATTGCAGAACATGTTAGAATATTTGAGACGGTTTTTTTTTGTATAATAAATAGATAATCATCCATCCAAAGCCTTGCTGTGACGACGAATCCATCTGGCCCCTTTGTTTCGTGGCTTCTGCATGAAGCGATGGTAGAAAAAATTCCGAGGGATATATAACATTATGCCCATCTCCTCGACGCCGGTTTTAAAATACAAGGCAGCTTCATAAATGCCTGACGTTTGATATAGCAATCACCAAAACGCCTGTCTGTTGAGGTAAATAATCTTCGTACAACGAGAAGGCACATATCTAACTATGAACGTTTATGGGTTTATGCGAACGTTATTCCCACATAATCTTGTCTAACCATGCATGAAAGCATGAAAGACACGCCTTTCACTGTCTGAATACATGTACATATTTAATTGTTTAGGCTGCTTACACTACTTAGCTAAGTAGCATGAACTAAGAACAGTTGTACGTGTCCATAAATATTCGGCTATACTCACCCCGATTGAATATCAATTCAAATAAGGCCTATTTTCGAACTTTAAGAAAAATAAATTAAAGGACGTTGAGTGTAGGTATTTATTTATTTGTTTGTTTATTTATTAAACTTCATACAATATGTGAAAACTCACTACGAGTCAAGCTTTAGGTGATGCAGAGATAAAAATATGAAGTAAGTGTATAAAATTTAAAAGATTTGATTTGAAAATTTAAATTAAGGTTTCTACATAAATACAAAACTAAATTTAAAATATACACAAACATGCAAATCGAAAAATATGTAATATACCAATAGTATTATATGTAAATTATGTGCGCATAAAACAAAGAATTTACATACATTATATAATTATATATTTATATAAATACAAATGAGATACTACTGTGATGATTCTAGCAGTTTATTTAAATCAAAGACTATACCTATATAACCATGCAATATATAACCTGCGCATACAGTGCCCCGACGCTCGAAAACTATTAGTATTTTGACGCCTATGCATCGGCTATGGTACTATTAACCACTTTAGGTCTTCTCTTTAGTATTGTCCAAATGTTAGACCTGTGTGCACGCTAAATTAATGCAAATTTTTATAACTTTTATGCAATTATAATGCATTAAAATGCCTTCATGCGCGGTGAAATGGTGTGGGAAACATTCCAGGACATATGTCCAAAAAGAATGGAGTAACTTTTCATTGCTAATTAAAAAATACGACAAAATTATTGTTGATTAATTCAGATTATGAGCCACCGCAGGGGTCTATCTAAAACGGAGGCCGGGTAAATAACGACATGGTTGAGTCGCGCGTTGATGTCTTTTGGAAAAGTCTCGTTCTATTATTAGACAATTCTAATGCTTCTATCCATTTCCTTTTTTGTATGTGTATTTTAAACATTAGTACTGAATTAACTGAATAGCTGAAAGTCGATATCGAAAATAATAAAATTAAAGTTAATAAAAACATCATTCAATTCACACACTGTGAAAAAATACTTATCTACTTTTAACCGTCTTCAGAAATAAGAGGAGGTTCTCAGTTCGTCGGTATTTTTTCCTAGTTAAAGTTTATAGTTACCTAGTTAAATTAGTTAGATCCAAATCAGAACGGCTTACAATTTCAAAAGGACACTAAAGACAAGTTATTGTATGGATCCACTACAGTAATAGATATTTGTCGTCGTTGTAAAAATTTTAATAAGAGGGCGATCAATGAGAGTGGATCAAAAGTGCTGTATTCGAAATATAATACCAATTATTTTATGAGAACGGTTTTAAAATCTCTGATTAGGTATTATTGATTCCCGCATATTCATTTTCATCAATTTGAAATAGAATCAACAAATCATTTAATTGAATTAGTAAGATGCATAATTTACAAATATGTAGACGTTTGTTTATATTTTTTTATAAAGAACAATCAGGACTCTTAAACTTTAATTCAAAATAAATATAAAAAAATAATTCATTTTAAAAACCAATAATAATATAATAAATACATGTTTTCGTTGTAACTGATTGATTTCGATTAAATATCATTTCTATGATTTTAATTGAATACTTTTCATAATGATAAAATTCATTTTATCGATAACGAATATTTTCCTTTATTAAGAAGAGCAACCCTAACAATAGCCACAATAACGCAACTTGACCATTTGCAGCCACGCGTTCTTCCTCGCCCCCCGGCCCGCAGTAGTGAGTCGTATGCTTAGAAGAAATCTGCCTATACGCTCTCTAGTGGTTATAATATTCTCTATGATTTAAATAATGTTCACGAGCTTTCATCTTAAATGCATATGGAATATTAGGCCTTCTGATTTCAAGAACGAATGTCAGATCAATTAGAGAAGCACTTAAGTTTTTTTTTTATAGTATAGGGTGACAAAAGAGCACACAATCCACCTCATGGTAAGTGGTTGCTGTGGCCCATAGATATCTACATCTATTCTAGATTACGAATAAAAATGCAGATGCGTTTTCACCCATGAGTACCAAGATGGAATACCTTGTTTCCAGTAAAAAGGGTCTCCGGTTCTCTACACTCACCATACGACACACAGCAGCATTAAGCTACTATTTTACACTGGTGTCCTGTGAGAGCGTGGTCCTTCCCCGGTCGAACCGACCCATTCGTGCTACAACTATACTTCTAATATAACTGCAGCGTGGCTATAACACGTATACAGTATCATAAAGTATCAAGAGGTATCATATGTGAATCATGAATGTCACAGTTGCATCTTATATGAAGCGGTGTGTGTATTGGCGGGATTCCCACCATTTTATTTGGAAGCGTGTTCCTTGCGTCCATATGTCGCTTTGAATCGCCGGCCCTTAATTATTTATCTCCTTTTCAGAGATTAAGAACAATTAGCCAATCTTAAGATATGAAGCAGAATAGTTGAGATATTTTGTCCGATCCTGACAGACTGGATATACAAGAGCACGGGGAATGGCTCTGGCTGATGCAGTTGCTGTCGGACCATAGGTACTCTTGGTGATGTAGGCCACTGGTGTCATCTGGGAGTAAAATAAACTAAAAAAATTTGGCGAGTGCGTGTACATCCGCGGGGAGGGAGACGTAGGTGTCACCCCGTATGATGTTCTAGTGCAACTGACTAAGCGCGGGATCATGAACTCCGCGATGCAACACCGATGTTGCAAAATGTACCTTCATCCTACAATAAAAATCGCGGTACCGTCACCGTCCCCGTATGCACACGTACTTATTTATTATAGAAAAACAACAAGTACAAAAGGTAAGTAACAATTTCTTATGTGTATATATTTTACATATACTATGTTTTATTAATTAATATTATTTATATTTCAGATGTCCGAGAAGCAACGTGAGCGTCGTTAACAGGTACTCCAGCAAATATCTGTGTTAAGTTACGTAAAGTAAGCTGATATACGGGTGATAATATTGTGGCTGCCATGAGAAACTCCCTTCCGCGGGCAAGTGATATCGACGAAGGAGGCTGTGGAAAAGGAGAGGAAGAAAGCAGTTGTTAACAGCTGGAAACTCGGACGCCACGCATTTCGTGGCCCCCACTATACCACTTAAATGTGGTCTGGGTGGTGGTCATGTAAGAAGCCCTCCAGCTTAACTCTATGGTAGCGGAGTGGTGCGCAATGTATTTTATCATATATATATATATATATATATATATATATATATATATATATATATATATATATATATATACATAGGACGGTAGCCCCCGTACATGCTGTACGGGCTACGTATGCAAGGTCTAATTGTCAAATAATCTGTCTGCCAACTGGTTTATTTATTCCGGCTTATGCTATACGGATTGCTATACTTAGATTCAAACATTTACGTATAACATTTGAGAACGAAAATTAGCAGCAATTTTTAATCTTGCTCAAGCTGACTTATACCTGAAAGGTAGATATTACCGGAATAGCTAATTTCGCTTAAAGTTCTCGTCGCTTGGAAATAACGCTAGCACAGTCGGTCTACAGAGAGATTGCGAAACAAGTATAAGTTAGATATCGATTAGTCTTGCATTTTGGAGACATGTTTGTTAAATTACTTTTACGCTGTCGTATCTGCTTAAGACTGCAGTTTTAATTCTCGTCTAATTGTTATGAGATTACAGGTGTGATCACCCTTAAATTTCATAATACCTACGTGAGCAAACGGAGTTTGATTCTCACCAGCCTTAATGAAAGTTTTAATTACAACTTAGGTACTTATTTACCACGTAGTCGTTGGTAATGTTAAACATCGTGAGAAAACTAATAAGTCCTCAATTAGTCGAAGCATTTTTGGCTTCTCAGTTGCATGCCGGTCTTACATTTTCAAGTTTGCACCTAGCTGTGGGACGAGGTTATTCTAAATGTATTCTGTAATTATATATTTCGGCATGGAAATATATTTAGAAAATAAACTTGACTGAATAATGGTTTTTTAAATTTACTATTTTAAAATTAAACTAAGAATATATAATCAGAACGGATTTTTTCGTAATGATTTCTTATATTAACACTAATATTACAAATTTAATAAAACTACTCTATGGTTATCATTATCATTACAGCCTTTCACAAATCCATTGCTGGAAATAGGTCTCCCTCAAGGAATGACACAAAGTACGGTACTGGGCCTCATGCATCAATCGACTTCCTACATCTCTTAACAGGATTAACTCTATGTAGCGGGGGGCTCTAAGCTTTACTAACCGGTACGAGGCTGCCAATCAAGAACCTTCTCTGCCCATCGGTTATCGGTTCTTTGACATATATGGCTGGCACATTCCCACTAATACTTACTTATTCATTGGTATGTAGGTTACCCCCATTGTTCTGCGGATATCCTCTTCTCCATTTCTATCACGTAGAGTAACTACTAGTATAGCTCACAGCTCGAGCGATTTTGAGCTTCGTCGTACTGCCAGCAGTAAAGTACCACGACTCAGGTCCTCATGACATCACTGGCAACACGTACTAGTTGTGTACTTCTTTTTTTAAGTTAAACGAGGCAAAAAGATTTTTTTGTAATCTCCCGAACGCCGCCTACATTTGTATGGTCGATCGAAGTAGGACTTATTTATTAGGTCAATTTAGACCTAGGGAAACACACTTGTCAACAACTTCGAGCTTAGTGTCCACAACAACTACGTAGACATGGACTTAATACATGAATATTGGTGTGATACACTTGTTTATATATAGCTTTTTTATTTCCCGAAGTTTCACGTGCTTTGGTACTTTATAACACCACAGACATATTATGTTCTAAGGTGTTTGACATTTTGTTGTAATATTTAATACGGGCTACATTTAGCTCATAAATATAAATCATTAGTCTCATCTATGCAAAACAAGCTTAAATTATTGTAAAGTCTTGGTATAGTATGCTTGGGTTTGTTTCGTTTTTTTTTTAAGTTAGGTATAGGACCCCAAGCAGATGATGTCACACAGCCATCTTCCCAGACATCAGACTAAGAAACTTCACATTGCCCTCGAACTAGAAATCTATTATTAGCAGATATGTCGGTACAGACGTATCAAAAAGTCATACAACTCCATAGTCAGTGAGTTGTTTGTAGCACCCGGAACGTAAATTAAAAGTAAGTGGAAATATTTTTCGCTTTGAAATATAAATTAAAATTTTCACTATTATCACTTTATTAGTCAGTGATGCAAATTAAAATCTAACAAAAAATTTTAATTAGGAAAAAATTAAAATTTTATAAAATATACACGCAAAGATAATAAGTGTAATTCACTATGAAGAAACAAACTATAATAGTGTTACAATACATTGTTAAATTGTAATACAATAATGGTATAAGAAGTAAATAGCATGATACACGTTGGGGGTAAGCTCATGTCGACTACAATGGATCCAAATGCCCGGATCTGTAATGGACGATTGGAAACAAATCGAAGCAGGTCTTTTGTAGCTCTGTATATGTCGATATCTGAAAATAAATACTTTTTATTTTTACACAATAAGCGTAGAAAGGACACGGGTCGCTTGCGTAGATAGTTCAAACGCATTAGTTAGCATCTGTCAAAGCCATAAAAATTTTCTGCCAATACTCAAAATTGCCACTTATGACACATATAGGACTATGTATATAGGTGATATAGATTCAGTTTGCCTTCTTCTTCAGCTACTACATTGTTTTTCATTATCCCCTAAACTATACGACCAATTGACATGATGACCTGTATGCATATTTTATGAAATCTCTTACATGATAAAGTTATTCTTTTTGATAATATAATTATATAATATTATATCTCATTAGTAGATTTAAAAGTTACCTTATAATGTTGAATTAATTTTTATTATAAACAAAGTTATTGTGGATTGAATATAAGGGTTCCGAAAATGTATCACTAACTTTTTTATATCTATGGATGATTAATATTTTTTACGTTTTATCAGTGCACGCCAATAAAGCTATGAGCATGGTTTTTTCCGACTTGATTAAAAACATATTAAAATTTTGAATTGAAAACAAATTTACGTCAAAATAAAATAAAGCCAATGTCAAACAAAACCTTTTTGAGGAACGGTTCAGTGGTTTCCTAAACACAAACAAATTCAATTCTTATAAAATATTATTGAAAAGAAAGTATAGAGAGTGGATTCGCTGGACGTAAATGAGATATTATAATCCACATTACACCATCAACATTACAACCTATAAGTCTTTAGTGGCGGTATTCGAATATCTACTACCCCATATCACATCGAGGGTATCGTAAGAGGTGACAAAGGAAAACAAACTAGAAGATGGGCAGTAGCATCTTCCTAGTAACAACTAAAAATAAAGGACTGCGTGTACCAACCCTCTGTCCAGCGTGGCGGCTATAGCTAAGCTGTCCCTGTGTGGCAACCTATGGGGGAGGCTTATGTTCAGCAGTGGACATTGGTTAGTCTATAACGGTAACCACAAAAACTAGCTAAATTCTAAGTTAATAGGAACCGTAGATGAAAATATTTATGGATTCCACTTGGAACAATTTTCGGGAACCCAATTTTAGTTAATGTGTACGTAACGAGACGTCAGCATCAAATATCAACTTTGAAGAAGCAGCGCAAGTACTGCTACCAGTATTTAGCTGCAAAAACAGAAAATGATACGCCGAAAAGAAATCCTACCTTCTAGTCAATTTATTAAAATTTGCCGACGTCTGTCTTTTCTGTCGATTACAATATGGATGTTTTTGAAGGAAGAGTGAATATTCTTTTGTTACACTAAGATAGTGCAATTAGCCGTACATGGCTTCATATCCGCTTGCAATCAGGGGAAAAGTAGAAGCAGACTGGCTTATAATAGGAAAATGTGAATTTCTGCAAAACTCGTTCTCAGCTAATGTTTACAAATCTAAAGGAATATGCCTGCTAAATAACAGTAAAGGAATAAATACTGATTAAATAATAAATAACAAAAACGGGAGTATTGTAGAACTTGCTAGGTACCCCCACCACATCATACTGGGCGTATGTTTATCTAAAACTTTTTTATTGATACCCATAAATAAAAAAAATACTGACCGATAAATAATTGAAACCAATTTTCAAGTATGATTTCCGTTATATTGTATGTAACATGAAATTTTGCTCTGTAAAGTTATATTTCAAAAAAGGGAACTTTTTATCTAAAACATTCAGTAGGATTGATTTACACTTTGGGAGTCGATTGATACTTCTTAATAGATCGTTTCTTAACGGATCTCTACCGTTAATTCGGACTCAGGCTAAGCAACATGCCTACCGAATTTCAAAACTTGTTGTACTTATATTTCAAAATCTAAACTTCTCTACTTCTACCTCCGAAAACTTGTATGACACTATTAAAGCTGAGTTCCATTGTAGCCAAAGTATTTATTAGCCTAATTTTTGTTGTCCGAATGTTCTAATCTTAAAAGCCTAAGAAAATAGTAAAACTATAAACTTAATTGCAAATAAGGAGATAATCATACCTTCAAGTGAGTAAATTAAGAGTGATGCTAGACAGCGTTTTAACTTATTTACATTATTTTGCATTTTCTGCGCCGCTTTTGACAGAAGAAATATTTCAGCTTGGTAACATATCAGTTTAATGCAATTTTTAACCAACGTCCATGTTTTATTATTATATCCCTGAAAGTAAATATTTAGAAAAAGAAGACATGTTAATTTTACTTGTTTGTTGGTTGGTTTTGTAGAAAACTGGTTGTTATAAAATAGTTATTAAAACTTTTGAACCCGTAGTGTAAAGAATCATATATGAATTGACGGAGTTATCTCGTACCAAACTGTCCAAAAACCGTCCTTTGTAGCATAGCAGTGGTTAAAAATAACTTAAATGTTGACTTTTAAACAAGGTTATGGCTTTTAAATTGCTAGATAATGGCTATATAAGGTTCAACTTATGACGTCATTCGGAGGTAAAATAATCGTCAAATAATATCCAAATTTTGACGTGACAACGTCTTATAAATTGGTTTGCCGGGTGACACTTCAAGAAACTGCGTTACGCTCCGCTCACGTTATTCGTTCACAATGAGAGCGAGTGAGAGGCACGCGTCCCTTCCACTCGGGCATGGTTAGCCCGCCTAAGAGCGAGAGAGACAGACATAAAAAGTGTTATTTCATCCTTCTTCCTACTATACGAATGAATATTCACAATAAAATTATTTTACCACTCAAAGTCGTTGTCACGTAAAACTTTCGCCCGTATACCGACTTTACAGGCAACCAATATTTTTTTGATAAAATTATTAGTATCCCGGCTTTTTACCTCTATCCGTTTTAAAATTACCATAGCTTGTAATTTCCTACATATAACGATATTTCTAGTGAGCTAGCAGTATGATGGGAGAGCCCTACCAAACAACGCACAGTTACACGCACACACATATAACGAAACTACGCCCTACCTTGTCAGTCGAGCTATTCCGGCGTACAGAATGTCACGCTATAATAATTCGCAATATTTAAAGAAAAAATACCAAATTGTATTGTGAAATGGTGTCAAACTAATCTTCAAGAAATAAAAAGCAGGATAGAGTCTCATTTCACTCTAAAGTAAACGTACAAATATATATTTTAATAAATCAATTTTATTATTTATCATGACATCTTTAACATAAAACCTCCACAAGTGTTGCCACTAGTAATCGTCACAATAGTCCCCGGTTATTGAGTAAGTTATTAATGTGACGTGAAACGTAATTTAATACGTTCATTTACCTATTCGTATTTTTAATTTTAATATTCATAAAATTAATCGAAGTGTAAATAGGCGTTAAATTTTTTCTAACTTGGAGTCTGAACACAGTTATGCATTTCAAGAGCATAAAATAAGTTTAATAATTTGCATAATTGAAAAATATTTATTTATTCGTTACCACCATAAAACTAAATGAAATCTTCAGGTGAGATATTTTACATATTTTTTTCATAAATCCGCCATAAAAACGAAGATTTAAAATCATCGAAATCAGATTTTTCGATTTTCTAGAGTCAAAAAACGAGGTAACCATGAAAGTATAAAATTACCTACTACCTCTTAAATGTTATCTGACTACAATTGCCAACTTATCTTTTTTAGCCATTCATCCTGCTAGTACTTAGACAGTAATATATTGGGGTAATATTTTTACTGCACGGCAACACTCACTGAGTGCACATGTTCAAGAAACCGACTTCACTTCATTGTTGACAGCGCTCTGTTTCGACTTTTTATTTTGTCTGAGAATATTAAGTTTAATTTTCAAGAAAAAATAATCACGTTTACCTATGAGATACTTACACTGACACTTATAAATGTTATTGAATACAAAAATATGCTCATATGTGCAATCGCTGATACCAATGTCACTGTAATCTGAAACATTCAATTAAGATCATTTATAGAATTTAGTGCTATTTTAGTGACCACCATTCTATGTTCTTTATCTACAATTAATAAGTGAAAGTAACATCGTATCCTACCTGTAATCCAAAAATAACATTGAAAATTCTCGTTGCCTCGATAAGGTGTGTATAAGCAAAAGACCACTGCTGTATCTTATTACGTTGTTCCCTGTATGTCATAACCCGTACGTCCCCGTCCTCTATTTGTTCGAAAATTTCGGCCAAGGTTTTAGTTTCTTTGAGCACTAGTCGTATTATACATTCTAGCTGTTCAGACATTACATATATTACTGAGTATAATACTAAATATTCATAAAAGTAGCGAACATTACACATCATCGTATTTACTTGAAATATATGCAAAAATGAATTGTCAATGATACCATTATTAAAAAGATCGTCATATTTTGAACCGTATGATTGGAAAATTATTTTTATGATGACGTAAATTAATAAAAACACAACAATGAATTTAAATTTATTGTCAAATCCTTTTAGAAACACGTCATCGTTTTGATAAATAGGAAACTTGGCTGATAAGATTGATATTAATTTTTTAAATGATTTTGTATGATAACAAGCCGTTATTATAAAAAATAATGAATTTCCAAAACTTAAATAAAGATTAAAGAAATTTTCAAAATGCAGTAAAGAATAAAAATATCCACAAACTATCATATTTGAAAAGCATATTAGTGTTTCCAATAACAATATAACATATGTTAAATATTTCGTATATTCTTTGTCCATAAATGATATGTTCCTAAATATAAAAAGTAAATTTTCAATAAGCAAAATACGTTTTAAAGGTTTCAAAATATACATTTTTTCAGTCACTAGTGTAGTGTGCAGAGTATAACGAGACAGTGCAACAAACTATAATGAAATATCGTAATGTTCGTTTGTCAATCATAATTCATTATAGGAAAATAAATTCAATTTAATACATAATAAATTACACTAATGGATATATTACAGTAACGAATTAGATTACTATTACTACAGGAACGTATATGTGTAATATTTACCCCAATAGCTAACTCACACTGATACGGCAGATGACAGTGTAATGCGGATTGTTTTATAAAATTAGGGCTACAAACAGTCTATCAATCTACACGATGGTAAGTGGCTGATGCAGGCCATGATTAATAACTTCAAACAAAAAAAAGGTTTCAGATGCGTTGCCGTACCTGAGGATTAAGTTAGAGGTATAAATACAGTTGGTACAAAAGAATCATTTAGAAGAAAAGATATTCAGAGCTGCCGTTTTTGTTACTAACCACGCTGCCTGAAGTTGGGCCGATTGACACAAAGCGACGCCATATTCATGCGGCGTTGTTCGGTGAACGTTTCCTCGCACTGTGAGTTGGCCCTTATGCCATTTACTTAGAATTCTAAGAAAATAATTAATCGTGACTGATAAAAATTTAATTCATTGCGTTCTATAGAACAATCATTTTAATTGAATACAGTACTTAAATAATGATTTCATAAATTTACGCGTACATACACATTGAATAAAACTATACATACGGATTTTATCGCGTACTTATTTCTAATTCCTGACATTTTGGGTGCTTTACAGCACCCATGGTCATGGGGGACTTAGATGTTTGACGTCCCAGTGTTAATCTCAAGCAGATACCAAACAGATTTTCTATTGAAATAAGGAGGTTTTTTTTAATTTAAATAGCCTCACGTATTATCCTTGGTAGGAGTCGGTGTTCTTTTGCGAGGATTTGTGGTTTATCAAATCTGATGTAATGATGTGGACGATCTTGAACATGTTCACAGACTACAGACTTCCCAGAGGGTCGGTGCTTCATATCAGCTATATGTTCTTTCACGCGGGTTTCTACGGATTCTTTGTTTGTCCTATATAAGAGAGACCATATTCACAATCTAGCTTTTACACTCCTGCATCTTGTAGCGGAATATTACACATGATGATTGGTAAAAATTGATTAATCTTCTTCGGCGGCTTGTAGTATGTTTACAAACATTTACAAATATAAAAAGGACTTAAATGTTATCACGGCAAATTATATTTTAAAAAAATCTAATTACGTTGAAAAACAAACCGAGCAGAAGTTTCGAAATTATTAAAAGAACAATTTTTGAAGTTTTTTGACAACGGTTTTTTTAATAAAAACTATAATATTTGTCATATAAAAGAAAAATTAGAATAAATATTCAAAATTTATGTTAAAAATAAACTTTATTAAAAGAAAATTTCATCGACTTCTGTTCAACGCATTTACCGATGAATGCGGTTTGCAGCAATCAACGTCGACCTCGTCAAAGACGGATCAGGATCTTAGATAAAAATATGGTCCGTTACAAACCAGCAACCTATGTACTATGGGAGGTCGCCTTAGCAATTCTAACTAAACTTACGATATAATTCGCCCTATTATAATATATAGGAAGCATCATTTACCAAAAAACATATTTGAAATGAAACACAAATTCTTAATGCACGCAGATCCTCAATTGTCGGTGGCGGACATCACGCAAAACCTACAAGCCTTTAGGCAGTAGAAATCTAGCGTAGGTTATTGTTTATGGTTGTATACATTCTAGTAGATTAAAAACAACTTTCGTGCAGCCTACTATGGTTGACTTACCTACCGATAAGACTCACTTTTTATTACCATTTTTGTACACCGGAGTAGATTATTTCGGGCTTGTGCTTGAAAGTCAATCGTAAGGGCAGAAGCAATACCTTGATAATATTATCTTTTATTAGTATATTTTTGTTTAGCAGTGAAAACTCTCCTCTTAGAACTTGTCATGAATCTCACGAAAGAGGCATATCTTGCATCCTGAAGTAAGTTTGTAGCTCGAAGAGAAAAACCGTAGCGCATTTATTCAGGTAAGGATACCACTTTTGTAGATTCGTGCAGTGAGATCTCTTTTTTATTAGGCTTACGTCATATCATGTTACTTTATATACCGCAGAACAACGTATAGAATTTAAATCTATCCCAGCCTGTAGTCCTCAATATGGCGGACTGTGGGAAGCTGTAAAGACAGTCAAACATCATCTGAGACGCATTATGAGTCTCACTCACTATCTGACTCAAATAGAAGCTGTCTGTAATTTAGGATCTTATATCGTTATTATTCTATCCTACTGGTGTAACATATTTCAATCTTTCTCACTTTCTTATCTACAGTATAAGAAGAAACTGTAGGACAAATGGGTTTGGTTAAGGAAAACAATCTTCCCACTCTGTTATCTTTAGGCGTACGCATGCACGCACACACACACACACGCACGCATGCACACACGCATGCACGTGCACACACACACACACACACACACACACACACACACACACACACACAGAGAGAGAGAGAGAGAGAGAGAGAGAGAGAGAGAGAGAGAAAGAAATAGAGACACGCACACACTCACCATCATCCATCACAGTTATCTGTCGTGGGTAAATCTTTGTTTCAGAGTGCATAATGGATCTGTGACAGAAAACATCTGGCCACCGAGCTTCAGCAGATTAAGCAAGTATTGCAATATAACAGGCTTTGGTTTCCGCGCCTACTTCACAGTGTGAAGCCGGCCACTGTCGAGCGTGTGTTTGCTGTAATACAATATGTCATAGGAGTCATAGACAAGGTTGGCTACATCTTAAAGCGAACTTCTATTAAATATACTACAAGCCGCCGAAAGAGATTAGTCAATTTTTACCATCCATTAAGTGTCATATTCCTCTACAAGATGCAGGCGTGTACAAGCTAGATTGTGAAAGTGGTCTCTCTTACATAGGAAAAACAAAGAGATCTATAAAAACAAGCGTGAAAGAACATATAGCCGATGAGTAGCACCGACGCTCCGGGAAATCTGCAGTCTGTGAACATGTTCAAAATCGTCTCCACCATTACATCAGATTTGATAAACTACAAAAACTTGCAAAACATCATCGATTCCTACCAATAACGATACGCGAGGCTATTGAAATTAAAAAAAAAAAACATTCTAATTTTAATATAGAAGATGGATGGGTGCTACCATCTGCTTGGGATCCTACGATTAACAAAATTGAATCCAAACCCAAGCAAATCACTCCAAGACTTCATAAGCTCGTTGTGCGTAGATCAAACCAAAATTTATATTAAAAATCTGTAGGTAGCCGGGCTAACTATGACATTGGGACGTCAAAAATCTCAATCCCCTCGTGACCATGGGTGCTGTAAGGCACCCGAAACGTTGGGAATTAAAAATAACTTAAATAAGAGCATTAAAATCGGTATAAATAGTTTTATTCAATATATAGTTTGCATAAATATAAAAAAAAATCATCAACTTTAGAAATCATATCGAATATCGAAAAATACAGAATAAGATTTTCTAGAATAAATTATGCTCACGTTCATGAAAACAAGTTTTGTTCCTTGTGATAGTTTCCAACTATACGGGGCTATTTTGCAATAAGATATAATAGAAAAGTAACAGCACATGGTGAAGAGAAATAAATTTGAAAAAATCTCAATAATCCTGCCCTTATGATCTTTTAAATTTAAAATGCGTGGTAATGCATTATTTTAACCGATTTTACTGCGCAAACAAAAGTAAAAACCTTATTTACTTGTATTTTCAAAAACTGTATTAACAGTATATCATTATTTATATATTTAAACTTAAGTTTTAATTTTATTGTTAATCTGTTCTCAGACTTCGTTCTATAAACACTGTATCTATGTTTTATATTATAAAAATTATATTTTTTATAGAAACCGAGTATTTATTAGAGATGGGCCGAATATTCGTTTTATATTCGGTATTCAGCATATTCGGCAGCTTTACCGAATATTCGTTTTCATAGTGTTCAATGTATTGAAATGTGCGATGTATTTTACTGTTGAAAGTGTATTTTATTTATGGGTTAAATCTATTTACTCTAGAGTGTCTCAAATGCATAATTCTACACATTTACGTTTTGAGGCACTGTAGATTTATTTAGGATTATGGCAAATAGAAATTTGATAAAATGTTTTTAGAATCAAACAAAGAAACATTACATTACATTAGTACATTTTCTTTACTTTGGTCGTCAGTTTCACTAAAATAAGTCCAAATAGTAGATCTCCTGCCGCTCATTTTTATCATATAATTATCAATGTTGTCTAAGAATAAAACAACGACATACATTTTTATCACAAGAATAGTCAAAACGTAAGCATGTGCCGGCAATTTGCTCAGTACTAAATGATGCAGTAACTGTCAGGTGTGGCGGGGAGCGAGAGGCAAGGTCTGGTGGTAATCCCGCGCGCTTTACGGTGACAAGTTTCGACATAAATTGGTTGAGTCCCGAGGTTATCCTGCCGAATAATGTTCGGCCGAATATTCGGTTCGGTAAAAAATTTACCGAATATTCGGCCAAATATTCGTATTCGGTGAAATCCATATTCGGCCCATCACTAGTATTTATTCCTTTACTCACGCATTGTGTAACAGCGTGACGGTTTCCGCCCGATCAAAACCCCTTAAAAAGTCGAGCTGCGCCTTGGTGAGACGTGATAAATATATAAGTATTCCTTTGCAAAACTGTTGATTTTACGCAGTCCACACAAGAAATGCTACGAGTAAAAGGTTATATATAAAAATTGCGATAGGTAATGCTAATTTGGTAATGTAGGTTTGAGTAACATACCTAACCAAAATGCAAAACAGCTTAATTGACCGTGTCCTCACCGAGCCAGGTCAAATGGTTGTGAATAAATCGATAGTTTTGTTTACAGAGTACGTGCTATATGTCTGGGCCATAGCTATTATTCTTAACCTTCAGCACTTTTCAATGGCTGGTGACTGGTTTATTACATTTTATTGGTGTATTTACAGGTTTTTCCTCAAAAGTGTTGTTTTAATATTTTTGATTCTAATGATTTATAGTTTTTTTATAAAGTAGAATATATATTTACAAAGTAAACACTAGTCTGAGAAAAAAATTGGTTATTCAATGTCTTGGAACCAAACTTTGCATAATTTTTTCTTATACGAACGCAAATACTGCACACTGAATAAAACAGGCCGGCCCACTGCCACTTAAGTCTACTAATCCTTTTGCTAATCCTGAGAATATCTGCAGGAGAATCAGGATTACTAATCCTGATTCTCCTGCAGATATTGTCATGTGTTGTTCTACCACGTAGAGAAACTCCAAACATATCCTCTTGGCTTACTAAGCGATCTTGAGCTTCCTTTTATGGCCAGCAATGAAGGACTATATGAATATATAATTAACAGAAACAAGTACTGGTTTTACCCTCTTTTCTAATTTTGTTCGTTTTACAGATGTGACGTGAAGATGTGTAGTTATCTCCCGAATTTCGCTCAGCCAAGTTGAATCAAACGATTGACTGCTCATTCGAAGTTGGTATTACGAGTGAGTACCTAGTTGAACAATTTGTCTAATGTTGTCTACTTGTCAATGTTGTTGCATACATTTTATTATTAGTTTTTATTTCTTTTAATCAAAGTAATCACCCATGCAATTGATGCATCTTTGCCAACGAAGTGACAGTTTTTTGATGCTCTTCTTGAAAAATCAGCTGGACGGGAGGCAACAAATTCTTGAAAGGCAATTCGTACTACCTCTCGGGAGAAGGGAGTTTACAGAATCATACAGGAAATAGTTAGCCTATGTGTAAGCAGTGACACAACAAGCAGTCTCAGTAAGATTAAAATCCATGGAAATAATTCACAACCAAGGCAATGAGCTGTGTGGCGTCTTATGAACTGTGTGGCGGCGCTGTCATCGCGCCACAAGTGAAACACACCGAAGCCTAAATCACGCTATCAAAATTCCGAATAATAAACAGTATATATAGAACATCTCCGAACTATCACACATAGTGTCGGCCACTCCCCGGGCAGAACAGCTTGCCCGGCGGGAGATCTCCCCTTTTCCTTCAACGGCTACAACTGAAACAGAGAGACGTTGAAAGGCGATTTTTTACTTGCAGGCAGCTGCTTCAAAGGCAAAATAGAAATGGTTTTTTTGCATCGCATGCATCATGAGAATGATAAGTGGACATTTTATGATAATCTCAAGAAGAAAAAATACTTCGGTAAGCCCATCCCTTCGTTACCATCGTTCTAAACGCCAACACCCAAAATGGAATACTCATGTTTCGAAGGTCATGTTATGTATCTGGTGGGACCAAAGGTGTGTTATTTCATTTTATTTTAAAAACTTTATTGCGTCCCCTTAGAAAAAAAGCGGACTTAATGCTCAATGAGTGGAGTGGTGAGAGTTTGTCGTAGGTGTAGCAATTAAAGGAAAAGAAAAAAAACTAAAATTATTACACAATGATATATATGTATATATATATATATATATATATATATATATATATATATATATATATATATATATATATTAGATTTGAAAAACGAACAAGTAATATTCTTAGCGCCTTTGCCTTATGGTAAGCCACTTAAGCTGAGATCTGTAATGAGAAATATTATATAAGACTTTCCTACTTAAATTGATAACCTGCACATTCCAGTTCAGAGAGCTATCAATATACAGGCCAAGGTTTTTAACAGACTCACTAAATGGAATAATAATATTATCATAGCAAATAGAAGGTAAGTCTGCCTGATTAACCATAGCCAGCAACCTATTACTTCCCACTAAAATCATGTGGCATTTTACTGGATTCACACGGACTCCATAGTGCGAGGGCCAATCTTTAGTTGTATTTAAATTCTGGTTTAATTTGTGAATTACATTATGTATGTTCAACGCCACAATGCACATGGAGCTGCAAACCATCGGCGTATAGATGGTAAGAGCAATCAAGATTATGAGTGATCAAGTTAACAAAAACTGAGAAGATGATAGGAGAGAGTGTATCACTTTGCGCTACGCCACATTCAACTTCAGCCCAAGCTGAGGTCTTTTGACCCACGTGAACTGACTGCTGACGCCTGCGAAGATAGGATGCAAACCAATCTAAGACAGTGGGCTTAAAATTAAGACGGGATAGGATGGAAAGAAGGATATCATGATCAACTACGTTAAAAGCATTAGAAAAGTCAACTAGTACTAACACTGCTATCTTTTTTCATCCATACCTTTTCCAATGTCTTCTGTAATTTTTATTAAAGCAGTGATAGGGCTATGACCTAGACGATACCCGGACTGAAATGGACCCAATAGGTTGTGTTTCAAGATAAACTTAGTGATTTGCTTATGAAAACAGACTTCTAAAACCTCAAAGAGGATCGGCAGAATTGAAATAGGGCGAAAATGGCTGGGAAGAATAGAAGCAGGTAGGAAGGGGCTTAGCATAAGCCTTTTTCCAATGACTAGGATATTGCCCCGAGTCAAGGCAAAAATTTATAATGTGAGTTATTGCCGGGAGAAGAGGATCAAAGATAGTGACGACAATTTGTCTGCTTATTTCATCACAGAACATAGCCTTAGACTTGATTGCCAAAATAAATTTCGTAATTTCATCCTGATCGATAGCAGAGAACATAAATGCTGGAATGTGAGGAGATTGGATTGACGCAATAACATTTAAAGTGTAAGTTTGGATTAAAGGATTCATTGCTTTGAAGGAAGCGAAATGTTGATTAATCTCATCGAGAGATATAGAAGGACCACAGTCCAGCGTGAATGGCTTGCGAATGCCCACAGTTCTGAGGAATTTTCACACTTCGGTAGGAATCATTTATGCAGTTATGGAAATATCGGCGTTTAGCAGCACTTACCATCTGATTATACCTATTCCTGGCCAATTTAGAGAAGGATCAATTTTCTTGAGATCATTCCCTCTTAAATTTAAAATAGGCTCGATTCCGTAGTAGCTTTGCGTGGAAATTATATTTTAGGATGAGAAAAAGGACAAGGATTATTTCAGAATTTATTTGAATACACATGTATGAATGATCCATATTTGAACGAGGTTCATTTGTTTATTTTTTACCAATGCATCATGTTACATGATTTCTTTCATCATGGCAAAATAACTGCCTTATATGGTGGAAAAAAGATAGACCAACACCTTGAACAACGCAGGTCCGCCCATTTGGCAGTTAAAAAGTTGTATGCGATAATTATTCATTGATTTTGCAGACTTTGAAATAATTTAAAAATGACAGATTTAACGGTGATGACGTTGCCAAGAGTATCGGAAAAGTCTTCCTTGATCTGGATTCCCGAAAGGCCATGATTGTGGCCAAAAATATCTCTTCCATGCTGAAACACGCAGACGTAGCTTTGCAAACCCGAAGCACGGGATTGAAAGACGAAATAACAATCATAGTGTGTGTCGAAGATGAAATTATAAAATTAAGATCAAATAAAATGTACAATCAAATTCTGGAAGAAGATAATTCTTTTACTAGCGACGGCTGTGGTGAATCTGAAAATAGGACACAGACCTCGAAGAGGTAAAAAAAACCCAAATCGGTTGGATAACTATTTGACGTATGGTCCTTCCCGTTCCTCCACCAAACAAAATATAAAAGAGAGCGACGAGCCATCTAAGTCTCGGTATTTCGAAACGTTGGACATACTAATTGCTGAATCAGAAAGAAGGTTTTCGGACAACGATGATCCAATTTATTCGATTGCAAGTCTCTATGAGTTGGATGTAGATAAAATGGTTCCACTGAAAAATTTGGGTAGGTTTGAAAAAATATAATAATTTAAATAATTTGTCATGTTCAATTTATAATGTTAACCCTTTCACAGCGAATCACGAGTACCGCTCGGCATCCGTATCAAGCGGCGCCTTAAAATGCTCCGCTGTGAAAGGGTTAACTAAGTTTTCAGGTCTGAATTTCAAATTTAATGAAGTTCAAATTTCATCATAAGGAGAGGCTAGTGTGGTTTAAGGTTACTTGAGTCGTAACGGGGATAAAATGGAAAATATATTGCAAGTTTTGTACAGGCAACAAGAGGCGTTCAAAGACACATATGAACTTTTTGCATCTATGACGACCATAGGATATAGGATTGCAGTATGCGAACCTACGTTTTCAACTTCCAATGCAATCAATAGGCCTCAAATGCTGTCAACAAGTCACGAGAGAATGTTTGGTATGGTATTACTGGCCCTTGAAAAAAAAGAACAAAATCAGTTGATCTGAACGAAGTTCTTCGCATTTTTAATAACATGGCGAGTCATAGAATTCAGCTGTTTTAAATATTTTTGTTATTATGTTAATTATTAAAATAAGTTTGCAGAAACAATATGATCTTAATAGTATTTTAGTTGAATCTATTTACGTGTATCACCCAACCCAACAATTAATTACTACCTCACTCTCAAACGTGAATCTCTACATCCAAATCTGGAAGTTCAACCGTCTCGTCCGCTTGTTCATCATCATTGAGCATTTAATAATTCTAAATTGCATGCTCATGTTCTGTCATAGAAATTATTTGTCTGCGAATACCTATTGAATGTGCACGACTGACCTGGAGGTGATTGATGACTGACTGGTTATTGATTAAGGAACCCGTTCTTCGAAGGCAGATCAATTATGATATTTTCTTACTCCCGCCCTACATGTAACCAATGCTACCGTACCTTAAATTCGATTCTAGCTACAGCCCTAACAGACAGCAATTAGGTTTTATATATAGACATAAAATAAGGCTTCGGGGCTTTAGACAAAGCGAACCAGACTTGATTATTTTAGGTGGTAAAAAAATACAATTTATTTGTTGCAAAAAAGTAAATTTGAAACGAGGCATTCCATCTTAGTCCTCACGGGTGACAACATAATATGTGCATTTTGATTCTTAATCGAGGATAAATTTAGATGTCTATGGGCCACAGCATCCACTTACCATCAGGTGAACTGTGTGCTCGTTTGTCACCCTATTCTATAAAAAACATATAAAAATAATACTTGTCCGAAATGTATTTATTTTAATTATATGCCTGTTATTGCATTTTTATTGTTTAATATATTTCTTCTAAGATAAAATTTGATGGCTTTAAATAGAAAAATAATTATTAATTATTGTTAATAATAATGGACCCTCACAGTTTCAAAGTATATAATGGACATGGGTAAAAACATTTTTGGTTTTATACAGATAGTTAAAAAATTCTCAAGGTGACTCCTTACGATAAAAGTAATTAATTGCCCTTACTGCAATAACATGTAGTTTAAATGTGAGTTGTATTTACCCCTATTAATATTCCATAAGACATCATGCATGAAAATAACTAAAAAAAACCAATCCATCATTAGCATCAACATTGGTGAGACTTCTTATATAATATGCTGCAAAACTAAGTTAACCTGCTAATATAGTTATAGCTTACTCGAATTGAGGCAGTGCCGCGGACTTTTTCTTGCCCTAAAACCCTCTCAGAAGAGAGCCCTCCGCTCTCTTTCCCCTTTTTCCAGCAGTGAGACGTATCTTTGCTGTAACTTTTTTGTAGTTATAATATGGATCTATGTTAATTTCGATGATTTAGACATATGGATTGCTAATATAGATAAAAGGTTATAGTTATATTAAGTTCAGCAGTGAAAAAATAAAATAGCTAAAGCTTCCAGCATTATCTTCTCTATTTCACAAAACTGCATATTGTACGCGTAGCAATTTAATTGGTAGTAACTTTACAACGTAGTTGTTTGAGTTTGGCATTATAAAATATTTTTGAGTACATCTCATAATTATTTACTTGATCTTGATCTACTAGATTTTGCTCCATGATGGCAAGGAAAGGATAAAGGTCTTCAAATAGGTAGTGGATCTTTCATTACTACGGGAGCAGGTGGGTTCTATTCGAATCCAATTTCTTCTCCTATTGCACAAAAAGGCATACTTTATGACGAGGAAAGATAATATGACAGTTTTCGTATTATTCGTTCATATTTCCTCACCTTCAAAGAGGATGTGTTTATTTACAGTATCTGTAAGCAAATGTCCAGGTGCTAAATTTAGTAATTTTTTTGTAATTAGTAATGAAAATAATCAACGTAATAAAAATTTATTACGTCGATTTTTTTCATTACTAGCAATGAAACATGCAGCGGACTTTGTCAGTCTAAAATAATTTATAGGGTAGTTCTTTTTTCTCAGAAAAATTTATAATATACAACTCAGTTGCATTACAATAGAAATAAAGACTTGACAAAAGCTGGCAAAGAGTTGCTTTACGTAAAAAGGAAATGAGACGGAGGATCTCATTAGTGAAAAGTTTCCTGACTGCAAACACTGACCGTCACGAAGCTAGAATTAAAAATTACTTTACTGCAAATTAGACTTTATGGCATATTATATAGTTGAAATATTCAATGTTAGATTCTTTTTATTACCATAAAGAGAATTCGTTTATTTTCAAAACTGTAACTGTTAGTAAGTCATATTGTTGCTAGATCTATATTCACCCTTTATCTGTTTTTAATAGAATAAGAGTGCCAAGTGGGCACACAGTCTACCGGGTCGTAGGTGGATATTATGGTGTGAGAACACGGATTTTACCAATACTACTAAGGAAGTCAAAGGGTTTAGAGGGATTCGCTCGGCCGGGGCGACACACACGTATCCCGCGACTCGCGCTTGGAGATTTCCCGAATTAGAGCTAGTACTGTACCACGTTGTACTCGAATGTTTTTGATTAACACCATCTCTTTGGTAATTTTTTTAAATAAATGAATATTAACAATGCTATAAACATTACTAATATTCCCCTTAACCACTCGCCAGTAATCGAATGGCGGATTCGAACCCACGACCTTTTTGAGTACGCTATAATTATTGCTTATCGCTTGAAGACTCCGTGGCGTAGTGGCTTAGCAATGAGTGGCTGCGCTGGGAGTTGCGGGTTCGAATCCCGCACGGAACAATATGTAATAGCCTACAAATAATTGTTCCGGGTCTGGATGTTTGTCCTTGTGCAATTTATGTTTGTAAACTACCCCCGCGATACAGGAGAAAATCCTAGTGTAGGGGTAACGTTTAAAAAAAATTATAATATAATTATAGTATAAGAAGGTAAGATCCTTTGTATTCATAACCCGTATGGATCAATGTCTAAAACAATTATAGAAAGTTTTTTATTAATAGGTATATATTAAAGGCAAATAAGGATAAAATACTTTGCCGTGATTTGGAAAATAACTGGATGGTTACAATAAAAAGTATAACAATATTTTTTTGCAAATTTAATGCGATTATAATTTGATTTAAACATTTTTGTCAACACACCATATTCTTATTAAACTTAGTAAGTGGAAAACGCTCGCTGTAAATATAACAGAACGCGAGTAACCCGGGTTTGATCCCCGCCGGCACCAATGAAATTGTTAACTGAAATTTTAAGTGCTGATTTACCACGTGCTCGGCGGTGAAGGACAACATCGTGAGGAAACCTGCATGTCTGAGGAATAAGAAAAAAAATATTTCGAAGACATGTGAAGTTCGCCAACACGCATTGGGGCAGCGCGGCGGACACTTCCTTGCCCTAAAACCCTCTCAGAAATAAGGGGAGGCCTGTGCCCAGCAGTGGGACGTATATAGGCTGTAACTTAACTTTACTTTAGTAAGTGGAAAACTCTTAGTAGCCGTATTTTCTAAAATTATTTGTATTATTTATAATAATATTGTCAGACTGTTGTTATCTCAAAACTAGGAGCCGAACATCAGGAATTTCGTTTTTTTAAATCCATTTTAGTGTCTCGTACATTTTTGAAAGCAAGGGTGAACTGAGCAAGCTGGTTGGAGGTGCAATATGAGTGCTTAAATTTGAATTAAGGTTACACTTATTTCAAAGAGATTAAAAAAAGCTTCAACAGTTATTTTATATAGGTAATTACGTACGCAATTAACTGTAAATGTTCACGAGTTTTTTTTTTGTAGTTAATGGATGTTACTTAACAATATATTGACATAAGATTAAAATATCTTGTACGCAATTCTTGTAGTAAAACTGAGATCAATCAATCATAACAATTATAAATTTTCCCCTTTTTAAGGGGCAGTAAGTTAATTACATTTTTGTGTTTGATTGATGAGTATCGCTTCGTAAATTATTACCTATATCTTATTGTGCTAAAACATACCTTATTATTATCGACCGACCTAATATTTACAATAAATTATATAATTAAATTAATAACTTAAGTACAATAACGCATAGGCATCAATCTTGGCGCAGTAGGCATCGATCCAACTATCATACGGTTGGCGCCCCCACAAAAAACACCCACATAATACCTTTCAACTTCAGCAACAAAATTGGTAAAGGTGTTTTTAGTATATGCAACACCAACGTATCATAGTAGCATGCTACTGAGACGTCAGTAACCAAAAATCTACGTATTATAAAGCTATTTCACTAAGACATGGAGTTTAGTTCGCTTGTTGCACTTAAAATGTCTACAAAATACACTCACCCAAAAGATAGCTGGAGTCATAACACTATGCGCTAAAAACCGCCCACAATCGGTAAAGGTGTGCGATGTCCACGAGCAAGTCGTATTGCAACAACAATCCCGCTTACCATTGGCAATGATATGATAAGCCTAAGACATATCGCTTTACGAGTCAAAGTTTACCTATTTTCGGACACAGTGAAGCAGTCTACACGCCGCTATAATAATCCTTTTCGAGTCAAATTTCTGTAAATATAATTCTTTTTCATATTTGACACCTTCCACATATATTATTATATGTTATTTCATAAACTTTATATTATAATATATCGTATACGTATGGAACTTCAAGCACAACACTGCTATTACAATGCTTATACAACTTAGATATCTTTTAATGAGTTTGTATCATAGACCTTACTGTCATAAGTCCCTAATACAGAACTATACATTGCTCAACAGTACTTTGGTAGTTAAACATCTGACAACAACTGCAGGTATTCTTCGGCAACTCAACAAAAGCAATTATTACAGGAGCACGCTAAATAATGTTTTCGACCCATTTCCACATTTTAAAATAAATCTCATTTATCTTTATTATAGTATATGGTATACTGTAGTTATATATGCACAGCGGTATATTTTATATATGTTTGCTAAAACTATAATATACAATTAATTTTTAAAGACAATAAAAAAATTAAAAAAATAAAAAGCCTTTTTATTTCTTACAAACAAATGAAAGAGTAAGTAACAGCAACAATTATTTTATTACTAAACCTAATATTTTTATATAGCCTATAATTATATCTATTTTTGTGTATTTATTTATCTATGATTGTAGTATTTACTTTTAAAGTTAATTTGGTTTGCAAGAACCCCTCCACGGGTGAAGGCTTCCTCCAAGGAATCCCAATGGTCTCTGTCTTTGGCTATTTGTAACCAATTTGGGCCCGCTATCTTTGTGATGTTGTCTTGCCATCTCGCGTGGTGTCTTCCTCTGTAGCGTTTCCATGTTGGGCCGTTCAATGAAGTAATTTTTTGGTCCATTTCTCATCTTGTAATCGCGCTACATGCCCCGCCCACTTCCATTTTAGTCTTAGCTTTTGAAATATTTCTTATTTTAGTGTGTCTTATTTTTTTTGGATATTCAGCAGACTACGTTCCATACCGCGTTGGCAGCTGATTATTTTGTTCTTAACTTTGCTAGAATATCTCCAGGTCTGACAGGCATAGGGTAAGCATGGTAGAAGACATGTGTTCATGACCTTAGTTTTTATCTTTACTGGCATATCACCCTTAAATATTTCCTTTAAGCTCCAGTATTTATTCCAAGATCTATGTACTCTTCGTTCTAATTCGAACTCATTGTTTTTCCTGTCAAAAGATATTTGTTTACCTAGGTAGATGTAGTTTTCTGTATAGGTAAGTATCTCGTTTTCGACTGATATTCTTGATTTTGTACTGTTCGTCATTAGCATTGTTTTTGACAGGTTCATTTCTAAACCTTCTTGTTTGCTAGCTTCGTTCAGTATATAGTTTAAAGACAATATTAACTCTTTATTTTCTATATTACTTAATGTCCGAAATGAAGGTATTTTAATTTTCATCATCATCATCATCAATACAGCTCTTCACAAGTCCACTGCTGAACATAGGCCTAACCCAAGTAATGCCACAAAGTACGGTCCTGAGCTACCTGCATCCATCGACTTCCTGCATGTCTTACCAGATCGTCACTCCATCTATCAGGGGTCACCCTACACTACGCCTACCAGTACGAGGCTGCCACTCCTTCAGCTTACTTGTCCGTTGAGCTGTGTCGGTCACTCTGGTTCTACTGCGGATATGCTCATTTCTGCATTTATCATGCAGAGAAACTCCGAGCACAGCCCTCTCCATAGCTCGCTGAGTGACTTTGAGCGTCCTCATACGGCCAGAAGTTAAGGACCACGTCTCAGATCCGTAAGTCATTACTGGCAACACGCGCTGGTTGTACAGTCTAGTTTTAGAGTATGAGGTATACCTGACAAGAAGATGTGTCGTAATTTCCCGAAAGCTACCCAGCCGAGTTGAATCCATCGATTGACCTCTCGGTCGAAGTTCGACTTAAATAATCGGACACTAAGCAATCGAATTTAATATAATATGTATTACTTGTGAGATACATTGTGTTTTCATGCGATGGCCCAAGTCAATCTATTAATTTAAAACATAAAAGATTTTTAATATTGATATGGTCACAACAAGATGTTGTTAAGTTAGCTAATTACGTAATAACTTAAGACAGAAGAACCCTTAAGTAGGGACTGAATAAATTAACCGACTTGGTATTACATGGGTCCACGGCAGGTAATCTTCATACAAGTTATTAGAACCTCTAGTCCATGGTTCACATATCGTAAGTGACAGCTTCCTTCACCCCCTTACCCTCCTTCACACCGCTGCCGAATATCTGTCACTGTCATGTCACAGTGTCGTTATTTTTATTACAGTTTCAAAGTTGATCGAGTGTAGTTTTGCGTTGATTTATTTCCGTAACTAATCCTCTCAATTCCTGAAGCTGTAATACTACCTTGTCTTGCAACATGTATAATAAGTGTTGTGTTCCATCGTGTGCTAGTGGACGAAAGGACGTCAGTTTTCATATGTTGCCAAAAAGTGAGATAGGACTCAAAAAATGGTTACAGTGTATTAACTGTGAAAGACTGCGAAGCTTGAGTTCCCAGAAACTTCGTAAACATTTTGTTTGTCGAAAACATTTTGAGAAGAGGTTTCTCGCAATCACGCGCGAAAGAGTTCGTCTTTGCCCCAACGCTTATCCAACGTTGTTTACTGTTAGCGAGATGTCCAGTGGTATTCCGCAAACAGTTGCAAGAATCGCCGTTGAAACTGGTAAGTACAATGGTATTGTGATTAACTGCTACATTAAAGTGATGTTGCATCACCAATATTACAATATGACACTAGCTGTTCCCCGCGACTTCGCCTGTATGGAATTATTTTGCGTGGAACCCTAAAATAAAAGTAGCCTAAGTTACTCCTTATAACATCAACTATCTGCCAGTGAAAGTTCAATCCAAATCGGTTCACAGGTTTTTGCGTGATGCATGTTCATACACACAGACGTCGTGTTTTTTTTTCTGACTTACTTAATATTTATTGTTATATTTTAGCCAATTTACACAATATCTTTATTAATTATGGCTTATGTGTTATTCTGATGTATTAGCCATATAATTGCAAAGTTTAATTAAAATCCATTCAGTAGTTTTTCAATGAAAGAGTAACAAACATCCATACATCCTCACAAACTTTCACATTTATAATATTAATAGGATATTCTGAGTTCTTAGGTATTTAATGCCTCAAACTTATAATACAGATTAATTTTCATGTGTGCTTGTGATGTATTATGTCTGTTTCTGATATATTTTTTATGTTAGGATATATGTATAAAGCTATTGCAATTTCGTCCAGGCTATTGCATTTGTTATTAATCTAGTAATTATTGGTGTTACAATTTTAATCTTAAGATATATATCTAATATGTACTGGATTTTAATCTTAAGATATATCTAAGATGGATTGGATTGGACTAAGATGGAATGCCTTTTTTCCAGTAAAAAGGGTCTCTGGTTCTCTACACTCACCATACAAAACATAGCAGCATTGAGCTGCTATTTTTACACTGGTATTCTGTGAAAACATGGTCCTACCCTGGTGGAGCTTACCTATTCATGCTACAACCATAAGACAGCGTAGTGTTATGCTTATACATACTTACATATCATTTTACACTATTTTAAATTTATTTTTCCATTCTGTTTTTGATGTTCTGCATTCGCCTCAAAACTTGATATTTTGCATCACCTTTATTTCCATAGGATCCTGTAATATTTTTAATTCATAAGAACACAATAACAAATCATTTTCAGTTCGTATTTTTCATGCTATCAGCACTTTTTAAATCGGTGTCAATGGAGTCTACCTTTTTTCGGTCTTTTATTTAGTTCTCCGTAACTCTGCAATTTCGGGTTTCGTGCGCGCTGTTGCGCTACTTTTTTTTCCTATATAAATAATATCTCATTTTTCACTTAAATCTTGCCGTTTCTGTATTACGAGCCTAAAACCAAAATTTGACATGTTTTGACATCGTTGTTTATCAGGTTGTCATGGCAATTTTTATTCAAATATCGTTACCGGCCTGATGTTTGAATTTACTTCAAAATACTCCTTTCTTCTTGGCCATTTACAAGAATTTGCTTTTAATTTAAATAATTTCAAATTTAATGAGAATAATTTTCCGTTCTTATGCCAGATCCGTCAAAAAGGGAAAATAAGCCGAACAATCGGCGAATGGGGGAGTCTGACTTGAGCTAAAAACATCAGGCCGGTAACGATATTTGAATAAAAATTGCCATGACAACCTGATAAACAACGATGTCAAAACATGTCAAATTTTGGTTTTAGGCTCGTAATACAGAAACGGCAAGATTTAAGTGAAAAATGAGATATTATTTATATAGGAAAAAAAAGTAGCGCAACAGCGCGCACGAAACCCGAAATTGCAGAGTTACGGAGAACTAAATAAAAGACCGAAAAAAGGTAGACTCCATTGACACCGATTTAAAAAGTGCTGATAGCATGAAAAATACGAACTGAAAATGATTTGTTATTGTGTTCTTATGAATTAAAAATATTACAGGATCCTATGGAAATAAAGGTGATGCAAAATATCAAGTTTTGAGGCGAATGCAGAACATCAAAAACAGAATGGAAAAATAAATTTAAAATAGTGTAAAATGATATGTAAGTATGTATAAGCATAACACTACAACAGCTGTAGTGTGGCTCTACCATGTTGTAATAAAATGTAAAAAATTTACAAAACGGTAAAGTGTAAAGCTATAATTAGTACCTGTTGTTTACAAACTAACTTACTTTTTCCTATAACTTCTCTTAATAGAATAAATTTTTCAGCATTCATTTGAATGTCAAACAGATCCCCTGATTAAACTATCTACCTGTTACTATGTACTATTATCTGCTGTTTTTTTTTTTCAGAGAAAGGCAATAATGATCACAATTACTGTAAAACAGGCAGCATTTGGATCACTCCTACTGTATTCCAGAAGTTGTAGAAAAACGCTTTTAGGCTTCAAATACTGTCAACACTGGTAAGTTTCCCTTCAATTCTTTCTAATAATTTTATAAAGAGTTATTAAATATTCTCATGATATACAACAGTCTATTAAATTGCTTATTTAGCATCCATAATTTGTGTTTCTGTCTATGTTTCAATATTACCATCATACAATTGTAGCACAATTTGATTTCATCACATGCATAAGGGTTTTGGTTGTAGTGCTACTTATTTAGGGCTGTGAATTTTTCATTGGGGTATATAATAGATTCTTTCGAATCCTTATAATCTATATCTCAACTTTTTAACAATTTCCCTAATAATGCTGTAAAAAAGTAACTTAATACTGGTGAAAACTTAAATGTTTTTAATTCTCGAAGTTCTTTAATATTCAAACTCAAACAACAGTCAATTAATTTTGACAATGTTAATAATGCTCTATCGAAACATTTGTTTAATGCCAACAATTTGCTCTTAAACGGCAATAAGACAAAATGTGTTAAATTTACAGTACCTAATGTTAAACATTTAAATTCCAATGTGTTCTTAAATAGGGAAGAGTTGAGTCTTGTGGATACCTCTGTTTTTCTTGGTATTACTATTGATGCAAAGCTTCCTTGAGACACCCATATATAAATTAGCAGGCAGACTTAGTTCTGCAGCATATGCTATAAGAAAGATTAGAAGTTTCACCAATATTAAGACAGCTAGATTAGTTTATTTTAGTTACTCATAGTGTGATTCTTATGGAATTTTGCTATGGGGGTAATGCAACTGACATTGAAGCCATATTTGTTTTGCAAAAGAGAGCTGTATGGGCGATTTATTACTTAAATTGTAAAGAGTCCCTTAGAGAAAATTTTAAATAAATAAACATATTAACTTTGACATCGCAATATATTTATGAAAATGTAATTTATGTACATAAAAACATAAATAGCTTTGAAAAGAATAAAGGTGTTCATAATTTAAACACTAGGAACAAACATAAGCTTGTAATACCATTTACAAGACTCCACAGAATTAGTAATTTATTTATGGAGCAATGTATGTATATGCTTTTACAACAGAATCCCAAAAAATGTACAAAATTTGTCAATAAACAGGTTTAAATGTTTTATTACAGAATAATTGTACAAAAAGGGTTATTATAATATCAAAGATATTAACGATAAATGATACTAACCCATGGGAATGAGGTGATCGCCACCATGCTGATTCTATTAAATTCATTTAAAAATTACACAAACAAAATTATTGTAAAGTGAAATATGTTTAAATAAAAGACCCGCTGGGTTTCTTGCTGGTTCTTCCTAGGACGGAGGTATTTTCTAAACCAGTGGTAAATAAAAAATTACTTGTAATAAGTATTACGTAATAATTTATATTGAACCTGCTGGGTTTCTTGCTGGTTCTTCCTAGGACAGAGGTATTTTCTAAACCAGTGGTAAATAAAAAATTACTTGTAATAAGTATTACGTAATAATCTATATTGAACCTGCTGGGCTTCTTGCTGGTTCTTCCCAGGACAGAGGTATTTTCTGAACCAATGGTAAATAAAAAAATTACTTGTAATAAGTATTACGTAATAATCTATATTGAATAAAAATTATTCTATTCTATTCCATTCTTTAATGAAAGAACAAATCTGTTATATTACAGAAACGGAATCAGATATAAATTCCTACAAACAACCTTCTACATCTGACAGTGGAACCATTGAAGTACCAACAGCAGGTAAGAAATATAAATGTTAGTAATCACTAGCATTTGCATACCTGACAGTAAATTGTTTACAAAAATAATAATACTAATTTTTTTTATTTCTCACACTTGGTACATGTAGTAAGTTATTTATCACTACATGCTTTTTCTTTTTATATGTGAAAAAATCTTTCGCTATATATAGATAGAATTAATGACGCCCCATAGTTAATGTTAGTAATCATGTGTTACATGATGTAAAAACATCAACTGTACACACAATCTATGTATCAGTAGAAAATGCTACATTGAGTATTTGAAGGAGGAATTAACTTATTTTTTCTTATTTCCTTTTTTTAAATTTTAGATAAACATGTGCTTCAACTAACAACAACAACAAAGCTAACAAGGAGAAAACAGCATATCATACAGAAAAATAAGCTGTCACCGCATTGTGCTAAGCTTTACAGGCAATACAGAAGATCGCAGAGGCAGCTTAATTTTAAAACACGAGCGAAAAAGGCGGTGAAATTTTCAAAAGAACAGTCATTTGTAAAGCTCACAGAAAAATTGAATCCAATTGCTAAAAAGTTTTTATGGATGCAGATTAAAAAATGTACTAAAAAAGCCAGGGGCAGGCGATTCTCTGATGAAGAAAAATTGATAGCAATGGCGATAATGAAGCAGTGCCCAAAGTGCTATAGATTTCTTCAGAGAACATTTATCTTACCGTCAAAATATACCATAAACAAAATGATCGCCAAATTGAATATAGAAGCAGGAATCAATTCTCAAATATTTGACGCTATCAAAACAGAGGCACTGTATTTTTTTAATAAACTTACTTTTTCCATAATCTATAATATAATATGTAGCTCGGCGGTGAAGGAAAACATCGTGAGGAAACCTGCATGTCTGAGAAATAAGAAAAAAAAATATTTCAAAGACATGTGAAGTTCGCCAACACGCATTGGGGCAGTGCGGCGGAAATTTGCTTGCCCTAAAACCCTCTCAGAAATGAGAGGAGGTCTGTGCCCAGCAGTGGGACGTAAATATGCTGCAACTTTACTTTACTTTTACAGTCTCTACTTGTGCTGCTGGTTGCATCAATGGTAGGCTGTTGATGTTTAGAGTTTTAAAGCATGTCTTCAAAATACATTTTTTTTTTTGTTTTAAGCATGCAGATTTCTTCTCGATGTTTTTCTGCGCTGTTAAGTATGTGGTAAATCAACATCGAAGTTTGCAAGTAAATTTTCAACGGGGTAGAGCCACGCTGCAGCTCTATTATGGTTGTAGCACGAATGGGTCGGCTCGACCAGAGTAGGACCACGCCCTCACAGAATATCAGCGTAAAATAGCGGCTTAATGTCGCTGTGTATTGTGTGGTGAGTGTAGAAAACTGGAAACGAGGTATTTCATCTTGGTCCTGAGGGGTGGCAATGCATCTGCATTTTGATTCTCAATTGAAGACAGATATTGACATCTATGAACTGCAGAATTTGCTTATCATCTGGTGGACTGTGTGCTTGTTTGTCACTCTTATACTATAAAAAACCAAGCGGTTATCCACAGTGGCTACCACTACACTCTGTTTGTATATAAAGTAAATATTGACACTCTGTTTGTATATAATTATATTGCTTACAGGTTAACACTTGGGATGAAAAGAAAAAATATTGTTCCATTCTTTTTGATGATGTGGCCTTAGAAGTGGCAGTGTCTTATGACAAACATAAAGATTTAATTAGTGGATTTGTTGAACTTAACAAAAAAACAAATGATTTTGCTGATCATGCCCTTGTCTTTATTTTGCGGGGAGTTGTTCACAAGTGGCAACGACCCCTGGCCTTTTACTTCTGTAAAGGAGCAACTTCAGGAATTGAATAAAAAAATATGATCAAGGACATGGTAACAGCAGTAGGTAACACAGGACTCAGACCAGTGGCTCCAGTCTGTGATCAGGGCACAGCATTTCAATCTGCTCTGAAGAGCCTTCAAGAGGACACAATGCGAAAGCAAAAAATTACAGGTGAAAGGATTGGTGAGTAGGCCTTGCCATTTTTGTATGCAATCTCTTACCAACTACATTAAAATTGTGGAGTGGTGTTTGTAGCTACATTGTAATTATTTTTCAGATGACGTGATTGTAATTAATGGCCATACACTTAGCGTAATTCACGATCCACCTCATCTAATAAAAGGATTAAGAAATAATTTCCTAAATAAAAACATAAAATTTAATGAAAAGATTTCGAAGTGGAGTGACATTGTAGAAGTATATAAAACATACTGCAATCTTGCACAGATGAGGCTTTTACATAAATTAAATGATGAACATGTGATTTCAGAGAAAATTAAAAAGATGAAGGTAATTATTATTTTATTAAATATCTATGTATTTTGTATGTTCTTCACATTGTGAAATAGTAAAAAATGTGCTATTTTTCTGTTACTAGTTTCTAATTTGTTTTTATTTATATTTCAGGTTAAAAATTGCACTAGAGTGTTTAGCAAGACAGTAGCTGCTACGTTATCATATACTGCTTAGTTTTGTAAGTTCCTAAGCTAAATTTGGCATAATATTTTAAGCTTGCTGGAAAGTCAAAGCTAAATTTAAACTTTTTGAAATAAATTGAAATTGAATTGAACAAATTCTATATGTAGCCTAATTTTTTTAGCTCATTATGCAGATGGAAAGCAAGTAAGCTCGACTTTGAAAAATA
This sequence comes from Parnassius smintheus behrii, assembly GCA_036936625.1. NCBI lineage: Eukaryota > Metazoa > Arthropoda > Insecta > Lepidoptera > Papilionidae > Parnassius > Parnassius smintheus. The sequence goes on from JAUPFT010000004.1 coordinate 49,392,580, forward strand.
CAGCCGAAATTATATCGTTCTTCGACGACCTCTTTGACTCAGTTAATGGAACTTCATACAATAAAACATCCAAAGGAAAAGCTTTAAGACAGGCAGTAACGGAAAAATCCTCACATCACAAATTTTGGAGGCAAGCAATCCTAAAACTGCAAAGCATAAAATTTATAGATAATCAAGGTAAATAAACATCTGTGCCTTCATTAAAAAACTGGATAACAACTCTCAAAAGTTACCAAAGATTATGGCAATATCTAAGTACAAAAAATATTAAAGTTTTGCGCCCGCGGTATTTAAATTCTGATCCTATTGAAAACTTTTTTGGACAAATGCGTGCGTACAATTTTAGAAATACGAATCCAAATTGCCAAACATTCAAAAGCACCTTTAGATCACTGTTAATTACAAGGTTTATAAAGTTCCACTCAGATAGTTATAATTGTGAAGAGGATTCTGGTGAACAATGATTAAAATTAAAATCATTATTTTGTACAAAAGAAAAATGTGATAATACTGAGCAAATCCATTCATTTGAGTCCTCTGAGCTATCGAGTTGGGTAGAAAGTGAAAGTTCAGCAAAGCAGGAAAAAATAAATGTTCACTCACGTGCATATACCGCTGGGTGGGTCATAAGAAATATACTAAAAAAAATTGTCGGCAATGTGAAGCTGGTTTAACAAATAGGGAATCCAATTATGATAAAAATTCTATCAATAATTGGATTTACCTTAAAGAATTTAAAAGTATAAAAGAAAATAAATTGATCTACCCTTCGGAACATGCCGTGAGATTTTTTGAGATAGTAACACAAGAAGCAAACAAATACTTAGAAAATAAACCTCAACAGAGTTATATGTATTATAAATAAAACCGGCCAAGAGCGTGTTGGGCCACGCTCAGTGTAGGGTTCCGTAGTTTCCCGTCCGTCACAATAAGTGTTCCCACTTATGAGTTTAAAGGTGGGTATCCATTATGTTCGCGCTCCAGCAGCGCTCCGCGCTCCTGCAACTTATCCCGATAGTGAGTACGTGCGCGAACATGGAGCGTGCAACATTGCACGCTCCGCGACATGCGATGCCAAGGAGAGACCAACCGAACAATTCGATAATACCCGACCCAATGTAATAAGTACCTACAGCGCCATCTCTCGGGGAATTGGGTTACTAATTAATACATAGACGTGCCAGAAGTTTTCGATGGTAATTTTGGATTGCGAGAACCGAGAGAGAGAAATAATTCTTTTTTTGTTTGAAAAAAGATACGTTCAGAATAATAAAATATGTAAACGAGGTTAAAAAAAATGCCTGCTTAAACGATTATACTACAAACTTAGTCCAGAAATTATTTTGTACAACTTTTTGTCTTTTTTGTACAAAAACTGTTTCCATCCAGGTTCAAAATAATTTTCCTAGAAAGTCCTTATAAAGTTCTACCTTTCAGATTTTTTTCATATTTTCTAAACCTATGGTTCAAAAGTTAGAGGGGGGGGGGACACATTGTTTTTTACTTTTGGAGCGATTATTTCTGAAATTATTGACATTATCAAAAAATGATTTTTGTAAACCCCTATTCATTTTTAAATACCTTTCCAACAATATATCACACGTAAGGGTTGACATTAAAAAAAAATCACTTCCCACTTTACATATAGGGGGGCTACCCTAATAAAACATTTTTTTCCAATTTTTATTTTACCACTTTGTCGGCGTGATTGATACACATATTGGTACCAAATTTCAGCTTTCTAGTGCTAACGGTCACAGAGATTAAGCGAGGACGGACAGACGGACAGACAGACATGGCGAAACTATAAGGGTTCCTAGTTGACTACGGAACCCTAAAATTATAAAAACTCTCATCAAATCTAAGTATTTGTTTGACTTTATAAACTGCGAATTACATTAGGATGCTGTTTCTGAACACTTTTTAACATTAACCTTAAGATTGACGGTGTTTATTAATTGGTGCAATGTCATAAATAAAATATTGAAAGGTACAGATGTCCTAAGATTAGAAAACAAAGCTTTGCCTCAAATGCAATCAAAAGCTTTTAATAAATTTAAAACAAAATTAAGAAATAAAAAGATGTTTAAATAACACAGTGTTTTTTTTTCTTATACATTCCCCTTCTAACAAGCTCGAATCGAATCCATCTAATCATTATTTACGAATTCGTATAATTTAATTAGAACAATAGATAAAAATGAGTATTTTTATTTAGGTCCTATTAAAATAGGCTGTATCGTGCCACGCTTTGATCGTGACTATGGCAAATTAAAAAAAAAGCTGTCAATGACAGCTTGTCATACATGATATGTGAGCTTAGACGAGTTCACTTTTGTTCTATGGGAGTGCCCTGTCTGATACGTAAGTATCATATTAGTCTGTGCATGAGTCTCACAACTTTTTACGATATAAGAACTGAGTTGCGAGACTTGGTCTTTTTTACAGGTTATGTTTTTAATGGCATATAGTATTTTATGAACACAATCAGGCAGACTGACTAATTTGTGGCTGCGAGGTTAGACCTTTATAATTCTAAATAAATTTATTTCCCCGTGTTTTACACCACACGGTGTCCAGTGAAAAATTTAGTGCTACATTTACTAAATTGAAAATAAAAATACTTAAAATAAATTTAGTTTAGCATTTTATATATAAATATAAATACCTTTTACCCCAATTATCATCCTTATCTACTTATACCAACAGACAGACGAATTTCTGTCCAAAGATTATTGATTTTGGACGAAAAATCTATTATAAACTACAAACTGGTCAAACAACGTGTAAACGTAGTAGAACCACGCTGCAACTATATTAGAGTTGTAGCACGAAAGGGTCGGCTTGGCCGGGGTAGGACCACGCTTTCATAGAATACCAGCGTAAAATAGTAGCTCAATGCTGCTGTGTTTCGTATGGTTAGTGTAGAGAACCGGAGACCCTTTTTACTGGAAACGAGACCTCCTCGGGTCCCAGTCTTTACGGGTGACAACGCATCTGCTTTTGATTCTTAATCGAGGATAAATGCAGATGTCTCCCTAGACACACACATCCACTTACCATCAGGTGGACGGTGCGCTCGTTTTTTCACCCTATTCTATACAAAAAAACAAGGATATGATCACAACGTTTAAGAGGCGAGACTTCCTCAGTAAAAATAAACGTATGAGGGGTGCCAAGCTACTCTACTAAGCTAACATCAAGGCATGAAATATATTCGACAAACAGCACTGAGAATAGAAAAATATTATAATAGTACAGTAGATGTCTTCTGTCGAATAATTTTATTGATATAATGATTACCGATATATATTCCATTGATATTTTTATTTAATTTATTTTTTATATAAAAATACGTGGGTATTTGTTAAAATGACAACAAGGAAAAAAAATGTTTTACACACAAATTCGTTAAAATAAATGACGACTCCGTAGCGCTAAGTTACGGCTCTGCAGAACCGATGATTAAATGCCGCACTGAACAAGTGTTTCTATGTTCTAAAATAAGTAGTCTCCGTCTGAATTCTTGTTCTTGTACAATTTATGTATGCAAACTGCTTTTACTACTTCCTTTTTAACGTTAAAGTTCGTTTTAAAACTGTGAAAGGGTAAAAATAATATTTTAATAACACTGATTGGATTAATTTGCTCTTAGTGTAAACAAATACTATGTACAAATTACTAACAATTCGTTTTACATTGGGTCCAAATCAATTTCTGACTTTTATGTCAGGAAATTCTCATAAGCATCCTAGAGTCAGAAAGTTGGTAGTATTACACCCCCGTGCTTTGGAAAGCTCGTAAAACTGTAGGTCCTGCGCTTGATCTCTCTTCGGTCGTTTCGGCTTGCCAAAACGTCTCATCGAGTTTTTTTTTATAAAGGAGAAGGGGCAAACGAGCATATGGCTCACCTGATGGTAAGTGAATACCGCCGCCCATGTACAACTGCAACACAAGGGAATTGCAGATGCGGTGCCGGCCTTTTAAAAGGAATAGACTCTTTTCTTGAAGGTCTAAATCGTATTCGTCCGGAAAAAACTCTGGTGGTAGTTGATTCCACAAAGAAGTTGTGCGAGGAAGAAAACTTCTTTTAAATTGCACAGTGGTGCACCGCCAGTCATCCAAATGGTATAGATGGTATCGCAAGATTTGTCGTGAAGTGCTTTGGTGAATTCGTTTGGCTAGAATTAGTCCGAACAATTCCTCAGTGCACTCCCCGTGGTAGATACGATAAAATACGCAAAGAGATGCAACATCTCTTCGCAGTGCCAGTGAGTCAAGCAGATAGGAAAGAGCTCAGTTGCCAACGATTCGAACTGCTGTGCGTTAGATGCGATCAAATGGAAGGAGCTGGTACAGGGGAGCTCCAGCCCAGAGATGGGAACAATATTCAATGTGCAGCCGAACCCGCGCCTTGTAAAGTTGCAGGCGGTTAGCCGGCATGAAATACTGTCCCGGTCTGCTGAGCTCGCCGAGCATTTAAGAGGCCAATTTGGCCTTCTCTTCCAAGTGACTACGAAACTGCAGGTCAATCGATATGTCAACGCCGAGGATTCCGATACTGGCTGAGGCAACAAGGAGAGTGCCTTGAAACTGAGGAGATACGACGAAGGGGTTCTTTTTAGCGGTAAACGCGCAAACTTGTGTTTTCTGGGGATTAAACTGGCGAAGGCCTTGACGAGAAACCAGGATGCACGTGTTACCGAAGAAAGACGGAATAGTTTTTTGCCAATTCTGCCGATATTCTCCGACTTTGCCTTGACAATGACACTTTTAAAGGACCTGACGGCAGAATTATACTTCTTTTTAAGAGCGCTGGTATTTGCATCCCGAGACGTCGATGCGCGAGCCCACGCCTGGTAGCACTCTTGCTTACGACGTAACGTCACAACATGCTTGGGGACGAGCATATCTAATAGTACGCAAAAGGTGCCTTTAGGAATCAAATTAACGCATGCAAAATATTATTTGTATTGATTGAGAGTTTTCAGAGTAACTGCCTCCGCAAGTTTATTGAAATTTTATAAAACGATGATTTTCGATCCAATATTGACGCTATGTAAATATGTTATTATTAAATAAATTGTAACATTTTGTTTTAACTTTTACTTTACAATACAGTTTATTATAAATCAGTAGCCTTGAAGGTTTGGACCTATCCATCTTATGGTTGCGCGTAGACAGTAGGGTGGAGCGCCGTTGTATGAATTGTTTTTATTTTTTATTTTAAATTCTAATACCGCGGGATTAGTGCCTTATGATTAAAGTCGAATTACCTTATTTTTTCTGCTCAATCTGTCCGGAAAATCGGAAAGTCTGATTTTGATGTAATATATCAATGATTTGATGTCTAGTACGGCCGATTGTCAACTTGCTTGAAAAAAATACCTGGCGTGTATGTACATTGTACTATCATAATACCATATATTTCTTGAACAATTTAATCACTTTGTTGATAATAAAAGAATATATGGATTTTTACTTATTCTGCAACTTATCTGTTATGTACGTTTACGGATTATGCCGAGAGAAACAGAAATTCTTGAACCGATCTTCCTTGTCGGTACCTAACGAATTTTACTGCCACGTAATTAATCAAAGGGGCTTTATTTGTCGTGTGAAGATTAAGGTCTTGAAGGTTTGTTACAATTTTGTAAGATTTGCGTCTTTACAAAGAGACAAAAATTGATAAAAAATAACAATTGATAAAGAAATTAAGTACTGAAAGTACTAGTCGCTTTAAGCAAAATATTTTCTCCGTCTGTCAATTGGAGAAAAAGTGCATATTAAGCCCAGGTCCAAGCATCAGATTCCCCGATTAGATTTCCGTTGTACGTGTTCGTGCACCTGAATGTGAATGAAAACCAAGATTTTCCACACAGCCCACAGCTTACCAGTATTCATCATCATCATTGCAGCCCTTCACGAGTCCGCCTTAGACCGACTTAGACCTTACCCAAAGAATGGCACAAAGCAAGGTCTTGAGCCACATGCATTTTTCGAAAGTCTGTCCTAAACTTCGCCTACCGGTACCAGTCTGCTACTCAAGAACCTTTTTTCATCATCTATTATCTGTTCTTCGAGCTATATAGCCAGCCCTTTGCCACTTCAACTTAGAAATCCATTGGGCAATGTCAGTTACTCGGGTTCTACCACAGATATCCTCATTTCTAAGTTTATCATGCAGAGAAACACTGAGCATAGCCCTCTCCATAGCTCGTTGATCGACCTTGAGCTTCTTCAACGTCCAGCAGTGAATGACCGTCTCAGATCCATAGTACGTGTCATCGTCATCGTCGGATGATGTATCATCGCAGATTTCCTTTGAAATTTCTGTGAACGGGAACTCTCGATAATCATTATCTAAAGCGTCAATGTAATGCAGCTCTTTATATTGAAATGAAATTCTTTCACCCTGGCAAATTTTACACAGTTTAAATATAACATTAGGATTCTTACATCTAAACTCATAAATATCATTGTCTACATAATACATAATATAAGAAATCGCTCTCACTAACATAACTGTAATCTAAAAAATAAAAACGGTACTTGTTCTGACCTTACAAAATTTTTCTCACAAAGTGATCAAGTAAGCTAAGCTAATAAGGATATATTACTTGAAATCCAAAATTTCTATCAAAAATTCTCTTTGTCTTTGCGAGGCGTGTATAAATAAACGACCACTGTTGTATTTTATCATTACGTTCCCCGATTGTCACAACTGGTCTTATATCTCTGATTTTATTTGTTATGAAATTTTAGATATGACTTTTGTCTCATTAACCACCGATCTAATGACACGTTTTGCTTGTTCTGATAGTATACATATATTATGTTATTGAGTATAGAACCAAATATTCGAAAAAATTACAAAGGTCAGTAGTTACTACGTTAACTATAAATATATACACAATATATCTGTTAGAACCATATGAGTTCGCCATGTTTTGTGGTAATAACTGTAACAATGGCTATATTCTAAATGACGAAATTTTGAGTTTAAAGATATGAAAGGAATATTTTGAAAACATGTTTATGAGTGAGGGACGACGTATGAACTAAATGAAATAGAAGCGTTTACTTCATATTATACTTAGTATATACCCAGTCTGGGTATATAGTAATGTTACGCGCCCAAGTCGACCTCTCTAGCGCCATCTAGTCTTGAACCGAAGAACTAAACTTCTTGAAGTTGAAACTCGAACTCTTGGTACTTTGCGCGTGTTTACTTGAATATTCTGGATATTTCGCTGCTAATTTATATTTATAGGCGCTGCAAGATGCGATCGGGGAAGTATTGAAGTTGGCGAGACAAGCGAAGCTTCGGAGCGGAATAAAGTGAATCAGTGTGATTAAATATTAGTGTTTTTAACTTTAATTAGTGTAAAGTGAATTAAAGTATTAATTTAGGTAATTCTATCGGCAATTTTTACTGTCCCGAACCTCAAGCTCGTAACAGTAAGTATAAAATGAAGTAACGCTATGGGTGTGTTGAGGCAGAAACTCGTCATTTAAAGTAAATTTTCTTAATTTAGAGAAGCGTAATTTAGTAACGAAACAAATTAAAATAAAATTTTAGTTGTATAATTGTTATAACTAGGATTTAAATAATCGTTCTGAGCACTCTTATCTATGGTTCTCGGTGAACGTAGTGATTATATACTCTTTGGTTCCAAGGAGTAGCTTCTGAATTTTATTATACTCTTTGGAGGGGTCTCATGGTTTGGCATGTGACAAATTAATAAAGATAGTACTGTTTGCAAATATGATTGTTAATAATTTTTAAAGAACTTAGAATGATACAAGTCCACTGTTATATGGAATAATGAAGGCGCGTAACATAAATAACGGAACAATATTTCTGTAATGATAAAAAATTAACAAAAGTATCCACAAATAAGTATGATATGAAGCACATATAGAAAATTTTAATAATAATGAAAAACACATCAAGTACACTAAGCTTTTGCTAGTAAGTGATGTACGTCGAAATAAAAAATCAAGTTTTCAATTGAAAATATAACTTTTAAAGGTTTCAAGGTTGACATTATGTCCGTGCACTCCTGTTTGGAGGGAATAAAATTATGTAGTAAATTGAATTTAAATAAAACAGTGTTGTTAATTCATGGAATAAAATAAAAGTTAATCAAAATTTATTATCGTAAAACAACCTTTCCACTAATTTAATACATTAGTAAATGATGTTTCTATGGATACAGCGAAGTGTACACATAATATATTTTAATTCTAAATTCTTGGAATAAAAAGAGCTATAAGTTATAAAATAACTTTTGTACCGACATGGTGTTTTTTTTTTAAACGGCTCCAACGATTTTCATAAAATTTAGTTTCCAGGGAGTTTCGGGGGCAATGAATCGATCTAGCTAGGATTCATTTTTATAAAATGTCATTTTGTCCGTGTTTTCAGGCAATAAAAAACTGCTATAATATAAGAACGTAAATTTTGGTATTATGTTAATGATTATAATAGCTCAAGTGGTATATCGAGCGGTCCTAAAATTGTAGTACTCTGGTTCGAGTCCTGTCATCGGTCCGACTGTTTTCCTTTTTTTTTCAAGTTTCCTTCTTCTATGAGAAAGTCTATATTAGTAAGTAAGTATTTTTTAAAACACGAAAATTTAAATTAAACTATTTGTTTTCATGATTTTTTATTATAACCAGTTCAGTTTTTCTATTATGTCGGTAAGATCAAAAACTGTTATTAATGTTTCATCAATATGTTACTTGTATTTAAATATAATTTGAAAAATAAATACCACACGAAGCTCGGTCATCCAGGTACTAGAACTTTAAAGTATCAAGCGAAGGAGGCATAATGCAATTTTCAATGAAATTAATTTTTAATTTTTAGTAACTGCGCCTAGGTTTTTCCAGTTAAGATTGCACTATAGCAAAAAATTGTTCTATTCTATAAAGCTTTATTATATTGTATGTCTATGGGCCATAACATCCACTTACCATCAGTTGGACTGCGCGCTCGTTTATCACCTTTATTCTATAAAAAAGTTTACCATGGACGTAAATGCCAATTACCATCAGGTGCACGTTTGTCATTTGAGTTTTATAGAAACGGTAGAGAAACTACGTTTTCACAGATATAAACTGTAGTCCTTAGTGTGTCTGTCTGCTTACTAAGACAACTACTAACTACGTGCACACATTACGTGGTAGAGCCACGCTGAAGCTATATTAAGGTTGTAGCATGAATGGATCTCTCACAGAATCCCAGCGTAAAATAGCAACTTAATGCTGCTGTGTTTCGTATGGTGAGTGTAGACAACCGAAGACCCGTTTTACTGGAATCGAGGTATTCCATCTTAGTCCTCAAGGGTGACAACGCATCTGCATTTTGATTCTTAATCGAGGTTAAATGAAGATGTCTATGGGCCACAGCATCCACTTACCATCAGATGGAATGTGTGCTCGTTTGTCACCCGTATTCTATAAAAAATGTCCTCTCTGATTACTGAATTATATTTATATTTTTGGCTTTTGCCATATCTGTCGTAGTATTTGTTGGTTGATCATATGCGTCGTCCTCACGCACGTATTGACGGCAAGAGACTTGCAACGCTACGGTCGAAAACCACTCAACGTAGGACTTCATTTAAGGGGAGTAGTGGAGTTACGACACGTTTTGTGACTAGAAGTCGTGCTTACCATGTAATTGGTGGTGATGTTGTATAATTACATCACGTATGCTGTTACGGCGGTAGATCTTATAATAAAAAATTATAACAAAATAGAGTTTTATTCCTTACTAGCTATTTACCAGCGGCTTCGCTCGCGTGGGCTTGAATTTAGAAACATCAATTTTACAATTTCGTGCTAAAATTAGTAAAACTGGATCACTTATAGAGACACCTTGGAATATTGGACAAAGGAAATAATTATTGGAATTAGGCATGTAGTACGTAGTAGTAGTAGTAGTAGTATGTCTCTATAAAGGGAAAATTGAAAACGATTATCGCATTTCGACACGTGGGTGTCGTAAGAGGCAGCAGAAATAAACTGAAATATGAGATGGATTGCAGTATCTTTCTAATAACAGTGAAAAGTAATAAAAAATTGGTTGCCTGTAAAGTCGGTATACGGGCGAAAGTTTTACGTGACAACGACTTTGAGTGGTAAAATAATTTTAATGTGAATATTCATTCGTATAGTAGGAAGAAGGATGAAATAACACTTTTTATGTCTGTCTCTCTCGCTCTTAGGCGGGCTAACCATGCCCGAGTGGAAGGGACGCGTGCCTCTCACTCGCTCTCATTGTGAGCGCATAACGTGAGCGGAGCGTAACGCAGTTTCTTGAAGTGTCACCCGGCAAACCAATTTATAAGACGTTGTCACATCAAAAGCTGCGGTTGCCAACCCTCTTGCCAATTATTCTGCAAATATTCGATATATTTGACAAAGAATGGAGAAATCCTATGATCTGCAGTGTATAGCCCTATTTAAAGTAGAAGAGTAACACTCTGGATTCATCCCACTAATGGGCATAAGCCGCAGAGAATTTTAGGACAAAAAGGAGTTAGTTGAGTTGGCTCCATATACCTAAAAATGATTTTCGAAATATTTTTTTAACTACTCAGATATGCAGGTAGGAAATCTGCGATGTTTTTCTTCGCCACCGAGAACGTGTTAAATCGAAACTTTAAATTGCAATTAAAATAAGAGTGGAGTCGGCGTTTAAATTTGAGTTGCTTATGTACATACTACGAGCTTTACATTTAGCTCATTTTGATCACCAGCTTTGACAGATAGCTTTTCAGATTCTATCTATGCAGTTCTACTCATAGTTAAAATAAATATAAACCTGTGTTTAAAATTTTCTTTTTTTGATATTTATAGCAATTCTTTTGCAAGAGCCTATTCATTTACTCATGTGATGAAACACGGATATGAAACACGGACTGTCACAAAAAGTTTTCATAGTTATATCTGAAAATATGATTTTTTACTTGATAAAGCCGCGCTGCAGCTATATTATGGTTGTAGCATGAATGGGTCGGCTCGACCGGGGAAGGACCATGCTCTCACAGAAAACCAGCGTAAAATAGCAGCTTAATGCTGCTGTGTTTCGTTTGATGAGTGTAGAAAACCGGAGAACCGTTTTACTGGGATCGAGCCATTCCATCTTAGTCCTCGGTGGTGACAACGCATCTGCATTTTGATTCTTAATCGAATGTAGATATCTATGGGCCACAGCATCTACTTACCATAAGTTGGACTGTGTGCTCGTTTGTCACCCTATAAAAAAGCTATCTTAATATATGACGAACTGTTTTAAAACTCTCATTAAAGTAAAAAGGCTGCGTCATCGGTATCACAAACTGTTCCATCAATTATAGATAAAAATCTCACAGTGCACTTAATTTTCAATAACTTATATGGGACTTGATATAAAAGAATTTTGAGAAATATTGCTATGCCGATAGACAACAAACCTCCAAATCCGGAACAATTATTTTTTGGTCATACAAATAATTGTTTCGTACGGGATTCGAACCCACGGACTCCAGCGCTCTCATTGCTAGGCCAGTGCACTACGGAGTACCGATAATGTAAGGACGGATAAGTTAGTTTTATTTCTTTATAGTTAGATATTATAGGTAGGTACTCACCGAACACACTTATATTTTTTTATTACTAACTAAGTGCGTCGCTTCTGCACTATGGGTCGGGGGTTCGATTCCCATACGGAACAAATATTTTAATAGCCTACAGATAGTTGCGAAAATTTGTGTTTGTAATCGCAGTGTCTCCGATTCAGGAGAAATCTTGGAGTGGGGCAACGTTATAAAAAAACAATTACTATTAACTTTGTTGAATAATGACAAAACAAAAACAAACCTATTTAGGTAACTTTAACTTTTTTCTGCATAAAATTGCACCACACTCGATTTCTCCTGAACCAATCGCTTAGCCACTGCACCAAACCTGTCATATGCTAAATTTCTACATAATGTTGTAATCACTAATACTGTAAGTAGATAAGTCGGTAGATACTTACTTCATTAAGTTTATCATACGCTCCTTATTTTTATTACCCTTATTTCCCATTGCGCCAACACTATAAACCCAAGTGTCTATTTTAATATTTTAATTTTACGTCGTCCTCTTGCGTAATGTGTGTTCTGAGCACAAGCGACACAACCCTTCCTTTCAAAAGGTGTCGGGCGGTTTAAAACGACGATAGTTTAGGTAATTTCTTTTTACGGTGAAAGTAATGATAAATAAAAAAAGGAAATAACATAAGCCAAGCTTTAAAGTTAGTTCAGTTAGTATGCAAAGTTTCATGATCTAATTTTAAGTATTTTTTGAATACCTCCAACCCGAACTATAAACCAGCGGTTTATAGTTCGGGTTGGAGGTAACATTGGATTTTTTTCTATCGAGAAAATTTTATGGAAGCGTGTTTTCGTCTAACATAGTACTCAATTTCACCATATATTTATTTCAAAAACAATGCTGCAGTATTTTCGGCATAACAGAGGATCTTGTTATGCCATCTGAAGTACTATGCGCCCTTAACTTTAACTTGTCGTTCCGGAATAATCAAATGTTCGCACTTTTCACAAAGGAATGGCGCCATCTATGGAGAGTTTTTAGTACTAAGATGTATACCGTGTTAAATGTTATTGGAAAATATGAAGTTATCTGTTTAAAATGAATTGATATTAGTTTAATATATAATAATTGGGATATTTATTTAACAACTAGACATTCCGCATACCATGGTCAGAATGGTCATTATTCCCACCCACCATGAATCAACAATCAACGAAAGTGGACTGTAAATAGTTAAAGCAAAACATGAAAGTGTATAAAATTCAAATGATTGAAGCATTGATATCTAATCACCAAAGTCGTAATTAAATTACGTTAAATAATGTTTTTAATGATATAACTGAAACACATAACACAAAAAGAATGTTTTTTCTCATAAATATTAACGTAATAAGATTATAGTAAGAAAAAAATACCATATACTACTCCTTTCACATTGTTATTATTATCAAGTATTTTGTCGATTTCAAAATAACAATAAAAACACTTACTTAGAAATCGGCATTAGTACTCTTGATAAATTGTAGGACTTAAGACTTAAAAAAAGATTTTCATTATTTTTTAAATATTTATTTCACAATTTTTAAAAATATGATTTATTGAAAATAAAATAACACCAAAACGTGAGATGTTACAAAATTTCATGTTGTCTGCACATAATGTAAAAGTAACTCATTACAAACCATCATAAAAATTATAGGGTTGAAATTAACATATTATTTTATAAGTCTTTTATTATATTTGTCACTGCACCGATTGCAAAATCTACCTCAAAGCAAATTCTTGAGCCCTCTTTTTTGTGCTATACACAAGCAATTACGATAAAACACTCAACAATACGAAATAACAAGAAATAAGCACACAATTTTAAACTTCTATTTTTTACTATTACTCCTTATAATATAAACCTCATGTATGTAGCAAATCCTATACTATTAAACGAGCAATTCTTGTATATATGTATATATATATATATATATATATATATATATATATATATATATATATATATATATATATAATCGGGATCTCGGAAACGGCTCCAACGATTTTCATAAAATTTAGTGTCCAGGGAGTTTCGGGGATAATAAATCGATCTAGCTAAGATTTATTTTTAGAAAATGTCTTTTTGTCCGTGTTTTTAGGCAATTAAAAACTGCTACAATATAGTTAGAATAAGAAGGTAAATTTTGACAGTTTGGTAATGATTATAAATAGCTTATTGGTATAATGGGCGGTCACAAAATCGTAAAACCCCGGTTCGAGCCCAGACCGACCGACCGACTTTTTTATTTTTTTTTTCAAGTTTCTTTCTTTTTTGAGAAAATATATTTTTTTCGAGCCCTTTTTTTAGTATTTTTTAAAAACACGAAAATTTAAATAAAAATAATTGCACTCATGATTTTTTATTCAAATTACCAGTTCAGTTTTTCTGTTATGTCGCTAGGATCAAAAAATATTATTTATAATTCATCAGTATGTAATTTGTATCTAAATATAATTTCCAAAACACACGAATTAAAAAAATCGAGCGAAAAATACCGAGCAAAGCTCGGTCAACCGGGTACTATATACTAAATTGAATTTAGAACTACGAAGGGATTTTTTATTATTTATTATTTTGGAAGACAAAAGTAATTAATTTAGTTACACCGATATGTTTTTTCTTCACCGCCTACATAGGAAGACGTTTTCAAGCTACTGGACTGGAAAGGATAGGGTATTAACATCAGTGGCGAGTATATCACTCACCTTCGATTTGCCGACGATATAGTCCTTATGGCAGAATCGCTGGAGGACCTAAGTACTATGCTCAATGGCCTCAATAGTGTCTCCCAACGGATTCGTCTTTAATGAACATGGAAAAAATGAATATCATGTGTAACATCTATATCACACCAATGCCGGTAGTTGTTTGGAAGTACTAAGCTCGAAGTTATTGACGAATATGTTTACCTGGGACAAATATTCTCACAAGGTAAGTCCAAATTCGGCCGAGAGGTCACACGACGGATTCAACTCGGCTGGGCAGCTTCGGGAAATATGACATGTCTTCTCGTCAGGTATACCTCAAAACCTTAAAACGAGACTGTACAACCAGTGCGTTTTGCCAGTGATGACCTACGGAACTGAGACGTGGTCCTTCACTGCTGACCGTATGAGGACGCTCAAAGTCACTCAAAGAGCCATGGAGAGGACTAAGCTCGTGGTTTCTTTACATGATAAACTTAGAAATGAGGATATCCGCAGTAGAACCAGAGTGAACGACATAGAACAACTGATTAGTAAGCTGAAGTGGCAATGTGCCGGCGATATATCTTGAAGAAACGACAACCGATGGCGGAAAAAGATTGTCGAGTGGCAGCCTCGTACCGGTAGGCAAAGTGTAGGGTGACCCCCACTAGATTGAGTGACGAACTGGTAAGACATGCAGGAAGTCGATGGATGCAGGCGGCTCAGGACTGTGCATAGCGGCATTCCTTGAGGGAAACCTACGTTGAGTATTGACTTATGGGGGACTGTAATGACGATGTTGATGATAAAGTAGTTTAACTTTCAATTTTTAAATGGTCTCACAAATTTTTTTCTTTACCCCGAGTACGTCGTCAATGAAATTTTAAAAATTTTATTAAAATTTTGTTGAACTTTGCCCTTTTTTTTAAGATTCAGTGATAATAGCGCCATCTATTTTTTAAAACAAACGAATGTGATTTTTTTCTTAATTACCACTAATCTATTTTTCCGCCGCAGCATCTACTTAATGCATCTCAAAGTTATAAAAACTGCGGATGCAACATGCTAAGCGTGGTAATTATGAAAAAAATCCTCTGAAGCAATTTATTAGGCAGGCCTATTTTCAGTATTGGACATGTAAAGGCTGTACTGGAATATACTGGATATAGTTTGTTATGCTTCTTCTTCGCTTAACTTCTTTTAACATTTACCGACAGGTTTCACTGTTCACTTTGAATAAATTATATCCACCAAATATTTACAATGGCACACAGCTCAATTTAGTTGTTTATAAAAAGAAAGTAGTAGACACAGCTAATGCCATCGATGATGATGGCATAGGTGAGGGGGCTTTTTATCACACAAGTTCGCTTATAATGAAATATCTACAATTTTGCAATAACGACTAACAACGCAACTTGCAAGTGAGTTTCTAAATTTTGTAGGGGTTCGGAGACTGTAGACTTTTATTGCGTTACTCTATGACGCAAAAATGGCTCTGTTTCATCATTATCCCCTAAAAATCGCAATACAAGACATCTCGCACCATTGGCGTTGCTATCCGTAGGTACCTAGTGTGGGTATATTATGCCTGGCTCTGATGTAATCAATTTAGACTATGCGCCGTATATCGAAAGCCGTTAAATTTTTCTGGCCGTTTTCTATAGTCGACGACACCCCCGGAACGTTAAGGAGTGATGGATTAACTTAAGCCGCTACTACAATGTGAATGAATTATTGTTCTTCCCATAAGGTTTTATAAATTACAGTAATTGTTAACCTCCTTCAAGTTCCTTTTTTATATTATCTCAATGCATTTATTTAAATATATAATATATAATACAACATTCTCGGTGTTGATATCATCCATGCCTACAAGTATAAAAATATCTATAATATAACTGTTTTAGTTGTTACAGTTGTGTAATCTATAAAATGTAATCAATAGTGTCAATAAATAAATCTTCAAAGCAAATAAGTTATCAAACATTATATGCGAACAAAGACGCGACCAATGCTAGTGCTTAAAATAATATTAAATTACAAAACTTCATTACAAACATGTTAAGGTTGATGGCTATACTATTTTAAAACGTCTTCTAACTGAGTAGTGCAAAACAAGACAGCATTTAATTAAAACTCTTTTGATGTAAAATCTTATTTTCTCCATAGTCAGCAGGCACTGAGGATCGCTGAACGTGGATTAGTGTATAGCCCGAAAAGCGCGTGACTTCGAAGTATGAAGTAATAAACAAGAAGAACTAATAATTAAATGTCATTTTATTTAAAGCATAAATGATAGACGTAATATAAAATCGTAACTTCTAATACATGCATGGGATAATTTTAATAATTGCTTATAAAAATGTAATACATGAGTTGCTTATAATATGGTTGGCTTGTTACATAGTATAAATATTAAATTTTTTTTTGGGTAAAAATACACTAATGGACATGGACCTTACACGTTGAGGGGGACCTTTCCATAATCGCCATGCTAGATAGGCGCATTAGCGATAAGATTTACCGTTACCGTCACCATTACAGCTTATATAATGTCCACTGCTGAACATAGGCATCCCCCATCATTTACCTCATATGGGGATATTTTCCATTGTTGCTACGCTTGGCATGCGGGTTGGCACCCACAGTTTTTAAATTTCTTGTTGTTATTAGGAAGATGCTGCTGCCCATCTCCGGGTTTGTATCTTTCCGTTGCCTATTAGAACATGTATGGGGGTAGTTGGTAGTATTGTACCACCACAACGCGGTCAAAGAGGTACACATGAATTAAATTGTCTCATAAAACCAGTTTGAAGAAAATACAAAACATCATACAAATTTTTATACTCATAATAAAATACAGAATCAACGTCAAGTTGTCGGTAGTATTATAAACCAATTTAGTCGTTTTTGTATTCAATAACTCGAGCTCTCGATGTTCCACTTAACTCTTGACTGTTTCTGTGCGGATTTGAAATGTCATTTCAGAATCGTAATGCTCGTAATGCGATTCAATACTATTTTGCAGGCAAAATAATTACTTGCACATTTTAAAGCTACATTGGAGTTAGATATCAATTAAATAACTTATATAGTTATAATATCATGTAATTCATTTTATTAATTTCATAGACTATGTTTAATTCCCTCCGAAATAAATGCTATGGTGTAAAACATTTGCGGAATATGATAAGATGTTAATTGAGGCAATTGTAGAGTGGTAATGGTAAAAAGTAACTGAATAAGATAAGTGGTTTGAATAAGATTCATTAAAAGTTTATAAGTATGAAAACTTGAAAAATTTAGTCGTGCTTGATCTTTGATTTTTGCTACTTGTTTTTTACATGAAAAGCTTCTGCAACCAACAAATTTCAGGTAAGTTTCTATTTATTTTAAACAAGCTTTTATTAGTCACTCTTGAAACTTGACATTGCAGTTTATATCAGTACTAATTGAGCCCCTGATAATGGTATAAATACCGAATAAAAACAATTGTATGTTTGAGTAACGAAAATTAATTAATTCAGTTTTCGTGGATTACGCCGGAAAATTGGGAAGAAAATTTTACGTTTATTAAAATTCTAATTATCGTGTTTGAGTTGTGTTAAGCAAAGTGTGCTAAGCAAAGGGAACATCATCAAACCATTCTCTTGAAGTAAGGTCATGGGACACGCTTGAAAGTGGTCCCAGGGTTTGTCTGCTTATCGAGGAGATTAATGCGGAAAGTGTGGGAAAATTAAAAAAAATAAGTAATATTGAACATGCCCGGTAAAAAAAACATGTAGTTATGGTTGAAGATGATATCGCATACTTCAACCATAACTACACCTTGTTAAATGCACCACTTTTTTATTAAGCATGTCTTGTCTTGGCACGACATAGGTATAAGCAAAATGGGTATCAAGAATCATCACGCCACATCAAGCGCGCGAGTTTTTGGACCGTTGTAGATTGAAAAAGGAAAAAGATTGTGTTGGGGTTTTAAATAGAGATGAAATTTTTATGAACCTAAGTCCAAAAGCAAGTGTCAAAGCAGTCGTATAAAAATGCCACATCGTTCCTATAGATTTTCAAGTTGTCTCAATCGGCCGGAAAGCTCATGCTTTACAAAAAATTAGGTTAGAGAGAAAATTTCTACAACGATTAATATTTAATCGTTATAGAAAATAACGATTAATATTTCTATAAATAATTAAAAAGTTAGAAATTTACGCTTTCGCACGAAAACGCACAAAGCGCATATTGCGGTTGTTGCTGTACTAACATAGGCATTGAAATGTTGGTATACCCATCCTAGTGGGTATACCAACATTTTATAGATTTAGCCCATAAAGATTAATATTTACAACATTTCCTCAAATGAAATAAAAACCGAAGAAGTGCAAGTAGGACTTGCGTCCTGAGGGTTCGGCGTAAACTCTATTATGTACGTAAATCGTTTCTCCACGCTAGGAAATATACGTAAGCCCCGAACTATTTCGAATTTGCATCGGAATTCTCCAATCGATTGCTAGAATTGCGTGCTACTTAATGACAACAGATTGGGATACCGAATACCAATAAAGCTTAAAGTACTAAATGAATATTGAATTATAATAAGCGATTGTGATACGTAGTTGAAATATATGAAAATAATGTTGAACATATTTTTTCAAAAGTTAATATGTACTGATCACAAGGTCCCAGGTCCAAATTCCGAGTCAGACCAAAATCGGAGTCAGGAAGTTCTTGAATCTTTACGCTGATCATAAAATACTTCGCCCAGCAGTGGACTTTTACAGGCTACATCCTTAACAAGTAGTAGCCGTTTACAGGCTGACAAAGATGTAAAATAATACTCACGGATAGCATTATAATATTTAGCAACATTGTAAAAATAATCGTGAAAATCAAAATTACTTAAGTGACGACTTTGCTTGATCAGATTATATAACACGAAAAAGCTATTGAGTCTGTTATTGGTATGATATTACAATTTTGATAGAAGTTACTCAAACCCCGAAAAAGTTATGGAAAGCTAAAATGTTCTTAATTGTTCTTTTTAACTGTTATTTGCTAACTTGTATTTTTATTTATTCGCAACCGTTTTTTGCGTTTTTTTTTTGTTTCGCAACCGTTTTAACTTTTTTGTTAATTTATATATGAACGTTTTTTGAGATTGCGAAATACAACTCCTCAAATTGTTGTAAATATTTGTATTCTTTATCTTTTTCAAAAATAATGTAGAAATTTTAATACAATAACAAAACATACATAAAAATAAAAAAAGGAATGTGCTACTAACAGTCCACTCAATATTATGCAGCTATTGAGGTTCAACGACTTGCAAGCAATTTCAAACAAAGAAAGCTACTAAAGATATATAGGAATTAATTAGCTCACATCCGTCTAAAAAATAAAATAGTTTGTTTTATCTAATTTGAAGAGCATCTCTCCATCTCCTCCGTTATCATTCTTGTTAGCCATCGTAATCTATTTCTCCTGATGATACCTCTTTAATAAGTGAAAACCGTGACGTAATTACGACAGAAGTGTATTATTTTTATTGTACGTGTTGGGATTAGAAGTGTTGCGTTTAGTGCAGGCAGTATGTGGCGGCGCTGTTGTCGCGCCACAAACGAAAGACACCGAAGCCTGAATCGCGCTATCAAAGTTCCGAAATAAATACAGTACATATATAATAGTTCCGAATTACCACCAGGAGCATTGGATTCTCCCCGGGCTGAACACCTTGCCCGGTGGGAGATCTCCCCTTTTCCTTTCATGGCTACGGTGGTGACTAACCGAAGCAATCTGAACACGCTACCAATAGCCTTCGGAAACTACAACTTCAAGCCTTCGTCATTATCCTCAAGAACCCCTCTACCATTCACTTCTGACAATCGCCTTCCGCAGTCTTCAGTTCCTGCAACCCAGTCCAACTTGTCTTCATCTCGACTCATCCCAGATTTCTGAGGCAGACTTCTGGCACTTGCTGCGACACATAGTTCTCACCGGCATCATTTCCAAGGTCGCAGTATGACATGAATTCTCTACCGGCATTAAAAGCGCACCGGCAATCGGACTGCACTATCAACCTCCGGTCTGAGCAGGAGGGTGATGTGGCTGTACTATCGTCGCGCCACAAGCGAAACACATTGAAGCCTAAATCGCGCTATCAAAGTTTCGAAGTAAAAACAGTATATATAAAATAGCTCCGAATTACCACTGGCCTTTCCCCGGGCTGAACACCTTGCCCGGTGGGAGATCTCCCCTTTTCCTTCCATGGCTACAAGTACATGAAAGTGCACGCATTTATGTTAGGAAGAGGGTCTTGTAAACTAGGTAAAATTAGAGAGTTAGACCTATTTATTTTCTTAGCTAATAACTTTCACATACTTAATATAATGAATTTCCGAGAAGTAACGGTTGAGTCTCTTTAACAAAGAAAGCCAACGCGTTGTCCTTCTTGAAGATTAACCTAAAACAACGTTCTAGATGGGCGGGATCGTTCGACACGCTTAATTTCAATTTAATTATTAACATCCCCTACGTACAGATATAAAAAAAATTATGCCAATATTTCTTTATCGGGGTTCGAAAAAAGACGTGACTGAAGTGTTAACAAAGTTACAGTAATGAAGTTGAACGTGATTCTTTTTATTTGCAAACATAACGATCCCATGCTAGATCATCTTTACATTGTACATGATATTTAGTGGTGAAGATTTTACTTACAAAAATATAGAGCATTAAAAATTTCATGCTACATGCAGTATATAGGTGCACTAACTCTGCTACGATACTCACATCATAATATTCATAAATATACTAATCATATCGTGATGTTCGTAAAGTTTAATATTTTATTGTTTCATGAAGTTTGTGAGTGGATAACATGACAGAAACAAACTATCTTGACCCTTTGTTTTTTCCTCAAATGTAACTCGGAGTGCATTTCAAATCCTACCCTTCTTACGTGATAGAGCCACGCTGCAGTTATATTATGGTTGTAGCACGTCGGCTCGGTCGGCTTGGCTGGGGAAAGAGGATGCTCTCACAGAATACAAATAGCAGCGTAATGCTCCTGTGTTTCGTATGGTGAGTGTAGAGAACCGGAGACTCTATTTTACTGGAACGAGGCATTCCATCTGAGTCCTCAGGGGCGACAACGCGTCTGCGTTTTGATTCTCAATGGAGGATAAAATATAGATGTCTATGAGCCACAACATCCACATACCATCAAATGGACTATGTGCTCGTTTGTTACCCTTATTCTATAAAAATATCCTAGTCCTAAGGCTTAGTAGTCAAGTACTTTCTTAACTGCTTGCAAACGGCAGCGTAGCCAACTGCTGACCCCAGTTTTAACTTATGTGCGGTTATAGGAATGTATTTTACAGTGCGGCTTTTTGCATGTTATCGAACTTGCACTATTTTCATCATCGTCGTCATCATAATAGTCATCATCACTATCATCATAATTACAGAACCGCTATTTGCCATAGTTGCCACGCATGATAAGCAGGGTGTTAAATGAAGATTTAATTATTTTAAGTGGTTATTGCGAAGGCCCACCTCCTATTTCACTTCCCTCTGAGACCTCTTACGACACCCATGAAATGATATGGAATAGTGGATTTTCTCAAGTCGCCTCTACACAGCCGGAACGGGCTCTACGGAAACGGCACGCTTTAAACTTCAAACTTTCATTAAAATCCTATACTATTAAACGAGCAATTCTTGTATATATGTATATATATATATAATCGGGATCTCGGAAACGGCTCCAACTATTTTCATAAAATTTAGTGTCCAGGGAGTTTCGGGGATAATAAATCGATCTAGCTAAGATTTATTTTTAGAAAATGTCTTTTTGTCCGTGTTTTTAGGCAATTAAAAACTGCTACAATATAGTTAGAATAAGAAGGTAAATTTTGACAGTTTGGTAATGATTATAAATAGCTTATTGGTATAATGGGCGGTCACAAAATCGTAAAACCCCGGTTCGAGCCCAGACCGACCGACCGACTTTTTTATTTTTTTTTTCAAGTTTCTTTCTTTTTTGAGAAAATATATTTTTTTCGAGCCCTTTTTTAGTATTTTTTAAAAACACGAAAATTTAAATAAAAATAATTGCACTCATGATTTTTTATTCAAATAACCAGTTCAGTTTTTTCTGTTATGTCGCTAAGATCAAAAAATATTATTTATAATTCATCAGTATGTAATTTGTATCTAAATATAATTTCCAAAACACACGAATTAAAAAAATCGAGCGAAAAATACCGAGCAAAGCTCGGTCAACCGGGTACTGAAACTTATTATACTAAAAATAACCCTCTCAGAATTTATTCAGGCCTGTTACCGAGTAGTGGGACGCTTTGGCTGTGAAAAATCACAGTCAAAAGCGTCCCACCACTGGATTTAATTTTTTTTTACTTTTTCACTTAAAGAAAAAAGTCTTCAATATTTCCGTTTTGTTTGTGGCAAGCCCATGTTTTCCTAATTTGTATTCTTTTATCAAGTGTAAATTAACGATCCAATGATTAAATTTAGACGATATGTAAGGAGGATAAAAGATTTTTTATCCCTTAATTTTTATTAGAATGACTTTTTGACGAAGTTTAATTTCAAGTTAATAGAAATATATCATTTCATCATAATGCAACACGGTCAAGTTGTATTTATCAGAAAAGTTGTGGTTCTATTCGCATCTAAACGTTTTCGTGGTAAATATACCAGAAATGAAATAAAGTAATATATTTTTAGATAGAATTAGGTGTTGTTCGTAGACATCTATTAATCCTATCTTAAGAATAAAAATTAATTACCTCGATAACAGTATGAATATAGTACTTACCACTCAGCATACAACAAGCATTAATGTGGCATATCTGCTACCGCGGTCCCTTCCTGATCTAACCGAGGCATTTGGGCTGCAGCTATTTAACTTTGCAGTGTGGTACTATATCCATAATTTTTATCATTATAACAAAAAAATGAAATATTTCTGTCTAGGTATATTGTTTGCATTATCTTTGTAGTGTTATAGCATTGTTGTCATTACGTTCACAGTAAACTGTTACAAAATATATTTAGGCTCCAACATCTGTCTGTAAATCTAATATTGATGATGTCGCCACAAGATTATTTAGAGGTTTAATTATTTTTCCGTAACCCGTGAAAGTTAATCGAGAAAGCTAGCCCCAAGCAAAGAGTCATCCCAGAAATTCAATTATCCCCTTGGATGCCTTCATCTCAGTTAAAAGACATACTGAAAATTTATCAGGTTTATAATTCAAAAATGAAATCGTAAATGTGATCGAAGATTCAAAGCGAAAAAAATCAAAACTTAAAGTTTGAATAATTATTAGTACCATTTGATGCCCAGTGGCAGAAATTCGACCGTAATTATTGAAATTTTTAAGTTCAATCGCTCTTGAGGTTCTTTTGGCAATGAATATATACCTTTATAATCATGGCATATATTTTTAAACACTAATATTTATAATAATTATACGAGTCAATTCAAATTGCTCCTACGATAATTTCCTTTGATAAAGTGCATATTAAGCAAGTTATTACGTAATATACAAAATTAAAAATAAACATGAGAAAACCGGAGACCCTTTTTACTGGAAACGAGATATTCCATCGTGATAACAACGCTTCTGCATTTTAATTCGTAATTAAGGCAGCACCCACATACTATCAGGTGGACTGTCTGCTCGTTTGTCACCCTTATTATGTAAAATAAACAAATAAAAATAAATCTTTTTGCCTTCACATACGCTCCACAGACTTTTAAAAAATGAACATTTCCGTCAGCAGTCACAAATTTGTTGACAATGTCTTGCGTCTGTTTGTGATACTAAATCTATGGTTTGACCACAGAGAATTTATTTAAAGATAATGATTAATGTTTGGCACTGGAAGTACGAATGCAAATAACGTTTTGTTTAAATAAATTTAATATATTTTAGCACACATTGTATGTCAATTTCAGTCTTTTGCATTCTTTCTCCACAATAACGTAATAAGTTTAAAATGGTGAGCAAATTTAGGAGAAATTTAGGGAAACAAAAGAGGACGGGCAGTAGTTTCCTACTTACAATAATAAAAATAAAAAACTGCGGTTGCCAACCCACCTGCCAAGCATGATAACTATGCCAAATATTCACCTATATGAGGAAATTTATGCGAGACAATATATGGTCATATACGGCCTATATTTAGCAATAAACGTCTGCTAGGCTGTAACAGTGTAACGGTAAGGCACTGCATTACTTAAAAAGTTAATTTAAGTTAGGCGAAGATGACACTTTTAAGTCCTGCATTGTTCATAAATACACTATGATCATAAATAAAAATGCTCAGGAAGTTTAAAATTAAATCAAAGTCAGTCTGTGAGTTATTCTGTCCTTGTCCTTAGCTGTGAAAACGAATATGTATATTTAAATTTTTTAAGTTGTTTTCAGGTGGCCATGGACACTAACCATGATAACCACTTACCACCAGGTGAAGACTCTAAGTTTGTTTGAAGCTTCAATTTAAAAAAAAAAGACTGTGGTAACCAAAAATTTATTATAACTTTACAACGAATACTTAAAATTAATAGTTTTTAACATGTACAATATCTCTTAACAAGCGTGAAGGCTAATCTTCCCTACAACATTATAGGCCTACATCCAGCAGTAGACTTTTATAGACTGATAAAAAGAGAGGTTAATGAAACGGTTTTTAAGGATTTGAATTTTTGACGTCTCTCACGAACCAAGTATATGTACGGCCTATAAATAATTGTTCCGGGTCTAGATATTTGTCCTTGTGAAATTCATTTATTTAAACTGCCCCCACGGTGCAGGATTAAATCGTAGTGCGGAGACAACTTCTTTTTAAAATATAAATTAAAATATAAATATAACATAGAATGTATTGAATGTAACCACAAATAATTCAATCCATATAGATATATAAGTAAGAAGTACTTAAAATCAAATTTATTAATTTTCCTATGCATTTAAAATCACGTTAAAGTACAATTTGTTAATTAAGTCTGTACATTATCTTATTTATCTTTTATCGGCGACGAGGTTCGCCACCCGTCACGTTCTGTCTCCCGGAGGGGTGAAAAGTGAATTGCGGAAACCCGTCTGGCTACGCTGAATGTATGTGGAGGAATGAATGATAAGATGGATGAAGTATGCGAAATGATGAATGACAGAGGAATAGACGTGTTATGTGTGAATGAGACGAAATGAAAGGGAAAGGATGCCACTGCACATGGCACGTATACCGCGTATTGGTCTGGTGTAGGCGAGACCGAACGGGCATGCCAGGGAGTCGGTTTCATCCTTTCAGAAAGAATGGGTCAATGTGTGAAAGAGTATGAATGTGTAAGCCCGCGACCGCTATGGATACGAATGAAAGTGGGCTTAAAGAAGCTGTTCCTGCTAGGGGTGTACGCCCCAGACATGTCTAAGCCCACTTACATCCGAGAGCAGTTTTGGGACATGGTAAGGATGGTGTTGACAAAATGTAAGGAAAATGAAAATATTATTATGTTAAGAGACTTTAATGGAAGGGTTGGGGTGAAGAGGTCTGGTTATGAAAGGATATTGGGAACGTTTGGTGATGAAAGTATAAATGAGAATGGTGAAGACCTCCTCACCGTATGTGCGCAAAAGAATCTTTTTGTGACGAATACTTTTTTTCGTCATAAGAAGATTCACAAGTATACATGGGAAAGAGGTGATGATAGAAGCATGATAGATTTCGTAATTGTGGATGAAAGAATGAGGAGCGCAGTCGTAGATAGAAGGGTTTACCGGGGGTCCAACGTAGGGACGGATCATTACTTGGTCTTATGTCGAATTAATGGTCTTTTCAAGCGTTGGCGGCATCGGACATCTGTGTCTACCACTGCGTTACAGCGTATAAGAATAGAGAAGTTCAAGGTGAAGATGTGAAAGAGAAGTATAAATGTAGACTGAGAGAAAATATTAGGTGTTTGAATGAGTTGTGTATGAATGATTTAGACTTGAATACTGTGTGGGATAGTGTTAAGAAAGGTTTGGTGGATGCAGCCACCGAAGTATGTGGTGTAAGTAAGAGAACAAATGAAAGGAAAAGTAATACGTTATGGTGGATTGATGAGGTACGGGTGGAAGTTGAATCAAGGAAGAAAGCATGGTTAGATTTACTAGCAACCAAACCTGGTAATTCTTCTAGTATGAATGAGGAGATTGAAAGAAAAAAGGCAGAATTTAGACGTCTAAATAAGAGAGTAAAAGAAGTTGTTGAAAGGAAAAAGAAAGAAAGAACGGATAAGAATGATAGAAGGATATCTGATAATTTCCAGGCTAACATAAAAATGTTCTGGAAACTCGTAAGAACTGCCAGGGGAAATACAAAACAGCCTATAATAAATGCTATAAGAGACGAGAATGGATGTTTTCTAAATGATGAAGTTTCGAATTTAAACAGATGGAAGGAATACTTTGAAAGCGTGTTTATGACTGAAGAGTCGTCTGAATTAAATGAACTAGAAATTCCGATAGAAGTGGAAAGGGGTATGGAGATAAGTGTAGATGAAATAATGAAAGCAATGAAAAGCATGAAAGCAGTTAAAGCAGCTGGATATGATAGAATATCACTCGAGATGCTATGGGCTGGAGAGGGAGTGGTGGCAGGCCTGCTGTACACCTTATTTAATTTATGTTGGGAATTAAAACGGGTACCGGATGACTGGTGTAAAGCAGTTATAGTACCAATATATAAAGGAAAAGGGTCACAGCAGGACTGCAAAAACTACCGCGGTATCAGCTTGCTTAGTATTGTGGGTAAACTGTATGCTAAGGTGTTAATTGAAAGAGTTATGAAAGAAACTGATGGAAAAATTTGGGATGTGCAAGCGGGTTTTAGAAAGGGAATGGGGTGTACAGATCAAGTCTTTTCCATGCGCATGATTGCGGAGAAGTTTTTGGCCAAAAACCAGAAAGTTTTCTATGCGTTCGTGGACTTGGAAAAGGCTTATGACAGAGTGGACAGGAATGTGTTATGGCAAACGCTGAACTCATATGGGTTGAGCGCTGGTTTGATACAGGCATTAAGGTCTCTTTATAGGGACTCTAGTGCTTGTGTCAGGTTCAATGGGGTCTACTCGGACTGGTTTGGCATCCAAAAAGGTGTCAGATAGGGCTGTGTAGCTTCCCCTTGGCTGTTCAACCTATTTATGGACAGGTGTTTGCAAACTTTGAAAGATGAAGAATGTGGGTTAAGAATGGGCGAGTTAACCGTCAAATGCCTTTTGTATGCCGATGATTAAGTAATATTTGCGTCATCGGCGGCTCAGTTGCAAATGATGGTTACATTAATAAACTGGGAATTAAAAGAAAGGGGAATGAAAGTGAACGCAAGTAAGACGAAAGTGATGGTTTTTGAAAGAGAAGAAAGCAAAACGGTATGTGAAATAAGAATAGAAGGAGAGTTAATTGAGCAAGTGGATGAGTTTGTGTATTTGGGATGTGTATTTAGCAGGGATGGTAGATATGATAGGGATATAGAACGTAAATGCAGGGAATAGAGTGAATGGGGCACTACACTCTATTATGAAGAACCAGAATGTGTCAAAACAGGCACGTATGGTAATTCATAATGCTGTGTTAGTCCCCACTTTAATGTATGGTAGTGAAAGCTGGGTGTGGCAGAAGAAGCACGAAAGTAGAATAAATGCTGTTAGAAATGCGGTCTTTAAGGAATATGCTAGGGTTGAATCTGAATGACAGGGTGAGAAATTGCGTGATAAGAGATAAATGTGGTATGCAAGATGATGTTGTGACCAGGATTAAGAAAGGAATGCTTCGGTGGTTTGGTCACGTAGAAAGAATGAATGAGGAAAGAGTGACAAAGCAAATTTATATGGCAGATGTGAATGGCCGAGCCGGGATGGGACGCCCTAGAAAAAAGTTTATCGACCAAATTGGCGATATTTTGAAAATGGGCCACGTTAGAAGTACCCTAAGCCGACGAGCATGTATGCGTAGATATATGGATGTAAAGGAGGCGAAAGAGGTATGTCAGGATCGTGCCGAATGGAAGTCCGTAGTCTCTGCCTACCCCTCTGGGTGACAGGCGTGAGTGTTTGTAATAATAATAATAATAATAATAATAATTTATTTTATTTTGATAAAATGTACAAATTATTCCAATAAGTCTTAACTTAAAAATAGTCTACAATAACAGGCACCTGAACTAGGATAAACCTGTATCTCAGGTGTATGTGCTAAAAGATACATTAACAAATATTTTCTGTTTCTTATATAAAATGAATAACGTACTGACTAATAAGGGTTATTTGGGTAAAATACATTATCATTAATTTACTTATGATATTAATTAACTTAAAACAATCAGCAACTTCTCTGTATCATCGTATGACAAATTTTGTAACCATGTTCGAATTACCTTCTTACAGTCTGCCATTTTAATGGATATATATACAAAATTGTATTGACTTGATTATACGAAAAAGGGGCGAGAAATGTAAAAAATCAATGCATGAAATAATGCCTTATTCTAATGTTAGTTTCTATTACTTTATCTTTGCGCCTTTTATCAGTGACCTCTCTTCTATAAGGCAATCTTAAGTGCTGTTTTAGTAACGTGCTTGTGTACGTGTTTGTGTATATTATGTATTATCATATTTATTAAAATTACAAGTAAATCAAAATAAACGTAATATACTTTACAACGGTTCCTTAAAAGATAATTAAATTAAATTGAATTTGCCAGAAGCTGAAACTGCCTTTTCATAAATTTCACAAAGTTATTTAATTAAAATACTGTCGAAATAATCATTAAAAATTATAAATGTTATACTCTGTACCACTGAGAGCTTGTACTTTACAGATTCGTTCAGAAACTTATTTAGGCTTCCGTCGTGCGTGGTTTTATTACGATAATGTAGTGCGATGACAGATCCGCCAATTTTTTTTCCTTTTGAGACTATGATGATCAGATTAATAGCAAAGCTCATCCAAGAGCATGAATATTAAACTTCTCGTTGAGAGAAACACTCCTCCATCAAGTCAATGCCGACCATTTTCAACGACTGTCCTTACAATTTGAGGACGCATATGACAAACTACAAATGGGAAGGAACTGTATTCTTTTAAACTCAAACGGATTGTCTCATTAGATTAAAGAAATTCAGGGAATAAAAACAAATTTTTCCTTGACCGCATCCAGTGGTTACTACTGCTACTACGACGTTTTTGTAGAGAACCATTATGGACTAAGATTTGTTCTTAGCAACATTACAGATGCTTTTGAAGAAAATGTATATTAAAGTCCAAAAGTTAGAAAACTATTTAAATTTCTTACGTTACTTAAAAATATATTTAAAATTAATCTATAGAAAAAAATAATAATGCGCTTTGAAAATTGTCAGCAAACGAATAAGTCGGCAAATATCTACTAGATAGTTTAATTATTACGGATGTGTTTATTTGTTACGGACGACGAATTTCTTATAAACGTAACTTTAACATAAACTTTTAAATAAACTTAATAATTTGTTAATAATATTTTATTTATTAAACGAAATACGTACCACCTTCTTAGTTAATTTTGTATTTTTTGCAATGTATTACAATCTGTAGATGTTGAACAACGTAGGCAAGTGGGTTAGCTCATTTTAAAGGCAACCAATAAAAAATAAATAGTAATTAAAATATTATTATACATATATTATATGAAATTTAATTTCGAGGAAGAAAAGGAAGTCTAGCCTTTTAATGTTTCCAGCTATCTGAATACCACATATCGTCAACATCGGTTCAGTGGTTTAACATTTCCTTACGTAGCTTTTCTTTCCATAATTTCGAGGATTAACAGCTAATAACGATCAAACTTGTAAAGCCTACTTGGCTGTGATACTTTACATTTTTTAGCAGAGCATTATGTTTTTGTCTTTTATTTTATGAAGTAACATTTAAAATTGACAACATTAAACAGTGCATAGCGTGTTTAGTGATTATATATAATAACTATATATATAGACAGACAATAGTTCTAACGATACCTTTGATGATGGGTCGGAAAAATCGATCCCGATGAAAAAAATCTTTTCACGTTTCATTAGCTTCATTCACGCTCCACCATGTTAGTACAGCTAAATTAAATGATAATTTCATTAAAAAAATCATGAAAATACTTAAACCTAAAACTAGCAGTGGAAAATAAAATACCTTAAATCAGCTGACAATAGGGTCATATTCGCGCGAACGCCGAATTCGCGCTACCCGCGGCGAACGATCGTACCAAAACCTAATAATAAATACCTAACTTATCTACTTTACCTACTATTTTGCCACTGTACTCCAGTCTTCACCTAGCCACTTTAATTCAAAGTACCCGGTTGACTGAGCTTTGCTCGGTATTTTTCGCTCGATTTTTTTTTTAATTCGTGTGTTTTGGAAATTATATTTAGACACAAATTACATACTGATGAAATATAAATAATATTTTTTGATCTTAGCGACATAACAGAAAAAACGGAACTGGATATTTGAATAAAAAATCATGAGTGCAATTCTTTTAATTTAAATTTTCGTGTTTTTAAAAATATTAAAAAAAGGGCTCGAAAAAATAGATTTTCTCAAAAAAGAAAGGAACATGAAAAAAAAGTTAAAAAACGTCGGTTGGCCGGTCTGGGCTCGAACCGGGGTTTTTCGATTCTGTGACCGACCATTATACCAATTAAGCTATTTATAATCACTAACAGTCAGTCAAAATTTACCTTCTTATTCTAACGATAGTGTAGCAGTTTTTCATTGCCTAAAAACACGGACAAAATGACATTTTCTAAAAATAAATCCTAGCTAGATCGATTTATTATCCCCGAAACTCTCTGGACACTAAATTTTATGAAAATCGTTGGACCCGTTTCCGAGATCCCGATTATATATATATATATATATATATATATATATATATATATATATATATATATATATATATATATATATATATATATATATATATATATATATATATACATACAAGAATTGCTCGTTTAATAGTATAGGATTCACAGGTTAAATGAATTAAATACCTAGTGCGATTTTTTTCATAGAACAGGGGGCAAACGAGCAAGCGGCTCATTGATATTGATGGTAAGTGACTACCGTCGCCCATGAAATATCGCAACACCAAGGGGATTGCAGGTGCGTTACCGGCCTTTTAGAAAATCTCTTTTCTCTACGTCGTAGACTGAAAGAAAATATAAGTGGTTTAGATGAATTATGTATGAAGGAGTTAGACTTGGAGAATGTATGGCAAAATGTAAAGAAAGGTTAGTGGAAGCAGCTACCGAAGTATGTGGTGTTAGTAAGAGAAAGAATGAAAGGAAAAATAATACGTTAACGTGGGATGATGAGATACGTATGGAAGTTGAAGCAAAGAAGAGAGCATGGCTAGATTTACTGGCAACAAAGGCTGGTAATTCTAGCGGTATTAATGACGATATTGAAAGAAAAAAGGTAGTCTTTAGACATCTTAATAAGAGAGTAAAAGAAGTAGTTGAAAGTAAAAAGCAAGAAAGAGCGGATAAGAATGATAGAAGAATATCGGATAATTTCCAGGCAAATATTAAAATGTTCTGGAAACTTGTAAGAACTGCCAGGGGACATTCAAAACAGCCTATGATGAATGCTATAAGAGACGAGAATGGCTATATTCTGAATGATGAAGTTTTGAGTTTAAAGAGATAGAAGGAATATTTTGAAAGCCTGTTTATGAGTGATGAGACAACGTGTGTACTAAGTGAAGTAGAAACTCCGAAAGAAGAGGAAAAAGGTAGCGAGATAAGTATAAATGAAATAACGAAAGCAATGGAAAGCATGAAAGCAGGTAAGGCTGCCCGATATGATAGAGTTTCACTCGAAATGCTAAGGGCTGGAGAGGAAGTGGTGGATGGCCTGCTGCACACCTTGTTTAATTTATGCTGGGAACTGAAGCGGGTACAGGTAGACTGGTGCAAAGCCGTGATAGTCCCAGTATATAAAGGAAAAGGGTCGCAGCAGGACTGTAAAAACTACCGTGGCATCAGCCTTCTTAGCATTGTGGGAAAACTGTATGCTAAAGTACTGATTGAAAGGGTCATGAAAGAAACAGATGGAAAAATTTGGGATGTGCAAGCGGGATTTAGAAAGGGAATGGGATGTACAGATCAAGTCTTTTCCATGCGTATGATCGCGGAGAAGTTTTTGGCCAAAAACCAAAAGGTTTTTTGTGCGTTCATGGACTTGGAAAAGGCCTATGACAGAGTTGATAGGGATGTGCTATGGCAAACACTGAAATCATTTGGGTTGAGCGCAGGCTTGATACAGGCATTGGAGTCTCTTTATAGGGACTCTAGTGCTTGTGTTAGGATCAACGGGGTCTACACGGACTGGTTTGACATCCATAAAGGTGTCAGACAGGGCGTGTGGCTTCCCCGTGGCTGTTCAACCTATTTATGGACAGTTGTTTGCAAAATTTTAAAGTTCAAGAATGCGGATTAAGAATGGGTGAGTTAACCGTCAAATGCCTTTTGTACGCCGATGATCAAGTTATCCTTGCGTCGTCGGCGGCCGAGTTGCAAATGATGGTTACATTAATGAACGGATCATTAAAAGAAAGGAGTATGAAAGTGAACGCAAGTAAGACGAAGGTTATGGTTTTTGAAAGAGAAGAAAGTAAAACGATTTGTGAAATAAGAATAGAAGGGGAGTTGATCGAGCAAGTAGACGAGTTGCTATATTTGGGCTGCGTATTTAGCAGGGATGGGAGATATGATAAGGATATAGAACGACGAGTGAATGCGGGAAATAGAGTAAATGGGGCCCTACACTCTATTGTGAAGGGTCAAAATGGGTCGAAAAAGGCACGTATGGCAATTCACAATGCTGTGTTGGTTGTTGTTGGCAAAGTTGGGTGTGGCAGAAGAAGCACGAGAGTAGAATGAACGCAGTAGAAATGCGGTCATTAAGGAGTATGTTAGGGCTGAATCTGAATGACAGGGTAAGAAATTTTGTAATAAGAGAAGAGTGTGGTTTGCAAGATGATGTTGTGACCAGGATTAAGAAAGGAATACTTCGGTGGTTTGGTCATGTGGAAAGAATGGATGAGGAAAGACTCACAAAGAAAATTTATGTTGCAGAAGTGAATGGCAGAGTCGGAAATGGACGTCTTAGGCGAAAATTTATTGACCAAATTGGCGATTTATTGAAAACGGGCCAAATTAGGAATACCCTTAACCGACGAGCATGTATGCGTAGGTGTATGGATGTGAAGGAGGCGAGAGAGGTGTGTCAGGATCGTGCCAAATGGAAGTCTGTAATCTCTGCCTACCCCTCTGGGTGACAGGCGTGAGTATTTATGTATGTTATGTATCTACGTCGTATCGGTCCGGAAAAGTCGCTGGTGGTCAACAATTCCACAGAGAAGTTGTACGAGGAACAAAACTCCTAGTAAAACGCACAATGGTGGACCGACAAGCATCCAGATGGTGAGGATGGTATCGTGAATTATAACGCGATGTGCGTTCGTGAAATTTCCCTCTAGTAGATACGATAGAAAACGCAAAGGGACGCAACATCTCTACGCGACGCCAGTGAATCGAGTCAATCAGAAAGAATGAAAGATGGAAGGAGCTGGTACTGGGGAGCCCCAGCCGAGAGATGGGAACAGTATACCATGTGCGGCCAAACCT
This sequence comes from Parnassius smintheus behrii, assembly GCA_036936625.1. Taxonomy (NCBI): domain Eukaryota; kingdom Metazoa; phylum Arthropoda; class Insecta; order Lepidoptera; family Papilionidae; genus Parnassius; species Parnassius smintheus. The sequence goes on from JAUPFT010000004.1 coordinate 49,426,646, forward strand.
GCGCCTTGTAAAGTTGCAGGCGGTGTGCCAGCATGAAATACTGTCCCGCTCAGCTGACCACGCCAAGCTTTTTAGAGGCCAATTTGGCCTTCTCTTCCAAGTGACCACGAAACTGCACGTCACTCGATATGTCGACGCCGAGGATTCCGATAATGGCTGAGGTAACAAGGAGAGTGCCTTGATACTAAGGAGATACGACAAAGGGGTTCCTTTTAGCGGTTGACGCGCAAACTTGTGTCTTCTTGGGGTTAAACTGGACTAGATTTAGTCGCCCCCGATCCGAGACTCCGTTCAGCAAAGACTCGACTTCAGACACAAGTTTGTCCCGATACTCGGAGAAGTTATCCCGAGAAATATTGGCACGGCCGGTGTACAGAGCATCACCAGTGCTGTCATCTGCATAGCAATGAATGTTACGGGCTTGCAACATATCATTGATATGCAGAAGAAACAGCGTTGGCGATAGCACGCAGCCTTGTGGAACACCAGCATTAATAGGCTTGCAATCGGAGCTTACCCGGTCTACAACAACCTTGCTCTGATCTGCAAGAAAGCCGGTGATCCAATCGCACAATTTCTCGGGAAGCCCATAGGAAGGGAGCTTCGAAAGAAGCGCTTTGTGCCAAACCCGATCGAAGGCCTTCGCAATGTCTAAACTAACGGCCCATGCCTCCCCTTTGGACTCTACTGCCTCCGCCCATCTGTGAGTTAGGTCAACCAGAAGATCACCAGCTGACCAATCACGGCGAAAACCGTATTGGCGATCACTAATCAGCTGGTGATCCTCAAGGTACCTCATAAGCTGGCAGTTAACAATAGACTCCATTGTTTTGGACAACAAGGCTGATGATGGCGATAGGCCGGCAGGTGGACGGGTCTGAGCGGTCGCCTTTTTTAGGGATCGGGTGGACAAAAGCCGTCTTCCATGATTTTGGGACTACGCCTAGGAAATAGGAGTACCGGAAAAGACGCGCTAAAACCGGTGCCAAATCTGGAGCACACATTCTCAGCACAATTGGGGGGATTCCGTCAGGGCCACTGGACTTGTAGATGTCCAGAGAGAGGAGTGCTTTGCGAACCGAGCACTGTGTAAACTGCACTTCCGGCATGGAGCACTCACACTGCGGAGGGTCGGCGGCACACTCCCCCGTCAACGAGAGTCGAGTTGGACACAAAGAAAGACCCTAGCAGATCGGCTTTCTCCTTTGTGGTATGGGCTAGTGAGTCGTCCTTCCTGTGCAGAGATGGAAGAGATGGCTGACAGAAATTTCCCTGAATAGCCTTGGCGAGAGATCAGAATGCACGGGTTTCAGAAGGAAGGCGAACTAGTTTCACGCCAATTCTACCTATGTGCTCTGACTTTGCCATGGCAATGACTCGTTTGAAGGACCTAGAGGCGGAATTATACTTCTTTTTTTTTCAGAGCACTGGTGTTTACATCCCGGGACGTTGATGCGTCAGCCCAGGCTTGGTGGCGCTCCTGCTTATAGCATGATGCTATTTTACAGGAGCGACCAAACCATGGCTGAGATTTGCCTCCAATGGGCACCACAGAGGAAGGAATAAAAAGTTCCATACCCTGAAGTACCACATCAGCGACGGAATCCGCAACAACGTTGGGATCGTCCGGTGAAAAGCAAACCAAGGTAGGCTGCAAAGAAAGACCACATCCCATCCCAATCGGCTGACCTATAGTGCCAAACAAGGTGGCAGCCTGCAGGATGCAACTGCGATTTCAGCGTGAGTCCAAGGTCCGAGTTTGATGGTCCGAAGAGTCCAAAGGGGCGTTGACGAAAATCTGATATCCGTCCGGGTGAGAGGTCAGCAGAAGTTCCAACAGGGAAGGTGCATGATTCTCCACATCTGGAATCCGCGTAGGCAAAGTAACTAGTTGTGTCAGACCATATGCCAAGCCAAAATGATGAACAAATCTCCCCGCATGATCGGTTAAATGTGAACCAAGCCAATCGGCGTGATGAGCTTTAAAGTCGCAGAGGATCACGATCTCTGCGGAGGGGATCTGCTGTAGCAACGAATCTGTAGCCATTTGGACGTGGTCGAAGAGTCGGTATGTTTCGATATTACCTCTATGGGACCTATAGAGGCACCCGTAGACGCGCGGATGGTCGTCGCTGTCTACGCATAGCCAAAGGATGGACAGGTCCGCACCTTTTTAAGTAAATCAGGAAATATTCCCTGTTCATAGCTAAGATTACAAAGATATTCAATTGGATATACAAGGTACTCTTTTGCTAATTTAACAAACCTAGTGGGAACGCCGTCATGACCTGGTGCACTTTCAGATTTATTTATTATTTTATTAATTCCATAGGGGCTGTAGATACGAAAGACATAGATTGAAGCTGATAGTTTGATTGTACAAACGCTTGTTTTGCTAATTCAAGCTCCGTTTTATTGAGTTTCTATAGGATGACATCCACCAGACTTTTACCAATGGTTGTGAAGTATGTGGTCATTTTGTTTAACGCTCACTTAGTGGTCAGCCACCGTAGAGTCTACATCACCTGAGGATGCCTCGTGTAGAGGCGAAACACTTGTCATATTATCGTCGATGGTGTGTCTTACCTGGAATAGTGGTGTTGAAAGTAGTGGTGTTGGGAGTAGTGATGCTGAGACTAGTAGTGACGGAGTTAGTGCTTGCAATTGTGGAAGGGCGGGAGGTGCTCTTCAATCCAGGTAAGACACATCATGGTATTTAGTTAGCGGAAGGTGCACATTAATTAATATTTTATTATAATGGATTTCCGCAAAGTAACGCCTGATTCTATCAATTATGTTCATATCTTCTAGTTGTAATTACTGGTCAATAAAAAATAGGAATGACTGAATAGAATGTTATGAAAAAAAATTATAATCTTTTCGAGAAGGCTACATCTAATTCAGGCCAATGACAAACATTAAAATAATAAATACATATAAAACAATATTCGATAAAGGTGTACCTATTCTTATATTTATTTATGACTGCCTCGTTGGTCGGGTGGTAGTAAACGTGAACGCTGATCATGAAGTCACGGGTTCGAATCAAAATATCAGTTTATGAGTTTTTCCGTCAAGAAATTCTCAGTAGCTGCCCGAAGTCAGGAAATTAGCGGTGTCTCATCACCGTACCTCAGAAATCACGTAAATCCGGTCTTGCGACTAATCTCTTTCTCCGGCCGTGTCATTTTATCGTCCATTTGACTATGAGCATACGCCTACGAGCTACTGCTGCCGCACTGCGCTACTACTGAGCTGCGACTATGAGCATATGACTTGCGCATACGCTTTGGTACTATAATCCTGTCCTGAGCTGATGGGTAGTCTACAATTAGGCTTGAGTGAAGTTCGGTCTGGAGTATATTATTATTTATTAATTCTATGTACAAAAGCCATGCAATCTTTTATCTTGTACGAAAAATCTACTTAATTGTTAAAAATCAAACAATGTTTTATGAGATGTTTATTTTAAATTCTTTTTTTTTATCGGACTCAAGGAGTACACAGTTATACCTCTCTCTATGATTACTTCTTTAAAAAATCATGCAAACAAAGCCAAAAGAGCCAGTACCTACGTACTATTAAATTACAATAACAGACGAAAATTAACATAATATATATTAAACATTAGTTATTTATACACATTTTATTTGCTGTGCCAATTAAACGACAGTTCTCAGAAATTTGACTTTTATAAATGCAAAGTAGGGTTCCAAAGTTCGTACTTGTAATTAATTATCGCACGAAGACAGCGTACAAAACGATCTCTTTAATTTTTAATTATGGGTAGGTAAGAATTCCGTGCAGAAAATTGCACCAGGATTTTAAAATATTATCAGTGCAGTAAAACACGGTGAATTAAAACTGTAGGGATTTAAGGTGGATGAAAACTAGCTCGTTAACTTTTTTTAATCTTGCGGTGGAATTGTCATATTCCAGACTGTGATGAATTGCTTCGTCAACGTGATCATTTTGTTTTTGCATAACAAAAGATTTTGACGAATAAGCTAAGAGATACCTAACTAAAAAACCTTCAAACCTTTTTTATGTTATTAATCTTTGTAAAGTTGTAGTAAATAATTGGATATAAACTAATTAACATAAGAATGGATTATGTTTAAGAATATCAGATAACATAATAAAATTTATCTAATAAAATCCCAAATTACATTATGAGGATTGGCGTGCGTTTTCGATGTAACTGTCTTCTGGTTTATTAGAATTCAGTAACCGAGATTAACATAAGTTTTAATTACTTTTGTTTTCTGACATGTGATGTCTTTTATAGTTCGGGAAAAAAATTCTTCGTATTTTGTTTGTATGAAATTGAAGGAAAATCTCATTGGTTGTACTGTTTGTATTTGGCTCTTTTTAATATCAATACTTAAAGGACATTAAAAATAAGGAAAATTAAAATTAATAAAATATTTTCCTAATATTCTTCAATTGTTTTTCTGTCCGCCAAAACGGGTAAATATAAGGAAGAAATTCGATACATAGTGACGTTTTATTACAAAAAAGAGAAAAATGCGACTCAAGCCTCGAAAAAAATTTTTGAAGTTTATGGGTCTAGTGCAGTGTAAGTAAGATTAGCATAAAGTTAGTTCATGCGTTTTCAGTCCCAGATTTTAGACGTCAAAGATGCAGCTCGGTCTGATCGCCCTCATACCGTCAATACGACGCCATTTTTGAAAAGTTCGGCGTATTAGTAGTTACGACATGGCCGAGGAATTGAGTATTGACCACAAAATGTTTATATCCATTTGAAAAAGTCTGGCTATACAAAAATACCGATATTTGTGTACCACAGGAGCTTACTGAAAGAAACCTAATGAAATATGTACTCATTTGCGCTTCTCTATTGAAATGTAATGAAACTCAATCATTTTTGAAAAGATTGACTGCTTGTAATATAAAGTAGATCACTTGCGACAAGAACGTGCGAAACAATCATGGTCAGAGGGTAGTCAAGCTTCACAGACTGTAGCAAAACTCGGATTAATACGCAAAAGGGTGATGCTGTGTATATGGCGGAAATTATGAGCTATGACCGCCAGGCAAAACCATCGATTTGGGTCTTTACTGCCAACAACTAATGAGACTCAAGCAGGAAATTGAGGAAAAATGGCCGGGATTGATCAACAGAAAAAAGGTAGTCTTTCATGATCATAACGCCAGACTATACACGTCTTTGGCCACACAGCAAAATTGAGAGAGCTTGGTTGGGAAGTGTTAATGCATCCACCATATAATTCTGATCCTGATGAATCTGAGGGCGTTCCTCGGATAGTCACCTGTTTCGGTATCTTCAGAATTCCTTAAATAGTGTTAGGATAACATGAAGAGAGACTATCAAAACTACTTGTTATAATTTTTTATCAAAAATTCCAAGATTTCTGCAGCAACGGGATTATGTATGTCACAACCTATAAGATAGCAACAAATGACTGAATAAAATGGCATATATACGTTATAATTATGTAATTAACTTTGAAGAAATTTCTTGAATTTGTATATAAAATACGAAGAAATTTTTTAAACATATTGCGCGCACGAAGTTTTATGAGATTTGGCATAGTTAAAATGTAGAAGTAGTAGAAGGATCGCAGAAAGCTAAAGTTTATAAAAAACAGCTTGCTTTTTGTACAAACTTTAATTTTGCCATTTGTGAGCACGGTGGGAATATATTTGACTGTATATTCCCACTGTGCCCACAAATGGGCATGAAACTATTGTAAAGATGATTGATTATAATGGCTCATGATGTGTGATTATAGTGGCTCATAATGGAACACTTTTAACTGACATGCGTGTATTATGTTCTAACTTTCTTATAAAAAGGTATTTTACATAATTCCTCTCACCACACCCACGGTTGACTGGTAGATAATTCCGACCCTCCCGTGACCATGGTTGCTGTAAAGCACCCGAAACGTCGGGAATTAAAAATAAGTAAAAGTAGTGAAATAAACGCGATAAAATCCGTAAATTTAGTTTTATTCAAGGCTATGTTTAGCTGTAATAATGTTGTTGATCATGATAGTGATTTCATTCATTAGTTTCTATACATTTTTGTTGTTATTAATGGGACGACAATGTAACATTTGCTTTTTTGAGAACTGCAATTAATTCCCGTGGTCAAACAACTTATTTCTTAATGAATTAAAACCGACAGAATTGAATAAATATTAACTGAAATTCGAAAAGCCACAATCTGAATTTAATGCATTTTCTGCTCAACTGTTGGCACTGATTTCAATCAGCCCTGGACCGATATTCAGCGAAGTGAAAAATCAGCACTTCGAAATTGCCCACATTTGGATATCCATCTCTCAGTGTGAAATTGTGTTTTTGGTATACTTTACTTATCTGCGTTCGGAAATATTTCAGCAAGATACAGAGACTGAGGGAAACTAAACAATAATTACGATCGTCAGTCTGCATTAAAAAGGCTGTTTTTCTTTTTGAACTGTACAAAGGAGATATTGAAAGAAATTGTACATAACGTTTTCTTAAATTTACGCGAACACTACACATTGAATAAAACTACTGCATTGAGCACTATGCTCAAAGCTGTTGAAGGGTATGTAAATCTGGGACAAGAAGCCCGACTAGGTTCAGCATTGTCCAACTTTGACCTAGAGGTCAATCGACGGATTCAAATCAGCTGGGCAGCGTTCAGGAGATCACGACACATCTTCTCATCAGGCATACCTCAAAACAAGATTGTACAAACAGTGCGTGTGCCAAAGATGACCTATGGATTGGACACGTGGTCCTTCACTGCTGGCCTTATGAGGAAGCTCAAGATCGCTCAGCGAGTTTATTTTTGAGTTTTCTCTGTGTGATGAACTTAGCAATAAGGAATCCGCAGTAGAATCGGAGTGATCGACGTAGCCCAACGGATTAGTAAGCTAAAAATTTATACGTGGTAGAGCCATGCGTGGTGCATGTACAATTTTTATTTTACCACACAATTTTTATTTTACCCACGTCCTCGGCGGTAAAGGAAAACATCGTGAGGAAACCTGCATGTCTGTGGAATAAGAAAAAATATTTCGAAGACATGTGAAGTTCGCCAACACGCATTGAGGCAGCGTGGCGAACACTTCCTTGCCCTAAAACCCTCTCAGAAATGAGGGGAGTCCTGTGCCCAACAGTGGGACGTATATAGGCTATAACTTTACTTTACTAACTTTAGAGCCATGCTGGAGTTATATTAGTAATATAGTTGTAGCACGAATAGGTCGGCTCGACCGGGGAAGGACCACGCTCTCACAGAATACCAGCGTAAAATAGTATCTTAATGCTGCTGTGTTTCGTGTGGTGATTGTAGAGAACCAGAGAGTAAGAAGGGGTCTCCCCATTTTACTGGAAACGAGGCATTCCATCTTAGTCTTCACGGGTGACAATGCATCTGCATTTTGATTTGTAATCGAGGATAGATGTAGATGTCTATGGGCCGCAGCAACTACTTACCATCAGGTGGACTGTGTGCTCGTTTGTCACCCTATCCTATAAAAAAAGGGGCAATGGGTCTACTATATAGCTCGAAGAACCAATTACCAATGTGGTAAAAGGTTCTCGAGTGGCAGCCTCTAACCGGCAGGCGAAGTGTAGGGCGGCCCCCGACTAGATGCAGTGACGACCTGGTATGATATGCAGGAAATCGAAGGATGCTGGTAGCTCAGGACTGTACTGTGTGACATTCCTTGGGGGAGGCCTATGTTCAGCAGTGGATTTGTGATGGGTTTTTTTTTAATTCTTTATTAATGATATTTGTGATTGGTTGTAATGGTGTTAATGATGATTATGTGCATTATCGCTATGACGTAAAAGTTAAACGGTAATATTAAAACAATTAATAATTTTTGCAAAGCTGTTACTAGGGTAGGCGTGAGTAGGCGCTGATGCCGTTTAAATTGCGTTATGCTTCCGTTCACGGAAAGTGATATTAAGGCCATTGATGTCACGTTTTCATCTCTAAGAAACTGGGGTAACCTTTGTTTTCTTGGCAATTGATGCGTCGCTAATATAGTTAAAAATCATTTAAATTTAATATTCTTAGGTAATAGGTATAGACATATAGTTAATATATTTTATTATGTTTTGGTTTCTCTTTACTATCCGGGTTGTAGATTTTGGGATTATTTTAGGATTACAAGTTTTTCTTATACTATAATTATTAAATTATCGTATAAGAAAAACTTAGTTCCTCTTTACTAATATGGCTGTAGAAATATGCGTAAACGACATAATGGTGCCACATACTATCGTACCAATTATTGGTGACGGAACTTGCTTATTCCGAGCCATAGCATACATATTATATAATACTCAAGTTATGGCTCGGGAGACACATGAGGAAATAGTGGAATAGTACCACGTAATGAAGCACTGGTACGAGTTTCTCATCATCTCCCACGACAGAGATGGGAATAATTTTAACACTTCTGCTGACTTTTATGCTGAAATGGCCCACACTTATACATATGGATGTTTGTGCGAATTAGCTTTTGCTAGGCAGATTTTTCCTTGAGTCTCTGAGGTTTATCATAATGGTGAGATTTTAATCAGAGCTGAGAGAGCGACAATGAGATTGGTGGGATTAGTAGTGACGGGATGAGTGCACGCAATTGAGGCAGGGCGGGAGGTGCTCTTAAAGGTTACCGAAAATACACAAACCCAATGCCACACTACGTCCCATAGTGAAACAAATCGATTCACCAACTTAAAGATTGGATCAACACCAAGCTTCGTTTCTTAACTTTATTTGTGTAATTGGTGTTATTAGGTTCCCATAAGCATTTATTGAAAATTTCTATGACCCCTTGGTAGTGCGTAAGCACAAACATCGACCGAAGTCACGCATGTCAATGCGTGTAAACGCCATACAGAATACGATCAAATCCAGCCACGGGTAATGTACGTATGATGGTTCCAAGAGGGTATATATACACACACCGCCACATTCCTGACTTTAGGAGGCTATGGAGAATGTTCTGACTGAAAAATTCAATAATTGTTTACAACCACTAGACCAACAATGCAAATAGAAATAACAGCGGTAATGTAGTTTGATACAGTACTTTGATACCCTTTACGTAGTGAAATCATAATGCATATTAACCACGTTGCAGAGTTAGAACATGCTAGCCCAGCACCCTCGCAGTACTATCACGATAACTAGAGACTAAATGTGGCCACACACGGTCAGTTAAAGTCATCAGTCGAACTGATATCAGTTCGAACGGATTTAAGCTAAAGAAATTTCCACACACGCGGTCAGTCCAACTGATCATTCCAACTGATCTGTCCAAACTAGTACCGTGATATTTTTTAAATATCGTATTTTTGTATATCGATAAATATAAATATATCAATGTTTGAGTTTTATATATCGTTAGCTAATACACAGTAAGTCAATATCAGAGTTTTATAAATCGAAAAAAGTATCGATATATCGGCTTTATTTAAAAAAAAACAACCGTAAGTCATTTTAGTTTAGTTCATTTATTATATTTACTAAGCAAATTAAATTATAAATGTATTGAAATGTTAGATTATAGTTCCTATTAATTATTGTTTAATTTAAATAAGACGATTAGGTGTACCAATATTTTTCCGTAAGAGTTTTCAAAAATGCTCGCTGTTTTATATATTCTGCTGATCAAAATAACTTGAGGTTTATGTTAACATCGAAGCACTTGTTTCATCGTTTTCTCTAATAGGTTACACGCGCGGACACTTAAATCACAAAATCGTATCACTTTTACGAATCAAAATCCACTTAAAAATATTGTTAAAGCGAAAATCCGTCAACGGTTAAGTTCCTACCAAAACACACAGTTAGTAAAGTAGTTATAAGTTTCGTAGATTATAGTAAATTTAATACCACGGAGATATACTATACAAAATTAATTTTTTTTAAGATAATAAGCAAATAAATTAACTGGGGAAAAATTTATAGAATAAAATAAAAAACTTCTGTTCTTTATTAGGTAGTAGTAGATTAAATGATTTACGAGCCAAAATAAGAAATGAAAACTTTTATTGAAAAAATATCGACTGTCGATATTCATACTTTAACGCTTAGCCCACAGCGCAACCATGGGTGTCACCCCACCCCTGCGTCGAACATCGAGCGAACACGCCAAAGCTGGTGCTACACTAACGAGAAACGTCAATCCCTTTTAACGCAGCAATTATTGCTCTAAAAACGCAAAAAAGTTGGCTACACTTGAACGCTCCACGCCATTAAATTTCAATGCCATTGAACGGCGTTAAAGTTTAAATTCAAATTCAAATTCATTTATTTGCTAGAATGTATGTGTACAATAAAGTATGATCTTAAATTATGTATAATGGCCCATTTACATTCAACCACTTTATATATATATATATATATATATATATATATATATATATATATATATATATATATATATATATATATATATATATATATATATATATATACATGCAAAAAAAATTTAAACAACAAGTGGGAATTCAATTTCGTACATTTATGATTAATTGATATCAATATCATGTCGTTTAAGTAATAGGTTTCAAAATGTCACATTGTGTAATGATTGTTCTTTATTTTTAATGTCCATACTTTCAGTTTGTTTGTAATTAATTAATTATTAGATATATGTCAATATTACTGACTTCGGATTTATTTTCCACAAAAAGACATAAATTCATTTAGGTCATAAAAACATTTTTATTTTAACCATTGTATCTAATTTCCGTTAATGTTCCTTGAAGATTTTATGTTTGTTAAAAATGTTCTATAAAAACCAATTAGGTTTTCCTTCGCCTTTCCAATTCTTCAATAGTTGTATTAAAAGATAATATTTGGATAATTCGTCGCAAAGCATCATTTTGCGCTGTACGGTTCCTAAAACATTTGAGTCCCGGATCCAACAAATATGGCTCTGTTTGCAGAATCTTAAGAAACGTAATAACTTTTTTATTATTCCACTCCATCATAGTCATACGTGAGCTCTGTTGCGCTCTGTGTCGCCCTGTTGCGCTCATCGTACACAGTCAGACAAACGTAGTGTGGCCGCTTCAACGCGTTATTTCGTGCGTTAATCTCTTTGATGTACCGCTACTCGAGTTATCGCCAAACGGCAATCGGCATTGTTAATTTCATTGTCAAATTAACGCGTTAAGTTGTGGCCACACTTAAATTCAATGTCCATCATCGTGATTATTGACGGCATTTCTCGTTTGTGTGGCCCTGGCATAAGATTGTACAAAAATGATAAAACAAACAAGCTCCATGGCGCAGTGGCTTAGCGTTGGGTTACTGCGCTGAAGGCCGCGGGTTTAAATCCCGCACAGAACAAGTATTTGTATGGTCTACAAATAATTGTTCAGAGTCTGAATGTTTGTCCGTGTGCAAATTACGTTTGTAAACTGCCAACATGATACAGGAGAAAATTCTCGTGTGGAGGTAATGTTTTAAAAAAAAAAGAAAAAAGTCTAAAATTAATAAAATAATTATTTGATTTGTTTAGTAATCAAATATGTTGAGTTTTATAAAATAATACATTTTTGTATTATATTAAGTTATATAACACATATAGGTATACTATATTTAGTTTAGTTTTCTTGTGTTTTCTCCCCCTTTGTGAACATAATTTTTTTATAAGTGTCACAGATAACATTGCGTGACTCCTATAAGTTAATAATAATAAAAATATTAAAGTAGTGCCGTCACTGAGATATACTATATAGTATCTATATATACTAGATAGACTATACACACCTTTATTTGCACCAACAGAAAGGTGAGATCATAATAGTCACCTAGGTCTTTATATGCCCTTTCAAATGAGTTCAAACACGATCGTCCTATCTAGTGGCGTCACTAAGATCCTATACTCACCTTCGGAGTCCACCATCAGCTAGGAGATATCATCATAGTCATCTAGGTCTTCATGAACCTTTTTGAAAATGATTTGAAAGAGAGCACGATGGTTCTACTTAACATCACTAAGATCCTTTACCCATCTGAGTCAATCATAAGGAAGGTGACATCATCACAGTCACCTTAGTCTTCATCCTCTAAAATAATAAAAAATAATAAAAAATCTAAATAGCGTAGAAATAATGTATGTAGCTACTAAGAAAGTAGATACTTACAAGTAATTAAAACGAACTGAAGCCAGCGGATTACGGCGCGCCCGGAAAACTCCGTGGAGTGCCATCAGTTAAAAAATTCAACTTAAGATTTGCACTCAGTTTTTGGATTTACGTTAGTTGGATTGAGCAGTTACAACTGACAGTGCGACTGAAAAATCGTGGGTTGTCGTCAGTTGAAAATTTCAACATAAAATTCCACACTCACGGTCAGTTTTTGGATGTACGTCAGTTCAACTGATCATTTTAACTGATCCTGTGTGGCGTTCATAATTCCAATCCTTCGTTCATCCTGAATTCACATTATTGGGTGGACTTCCCCGATTTCTCACGTCTCCAGAAGCACCAGGATACCGAGTATGACTTACTTAAGAAAGAACTACTTTAAATCTAAGTTATTTTTATTAATTTTCCTATTTATTCGAAAGTCACGTTAAAGGACAATTTGTTAATTAAATCTGTACATTATAATTACAAGTAAATCAAAATAACCTTTATATACATTACAACATTCACTTAAAAGATAATTAATTTAAAGTTAACGTTTCAGAAGCCAAAACTGCCTTTTCATAAACACAACCAAGTTATTTAATTAAAATACTGCCGAAACATTATTACGATATAACCGTAACAGAGTAAGATAGTTCATAGAAAAATTGTTAAATTTTGAAAAAGGAGGATTTTTATTTGGCTGTATTTTTTGATGTATGTTTTGCCCGCGATTTCCTTTACCTAGATTTTGAAATAAATATAATTTTTGTCTGTGGAACAAAAGTCCCGCCGGGCAAGGTTTCATCTCGTGGAAGGCCTATGTTACGTGTTACAATCTATATCACGCGGAACTTGTTCTATATATAATAAATTCGTTCGGAAAATTCGATAGCGTGATTTAGGCTTCTAATAAACACAGTCCATTTACGTTATTGTAGCGCGATGATAGCGTTGCCACAAAATTTCTCTTTTGGGCTAAGGTACAGGTGGAGCTCGTCTGAGAACGTCACACATTAAACTTTCAGTGGATAAGCAGTCCTTCGTCATTTCAATTCCAGCAATTTTCAACGACTGTTCTTGCAATTTGTAGACGAATATTACATAACACAAATTGGGTGAAAACTGTATCCTTTTAAACTTGAACGTATTGTCTGATGGGATAAAAGAAAATAATAAAAAAATAAAATTGTTTATTTCGGACAACTTGAAATCCATAGGAATTGTTAGTAGAGAAAAACTTACATCTATGTTAGTAATATAATTTATACATTTTTATTTTTATTTTAATATTTAATTATTAAGCAGGACATGGTCCTGGAGATCATTTTTTTGATCAGTGGACAATCCCCACTGTTGGCAATCTCACTCAGTACACTGTGGCCGCTGCCGCGCACTCTGTTTAGCAAAGATGCAGTCTTTTTTCGTATTATTGCATCAACACTATCCACACCCGCCAGTGCAAAATCGCAGACGCGCTACAGTAGCGTGGCAGCCGCAACAGCACGCTGAATGCCTTGTTGTATTGAGTACGTAGGGCACTATAAGTCTTTTTGGTGTAATTGGTCCATAGACTGCAAGAATAAAATGACGCACAATATGTTTTAAAAGCGTGATCTTGACAGCGTCGGTACAGCGACCAAATCTATGCACCAATATATTCGCCCTGACCGACAGTGCTCTACGTTCTCTTTCAATGTCTTCATCGTCTTTAAGGCTGTCAGTCACAATATGTAATAATAATAATAATAATAATAACTCCTCGATACCGCCCGCATCGTCCGCCGGTTTCTTTCCCTTTCCCCCTAACCCTCGGCCGTCTGGTCTCCCCTGCCGAGGGCTCCCATCTGGTTGGATCTTATTTATTTGTGTAGTTTTTGTATTTATTTTATTTTATTGATATTTATCTTTACATTTATCTTTTCATTTTAATTTATAATTATATATTTATAGAACCCAACCAGGTGAGAAAATTATATAGATACCTCAATAATAATAATAATAATTTTGCAGCTCCACATTCGACAGACCAGCATCCACACGTGGAAGCCGCCATGGATCTTCCAGTTGTGGTTGATTCGAACGACGATGAAATAGTCTCCCACGAACTAGAGCAAATGAGGAGTATATTGGAAGAGGCGATTTTGGAAACGCGCAGCATCCCTCTCGAAAATCGACCGCGACTTCCCCGCATACCCCTAAGCAAGCGAAATCGGGCTGTCGTGAGGGCTCTTAACCCAATGCTGGTGACCTATTTGGAAGCCAGCCGGGACCTTTGCGAGACGGACTCGATTCTCTTTGGTGCCGCAGTGGCAGTTTGCCGTATTATTGGCGCCAAACTTCCCATGGCTGGACGCGCTACTACACAAAGTAACGCCATCCCAGCCTGGAGAAAAAGAATCGAGGACCGTATCGCAAAGGCAAGGGCCCTTATTGGCAGACTGACAAGCTTCAGGTCGGGTAATAATAGACCGAGGATTATGCGCACCGTTAGGATGGCGTTTGCTGGGACAAATATCAGTTTGTCCCAGCCGGAGATGACGCAGAAACTAACGGAGCGCATAGACGACCTGAAGCAAAAGATCGCTGCTTGGGGGAAGCGGATTTGACGATTTCCCGAGAGGTCAAGGCGGTTCAACCAGAATCGTCTCTTCCAGAGTGATCAGAAGAGGCTCTATAAATCATTGGAGCGACCAAAGGTATGTGGAGCGGGCCAAGGACCGAATCAGGCTGACATTATCGCATTCTGGTTTGGCCTGTGGTCAGAGCCCGTAAACCACAGCGAGGGCCCTTGGGTGGAAGTTGTGGCGAGCCAGGGTGCGAGTGTTGCGCCTATGGACCCCATCACCATAACGCCAGAAGACGTGGCTGAGGCGGTCCGTAGGGCCCCGAACTGGAAAAGTCCGGGGCTCGATGGGCTGCATCATTACTGGCTGATGGGGTTCATAGTGTGTCACGCTGTGCTCGCCCGACTGTTTCAAGAGGCTCTCGACCAGAAGTCACTCCCGAGCCTCTTCACTACTGGGATCACTCACTTGGTTCCTAAAGATCAGGATACCACAGAACCGAGCAAATACCGCCCCATCACGTGTCTACCCACCATATATAAGACACTGACATCCATTTTGAGCGCGAGAATCACTCGTCACCTGGAGCTAAACCAGGTGATGTCACGCGCTCAAAATGGATGTCGGGGCGGTGGTCGCGGAACTAAGGAACCACTCCTCATTGACGCGGTCATAGGCAAAGTGGTGAAACGCAACCGTCGGAACTTCTCTGCCGCCTGGATAGACTACAGAAAGGCGTTCGACTCGGTGCCCCATACATGGCTAAAGAGGGTCCTCGAGCTGTACAAGATTGACTGTACAGTTAGAGACTTCCTCGAGCAGTGTATGGGGCAATGGAGTACGATCCTTTGTCATCTGGGCGAGCGGATGACGGCTGCGGAAAACCACACAAGGATAAGAAGGGGTATCTTCCAGGGCGATTGTCTGAGTCCAATCTGGTTCTGCCTCTCTCTGAACCCTCTCAGTACCTTACTGGAGGGCTCCGGGAGGGGATTTCAGCTACGAAAAGGAGGGACAAAAGTGACCCACCTTTTCTATATGGATGACCTCAAGTTATTCGCCTCCAGTCGCCCCCATCTTATGGAACTGCTAAACATCACTTATGAATTTAGCAATTCCATTGGAATGGAGCTGGGGACGGATAAGTGTGCGGTCCTCCATGTTGAAAGGGGAAGGGTTGCTAACTCTGAGGGCATAGACTTGTCTGTGCCCGTCAACTTAAGGACCCTTTCCGAGGATGAAACATACCGATACCTGGGTATGTCACATAACATCGGTATCGATGAGGCTGGTATGAAACAGTCAGTTTGCGACGTGTTTTATGCACGCTTGACCAAAGTGCTAAACAGCCTTTTGTCCGGTGTGAATAAGTCACACGCATATAACAGCTGGGTCATGCCTGTCCTCATGTATACCTTTGGCATACTCAGGTGGACTCAGACTGAGCTTAACGCCCTGGATAGAAAAGTCCGCACTACCATGACGTCCCATAGGATGCATCATCCGAGATCGTCGGTAATGAGGCTGTACTTGCCGCGAAAGTGTGGTGGGCGTGGCTTTCTGAGCGCGCTCACCATGCATAATCGCGAAGTGTGCAGTCTCCGTCAATACTTCTTGGCGAGATCGGATGATCCATTCTACAATGACGTCATTTCTAGTGATAAAGGACTTACCCCTCTATCCTTAGCCAACGAGCAATGGTAGGACCCAGCAGTGCTTAGCATTTCCGACCGGGAGACCATATGGAAGGAGAAGGAGCTCCACGGGAGGTACTACAAGGCTCTACATGAGCCCTTCGTAGATACAGTCGCCTCCCTCAACTAGCTACGTTTCGGTGACCTCTTCGGGGAAACCGAGGGTTTTGTCTGTGCGATACAGGATCAGGTTATTAAGACCAACAACTATCGGAGATACATCCTAAAGGATGGCACCGTCGACGTTTGTCGAGCTTGTCGCCATCCCGGGGAGTCACTCAGGCATGTCATCTCCGGTTGTTCGGCGCTTCTTAACTCTGAGTACTTGCACAGGCACAACCTAGTAGCCAGAATTCTACACCAGGAGCTCGCTCTGAAATACGGTCTCGTGGACCGGAAATTGCCGTATTACAAGTACTTGCCGGAAGCCGTGCTCGAAAATGACCGCGCCAGGCTCTACTGGGACCGGGCCATCATCACAGACAGGACTATTCTTGCGAATAAGCCTGATATTGTGCTGATGGACCGGGCACAGTCAGGGATATTTTTGGTCGATATTACCATCCCGTATGACGAGAATCTCGTGAGAGCCGAAACAGATAAGCAATCAATATATCTGGACCTGGCTCACGAGGTGACCGACAGGTGGGGTGGTCTGCCGGCCGAAATTATTCCTGTAGTCGTCTCTGCGAATGGGCTAATCCCAGTTAGCCTCTCTGGTCATCTGAGGCGACTGGGACTCCGTGACGGACCGCTCCGGGCTCAAATGCAGAAGGCGGTGCTCCTTGATACTGCCCGCATCGTCCGCCGGTTTCTTTCCCTTTCCTCCTAACCCTTGGCCGTTTGGTGTCCCCTGCCGAGGGCTTCCATCTGGTTGGGCTTTTATTTATTTATGTAGTTTTGTATTTATTTTATTTTATTGATATTTATGTATATTTATCTTTTCATTTTCGTTTATAATTATGTATTTATACATCCCAACCAGATGAGAAAACTATATAGATACCCCACACATAATAATAATTATTTATTTTTGTATTGATTTTATGTTATTGATATTTATGTATATTTATCGTTTCATTTTAATTTATAATTATATATTTATATAACCCAACCAGATGAGAAAACTATATAGATACCCCAAATAATAATAATAATAATAATAACCCCCCCCCCCCCAAGGGATCACCTTGACGTGGTGGGGGGGCTTAAAAGAATGGTACTGGATTTATACGGTCATAACAACTGGATCGAAATAAGGGAAAAAAATGTATACCTTCTAACTAACGATCCCAGTCACCCACTTATCCGATTACCCAATAATCCATTTTCCTATCCTAACGATGAACCCAATTTTTTTTCCTATCTTAATCCCGAATTGTAATCCCAAGTATAACCTGTTAATCCCATCCAAGAGGAGTAAACCTCTTCAAATTAAAAAAAACCCTAACGCAAGATGTGATCCGACCCGTGCCGAAGGGTGTATGGCTGAGAGGGCGCTCAGTCGCGAGCGGAGGACTCTGATACCGGGCAACCTTAGAGTTTTTACATTAGCCTTATCTTCGCAAGCGGGGCGCTGCGGAGACGGACAATATATTTCCCTTGCTACTCGTGGGCCGAAGATGAATGTTAGTTTTAATAAAGAGATATATAATCTGCGTTCACGCAAGGTACAAAATCAGGACTCATCTAACGAAGAGATCTTAAAACTTAAATTTGAAACCAAGAAACAACGAGAGGAGCACCAAAATGACGAAGAGAATGGGACCACTATACAAAGTCAATCCCTATTACCGAATTTAAGTGACATACTAGAGGAACCCGATGTAAGCTGCAGCGAGTTCCACTACTCTCCGCCTTCTTCTTATAACACATCGTTTTCAAGTAACTCATCCGACTTCTATGATAAGCGCATTACAAAACCAACACTTTACTCAAAATCGTTAGTAGATGTTGTGGAGGAAGCAAAAGCAACAAACTCTCCACCCACTACTAGCGTCAACCGTGCGCAATAGAAAAAATGGACTTATGAAATGAACAGCATCATCTGGCGTACATACCTTTACACAACTAACATGGAAACAAATACCAAGCAGTATTTAGACACATTACACAAAAAGTTCTCTGCAGAATTCCCAAATATGAAGGTTTCGAAACAGAGGTTAGGAGATCAACGTAGAGCCATACTAAGGAATAAGCTCTTACCTACAAAGGACCTGGAACAAATTAAATCCGAGGTTCAAAATGCCTTGAATAGTTACGAAAAGACATCGGACGAAAACATTTCCCCTAATGTTTGTAGGAATATGACAATAAATGGAAAACAACCAATTAATGTGAGGATGCGATGGTCTAGCGAACTAAATGAAAAATTAATAAAATCTTATTTTGAAGTCACATACTTGGAAACTAATTTAACAGCCCACAGAAAACGAACACGCTGTAAATTTATAGAATACTGCCCAGAATTGTCACATTTATCAGAACAGAGATTAGCCGATCAAAGAAGATCCATAATAAAATACAAACTGATTTCTGACGAGCGACTACACGAAATAAGAAGAGAGATTAGAAACAAATTTTTGCAAGCTAGCTATGAAACAAATAACTGTAACAGCAAAAGCCCCACAACAGGATCGCCAGTAGAATCAACATCTGTTTTAAATTTACAACTGCTACCTGATAAATCACAACTCAGAATCCTGGAACCAACAACCAGTCAACCGCGATGTAGCGATGCACCGCGAAGTAGTACGAATAGAAGCGGTTCATTTGAGTTGGGGCGGGACAATTTATCACTCAATAAGGACAACGTATTAGAACCCAATACGGAAAATACAAAACTAGGAGGTCTCATTATACAAGCCAGGGTTGAGGTAGATAAAGAAGAGTTAGTTGATTTAAATAATGACGAAAAACAAAATATACAACAAATATATTCAAAAGCTTATCAAATATATGCAGCGTGTGATCCTGTTAACCGACCGTATATCCCAAAGCAAAAATGTGCTAAAAAATTAACAGCTATTGTAAATTTCATTAATCTAAAAATTTTGCCAGAATATTTAAATTGTGAAAGTGATTTTGAAACTATCCATACAGCTACTTATTGCGCCGCCTATACAGCAAGCCAGGTAAACGGAACAAAGTTTTTAAATGAGAATTCTAGTAGGCGTGAAATAAAAAGTTTACCTGCTTGGCAGAGGCGTTTGCAAAATAAAATAGATGATTTAAGGAAAAAAATAGGTAGGTTAACGCAGTACATGAGTGGAAATCGAAGCAATAAAGTGACTAAAGAAGTCCAAATCATTATAAATAAGTATCAAACACATTCAAGATACGAACATGTTAATTCAGATCTTTTGCATTTTCTAGATATCCTCAAACAAAAATTAAGTTCTACGGCAAACCGATTAAAAAGATATACACAATGTACACGCAGAAAGCAACAAAACACGAAATTTTATTACATTGAAAAAGCATTTTATAGGAACTTGAGCGGTAAAGAATTAACCTCAACGGGTTCAACAATTCCAACACTATACTATATTCTGGTCAAATATATGGTCTAAACCGGTAAGACATACAAATAATAAATGGATAGAAAATGACACAGAAAAGTTAAGCAATCTCCCCTAAATGGCATATGATAATATAGACCTAGAACTCTTCAGAGCTGTTATTGCTAATACACACAATTGGAAAGCTGCAGGGTCGGACCATATACACAATTTCTGGTACAAGAAATTAACTTACACCCACAAGTTACTTCTAGACACATAAATAAATACATAAAATCACCAGAAACACTACCTACCTTTATTACACAAGGAATTACTTATATGTTGCCAAAAGATAAAAAGGATGCAACAACCCCAGAAAAGTATAGGCCAATAACTTGTCTTCAAACCATATATAAAATTATTACAGCATGCATAAAAGAAAAAATCTACAAGTTCTCATTTGACAATAATATTCTAGCTGAAGAACAAAAAGGATGTCGACAAAAAAGTCAAGGTTGTAAAGAGCAGTTAACGATAGATGCTATAGTATCAAAGCAAGCATTCATTAATAAACGTAATATATACACAATGTACATAGATTATAAAAAAGCATACGACTCAATCCCACATTCATGGTTAGTCTTTATACTAGAACACTATAAAATTCACTCAACACTTGTGCGCTTTTTAAAGCACCTTATGGACCATTGGCAAACTGCAATTAAATTAAAGTGCAATAACACATATACCTATAGTGATTTAATTAATATTAAGCGAGGTCTATTTCATGGGGATTCTCTCAGCCCGTTATGGTTTTGCCTGGCACTTAACCCACTCTCAAATATTTTAAATTACAGCAAAATGGGATATAAAATTAAATATGACGATACTTATTATACTCTTTCGCACCTCATGTATATGGACGACATAAAACTATTCGGTAGCTCCCTGAACGATATTTATAAGTTAGCAGACCTAACACAAAGCTTCTCAAATGACATTCATATGAAATTTGGTCTAGATAAGTGTAAAATACAATCAGTACGCAGAGGACATGTTGAATCTAATAATTATCAACTCAATGATTTTCAGATTATAGGTCCAGTAGATCAAAACGAAGGATATAAATACTTAGGGTATCAGCAATTGCAATAAATACATCACAGGGTAACTAAGTCTACATTAACACGACAATTTAAAATGAGATTGCATAAAATATTAAATACACAATTGAACTCCCGAAACACAATTAAAGCCATTAACACATTCGCAATACCTGTATTAAACTATTCTTTTGGAATAATAAAATGGTCGCAGACTTACCTTAGAAAATTACAACGAATAATTAACACCACTATGACTAAATATAGAAAACACCATCCACGCTCATGTGTTCAGCGACAGACATTTCCAAAAGGAGAAGGAGGAAGGGGACTCATAGACATTCAGAACTTACACAATAAACAAATAATATCACTGAGAGCATTTTTTCATTTACGATCGCAAGAATCTTCGTTATATATGGCTATGGTAAAAGCTAACAAAAAATTCACTCCTCTTAACCTTTCAGAAACTAATGTAGAATTGACTGAGAAGACAAATCAGGAGAAAGTGCAGATTTGGCAACAAAAATCTCTTCATGGGCGCCACCGTTTAGACTTGATGGATTCAAACGTAGATAAAGATGCCTCCAACGCCTGGCTAAAACGCGGTGAATTATTTCCTGAAACAGAAGGATTCACGCTTGCAATTCAAGATCAGGTTATTGAGACAAAAAATTACCGCAAGCACATAATAAAAGAAATCAATCTACAGGACGATAAATGTCGAAGATGTCAAAGTAGTTCTGAAACTATTCAACACATTATTGGGGCATGTAAAGCAATAGCACAAACCGATTATAAGCATAGACACGATCAGGTTGCATCGATTATACATCAATCATTAGCGTATTATCACAAACTAATTAAACACAGAGTTTCTTATTATAAATACGTACCTGAAGTAATTTTAGAATCCGCTAATTTTAGATTGTACTGGGATCGAACCATAATAACTGATAAGACTTTTCACTATAATAGACCGGACTTAACTTTATTTGATAAAAGTAACAAATCTGTTTACCTTATTGATATAGCTATACCAAACACCCACAATCTAAGTCAAACATACACTGAAAAGATTACAAAATACTTCGATTTGACAATGGAAATAAAAAGTCAATGGTACGCCAAAGACGTAAAAGTGGTTCCTATTGTCATTTCGGCTACTGGAGTAGTACCAAAATCCTTATATAATAGTCTAAAATTACTTCAGTTACACGCTTCAATATATGTAGAATTACAGAAAGCTGTTATTTTAAATACCTGTAGGATTGTGCGTAAATTTTTGTCCTATAATAGGTAAGAAGTAAGACCACATTTTTATTTATTTACAGCTTCTATACACATAAGATATATCATTTTAGCTTGGTGTAAAGCCCGCTGAATATATCTTTCTTTACCCCTCAAAACGGGAGATAAAAAAGAAATAAAAATGATAATAATAATAATCCACAACTATCACACAACGCCATCTATTCCCAAGCTAAGCAAAGCTTGTGTTATGGGTACTAGACAACTGATAAACATACTTATATATTTCTAAATACATAAATATTATAGATAAATTACACCCAGACACAGAACAAATGATGGTGCTCATCACACAAACATTTGTCCTGGGTGGAAATCGAACCCACGCCCTCCGGCATAGCAGTCAGGGTCACTAACCACTAGACTAACAGGCCTGTCATATATCCAAGATATTTAAAACTATAGACCCTTTCTAGCGGTTTATTATAAAGCTTTATAGGTGGTACCACACTAGGACATTTACTGCCAGCGTTAAATACCATGAAATGCGACTTTTCGGTATTGTATAGTAAACCATATGAGATAGCGAATTTTTCACAAACACCGAGTAGAGCATCTCATCGCACTAACTGAGGGTCCCAGCAGAACCATATCGTTCGCGTAGCTGATATTGTTCACACACACCTTGCCGATATGGCAGCCGACACGCATGCTGCTGAGCTCTCGAATCAGTGCGTTCATATACAGGTTGAAGAGCCTCGGTGATGTCAGCCCCCCTTGCCTAACCCCGCACTCCATCCTGTACGGCTCAGAATACTCATTCGCCCACCTCACATAGTTCACTTGGTTACTATACCAATACTTGAGTAAATTGGTGTAGCCACAAGGTAAACCTACGCCTTCTAACTTACGCCATAAGATGTTGTACGAGACAAGATCGAAAGCTTTACTCAGATCTAGGAAACAGGCATACACTGGGGTGCGCCTGTCCGTGTAGTATTTGAGAGTATGCTTTAAACTCATTATTGCTGTTTCTGTTGATAGACCACGCGAGAAGCCGTGCTGGCCATCATGTAGCATGGTAGTCAAATATCTTGGCTATTGTCGTTGCCAAGGATATTGGTCTATAGTTCGATCTCTCTGATACGTCACCAGTACGGTATTTTACAATGGGGACAACTGAAGTCCTCATTAAGTCGGCAGGCAAGTAGGTATGCGAGATACAAACATTAAATGATAGTGCCAAAACTCTAGGTAAGTGCACACCTGCATATTTAAAGTGCTCAATACTGAGACCATCGTGACCGGGTGACTTACCTGCAACCATAATTCTAATAACTCGTGCTATCATTTTGTCACTTGCTACCATTTTGAGTTCACGCTTGGTTTCAGCATTTGGACACGGGGTGTGACAACGTCCCTAAGGGTGACGTGACCACAAAATGATCCCTGAAGAGATCTGCAATTTGCTTCATGTCACTAACCCCATTTACTGCTTCAGGAAGACTAGGTCCAACGTTGAGCTTATTCGTGGATTTCCAAAACTTCTTAAAATCTTGTTTTGAATGATAAGTAGCCAGTTTATCCATTTTTAGTTGATATAGGTGGTTTTGGCACCACTTCAATCTACTCTTGAAAACACGGCGGCTGTTAACCATCTAATCATAGACAAAACCCTGCCTCGGTCGACCATACCATACCCACATCATAAATTTGGACCTAGCCTCCCTGTGTGCCTCACTGACATGCTTATCCCACCCTATTATATATATATATATATATATATATATATAGCACACGTTTTTTTCTTTTTACACATATTTCCTTGGTGAGTTTTGATTGCTGCACATGATAAAAAAACACTATGTTTTTATATAAATTGGCTATGACACTCCTATGACTCATATCGTCACAAAAACCATAGCTACATTTTATAAATTCTGATGGAAAATGTATTGACTTAAGGTTTTTGTTACATAATTCCGTATAATGAGTTATTTGTTCATCATTTCTGCAGCCACATTTTATTTTATTGCACGCGACTATTTTTGGAACAACCTTGGGTATAACATAGTTCAACCTACATTCAATCAAGAGTGGGAAGTGGTCAGACCAGTACACATCATTTAAAATCTTCGTGTTATTTATTAACTTATACGCTGACTCAGTGACTATACAGTGATCTAACCACCTCCCAGTTCCATGCGCGTCACTGACGTATGTAAATGAATTACAGTGTAGGGTACTCACGTCGGCACAAAACCAGTCCTGTTCCGCGCAAAAGTTTTAAAGTTCTTCATAAAACGGCCGCCCTGGGTGAGCATTATAGTCCCCCAATAGGAACACTCACATTCACTTTCTTCTACTATAGCATTTAAATAGCTTAAGCAGTCTGTAAAATCTGTTAAGTTTTCAGTGCAATCAACGGGCATATACACACTACACACTATTAGCTTTTGATTACCGAGATCGACTTTGATGGCACAAATACGAGCACTTGAACACGGTATTACGGATACACAGGGGAACACTCTTTTTCTCCACAGCAGCGCGACCCCCCCCCCCCATAGGGTCGCCCCTCCAGTACTCTAGTCGTCGTGTCCACAGCAGACATCCCGGTGCTTCCAAAATCAGCTTCAATATTAAGTTAATTAAAGGAAGTCTTGGAATAAAAACTACTATTTCGTGACCACATCCCGTGATTACCGCTGATTGTACGACATTCTAATTGAGAAGGAACTTCTACTTGTAGTCTAGTCCAGACGCACAATGTGTAGTAATATTGTAGGGTCCTCCACTACTACCACAGAATGGTGGTAGTATTGGACGACGTAAACTCTATGTAGCGTGGGGCTCTAACCTTCACTTACCGATACGAGGCTGCCACTCGAGAATCTTGCCTGCCCATCGGTTATCGGTTCTTCGAGCTATATGGCTGGCACATTCCCACTACAGCTTACTTATCCATTGGTATGTCGGTTACGCCCATTCTTCTGCGCGTATACTCTTCTCTATTTCTATCACGTATAATAACTATTAGTTTAGCTTACAGCTCGGTGAGCGATTTTGAGCTTCGTCGTACCACCATCAGTGAAGTACTACGTCCCAGATCCTCATGCCATCACTGGCAAAACACACTGGTTGTGTACTTCTTTTCTTAAGTTAAACGGGGCAAAAAGATGTGTTGTAATCTCCCGAACTCTGCCTAGATGTGTAGGGTCGATCGAAGTAGGACTTATTTATTAGGTCAATTTAGACCTAGGGGAACACACTCGTCAACAACTTCGACCTTAGTGTTCACAACAACTACGTAGACATAACGTGGACGTAATACATGACTGTTTATTTATAATGTAGGTGATGCACTTATTATTGGTGTGATACACTTGTTTGTTTATAGCTTTTTTATTCCCCAATGTTTCGGGTGCTTTGGTGCTTTATAACACTACAGTCATAAATGGTCTAAAGTGTTTGACATTTTGTTGTAATATTTAATAGGAGATACATTCCGCTTATAAATTTAAATCATTAGTGTGACCTACGCAAAACAAGCTTGTATTATTGTAAACTCTTGGATTAGTATGCTTGAGTATTGAATTTAGTTTTTTTTTAATAATAGAACCCCAAGCAGATGGTACACAGCCATCTTACCAGAGATCAGACTATTAAACTCTGCAGTGTCCTCGAACAAAAAGTCTATGATTAGTAGACACATAGGTACAGACGTGTCAAAAGAATTGATACAGATCCATAGTCAGTGAATTGTTTATAGTACCCGAAACGTAAATTAAAAATAAGTGAAAATATTTTTCGCTTTAAAATTTAAATTAAAATTTTCACTAATATCACTTTATCAGTCTGTAATGCAAATTAAAATCTAACAAATATTTATAACTAGGAAAGAATTAATATTTTATAAAATATACACGCAAAGATAACAAGTATATTTAACTACGAAGAAACAAACTGTAATGGCGTTACAATACATTGTTAAATTGTAGCACAATAATTGTATAAGAAGTAAATAGCATGATACACGTTGGGGGTAAGCTCATGTCGACTACAATGGATCCAAATGCCCGGATCTGTAAGGCTGAGCGCAGATTGTAGTCACAACAGTTTTAAGACAGACTATTGCTTTATAAAATATATGGAGACGCGCACACTTCAAACAAAACGTCTCACAGACAGAATTGTCTAATGCCTACAAGAACTGCTCGACGACAAGTCTGACTAACGACTGTCGGCTTCCCTTTTGTATGTATGCGGGCGCGCACATCAACAACAAAACAGTCTGACTACATAGTACATACTTAACGTGACCATTTATTTTTTGACTCAAAACGGGACATTGGTTTATTTAGGTCAATTAACAGGTAGTCAATAACACAACACTTTTTAAAGTGATTTATTCAGAAAAATAAGCTATATATAAGAAACGTTTAGTTATATTTGTATTTCTCACATGAACAAATTTGCTTTAATATAGCTGGTTGTGATACTAAGTAAGAATGAAACTCTTAGAACCTTTTTCTTATATTCACCTAAATTATCAATATCGCCTTTAGAACTGAACTTTGTAGTTCGTCAAAAACTTCTGCATCTTTATTATAGTCAATATATTCATTTTCAATTAATACATTCAGAGATTTTTGAACATCTTCCCTTGCGGGGAACTTTTTTAAACCTGCCCTATAAAATATCTCCATTTCTTTGGTAAGAATGCAAGTCCACTGCTCCGGATATTCACGGCTTGTTTCATGAAATTCTGTAGCCGCCCTTTTCACTAATTTTTTATCTCTGTCAGTAACATTATCTTTCGATTTCACTTTTAATTGACGGACCGTAAATGGAAGAAACCGCTTGGTCTGTTTCTGAGTCAAATTGTCTTTTCGTTGATTGATTTTTTTTACAGCTTCAATAGCCAATACAGTCTGAATTTCAAGTTTCAATACAGCTTGATGAAAACTTGCTGACTGTGCGTATAAAAAATAAAGCCATAATTCAGATGTGGGATCTTCAAAAAAGTTTTTAGTAACAATACAAATTTTCGCGCTGTCTCAGAAAACGGGACAATTTTGCGTCCCAGAGTTCGTTTCGGGGACACCGGGACTCGTAACTATAAAAAGGGACAGCCCCGTTCAAAACGGGACGTCTGGTCACGTTATACATACCTCTTCTCTTCTAGTCTCGTCCGAGTGTTCAGAGAGTAAATAGGATACTCATTACAACAGTATCGGTGAAGTCCATTTTGATACTGAAAATGAATTGACGCGGACGGCGCGCGGCTTGCGATGCGTCGTCGTAGACAAAACAGTTTTGTTTTAGATGTGCGGCGCATCGTAGACAAAAAAGTTTCGTTTTTATTTTAAAGCAGACTTGTCTATGTGAGGCAAGACTGTCTTAAAACTGTCGTGACTACAATCTGCGCTCAGCCTAATGGACGATTGGAAACAAATCAAAGCAGATTTTTTGTAGCTCTGTAGATGTCAATATCTGAAAATAAATACTTTTTATTTTTACACATTAAGCGTAGATAGGACACGGGTCCCCTAACTCCTCTAAACTATACGACCAATTGACATGATGACCTGTGTGCATATTTTATGAAATTTCTTACATAATAAAATTATTCTTTTTCATAAATAATTATATAATATTTTGTCTCATTTATAGATTTAAAAATAACTTTATAATGTTGAATTAATTTTTAATATAAACAAAGTTATTGCGGATTGAATACAAAGGTTCCGAAAATGTATCACTTACTTTTTTATATCTATGGATGATTAATATTTTTTATGTTTCATCAGCGCACGCCGATAAAACTACGAGCACGGTTTTTTTCGACTTGATTAAAAATATATTAAAATTTTGAATTGAAAACAAATATACATCAAAATAAAATAAAGACAATGTCAAAACATTTTTAGGAACGGTTCAGTGGTTTCTAAACACAAACAAATTCAATTCTTATGAAATATTATTGAGAAGAAAGTATAGACAGTCAGTTCGCTGGACATAAAAGACATATTATAATCGTTCGTTAACACCATCAATATTATAACCCATAAATCTTTAGTGGCGGTATTCGAATATCTACTAACCCATATCACATCGTGGGTATCGTAAGAGGTGACAAAGGAAAACAAACTAGAAGATGGGCAGTAGCATCTTCCTAGTAACAACTAAAAATAAAGGACTGCGTGTACCAACCCTCTGTCCAGCGTGGCGGCTATAGCTAAGCTGTCCCTGTGTGGCAACATATGGGGGAGGCTTATGTTCAGCAGTGGACATTGGTTAGTCTGTAACGGTAACCATAATATCTAGTTAAATTCCAAGTCAATAGAAACCGTAGAATAAAATTTTACTAATTGGAAGACAATTTTCAGGAAACTAATTTTAGTTAATGTGTACGTAACGAGACGTCAGCATCAAATATCAACTCTGAAGAAGCAGCGCAAGTGCTGCTACCTGTATTTAGCGGCAAAAACAGAAAATAATAGGCCGAAAAGTAATCCTACCTTCTAGTTAATTCATTAAAATTTGCCGACGTCTGTCTTTTCGGTCGATTACAATATGGATGTTTTTGAAGGAAGAGTGGATACGCTTTTGTTACACTAAGATAGTGCAATTATCCGTACATGGCTCCATAAGCGCTTGCAATCAGGGGAAAAGTAGAAGCAGACTGGCTTATAATAAGAAAATGTGAATTTCTGCAAAACTCGTTCTCAGCTAATTTGTACAAATCTAAAGGAATATACCTACCTGCTAAATAACAGTAAAGGAATAAATAATAAATAACAAAAACGGGAGTATTTTAGGACTTGCTAGGTACCCCCAAAATATCATACTGGGCGTATGTTTATGTAAAACTTTTTTATCTAATACCCATAAATTAAAAAATACTGACCGAATTGAAACCAATTTTCAAGTATGATTTCCACTTTACTGTATGTAACATAACAGTTTAGCTCTATAACGTTATATTTAAAAAAAAGGAACTTTTATTTAAAACACTCAAAAGGATTGAATAAAGCTTTGGGAGTCGATTGATACTTCTTAACAGATCGTTTCTTAACGGATCTCTATTCAGCCTAAGCCTACCGAATTTCAAAATCTGTTGGTTTTATAGTTCAAAATTTAAACTTCTTCTCTACTTCTTTTTCCGAAAACTTATATAACACTATTAAGTCTGAGTTCCTTCAAGGTATTTATTAGCCTACTTGTTGTTTTCCGAAAGCTCTAATCTTAAAAGCCTAAGAAAATAGTAAAACTATAAACTTAATTGCAAATTAAGAGATAATCATACCTTCAAGTGAGTAAATTAAGAGCGATGCCAGACAGCGTTTTAGCTTATTTACATTATTCTGCATTTTCTGCGCCGCTTTTGATAGAAGAAATATTTCAGCTTGGTAACATATTAGTTTATTGCAATTTTTAACCAACGCCCATGTTTTATTATTATATCCCTAAAAGTAAATATTTAGAAAAAGGGGACATGTTAATTTTACTTGTTTGTTGGTTGGTTCGATAAAAAAGTGGTTGTTTTTTTTATTGTACAAGGGTGACAAACGAGCACACAGTCCACCTGATGGTAAGTGGTTGCTATGGCCCAGACATATACATCTTTCCTCGATTGCGAATAAAAATGCTGATGCGTTGTCACCCGTGAGGTCCAAGATGGAATGCCTCAATTACAGTAAAATAGGTCACCGGTTCTCTACACTCACCATACGAAACACAGCAGCGTTGAGCTGCTATTTCACGCTGGTATTCTGTGAGAGCGTGGTCCTTCCCCGGTCGAGCCGACCCATTCGTGCTGCAACTATACTACTAATATAACTGCAGCATGGCTCTACCATTTGGACCCGTAGCGTTTTGAGACCTATCTTATTAATTTTTTTTTTAAAGATTTGCATCAATTTGTCAGTAATTCTATTAAGACAACTAAACTTGCCCTGTTTGCTGATGACACTAATGCAGTTGTTTCGGCTACTGAAACTGATAGTCTAAAAACGAATATAAACTTGGTTCTAAAAACAATGAAAAATTGGTTTGCTGCTAATGGCCTAGTTATCAACACTGGTAAAACAAACATCACGATATTTAGAAGCAATGTTAAGTATAGCCACTTGCTTAAATACGTTTCTAGATGATAAAAGGATTCAACAAGAAAAGTTGCAAAATTTTTGGGAGTTAAAACTGATAGCCATTTGAATTGGAAGCATGAACTAGAAGATATTGAAAGCAAAATTAGCTCAGCTTGCTATGTGCTAAGAAGCTTACGAGATGTATTAGATATTAATCATCTAAAGCTGGCATACTATACTATACGTTGTTTGCATCTGGGCTTCGTTATAGCATACTATTCTGGGGAATGAGTTTTAAATATAATGTTTAAAAGGCAGCAAAAACGAGCTATTAGAACATTTATACAGCAAAAACGAGCTATTAGAACAATGGTACGAATAGAATAACAATAATCTTATCGTGAGTACTTTAAAAAGCTTGGGATTATGACTGTACCATGTCTTTATTTGGACATCTTACTCACTAATTTTTCGAAATGTATAAGGGATTATGAGACTATGGATGAAAGAAATATTAGGGAATATACAAGAAGACTAGACTTTAAGAATAAAGTTATTCCTCATCTGTTTATATCCAAGCACTGCTCACAATAGCAGTAAGTTCCTTTAGTTAATAGGTTACCAGTCCACAAAAAAAGTTGTCTGTACAAGAGCGGTTTCAAATTAAGCTCAAAAATTTTTGGTTGGAAAAATGCTTTTTAAGTGTTGATGAATTTGTTGATGATGGTGTTCGATTACCTTAATCCATACGTACATTGTATAATTGTAACGTAATCTGAAATCTAATATGACGTTTTTGACACTAACAATTTCACTACTTGGCTTGATTTGTATTTTTATGACATTACCATTGTTAAAAGACATTTATTTTGTGTTGCTTATGTATTGATTGGTTATAATTCTTTATGTATTCTACAAAATGTATATTTTTTGAATAAATTGATTAGATTTAATCAAATCCAATCACAGTGAAAGTATGGCACACGGTTCAAGCAATACGTCAATTAATAGGCACACTAGCCATAAAAAGCCCTCTGTGAGCACCACCATCTGCCAGACCACCGTTCCTGTCGTAAGCGTATGGCATCACCACCGATTGTAAAATCAGCACGGCTACTATCTGCAGTGCGTGTTATGACTCTACCGCTCACCTCATGGGAATGAGGTCACACGTTGCGTGGCTTCCGACCGCAGCTTTGAGAGTCTCCTCATATGTACCCTCCAGCTAGCACCCGCATGAGGTCTACACATATGCTCTACCAACTAATCAACGGTAGATATAGCCAAAAGGCAGTTATAAGATAGTAGTAATAATTCTGCTTCAGAAAAAAGTTTGTGTCGCTGACGTTGAGTATATGCATTTTTTGACAATGTTTGTCTAACCCACCAACAAACTGCCTTCAATCATTTAAAGGTGGGAAATTTATAGAGATATATTATTATGTTGTTATATGAAACACCATGGATGTCAGACAATCTGCAGCCAGTAATAAAGAGACCCGAATTGGACAAAGCTACTGACGTGTGAATCAAACCAAGATGCAGAGAGTGCCATTGAGAATAGCGACCCGTCAAACAAACATTGCAAAACGCAACAAGCATCAACTCACTAGATATCACCAGCCGCATACCCCTATCGACCAGAACCACAAGGGGCGTCGAATTAGGCGCAGCACACCAGCAAATCCATCGCATGACGCAATACCGCAAGTAGCAGTAAGCATACATGCAACTATCATACGAATGGCACCCCCTAAAAACACACCCACATGATCACTATCGACTTTTTAAAAACATTGGTACTGTTTTTTACTAAACATAACACCAACCAACCAATATACACGTAAACTACTAAGACGTAGAAAGAAAGAGCTACCAAACGCACTCACCTCAATCCGAAAGATAGCCGACGTATCATACCGATATCCGCTAAGACGTCGCCCATAAATGTTCTGGGTATGCAATGTCCACCGGCAAGCCATTTTGCTACATGGAACTTGCTTACCGCTGGCAACAAGATGATATGACTAGGACATATCGGTTAACGGGTCCAAATTTAAACTGGACTCGGACGGTGTTATGAAATCTACGCGCCATTATAATAATTATTTTCAAGTCCTATTTCTATAATCAAAATGCTTTTACATATTTGAGATCTCCACATATTTGCTTTATTTCATAGACCTTACTATTATATGTTTAATATGTGGGACTTCAATCCACAATTCTTCTATTTTAATACTTATGCATCATAGATACCTTCTAAATACTCGTAATGCTTTTAGTGCTATGTAATGTAATTGCTGCATAAGTCCCTAATATAGGAATATGTATTGTGCAACAGTACTATAGTAGTAAGTCACCCGACCACCCCATATATATGTACACCCATAGGTATGGGTCTCCGGCAACTCCTTTATATGAGCAATCTCTACACGAACACCTTTCATCTATCCAAGAACACGCTGCTACTTTACATGAATACACAACAAACATTTTGATCCATTTTCCTATAATATTATAAATGTTATTTAACTTTATTATTAAAATATGAACTACTTGAATTTCTATTATTATAGAGTAGAGTTAAGCCCTTAATTTACCGTAATGCTTAATGTCAGAAATGAATGTATTTTAACTTTATGCTTATTAATGTTTTATGAATTGCTTAAAATATTACTTTTAACATTATTTTAGATGTCTTTATGTAGAAATTATTTTTCTTTGTATAGAAATTAGTAATAATAATGCGCCGTCGTAATAAGTTGGAATTGTTAAAAGCGTTAAAAAATTCTGCAGGTCCTCTATCTGTATTCGTTATTATATAATTATCTGTCAACTTCTAAGGAAGATGAAAAGTCAACAGATTTGTATTTTGATTTATTTAATACATAGAATATTTTACTTTGATTGTTATTTATATATTTGATTTATTTTAGACTAATAGTTGAAATATTGATGCACCGGCGGGGGGCAAGTCAGAGAAGAAAATTAGAGACAGAGAAGAAAAAATTAAACTTATGTTATTCGATTGTTATTTAAATAAAACTTTTCCGGTATGACTGAAAGTAGGAAAAAAGTGCCTTCAAAAACGTAGGGACGCTCAAATTACAACCAGTATTTTTTTGGTTAGTATTCTAACTACAAAGTGCAAATTATTTAAAATATTAAGCTTAATTTTCAAGAAAAATCAATCATGTTTACTTATGACATACACTGACGCTTATAAATGTTGTTGAATACAAAAATATGATCATATGTGCAATTGCTGATACCAACATCACTGTAATCTGAAACATTTAAGACAATTTATAGAATTGAGTACTATTTTAGTGACCACCATTCCATGTTCTTCATCTTCAATGAGTAAGTGAAAGTAACATCGTATCCTACCTGTAATCCAAAAATAACATTGAAAATTCTCGTTGCCTTGATAAGGTGTGTATAAGCAAAAGACCACTGCTGTATCTTATTACGTTGTTCCCTGTATGTCATAGCCCGTACGTCCCCGTCTTCTATTTGTTCGAAAATTTCGGCTAAGGAATTAGTTTCTTTAAGCACAAGTCGTACTACACATTCTAGCTGATCAGATAATACGTATATATTTTTTTTTTATATAGAATAGGCTGACAAACGAGCACACAGTCCACCTGATGGTAAGTGGTTGCTGCGGCCCATAGACATCTACATCTATCTTCCACTACAAATCAAAATGCTGATGCGTTGTCACCCGTGAGGACTGAGATAGAATGCCTCATTTCCAGTAAAAAGGGTCTCCGGTTCTCTACACTCACCATACGAAATACAGCAGCATTAAGCTACTATTTCACGCTGGTTTTCTGTGAGAGCGTGGTCCTTCCCCGGTCGAGCCGACCCATTCGTGCTACAACTATACTACTAATATAACTGCAGCATGGCTCTACCACGTAAATTAAAAAATAATATTGAGTATAATACTAAATATTCATAAAAGTAGCGTACATTACACATCATCGTATTTACTTGAAATACATGCAAAAATGTATTTTTAACGATACCATTATTAAAAAGATCGTCGTATTTTGAACCGTATGTTTGGAAAACTATTTTTATGACAACGAAAATTTGTAAAGAAACAACCATTAACTTAAATTTATTGTCAAATCTTTTTAGAAACATGTCGTCGTTATGATAAATAGGAAAGTTGGCTGATAAGATGGATATTAATTTTTTAAATGATTTTGTATGATAATAAGCCGTCATTATAAAAAACAATGAATTTCCGAGACTTAAATAGAGACTTAATAAAATGTTAAAATGCAGTAAAGAATAAAAATATCCACAAACTACAATATTTGAAAAGCATATTAGTGTTTGTAATAACAATAGAACATATGATAAATATTTTGTATATTCTTTGTCCATAAAGGATATGTTCCTAAATATAAGAAGTAAATTTTCAATAAGCAAAATACGTTTTAAAGGTTTCAAAATATACATTTTTTAGTCACTAGATCTAACGAGCATAACGAGATAGTGCAACAAACTATAAGGAAATGCCGTAAAACATTACGGTATTACATTATAGTTTTACACGTCTAATCATAATTCCTTATAGTAAAATAAATTCGTGTAGTGGCTGCCGTGTAGTGGCGGTTGAGAATATCCACTACCCCATATCTTCCCGTGGGTGTCGTAAGAGGCGACAGAGGGAGACAAGCAGGAGATGGGCAGCAGCATCTTCCTGATAACAACTGTGACGTAATAAAAAACTGCGGTTGCCAACCCGCTCGCCAAGCGTGGCAACTATGGCAAATACCCCCCAATGAATAAATACACAAACAGACGGCCCCCAGTCCCCGGCGGCCCCGCTATTCCTGGCTACGGTGGCGACCATGGTAACGGCGGGGCAGGGGGTGCTAAGAATCTCCGGTGGAGGTTCGGTTGCCACCTACGACGACTCGACCTGGCAACATATAACGCACGCACCCTGAGGACTGACGAGAAGATACTGGAGCTGGAAGAAGAGGTAGACAAGTTGCGCTGGCATATTATTGGATTATCCGAGGTCCGAAGAGAGGGGGAGGACACGGTAATCCTTGAGTCTGGCAACTTGTTCTATCACCGGGAGGGCGACCATCTGTCCCAAGGAGGTGTCGGATTTATCGTCCACAAGTCTCTCGTCAACAACGTTGTAAAGATTGGGAGTTTGTCGACGAGGGTCGCGTACCTGATACTCAGAATCACCAAACGGTATTCGCTGAAGGTCATTCAGGTTTACGCACCAACCTCGGCACATCCCGATGAGGAGGTGGAGGAAATGTATGAGGATATTTCCAGAGCCATACATTCCTCCAAAACCCACTACACGGTGTTGATGGGAGACTTCAACGCAAAACTAGGCACAAGAGAAAGCGGTGAGCTGAAGGTAGGGAAATTTGGAGTAGGGCAACGGAACCGAAGGGGCCAGCAGCTGGCCGACTTTATGGAGAAAGAGGGACTCTTTATGATGAACTCTTTCTTCCAGAAGCGGCCCCACAGGAAGTGGACCTGGTCGAGCCCCGACGGTTCGACAAAAAATGAGATTGACTTCATTATGACGACCAGACGCCAACTGTTCAGTGATGTCTCGGTGATCGCAAGGGTGAAAACTGGCAGCGATCACCGAATGGTTAGAGGCACACTGAACCTAAACGTTAAGTTGGAGAGGTCTCGTCTAATGAAGTCAACGCTCCGTCCCCCTCGTGCTCTAATCCAGAATCCCGAAACCTTTCAGCTCGAGTTACGTAATCGCTTCCAGTGCCTAGAAGATTGCAATGCAGTGGACGATATGAACGACAAGCTCGTGGAAACTGTCCATGCGGTCGGAGCTAAGTTCTGCAAGACCCGCCGCAGAAGAACACAAAAACTCTCCGATCACACTCTTAATCTCATGGCTGTTAGACGAGAGATGAGGCTGCAATCGTCAACAGATCTGACAGCATACAGGCAACTGAACAGACAGATCTCCAAATGCATGCGGCGAGACTTACGCAACTTTAATACTTCTCGTATTAAAGAAGCGATCGAGCGGAACCAGGGCTCCAAAGTCTTTGCCAGAGATCTGTCTGCCAGAAAGAGCCAACTGTCAAAGCTGAAGACTGAGTGTGGCAACATCGTTTCCGGGACACCTGAGATTCTGAGTGAGATTGAGAGGTTCTATGGGCAGCTGTACACATCATCGTTGGAGCCACACGCAAGTGTGAGTAACGATCCAAGAGCAAGTCTTATCCGACACTATTCCGATGATATCCCGGACGTCAGTCTGAGCGAGATTAGAATGGCTCTCCACCACCTTAAAAACGGCAAGGCCCCGGGCGAAGATGGAATTACAGCGGAGCTTCTGAAAGCGGGTGGAACACCGGTACTTGAAGTCCTTCAGAAGCTCTTCAATTCCGTCCTCCATGGTGGCACTACTCCGGAGGCGTGGAGCAGAAGCGCGGTGGTTTTGTTCTTTAAGAAAGGCGACAACGCTCTCTTGAAGAACTACAGACCGATTTCCCTTCTGAGCCGCGTCTACATGCTATTTTCGAGAGTCATTACGAATCGTCTCGCACGCAGACTCGACGACTTCCAGCCTCCCGAACAAGCCGGTTTCCGAAAAGGCTTCAGTACCATAGACCACATACATACCCTGCGGCAGATTGTACAGAAGACCGAAGAGTACAATCTGCCACTTTGCCTGGCATATGTGGACTATGAGAAAGCCTTTGATTCCGTCGAAATTTGGGCGGTGCTACAGTCCCTTCAGCGGTGCCAAGTTGACTGTCGGTACATCGAAGTGCTGAAGTGTTTGTACAGTAGAGCTACGATGGCTATCCGAGTACAGAACCAGAGTTCGAAACCTATCCAACTGCAGAGAGGTGTAAGACAGGGTGATGTTATATCCCCGAAACTCTTCACCGCTGCGTTGGAAGACGTTTTCAAGTTACTGGACTGGAAAGGATACGGTATTAACATCAATGGCGAGTACATCACTCACCTTCGATTTGCCGACGATATAGTCCTTATGGCAGAATCGCTGGAGGACTTAAGCATTATGCTCAATGACCTCAATAGTGCCTCCCAACGGATAGGTCTTAAGATGAACATGGACAAAACAAAGATCATGTTTAATGTCCATGTCACACCTGTTCCGGTAGTTGTTGGGAGCACTATGCTCGAAGTTGTTGACGAGTACGTTTACCTGGGACAAATAGTCCGACTAGGTAAGTCCAACTTCGACCGAGAGGTCAATCGACGGATTCAACTCGGCTGGGCAGCGTTCGGGAAATTACGACATATCTTTTCGTCAGGTATACCTCAATCTCTAAAAACTAGATTGTACAACCAGTGCGTGTTGCCAGTGATGACTTACGGATCTGAGACGTGGTCCTTCACTGCTGGCCGTATGAGGACGCTTAAGGTCGCTCAGCGAGCTATGGAGAGGGCTATGCTCGGAGTTTCTCTGCGTGATAGACTCAGAAATGAGGATATCCGCAGTAAAACCAGAGTGACCGACATAGCCCAACGGATTAGTAAGCTGAAGTGGCAATGGGCCGGCCATATAGCTCGAAGAACCGTTAACCGATGGGGAAGAAAGGTTCTCGAGTGGCAGCCTCGTACCTGTAGGCGTAGTGTAGGGCGACCCCCCACTAGATGGAGTGACGACCTGGTAAGACATGCAGGAAGTCGATGGATGCAGGTGGCTCAGGACCGTGCTTTGTGGCATTACTTGGGGGAGGCCTATGTTCAGCAGTGGACTTGTGAAGGGCTGTAATGATGATAATGATGATGAAATAAATTCAATTTAATATATAATAAATTACACTAATGGATACATTATAGTAATGAATTAGATTGCTATTACTATCAGAATGTATATGTGTAATATGTACCCCAAAAGGTAATTCACACTGATATGGCAGATGACAGTGTACTACGGATTCTCTTATAAAATTAGAGCGACACGCAGGCTATCAATATACATGATGGTAAGTGGCTGATGCAGCTACCACTAATAAATTCAAACAAAAAAACAAGGTTTCGGATGCGTTGTCATACCTGAGGATTAAGTTTAAATACCTACAGATTGTAAATATACAGGTTTTCTTCCCTTTCAATCGGAACATGGTAGTGAATACACTCTGCTGCTTGGAGACAGAAATAGATACAAAATACACTTGGTACAAAAGATTGGACTAAGGAGAAGAGAAGATGTTCGAAGCTACCGTTTTTAGTTAGTCGTTAGTAACCACGCTGCCTCAAGTTGGGCCGCTTGATCCAAAGTGACGGCATATTCGTGCGTCGTCGTTCGGTGAACGTTTTCGTCGCAGTGTGAGTTGGCCCTAATGCCACTTAATTAGAACTCTAAGAACATGATTAATCGTGACTGATAAAAATTTTATTCATTGCGCTCTGTTGTACAATCATTTTAATTGAATGAAGTACTTAAATGTCATCACAGCAAATAATATAAAAATATGTTTTGACATTAAATAAAAACTATATTTACGGATTTTATCGCTTTGAATCAAATGTTTTAGCTTATTTTTTATTTCCCGACATTTCGGGTGCTTAACAGCAACCATGGTCACGGGGGTGGACTGAGATGTTTGACGTCCTAATGTCATAAGCTAGTCCGGCTACCTTAAGTTTTTGAATATTAATTTTTGGTTCGATCTACACAAAACGAGCTTACAGTATCATGAAGTATTGCAGTGGTATATGATATGCTTGGGTTTGGGTTTAATTTTGTTAATTATAGGATCCTAAGCAGATGGTAGCACTCATCCATCTTCTATATAAAAATTAGAATGTTTTTAATTTCAATAGCCTCGCGTATCATCCTTGGTAGGAATCGTTGTTCTTTTGCGTGGATTTGTGGCTTATCAAATCTAATGTGGTGGTGGCGATCTTTAACATGTTCGCAGACTGCGGACTTCCCGGAGCATCGATGCTTCACGTCAGCTATATGTTCCTTCACGCGGCTTTTTATAGATCTTTTTGTTTGACCTATGTAAGAGAGACCACATTCACAATCTAGCTTGTATACACCTGCATCTTGTAGAGGAATATTATATTTGATGGATGGTAAAAATTGACTAATCTTCTTCGGCGGCTTGTATTACGTTTTAATGCTCGCTTCAAGATAGTGCCAACATTATCTGTGACTCCGCTGCCATACGGTAGTACAGCAGGCGCGCGCTCGACTGTGGTCGGCTTCACTCGTTCACTGTGACGTAGGCGCGGGACCCGAAGCTTGTTGTCTTGCAATACTTACTTGACATGCTGAAGCTTGGCGGCCAGATGTTTTCTGTCACAGATCCCTCGTGCTCTCCGAAACAAAGATTTACCCACGGTAGCTAACTGTGAAGGATGATGGTGAGATCCACCATTTAGATATCGGTTAGTATGGGTCTTTTTCTAATACACAGTGTGACCAATGGTGTTATCAGGATTTCGGATGACTAAAACATCTAGGAAGGCTAAAGAATTATTTGCCTCTAACTCCATTGTGAATTGTATTTTAGAGTTCATGGAGTTAAGGTGGTCTAAAAATGCAGTTACTTTGTCAGATGGTAAAATTGAAAGTGTCGTCTACGTACCACTTGTAGAACCTTGAATTTACAGAAGCAGTAAGAAGGGCTTTCTCCTCAAAGTCTTCCATGAATATGTCGGCGACTATGGGAGATACAGGTGAGCCCATTGCCACAATCTACTTGCTTGAAGAACTCCTCCTTCGACAACAGATAGCCAGATGTGAGGCAGTGTTCAAGTAATATTGCATATTCTTGAGGCATGTTATTTTCTTCTAGCTTCCTAGTTAGAATTGAGATGCAGTCTTCAATAGATAGGCAAGTGAATAGTGACTGAACATCAAAACTGACCATAATTTCATTGTCAGCGAGATGTAGGTCTTTTATCTCACAAAATGGTATGAATACTTTGTGTGTGCTCTGGTAAGTCCTCTCAGTGGTGATAGTATTTTTGCTAAGCCTTGTGCCAGCTTATAAGTTGGGTAATCGACCTAGCTCACTACGGGACGTAGTGGAGCGTTTGTTTTGTGTATCTTCGGTAACCCATACAACCTCGGCGGTTTTGTACATGAAGGTATTAGCGAATTCACGTCAAGATTTAAGTTTTTGGAGTATTTCTTTATTAAATCGCTAGTTGTTTTAAGCGTGTTAGTTGTGGGGTCTGTTTTGACTTTTTTATATGTACTTTCGTCCGATAAAAGTTTTATTTATTTTAAAATTAAACTCTGACGTGTCCATTATTACCGTAGCAATTCCTTTATCAACGCGGAGAATCGTGAGCTCTGGTCTGTACCTTAAGTTATTCAGCGCTGTAAATTAGCCTTTAGGAAGATTTGGTTTTGACACTGAACTACGACGTAACAAGTACGAAATATCTTGAAGTATGGCCTCCAAATCTTCCTTACCGACATTATTCTTACAAAAAAAATCCTCGACACTGCAGATAATTTCTTCGTACGGGATTTTTCGCGGTGTTAATGCGAAGTTCATTCCCTTCGCTAATACTTTCATTGTCGGTTCGTCCATTGTATGTTTTGACAGATTATAGACCGTGCGTTGTTTATTGTTTGTGTTTGTGGTCAATGGTAGTGTATCGTTCTGGCGTTGACTTGGATGTATGGCATTTGATTTGATCGTTTATTTTTGGTATTTTTCTATTTGTTTATTTTTGTTTACTGTTTAGGCCTGATAGTAGGTCGTCTTATCGAGCGGAGTGAAGCGACGACTACCAGAGGTGCGGGAGGGGGAGGCTAGCTGCATACTGCGTGCAGCGCAGTCAGTCAGTAGCCCGTTGGTATAGAGGCGTGCATGACGGGGCCGCGCGCCTAAGCGCGCGGCGCACGCGCAGGTGCCCGACTTGCACGGGCGGGGGAACGTGTAGTCACATCCCCTGTCGGGCGAAACTCGGCGCTCTCTTGTGGGCTACTGTGCCCCGCTTCTAGTGCCAGTCTGATGTAGGCAGCTCCTACTGTGTGGCTGCCGCCCTGGCTCCTGCCACGGCCGCCTCCACTGATCTTTGAGTCGTCAGCCCACTTGTTGAACGCTTCTATTGTCGACGGTCTCAGGGAAGTTGTACCACCCGAGTTGCGATGTTGTCACGGTTCGCGCTTTATTGTATTCGGGTTCAATCGCGGTGTAGCCTCCAATTGGTTAGTTGGGAGACTAGGGCTCATCTGGAGCTTTGAATGTTTAAAAAAAAATATTTTTTGCTTTGGTTTACGCGAAATGTTATGTTCACTGTAGCGATGTTGTTCTTTGTAGTTTGTTAGTTGTAGCGGTTAATTTTTGCTATAATTCTTTCGCTAAACTGTTGCGTTATTAGCAGTTCATTTTCTTTGTTTATTTTTCTGCGAAATGTTTCATAGTGTGTTAGCGGTTGTAGGTACAAAGGTGAATTTGAAATGCCTTTGGGATGAGTGTACCTATGTTTCGTGGCTATATGGATCATTATGTTGTTGAATTGAAAATTGAAATTGCGTAACTATTCGTGCAGAAGAAATGAGAATTAATCCTACTTTTGTTATCAGATTTTGTTGGCATTATCGGAGATATTTGTTTCGGAAAATATGGTTGCTCCAATAATGAAATGGTTGACTTATGTTGTCTTGTTTAACTTATCTGTTTTGATCAATGCGCACCGAGCATAAGTTTGCTATAGTTTGTTTCGAGGTTGCATAGTACTTTGAGCATTGATGCTTTGAGGCTCGGATGAAGCGCAGCATAGAACTGCGTGTTTGTAATGGCTACTCTTAAGGTGTGACTGTTACGTGCGAAGCGCTCGGCTGCGTAACAGGCACCTCTTATTGATTGTCTTCCGGGCTTTAAATGACAAGAGGTCCCTTTGAGTTTTGAAACGCTAGGAATGTGTGAGCCGAGATGAGATCGCTTCATGTTGTACATAGATTAATTGTGCGCGTACACCTATCAAGTAGAATATGAATAGAAATTAGATGTGTTTAACGATTGTTAGTTAGAGCTTGCTGTCGGAGTTTGTGACATTTTGTATTTTTTCGAAGTAGCTCTTAAGATCTTTTGCTTTGTTTTTTGGTTTGCCCTTGTGTTTTTTTTGTTTAGTTTCCCTTGTTAGAGCTTACTGTCAGAGTTGTGACATTTTGTATATTTTTCGAAGTAGCTCTTAAAAACTGTTACTTTGTTTTTTTTTTCTTTGTTCCTGTGTTTTTTTTGTTTTATTTTGCTTGTGTTTATCATTGTGCTTGGTCGCTGATTACTCACCATCATCATCGGAATGCGGTTAATTTGCAGCGGGAGTTTTGGAATTTGTCTGGCCGACACACTATTCGGAGCGTCACTCTTGTGAACATACTTTGTGGTGGATTGAGGGCCACCATACCGCAGCCGCTGATGGGTGACTTATCCGACCACGTCGGGTTTATCCGACCATCCACTGGAGTCGGAACCGACCTTGCTGGCCCCCCTCCTCGTCAAGCCCTCCGACCTACGCCACGAGCGTTCACATCGGGCCTATATTTGCTTTTCGTGTGCCTCGCCACTGGGGCCATTCGCTTGAAACGTGCAGGCGCCCTCAGCACTGAAGTCTTGTGGCCACGCTGGGTCACTTCTTATCGCGTTGCGGTTGCCGGACCGGATCCGGCCGGACTGCGGAACGGATTGTAGGGGCACTGGTAGATATTTAAAGAAAGTCGTCGAATTTCTGTCCTGCAACAGGACTTATGGGTTGGCTGCGATGTCCGGGAAGGGCATCCAGAGGAAATTCGACTCTTCGGTTTGCCCACTCTGGGGCCGTGATCTGAGGCGGTGGTTGGCGTTGCAAGAGCGCATCTCCGTCGCCTTAGTGGCCGAGGTCTTGGTTGGAGATTCGGTCTTGCATCGTGCCGTCGAGACCCTCTCCCGGTTGCCAATTTACTCGCGGACATAGGTCCTTATGTCCGGGAAGGGGGTTTGTTTAGGCCTGATAGTAGGTCGTCTTATCGAGCGGGGTGAAGCGACGACTACCAGAGGTGCGGGAGGGGGAGACTAGCTAGTATGCAGCGTGCAGCGCAGTCAGTCAGTAGCCCGTTGGTATAGAGGCGTGCTGGATGGGGCCATGCCGCAGCGCGCGGCGCACACGCTGGCGATTGCCCGGTTGGGCTCTCAAGATTAATATAATTGTGCTTCGAAGGGACGATCTTGAGTCATCTTATATTAGTTGGTGAATTGATAACTAGGCTTAATTCTTTGGTGTATAGTGAGAAACCGCCACTTGAATCGACGCGGTGTTAGTTTGTTCTACGTCGGTCTGTGTCATTGAACTTTGACCCACCGTCCTTGAGTTGCCGCGTGTCCCTAATTAACGTCAATGGACTTGATGGTTAGAATCTAAAGACGATTGGACAATAATTGATGGGTAATGGAAGAGCATGGTTTCCGAGAAGATGAGGTGCTGTGGATACCTGCCCCTAAGATGGATCCTATATTTGAAGAGGAGATGCCCTCGGATCTGCTGTTCTGCAACCAGCGGGGACATC
The DNA here is from genome assembly GCA_036936625.1 of Parnassius smintheus behrii. Classification (NCBI taxonomy): domain Eukaryota; kingdom Metazoa; phylum Arthropoda; class Insecta; order Lepidoptera; family Papilionidae; genus Parnassius; species Parnassius smintheus. The sequence goes on from JAUPFT010000004.1 coordinate 49,470,523, forward strand.
CGGTTACACAATTGAACACGCACTAATCATGACACAATCACACACCTACTTACACCTGAATCTTCCTGTGGCTAACCCTACTTCGACGAAAAAAGGTAAGTTTTGTTTGGTTCTTTGTTAGCCGCTATAGCTTAAAATTCCACAAGCCATTTTAGGCCGACCTCCTGTTACCCGTCGAGTTGGACTCCTGGTGGGCCCGAGTTCAACGACCTTTGTCTGACTTTTACTTCATTACAAAAAGACTTTATTGAATTTTGATAACAAAAAATGAGTACGTACGAAGCGGATGTCGGCAGCGTGAAAATCACTCTTATTTCTATATACTACTCAAAATTATTTACGTTTAGAACACAGGATAGAAAATTTTGTATAGATTTTATAATGCCAAACTTCTTCATGGAAAAGTCCAAATATAAGTTTTAATGGTTTAAATTGTTGTGGGTGGGTGCGGTCGCATGTGACCGCTCGGGATTTGACGGACGCATGCAACTGCATGAGGTTTTATGGGGCATGAAGAGTTGGGAACGATAGGTAGGCACTAGGTGCCGATAGGTGATCATACTTAAAAATATTGAAAATGAATCAGTATCATATGCGAATGTCGCAGTTGCATCTTCTGGACGCTATTGGAGAGATTCCCACCTATGTGCCAGTGGCACTTGGAATTTCAGCTCTTAATAATTTATCTCTTTTCTTATGGGCGATTCTCTTGGGATTAGTTAGCCCATCTGAGGGCAGGAAGCAAAACAATTGAGACTGTTAGCCCGATACTGACTGACTGGATGAACAAGAGCTTGGCTTACCGATATTCTGGCTAATATAATTGCTGTTGGACCTGCGCAGTGCAGTTGCTAAAAGAGACTGCGAATAGGGAGAGGAAGAGAGCGATTGATAAACCAATCCGCAGCCACATACTCGGCCACTGGTGCAGAGCATTTCATGGCCTCTACTATGCGACATAAATTTGACGTGGTAGTGGTCATAAGGGTAGCCCGTTAGCGCATATGTAAGGTCACGAAGTAGCGCGCATAATGTTTTATGATATGAAGAAGGAATAGAGATCTTCAGCTCCACTCCCTGTACAGCATGTACGGTAACCCGTACGGGCTACTTACACAAGGTCTCGTTATGAAATAATCTGACCGCTGACAGTCTGTTATTTTCTGTAGAGCTACATTCAAATTCTACTTATTTTCTGTAGAGCTACATTCAAAACTACATTCAAATAATATGTCAAACGGTTATGTATAATATACTAGAGTGAAAATTAGAACAATTCTAACCTTGTTCAAGCTGACTAATAACAGAAAGGTGGATATTACCGAAATGTTCGTCAGATGAGTTAGTCTCTTGGTTATATAGCTCTCCGTAGAGTCTCAATCTCACTGAAAATTACAGGTCGATTGAAAATAATGCTAGCACAGTTGGTCTTCAACGTAGACGGATGACTTTTTAAAGCAGAATGATTTACCGGCAAGTCTTTGTTTGAGATCTATTTGCCTTTCATTTTGGATACAAATGTTTGATTAATTATCTGTATACTGCCGCACATGCTAAAGATTGTAGTCTTATTTCGCGTCCAATATAATTACATGACAAGTGCAATCAGAGAGCGCTCACTCTGAAATTTTATAGTAACTTCGTGAGCAAACGGAGTTTGATTCTCAACAGCCTTAATAAAATTGTTAATTGCAATTTAAGTGCTTACTTTCCACTTCGCAGACGGTGATGTTCAAAATCGTCAGGGAACTTATAAGTCCTGGAATCGTCGAAGTATTTTTAGCTTCTCAGATGCATGCAGATCTTACGTAATCAAATCTGCTAACACACTTTTAGGTAGCGTGTCTGTTTACGCCTGATCAAAAAACACACTTAGTAACAAGAGGGAGCCTGCGCATAGCTGTGTGAGGTTATTCTAAATGTATTATGTATGCATACATTTGGCATGGAAAACCAATCGTGTTGCGCACGACACGAGCAATGATGCGAGAAATATCTAGGTTAATAGCTTGCAATAGATAATGTTACGAGCTTGAGGTTCGTGACAATAAAAATTGCCGATAGAATTACCTAAATTAACACTTTAATTTAATTTACACAAATTAAAGTTAAAAACACTAATAATTAAACACACTAATTCACTTAATTCCGCTCCGAAGTTTCGCTTGCGTCGCCGAGTTCAACTCTGTCTCGATCGCATCTTGCGCCACCTATTTATTTAAATTAGCAAAATATCCGGAATGTTCAAGTAAACACGCGTAAGGTACCGAGAGTTCGAGTATAGATTTTCTAGAAACTTAGTTCTTCGGGTGGCGCTGTCGGTCGAGAGATCGGTGATGTCATTCTCTGCAAAGCTCCCCTCGCTCTCGTTCCTGACACTAGATGGCGCTAGTTGACTTATTCACACAACACTGCCCCCTGCTAAGACATGCTCGTCCCGAGCATTATCGGTTCCATAATAACGCGCCAAGCGATCCACATGGACGATCTTAGGAGTCCCTCTTGCGCCTTTCTGTATCCGGTAGGTCACATCGTTGATCCTGGTTACAATCCGGTACGGGCCGTCCCATTTAGCTTGAAGCTTAGGAGATTTCCCTTTGCTGCGGACTGGATTGTGCAACCACACTAATGAACCTTCGTTGAACCCTTTATTGTTCATTTTGCGGTCATACCGGGTTTTCATTTTCTCAGACATTTGCTGGCCCGATTGTCTGACGTGCTCATAAATGTCATTCATTTTGTTCCGCAAGTCATATGCATAATCGGTTATACTGCGTGGGGCATCAGGTGGTATCCCAGTGATCAGGTCTGCAGGCAGCCGTAATTCTCTTCCAAAGTTTGTGAAAGCTGGTGTCACTGCTGCACTTTCGTGAACAGAACTTCGATATGACAACAAAAATGGTTGTATGTGCTTGTCCCAATCTCGTTGCCGATTGTCTACAACTTTTGCTAGGTACCTCTCCAATGTCCACCATTCCATCAGATTGCGGGTGATAAGAAGTCGTTCTTGTTTTATGAGTACACATAACTCGGCAAGTTTCCTGGAATATTTGAGACTCAAAATTCCTTCCTTGATCGCTGTGAATCTCTAAAGGTACTCCAAAATGACAGAAGACTTCATGAACTAGTTTATCTGCAACTGTTGAAGCTTCTTGATTTGGAATGGCGAAAACTTCTGGCCACTTAGTGAAGTAATCCATCACAACCATGAAATACTTGTTACCGCTTTCACTCTCCGGAAACGGCCCCGCCACGTCAATGGCTATTCTCTCCCATGGTGCACCAACATTGTACAACTTCAATGCGCCTCTACTACGAGTCTGAGGTCCCTTTACAGCCGCACAACTTGTACATTTGCGACACCAGTCCTCGACATCGTTTCGACAGTGGACCCAGTAAAACCATTCTCGGATCTTCAGTAGAGTTCGTTTAACTCCCAGATGACCTCCCGAATAATCATTATGGTACAGCTGTAGAACATCCGGTACTTTAGCTTTAGGGACAACCATTTGTAAATGACAGCCGTCTCCCCGAACATTTTCCCATTTACGGCACAGAACTCCATCCTGAAGCAGCAAGCTATCCCACTGGGCCCAATAGCTTTTAGTGGTCGAACTCATCGCTGAGACGTCGCTCCACTTCAGCTTGGGAGCACTGGCCTTCATCCATTCCAGGATCGGCTTGATGTCCGGATCTTCCTGCTGTGCACGTTGTAAGCTGTCCTTCCACTCGTTGCTGAGGTGGTCTGCCCTGAGCATCCTCACGGATACCACTCCCTTACTCTCTTGCCTAGTACAATGTTTGCAATCTTCAGGACAAGGTCTTCGTGATAATGCATCTGCGTTGCCATGAGATTTCCCGCTGCGATGTTCGATCTCAAAGTCGTATTCCTGCAGTAGTTCAATCCACCTCGCAACTTGTCCTTCTGGATTTTTAAACTGCAATAGCCATTTTAGTGCAGCATGGTCAGTTCGTAAGTGAAATTTTCGCCCCAGAAGTTATTTGCTAAAATGCTGCAACGACTTTACCACAGCTAGCAATTCGCGTCTTGTGACACAATAGTTCCTTTCCGGTTTTGACAACGACTTGCTGAAGTACGCTATCACGACCTCTTGGTCACCATTCCGTTGAGACAACACACCGCCAAGTCCTATATCACTTCCGTCTGTGTCAACTATAAATTCTTTGCTTGCATCAGGGTATCCCAAAATAGGTGTTTTGCACAGACGGTCCTTGAGCTCCTGGAATGCGATATTACAACTTTCATCCCAGCAGAAATGTCGCTTCTCCTCGGTTAGCTTATGCAGAGGTTTGGCTATATCTGCAAAGTTCTTCACAAATCGCCGGTAATAGGAGCACAAACCCAAAAATGCTCTAACCTTCGTCTTGTCTTTTAGAACCGGCCAATCCTTGACAGCGGCGATTATCTCTGGATCTGTGCGGATACCTTCTTTCGATACTACAATCCCCAAAAAGTTAACTTACCGTTGGAATAGTGAACATTTCTTCGGGTTCAACTTGAGGTTGGCACTCTGAATCTTCATAAGCACGCGTTCCAGGTTTTGAAGGTGTTCCTCAAACGTACGGCCCACGATGATGATGTCATCCAAGTAGACCAGACAGGCATCGCCAATTAGCCCGGTAAGTACAAGTTCCATCAGCCTTTCAAACGTTGCTGGAGCATTGCACAACCCAAACGGCATTACTTTGAATTGCCACAGACCCTTTCCCGTCGAGAAAGCAGTTTTCTCCTTGTCCTTAGGGTCAATTTCAACTTGCCAGTAGCCACTTTTTAGATCCAGCGTGCTAAACCACTTAACTCGTCGTACTCCTGTAAGCATGTCCAGCGTGTTATCAATTCTTGGCAAGGGATAGCTGTCCTTCTTTGTAACGTCGTTCAGACGGCGGTAATCAACACAGAACCGCATGCTGTCATCCTTCTTTTTCACCAGCACCACTGGCGAACACCATGGACTAGAGGAAGGTTCAATAACACCATCCTTCACCATTCCTTCAATCATGGTTTCCACTTCCTTTTCACGTGCTACCGGCAATCGTCTTGGCCGCTGACGGATAGGCAACTCTTCACCTGTGTTTATTTTGTGTTGAACTAAACCAGTCTTTCCTATGTCAGCATCGTTTGATGAGAATACATCGGCGTACTCGAGTAACAACTTCTTCGCCTTGACCAATTCGTTCGGGGACAGAACACTGTGACAGTCTTCCAAAAGTGTGGTCACTCTCGTTTCTGCATCCTTGCTGGGGGTCCCACTCGATATATATTGGCACCGACGTAACCAATCCACTTCCTCACAAGTACCAATTAATGTGCCTTTTTCTATAATCTGGTCCCGGTCGCAAAGGTTAAGCACACGTACTCCTGAGATGTCAGTGGTCCTGACCAAGGTTCGAGCTACTTTCCATGGAAGGTCATTGTTTAACCTTTCCACAAGTACACAACGGTGAGCTTGCCCAGCATTTCGGGGAAGACTAACCGGAACAATCGTTTCCGATCTCGGCGGAAGAACAATCTTCTTAATGCTGTACACGTTCCCTGGTAACGCACCTTCCATAAAAAGTTCCTCCTGTCCACATTTCAAAACACCTTGCTTAACGTCGATCTCACAACAATTATTCCTCATAAAGTCTAGGCCTATGATGCAGTCGTCCATTATATCAGCCACGATGACATTATGCAGGTAGATCACGTTGCCAAGCTTCAACTCCATCTCCTTCTCTCCACGGACGGGTATACGCTGACCGGTGGCTGTTACCAAATTAATGCGTTCTCGGTTGTATGCGGAGTCCCCAAGGAACAGACTTATAAGTTGGGAACTAACAACCGTACGAGAGGCTCCAGTGTCTATGGTCAGTTTACACGGCATTCCGTTGACCTCGCCCTTGATGATTAGACTGTTCCCATCATGGGTTTGTGAGATCGAGATCCTTGGGGCTCTTTTAACATCAGCCAGCACCCGCTCCGCAGTTTTGGCTTTTACTCGTTTCCCTGCTGCTGCTGGGTGGTGCTGTTGGCCGCACTACCCTCCTGTGATCGTTCACCTTCCCTTTCTAGGGTTCGCTTAGGGCAGCTGGATCGAATATGGCCCTTTTCCCCACAGCCATAGCACCTAGGGCTGTATCCTTTGTTGCGGTCGCGAACTGTAGCTGCTGCAACCTCCCTGACGCGATGGGAACGATGATCCAGCCGCACGGCTTCTACCTCCAGTGCATGGGCCAAGGCGTCCTTAAGCGTCTCGTGGTGCCCGAGCCTCACAGCAGCTCTGACTTCCAGGTCGCGGATGCCGTCGATGAATGTTTGCACCAGGTTCCCTCCAATGAGCGCAGGTACAGACTGGTATGCTTTACGAACCATCTTCTCCACCTCAAGGGCCCACTGCTGCAGGTTTTCGTTGCTGCGTTGCACGCGATCTTTAAGCTGCGCGCGAAGGACGTGTTCCAGGTGAGCGTCAACATATCTCGCCTCCAAGGCCTCAAGAAGCTGCTCATAGGTCACTTTCTTACCGAGAGCTTCCAACACAGTTAAGGCTTGGTCGCGCAGGCCTAGGGTGAGTGCAGTCATGGCTTGGCTTTTATTCCAGCCATTCGCCTCCATGACGGCCTCGAACTGGATTTTGTAGGCCGACCAGGAAGAGGTCCCGTCGAACGGCGGCACTTTGAATCCACGTAGCGAAGGTGTTGTAGCTACTACAGGAGCTGTTGTTCCATCCCCAAGTTTGAGGTCGTCCAGCGTTTTCTTCACGTCAGCCATTACGTTGTCAACCCGATTGTTTACTTGGTCGATTCGGGTTTCAGCCTCCGACAGGCGGTTGTCATGTTGAGCAACCTTATCCTTTACCTCCCGTATCTCTTTTCCGAAGATAGCGTGAAGGTCCTTCATGAGGAGCTTCTGCTCTTCCTTATCGCGTTGGAGTTGCTCTTCTAAACGACGGGCCTGTTCCTCCTGTCGGCGGGCCTGTTCCTCCTGTCGGCGGGCCTGTTCCTCCTGTCGGCGGGCCTGTTCCTCCTGTCCGCTCTGCAGCTGCTCTTTCAACTGACGGGCCTGCTCCTCCTGTCGGCGAGCCTGCTCCTGCAGCATCACCATCAGAGCACCTAAGTCACGTGCCACAGACGTAGAAGCTGCTGACGGACCGGCTTCCGTGGCCGGCGGCTGGCCCTCAGACATCTGCGGCGTTGCACCACCAAATCTTCTCTGGTCCGTCTCCTGCTGGCGTTGACTTTGGGTACGGACACCCTCCGTTTCCTCCTTAGGTAAAATCGGCATTATTTTATCCCACTTCTGACACCAATTGTTACGAGCTTGAGGTTCGTGGCAATAAAAATTGCCGATAGAATTACCTAAATTAACACTTTAATTTACTTTACACAAATTAAAACTAAAAACACTAATAATTAAACACACTAATTCACTTAATTCCGCTCCGAAGCTTCGCTTGTGTCGCTGAGTTCAACTCTGTCTCGATCGCATCTTGCGCCACCTATTTATTTAAATTAGCAAAATATCCGGAATGTTCAAGTAAACACGCGTAAGGTACCGAGAGTTCGAGTATAAATTTTCTAGAAACTTAGTTCTTCGGGTGGCGCTGTCGGTCGAGAGATCGGTGATGTCATTCTCTGCAAAGCTCCCCTCGCTCTCGTTCCTGACACTAGATGGCGCTAGTTGACTTATTCACACAACACTGCCCCCTCCTAAGACATGCTCGTCCCGAGCATTATCGGTTCCATAATAACGCGCCAAGCGATCCACATGGACGATCTTAGGAGTAATATAAATTTGGTGATTTATGTAAGTTTGAGTAACGGCTGTAAAGCAAACAGCAAACATTTTAACACCAAAATACGAAACGGCTTAATTGGATCGTGTCCTCTCCAGGCCGGGTCAAATGGCTGTGAATAAATCGATAGTTTTGTTTACCAAGTACATGCTATGAGTTGAACATAGCTATATACTTACCGACCTTTCAGAACTTTTTAATAGCTCATCACTGGTTGATTGGCAAAAGTAGCATTTTGTTTCTTTACTCTGATCATTAATAGTTTTTATAAAAACGAAAATATATTTAGAAAATATATTTGCCTGAGAAAGAAACAAAAAGGAAAATTGTGTTTTTAAATTTAAAATAAAGAATTTATTATCAGAACTCACTATATACTAAATTAAACTACTTTATCATTAACATTATCATTACCGTCCTCCACAAGTCAACTACTCAACGTAGGCCTCCCTCAAGGAATGCCACTAAGCACGGTCTTGAACGTGGCTCAATGCGCACCTATCGATTTTCTGCATCTCTTACAACTTTTCACTCTATGTATTGAGGGCAGCATTATACTTTACTTATCGATACAAGGCTACTCAAGCACCTTTTCTGCCCATGGGTTGTCGGTTCCTAGAGCTGTATGGCCAATATCCACTCCAACTTAGTTATTCGTTGAACTACTACTACTACTACTAACTCGGTTACTCTCTGTATTCTGTGGATATCACATTTTGCATTCTATCACGTAGTGAAACTTCGAGTATAGCCCATAGCTCGCTGAGTAACCATGAGCTTCCCCATACTGTCACATATCATCATAGGCAATAAGCACCGGTTTGTGGGCTCCTGTTTTTAAGTCTCTCGAACGCTGCCCAGATGAGTAGGATCGATCGATTGACATTTCGATCGAAGTTGGACTTATCTAGTTGGTCAATTAAGACCTGGGCAAACATACTCGCCATTAACTACGTAGGCAGAATGGACGTTATACAAGACTGAATTTAAAATAGCTTTTGGTCCAGAAGTGTTGCTTTTAATGTTGGCTGATAAGATGGATATATATTTTTAATTGACTTTGTTTTATAACAAGCCGTTATTATAAAAAAAATAATTTCCGAAATTTATATAAAGATGTAAGACATTTTCAAAATGCAGAAGGGAGTGAAAATATACATAATATATAATATTTGAAAAGCATACTGATGTTTCTAATAAGTACACTAAAAATACATTTATAATATTAAAAGTAAGTTTTTAATGAGAAATATTCGTTTTAAAGGTTTCTCAATAAACATTTTGTCAGTTACTGGAGTTTGCAACAAATTATAATGACATACTCTAACGTTAGTTTAATCATCACTCTTTATTTGGTAAACCAAATTCAATTTAATAAATAATACATTACATTAATGAAACATTATATTAATGAATTGGGTTACCATTACTATCAGAACGTATGCGTACCTATCTATATGAATAATATATACCCAAAAGTCAACTCACACTGACGTGGCAGACAACAGTGCGTTGCTGATTTCATTTATGAAGAGTGACAAAAAACATAACAATGTACACGGTGGTAAGTGGCTGACCAACAATAATAACTTCATAAAAAAAGTTTGCAGATGAGCTGAAACAGGAAATATCTTCCCTTTCCAATCGGGACATAGTAGTGGGTGCACTCTACTTCTCGGCAAAAGGAATGGGTACGAAGTTTTAGCGAAACCCAGATAAAATCCTGGAAAAAAAAGAAGAACAACTGAAAGGAGAAAGAACTGAAAAAAGAAAGTCAGCAGGGCAATTCACCAGACTTTGTAGACTTCTTGACCATTGGTAAATTCGGGATGATAAACGAAAGACTAGTCTTAAAAAACAGAAGCTGTGCTAGTGGAGTATTGCGTGTGCCTTACACGCGACACTCCACAAGCACAGCGTGACGTCTTAAGTGGGTGACTTTGGAGCGAGTAATTTCGGCGGTCTCTATTATCGAGATGCTGTTAGTTGTTAGCCTGTGGGGCTCTTACAGAATAATTTGACTCAGGAGAAATGGAGATGAGGATGATGATGAGAATGGTTTATGATTTGGTATGGACCCTTATAATCATGGCATATGTCATATGTTTTTGAAAAACACTATTAGTTATAATAATAATTAGATAAGTCAATTCAAAATTTATATTAAACAAGCGTATACGTAATACGTAATATACAAAATTAAAAATAACATCTATTTTCAGTTAAGTTGGTGCTGTTAGCCTATACGGGTCTTACAGCATCATCTGACTCAGGGTAGGATTTGGTATTGGTATCAGCCATCATGTCGCCTTGTAGGTCGTTTTTGATCTATCTAATCACTGTCCGAGTGGAGGAGTTCGGACCTCCACCTCTGACTGCTCAACTCGTGTGAGTCGATGTTCTGGACGGTGAGAACCACCCAGGTACGCGGCTGTACGGTGTGTGCGCGGAGTATGCTGGAACGCGTCGTGCCCGCCTATTTGTGTAACGCGACCCATCCTTGATGCTTGTTCCATTTGGTAAGGGTGTAGTGACATTGCGTGTTATACCTGCGACGTTTGGGTCGACTGAATCGTGCGGTCTCGCTATTAGTACGTTTCGCGGTCTACGGAGAGTGGGCGCGACTTTTGCTATTGGAACGTGGTTGGCTGCATTTGCCACTAGCGGGTTTGGGTGGGTTTCGACGATCTATAATGTCTTACGCAAGTATGGCTTTTGCCCACACATATAAAACCCATCTTCTTAAACTTCAAAATGTCCAAAACTATTTCATCCGAAAAGCCACCGGTCCGCGGTGGTATTAACGGAACTCAGTCTTACACAACGATTGTCAAATTCATCTCCGAATACTTCAACCTTTGATAGCGCCGAAACCCATCCAAACCCGCTATTGGCAAACGCAGCCAACTGCGTTCCGCGTACTCTCCATAAACCGCGTAACGTACTTATGGAACTACCACGCTCGCTCCAAACGTCGAACACATATCAAACACTATCACTACACCCACGCCAAATGGAACAAGCACAAGTAGGATAACGGATGGGGCGCGTCGCACCCGTAGGCGGGCACGACGCGTTCCAGCACACACCGTACACCCGCGTACCTGGGTGATCCTTACCGCCCAGAATATCGACCGACACGAGCTAAGCAGTCAGAGTTAAGTAGTTAAATAGCTCAAGAATTACCACAGAGGCGACAAGATAACTGATAAAAATACCAAATCCTACCCTGGGTCAGATGAAGCTGTAAGACCCGTATAGGCTAGCAGCACCAACATCACAGAAAATAGATGTTATTTTTAATTTTGTATATTACGTAATAGTTTGCTTAATATACACTTTTTGCTAAAGGAAATTTTCGTAAGAGCAATTTAAATTGATTCGTCTAATTATTATTATATAACTAATCGTGTTTTTTTTTTGTTATTATAAAACATATGACATTACATTTGCCATCATTATAAGGGTTATACAATTTGACAAAAGAACCTCAATTACGATTAAACCTAAAAACTTAAAGGGTCTATAAAAACGGCAAACTTTAAGTTATGATTTTTATTTTTTAAATTTACGATCATTTACACTATAAATTATTATTATATTATAAACATTATAGATAATAAACCTGATAAATTTTCAGTATGTCTTTTAACTGAAACGCCTTGGGTAATTGAATTTCTGGCATGCCTCTTTCCTTGGGTAGCTAGCTAGCTTTCTCGATTAAGCTTTATGGGTTACCGAAAATTAATTAAATCCCTGAGTTATCCTGCGACGACATTATTTAATATTAGATTTACAGACAGATGTTGGACCCTTAATTAAATTTTGTAACAGTTTACTGTGAACGTAATGACAACAATGCTATAACACCACAAAGATAATGCAAACAATATACCTAGACAAAATATTTGATTTTTTTTTTGTTGTTATGAGGATAAAAATTATGGCTATAGTACCACACAGCAAAGTTGAATAGGTACAGCACAAATGGGTTGGTTAGACTTGGAAGGAACCGCGCTAGCAGAAATGCCGAATTAATGTTTGTTGTATGCTGAGAAGTGAGTACTATATTTATACTGTTATCGAGGCAATCTTATAATTCTTAAAATAGGATGGATAGGTACGTGTCTATGGATCACACCCAAAAATACTTCTTTGAATTTCTGATATATATACCAAGACAATGTTTAAATTCGATAAAAAGCTACAACTTTTCCGATAAATAAAACTTGAGCGTGTTACAATATAATATAATTATATTTTTCCCATCGCTTTTATATACATATATTCCTATATGTCTCACCTAATTCAAAGAGGGTTATTTTTGGTATAATAAGTTTTATTTATTGAAAGTTTGATGCCCTCGCCGTTTCCGGCCATGTAGAGGCCCCATATCAACCCATGGGCGTCGCAAGAGGTGACAAAGCGAAATGAAACAGGACTCGGGCAGCAACGTCTTCGTAATAACCACTTATAACAATTAAAACATCGGTAACCATCTTACTTGTCGAACGTGCAACTATAGCAAATATGTGGGGAGGCATCCCTGAGGTCTATGTTCAACAATATTCTGTAATGATGATGATAAAGATTATAACTATGATGATAACGACGATCATGAAGATAATGCAAGATTAATAATGTTCAAAGAAAGCCGTGTTGTAAAATACATTGCTATATACATAAGTCAAAACTGGGCTCAGCAGTTGGCTACGCTGTCGTCTGTCTATACGTAGTTAAGAAAGTACTTGACAACTAAGCCTTAGGTCTATAATTTGAAGGTTTGTTTCTCCCATATTATCTACTCACAAACATCATGATATATAATAATAAACAACATAATAAACATTTACGAACACCACAACATTTTTTATAGGATAGGGTGACAAACAAGCATACAGTCCACCTGATGGTAAGTGGTTGCTGTGGCCCATAGACATCTACATCTATCCTCAAAAACAAATCTAAATTCAAATTCGTTGTCACCCGTGAAGACTAAGATGGAATGCCTCGTTTCCAATAAAAAGGTTCTCCGGTTCTCCACACTCAACATACGAAACACAGCAGCATTAAGCTACTATTATATGCTGGTATTCTGTGAGAGCGTGGTCCTTCCCCGATCGAGCCGACCCATTCGTGCTACATCTACCACGTATAAGTGATGACATAATTAGTATATTTATGAATATTACGATAATTAGCATGAAATCTTTAATACCTTTAATTTTATATAGGTTTTAACTTTAATTTAATATGTTATGCAAGATTTCAGAAATAAAGAAAAAATGTTAGCATGTAATAAACAATAGAAATAAACACACGTTCCCGATCTGTAGTAAAACCTAGAGACAACTTAATCAAATAACCAGACCTGTTTTTATTCACCCCATTTTACCGAAACTCTATAATCTGTATTGCGCAGAAAATTTCACGAAAGCTTCTTACGCGAGTAACATCGTTGACATAAAATATCATAAACAATCTAAAGATGATCAAGCATAAGATAGTTATGTTATATACATGTAATACATGTAATACGCTCACCTTCATTACTGTAACTTCGTTTTCACTACTTTTATGTTATATCATAATTAAATTAAAATTAAGCGTGGCAAACGACTACGCCTGTCTGGAATGTTGTGTTAGGTAATGAGACATTTCATCTAAGTCTTCAATCATGACAATTGACAACGCATTCGCGGCTATATTTTGTTTATAAATAAACTCAATCGTTTCTTTTCGGAAATTCATTATATTAAGTATGTGAAAATTAATTAGCTAAGATAGACATCTACGAAAAATAAAATGGTGTAACCCTCCAATCTTACCTAGTTTGAAAGGTCCTCTCCTCACACAATTGCGTGCACTTTCATGTACTGCTTGGATTAATCTCAACACTTATAACCCCAATACATATACACTAATAAACATACACTACCAACGATATTACGTCAGGTTTTTCACCTCTAAAAGTGACATCATCAGGATAAATGGACTACGATGGCTAATAAGATTAATATAGGAGATGGAGAGATGCTTCAAATTAGATAAGACAAACTAATTTATTTGTCATACGACTGTGAGCTAATTAATTACATTGCGATTGTAATAGCTACTTACCATTGAGTGAACTGTTAGTAGCACATTTCTTAGCTTTATAATGACGTATTTTTGTTATTGTGTTAAAAATCCTACAATATTTTCGATCTAAAAAAAGAAAACAAATATTCACAATTACAAAAAGAAGGCGATAAGTGGGAGCTATGCTTCACTCTCTCAAAAAACGCTCGCTATATAAATAAACAAAAAAGTTAATACGTTGCGAAACAAAAGAAACAAATAAAGAGACAAGTTAGACAAATAACATTTAAAAAGAACAATAAAGGTTTTCAGAGTTTGAGTAACTTGTATAAAAAAATTATAACATTATATTGATAACAGGCTGAATGACTTTGTCGTTTTATATAGTCTGATCAAGCAAAATCATAAGCATTTAAGGATTTTTGATTTTCACGATTCTCTTTCTGATTCTGATCTTTGCTAAGTGATAGCGGGTTTTAATGAATTTATTTTATGCAATTGGCTATATCTCTAGAGAGGAATTTGTATAAAACGTATTTGCTGTACCCGTAATTTTAATATAACTATTTAGACTTATTTAACTTATTCTGTTACCATGAAAATATGAGTTGGTATAGGACACTGATAAAGCTCAAATAGTAATGTTCTACAGACCGAATTTCGGTCACGGCGGCCTGTCTTAATGAAGACTAGTCATCTGCGTAGGACAAGGTTATAGGATCCGAGTATATGCGCAAGCACTCTATTCAATCACTCTCATAGTTCGATGAGACGGTTATCCGATACCACCGGAGAGATATCAGGCGCAGGATCAACGGCTTTATGTGATTTCCGAGGCACATGGGAGAACTTCCTGACTCCGAGCTGGTACTGAGAATTTCTTGACAGAAAAACCCAATAACTGATTTTGGCCCGACTCGGAATTCGAAGGCAGGACCTCGTGTTAAATAAATATTGTCTGTTGTAAAAAAATATTTAACATTACTTTCATATATTTCAACTACGAACCATAATCGCTTATTATAATTCAATATTCATTTAATACTTTAAGCTACTTTGGTATTCGATATCCCAATCAGTTGTGGCACGCAATACTAGCAATCGATTGTGGAATTCCGATGCAAATTGGAAATACCATTAGATTAACAAACATCCACTTTCCAATCACTGATCCAACATTCGTGACTGAGAATTCGTTTCATACTACTTTTGTTTGAATATTAATGTTATTAACAAAAATATTACGATCTAATGAAGCGGACTGCGATGAATAATTTAAGTTTTTTTAAATTTAGTACCGCAACTTTAAAAAGTAAAAAATCTCTTTCTTTTTCAATGTAATATTTTGAAGTTTGTTAAACGTCTTTTTTATTTTGATTACCGTTTTATATGAAAATCGTCCCATAGGAGAAAAAACGACGTAAGGAATTTTGAAGGTATCTTTTTAAATATCATATTTTTTATTGAATGGTTCATTAAATTTCATTTCATTTCAATACATTCCCCTTGCATATATTATACCGACGGGCTATCGAAAAGAAGTTGGCTTTTTCCCCATAAATTACAATCTCTCACTCTCAATCACTCACAATTTTTTTCATCGAGGGTCTTTTCAAGGTTCAGTTCCTCAAGGAAAGCCCTTTATATTATTCCTGTGGATTCCTGTGTTTTCCGTCCATTTATCTGTCAGTCTGTGAAGGCCTTTTTTCTCAGGAATAAGCTTGAACATAAACAGGCCCTTAGCAGTGTACGAGTAAAAGTTCAAGCTTCGAACACAAAGCATTTAAAAGATATGGCCATTTATGTCACATGTTATTTTCATACTAGCAAACTTGTTAATCAAAACCTTCAAGATACTTTCCGTAAACCTGGGATCATGATATTTGGCAAGTAACAAACAATGTAAAAAAACTTAAAATCTTTTTTGTAAATACGTCACATAAAAATATATTTCGTTTTCTTCTGAGCTTAAATAAAGAAAATGGTTTTTAAATATAATAAATAGGATATTTTACAGGAGAACATTTTTACCACTCCAAAGTTAAATTTGATCTTACTAAACTACGACTTTTCTTAAGAGAAACTTTCGGTGATTACGTATATTTCCTAGCATGGATTAACTATTGTAATACATAATAGAGTACATAGAGTTTATTCGGAACCCCCAGGACGCAAGTCCAACTGGCACTTCTTCGGTTTTTATTTCATTTGAGGAAATGTTGTAAATATTACTCGTTATGGGCTACTAAATCTAGGCTTTAGGGTGCGTATACTAAAATTTCAATGCCTATCTTTACACAGCAGCCAACGCAATATGCGCCTTGTGCACTTTGCCTTTTCGAGAAAAACTTTAAATTTCCTAGCCTTTTTCCTTTGTAGCATCTAACTTTTTAATTATATCAACATAGATTTTTTTTTGTAACCTAATTCTTTGTAAACCATGAGGTTTCCGCCAGATTGAAAAAACTTGAAAATCTATGGGAGCGGTGTCATTTTTATGCAACTGCTTCGACCCTTGATTGGACGTAGGTTCATAAAAATTTCATCTCTATTTACAACCCCATCAAAAACTTTTCCTTTTTTTACCTACATACATCGGTCCAAAAACTTGAGAGCTTGGTGTGGATTGGCCATTCTCAACACCCATTTCTCTCACACCTTTGTCATACCAAGACAAGATATGCAGAATAATCAAGTGGTGCATTCAACGACATGTAGTTATGTTGTTTTTAACCAGGCATTTTTTATGGTACTTTTTTTTAATTTCCCAAATTTTTCGCATTAATGTTAGTGACAAGCAGTGCCGCCCTGTGATCGTTTTTAAGCGTGTCTCCTGACTTTACTTCAAGAGGTTCAAGGACATGCCTTATAAAATGGTTTGATGAGGTTCCCTCTGCTTAGTAAAAACCTTAATAAAGTCCTACACCTTTATTATTACAATTTTATTAAACGTAAAATTGTCTTCTAATTTACCCGTTTAATCCACGAAAGCTCAATGTATTAATATTCGTTATTTAAACATGCAATTGTTTTTAATTCGGGAATTTATACCAAGATGGCGATCTCACAGTTGATCTCACTTACTAATAAAAGCTTGTTTAAAATAAATAGAAACCCACCTGCAAATTATTGATTGCAGAACAATGCAGAAGCCTTAAGTTTACCTTTATAGTTACGTCGAAAACAAGTAGAATAATTAGAGATATAGCATAGCCAATTCCTTCAAATTTTCGTATTAAAAAAACATTAAATAAAGCTAATTAAAATTGGTTATTCAATTACTCTTAGCATTGTACATTTGCTTCACTTAACATCTAATCATGTTCTGCAATTGTTTTACCATATAGCAGATTTATTTCAGAGGAAATAACTCATAGTCTATGAAAGTATACAAATGAATTGCATTATATTATAATGTACTATGTAAGTTATTTAACTGGTATCTAACTCCAATGTAACTTTAAAGTGTGCAGTTAGTTATTTGTCTGCAAAATAGTATTGAATCGTACTTGCATTACAAATCTGAAATTACATTTCAAATACGCACAGGAACAGTCGAGAGCTTAGTAGAACATCGAGAGTCCGAGCTATTGAATACTAAAGCGACTAAATCGGTTTATAGTACTACTGACAACTTGACGTTGATTCTGTATTTTATTATGAGTATAGAAAATCGTATGAAGTTTTGTATTTTCTTTAAACTGTTTTTATGATACTACACTAATCTTATGTTCTTTTTTGTATCCATATCGTAAGAGTGGAACAAACCCGGAGATGGGCAGCAGCATCTTCCTAATAACAACTAAAAATTAAAAAATCTGCGGTTGCCAACCTGCATGCCAAGCTGGGCAAGTGTGGCAAATACTATACATTAACTTATTACCTTTGTTTTATATTGTTATGCACCAAAGTCGACGGCACTAGCGCCATCTAGTGTCGAACCGAAGAACTAAACTTCTAGAAGCCCGACACTCGAACTTTCGATGCTTAGTCGATTGGCACGCGTATTTACTCGAATATTCTGGAATATTCTGGATGTTTTCGTGGAAGAGCCCTATATAAAGGCGCTGCAATACGCGATCGGGGAAGTATTGAAGTTGGCGAGACAAGCGAAGCTTCGGAGAGGAATAAAGTGAATCAGTGTGATTAATTAGTAGTGTTTTTAACTTTAATTAGTGTAAAGTGAATTAAAGTGTTAATTTAGGTAATTTTATCGGCAATTTTTATTGTCACGAACCTCAAGCTCGTAACAATTGGTGTCAGAAGTGGGATAAAATCATGCCGATTTTACCTAAGGAGGAAACGGAGGGTGTTCGTACCCGCAGTCAACGCCAGCATGAGACGGACCAGAGAAGGTTTGGTGGTACAACGCCGCAGACGTCGGAGGGCCAGACGCCGGCAACGGAGGTCGGTCTGTCAGTAGCTCCTGCATCTGCAGCACCTGATTTAGGTACCCTGATGGTGATGCTGCGGGAGCAGGCCCGCCGACAGGAGGAACAGGCCCGTAGCTTAGAAGAGCAGCTCAAACGCGATAGGGAAGAGCAGATGCTTCTCATGAAGGACCTTCACGCTACCTTCGGGAAAGAGATAAGGGAGGTGAAGGATAAGGTTGCTCAACATGATGACCGCCTGTCGGAAGCTGAGACCCAAATCAACCAAGTTAAGAAAACGCTGGATGAACTCAAACTTGGAGATGGAATATCAGCCCCCGCAGTAGCTACTACACCTTCGCTACGTGGGTTCAAGGTACCACCGTTCGACGGGACTTCTTCCTGGTCGGCCTACAAAATCCAGTTCGAGGCCGTCATGGAGGCAAACGGTTTTTTTTACGTGGTAGAGCCATGCTGCAGTTATATTAGTAGTATAGTTGTAGCACGAATGGGTCGGCTCGACCGGGGAAGGACCACGCTCTCACAGAATACCAGCGTGAAATAGTAGCTTAATGCTGCTGTGTTTCGTTTGGTGAGTGTAGAGAACCGGAGACCCTTTTTACTGGAAATGAGGCATTCCATCTCAGTCCTCATGGGTGACAACGCATCTGCATTTTGATTTGCAATGGAAGATAGATGTAGATGTCTATGGGCCGCAGCAACCACTTACCATCAGGTGGACTGTGTGCTCGTTTGTCACCCTATTCTATAAAAAAAAACGGCTGGAATAAAAGCCAGGCCATGACTGCACTCACCTTAGGCCTGCGCGACCAAGCCTTAATTGTGTTGGAAGCTCTCGGTAAGAAAATAACCTACGAGCAGCTCCTTGAGGCATTGGAGGCGAGATATGGTGACGCTCACCTGGAACACGTCTTTCGCAGGCAGCTTAAAGATCGCGTGCAACGCAGCAACGAAAACCAGCAGCAGTGGGCCTTTGAGGTGGAGAAGATGGTTCGAAAAGCATACCAGTCTGTACCTGCGCTCATTGAGGGGAACCTGGTTCAGACATTCATCGACGGAATCCGCGACCTTGAAGTCAGAGCTCCTGTGAGGCTCGGGCACCACGAGACGCTTAAAGACGTCTTGGCCCATGCACTGGAGGTGGTAGCCGTGCGGCAGGATCTTCGCTCCCATCGCGTCAGGGAGGTTGCAGCAGCTACAGTTCGCGACCGCAATAATGGATACAGTCCTAGGTGCTATGGCTGTGGGGAAAGGGGCCATATTCGGTCCAGCTGCCCTAAGCACACCCTAGGAAGGGAAGGTGAACGGTCTCAGAAAGGAAGTGCGGCTAACAGCACCGCCCAGCAGCAGCAGGAATACGACTTTACTATCAGACACTGCAGCGGGAAATCTCACGGCAACGCAGATGCATTGTCAAGAAGACCTTGTCCTGAAGATTGTAACTATTTTAGTAGGCAAGAGAGTAAAGAAGTGGTATCCGTGAGGATGCTCAGGACAGACCACCTCAGCAACGGGTGGAAGGACAGCCTACGACATGCACAGCAGGAAGATCCGGATATCAAGCCGATTCTGGGATGGATGAAGGCCCGTGCTACCAAGGCTAAGTGGAGGGACGTCTCAGCGATGAGTTCAACCACGAAAAGCTATTGGGCCCAATGGGACAGCTTGCTGCTTCAGGATGGAGTCCTGTGCCGTAAATGGGACAATGGTCGAGGAGACAGCTGTCGTTTGCAAATGGTTGTCCCTAAAGCTAAAGTGCCGAATGTTCTACAGCTGTGCCATAATGGTCGTTCAAGAGTCCATCTGGGAGTTAAACGAACTCTACTGAAGGTCCGAGAACAGTTTTACTGGGTCCATTATCGTGACGATGTCGAGGATTGGTGTCGTACATGTACAAGTTCTGCGGCTGTGAGGGGACCTCAGACACGGAGTAGAGGAGCATCGAAATTGTACAATGTTGGTGCACCACGGGATAGGACATCCCTTGACATTGCGGAGCCGTTACAGAAAGGCGCAAAGGGGACTCCTAAGATCGTCCATGTGGATCGCTTGGCGCGTTATTATGGGTCCGATTATGCTCGGGACGAGCATTTCTTAGGAGGGGGCAGTGTTACGCGCCAAAATCGACGGCACTAGCGCCATCTAGTGTCGAACCGAAGAACTAAACTTCTAGAAGCCCGACACTCGAACTTTCGATGCTTAGTCGATTGGCGCGCGTATTTACTCGAATATTCTGGATGTTTTCGTGGAACAGCCCTGTATAAAGGCGCTGCAATACGCGATCGGGGAAGTATTGAAGTTGGCGAGAAAAGCGAAGCTTCGGAGAGGAATAAAGTGAATCATTGTGATTAATTATTAGTGTTTTTAACTTTAATTAGTGTAAAGTGAATTAAAGTGTTAATTTAGGTAATTTTATCGGCAATTTTTATTGTCACGAACCTCAAGCTCGTATGTAGTAAGCCAACCATTGTTCTTAGTAGCATCTAAATAAGCAGCTCATGTATAGTTTTATTTTTGTAAGCAACTTTTATCCCATACATATTATATTTGAAGTTGCGATATTTTTAAATAATGCATAGATAATAGTTAAAACCATATCTATATATGCACGAAAAGAATAAGCATTAAAGTGTATATAATATGACTAATCCACATGTTGCGATCGTCTTGAGTGCCTGGCGGTTATGGAGAAACTATAGAGTTTTACATCAAGAGGGATTAACGTAACAGTTTTTTTTTAATTAAATGCTACCTTGTTTTGCACTTCTCAGTGAGAAAACAGTTTAGTTTTTTTTGTAGTATTGGGTGACAAATATTAACACAGTCTACTTGATGGTAATTGGATGCTGTGGCCCATAGACATCCACATTTATCCTCAATTAAAGATCAAAATGCAAATTCGTTATCACCCCTGCGGACTAAGATGGAATGCCTCGATTCCAGTAAAAAGGGTCTCCGGTTCTCTACATTCACCACACGAAACACAGCAACATTAGGCCAATATTTTATTCTAGTATTCTGTGAAAACGTGGTCCTGCGCCGGTCAAGTTGACCCATTCGTGCTACAACTATAATATAGCTACAGCTGGCGCTACCACGTAAAAATGATAACCGTCAACCTTAACTTCTTTGTAATGCAGTCTTGTAATTTAATATATTGTATACTAGCTGTGCCTTCAACTTGGTTCGAATAGAATGTTTGTTAGTAGCTTATTTATTTTGAAGTTTTATTTCCTGAGATTATCGATTATATTTAATGAACTGTACTACTGTTCCAACTAAAACAGTAATAGTTTTAAAATCACTTTTATACTTATAAGAAGTAATTTCATCATGTAACCAATCAAGTGCATGTATGATTTTTACACCGAGGATATCGTATTCGTTCACTATTATATTCAAATAAAACTGTGTGGACTAAGATAATAAAAATAGAAACCAAAGAAAAGGTTAATATAAGGGGGAAACGACCACCCGCGTGTGACAAAGCAGCGTAAATGAATCCATCACTCCATTACATCCCGGGGGTGTGTTCGACTATAGGAACCGCCGGAAAAATCTAAAGGTTTCGATATGTGACGTTTTATCCAAATTCGTTACATCGGAGTCAGACATACCCACACTGCCTACGGACAGCAACGTCAATGGTACGTGACGTCTTGTATTGCGATCGTCAGCTGTTGTCGCAAAGTCGTAGGTGTTTCATTTTAAGGAAACTCGTGGGCTAAAACAACTCTAACCAACATTAAAATCGATGGCAATATCTCTGTCTACCATGTTCTTTTAATAAACAACTAATTTAAGCCGGGTGCCATTGTAAAGATTTGGAGGATATGATATATAAAAAGTGAGTAGTGAAACCTGTCGATAGATAATTGTTAAAAGAAGTCAAGCGAAGAGACAGTGAAACAAACTCAATCTCCATTACAACTTATAAAAGTCCACCGCTGAACAAAGTTCTACCTCATTGCCTCATAGGGGAAATTTTTTCATAGTTGCCACGCGTAGCAGACCATTTGGCATCCGCAGTTTTTATAATTTTGAGTTGCAATAGGAATATGCTGCTGCCAATTTCCTTTATCAGTTTTCTCTGTCGCCTCTTACGAAATCCACGAGACGATGTGGCTTAGTTGATATTCTTCCACCGCCACTACACAGTTAAGGATGTCAGCACACCTCGAGAGAAGCCAGTTAACCAATCTGACGAAAATAATTTTGTTCCTCTCAGCACGCCTAGGCGCGACGCTATTCTCATGAAACTAAATCTGCCTAATTTAATTGATCATTGTGATAGTAACGTGAACTTTACAATTATCGATACTTTTACATATTTTTTTAACGAAAATTTAAAACGTGTAAATTTTTTTTTGTCTCCTTTTAAAGTTTCTTTACGAAATTAAAATTTACATTAATAAAGTGAATCGTAAAAATTTCTTTTAAATAAGTAACCTTCGGAAAATAATACAAATTAAAATCTTGTTTTGCTATAATACAATCAAAGTCCGAAATTTCTTAAAGAAAGTAATATATGCATATCGAATACGAAGGAATCAATTGAAATAAGAGTTCAATTCAATTTAGTCAGCTTTTTATATTCAAAAATAAGACGATTTAAAAAAAATTGCAGCAATTAAAAATAGATTAGTTTAAATTAAACGAGAAAATCACATTAATTCGTATTTAAAAAGAGACGACGCCATTATCTCCAGGTCTTAAAAATAAATGACAAAACTCTCGTCAGAGTTCCTTACCGAAACGAACGAAAGTTTTAATAGCATTTTTGAAATTTAATTTAAGACGTACTTGGTGGTGAAGAAAAACATTGTAAGTAAACATGAATTTAAAAAAAATATTGAAAGTTATTAAATGAATTCATCGACACGCAGTAGGGCAGTGCTATAAAATCTGTTCCGTTCCAAAAAACAAATCCTCTCAGAAATACGGAGATGTCTGTGCCCAGCAGTAGGACGTATTAAGGCTTTTGCTTTTGTGGGTAGTAGATAAGCGCTGTTTAAAAAAAATTATTGCAATCACAATTCACGACGTTTTTACGATTAATATGTTTTAGGAAATATAAATGGTCTGCAGTAATTATGAAAATACATCTACTAGATAACATTTGCATTGCAATTCTTCTAACTAAAATGGTAATACGTTTATGTGTTATTATTATTAATATATATATATATATATATATATATATATATATATATATATATATATATATATATATATATATATATATATATATTAATGTGTGTTTTGTGTGTATTTTATGTTTATTGTATGTATTGTATATTATGTATTTAGGTAGCTTTGTATTACGTAATGTATTTTTAACTGTTTCCTTTAATTTTTTTTTATTTTGATCATTATACACCTACTAACATCTTTAATTATTCCATCTTTCTTAGGGTTGACCGGTAGAGAAAGTCATAGAGCATTATTAGGAAGGTGTGTTGCAATAAAATATAAAATAAGTAAATATTAAAGATATTTTAATTTCGATCTCTGAGAATAGATTTAAATGCACTTATTGACTCAACACCACCATTGAACTAATTCGTACCTACATTTCACAATAATAATCATGACATTGAAATAATACTAGTTTTTACGGAATTTATCGCGTAAAAACTAGTATTATTTCAATGTGTAGTGTTCGCGTAAATATAAGAAATCATTAAATAATCATGACATTTGAAACAATGAATCAATTTGAAAAAAACTAATACTAATTTTTTTATTAATAACTAAACTATTATTCTTAAAAAAAGAAACAAACAGACAGACAATTCTAAAAATGGTATAAATGCATTTAATTACTTATTTTTGGTCTCTCTCAATCATTTTGTCACAAAAATATAAAACGGACGACAACTGTAATTTGCAATTTTATTATATGTATGGAATAGAATATACAAAAGTAAATTGCAAAACTGCGTGTAATAAATTATTATTATTATTATTGTTAAAAATTACTTCAAAAAATAAAGAAAAATAAAATATTTCACATACAATAGCTTCTGAAGTTGCTGTTTGTTGCTAGTCTATTGAGAAATTAGTCTATTGAGAAATTATAGCCCGACTGTAGAAGCTGTTATGTGAAAATTATGTTATTCTTTTTATGTGTATATTTTAATTTTTGACCCGTTTAAGTAGACTGAGGAATATCACAAGCTCAAGTAACTGTGTCGCACCACAAACGAAATACATCGAAGCCTAAATCAAGCTATCGAAGTTCCGAAGTAAATCAGTATATAGAGAAGCGGGAGATCTCCCCTATTTCTTTCACGGCCACATAATAAATATTATGTCCTAATAATAGCAACATTCCTTCAGAGGCGAATTTTCTCTGAGGACTAAGATGGAATTCCTCACAGCTTGTAACTATACTTACTGTCTAGACCCCCTCAGGTTGGAAAACAGCAATGGACGTGGAGAGTCAGACTCCAATGTTAGCCTTCATTTAAAAACTATTGATAAATTCTGATAAAGAAGCCAACAACCTACGCCAATAAAAATACTGATTTCTTCCTGATTTTTTATCACAGTACGTAATAATCTGTCAGTCAGAAATAAATTACCTTGCTATCAGCGAAAGAATATTAGTAATCAAGAGAATAGCTCCAGAGATTTCCTCTTACACGTATCTGTGAACAACCTTATTTCTTTAAAATATTGACCTAAATTATAAAAGCAAATCAGAAATTACTTAATGTTAAAAAAGTAAAAAGGCCTTTATCACTCTTCATACATAACCTGTTACTTTTCACATTTTTGAAATTAAAAAGACTGACATTAAGAGATTAAAATATGAGTGCGTGAAAAACTCGTTTGAATTTTCCCCGAAATTATTTTCTATTTCAACTCTCGTAGTTCGTTTTATGCTTAGAACGGCCTTCGCTTATATTACCTGTTAGCCAAAGTAGTGTTGCGCGCGATAATTAATTCCCCTAGCGCCATCTAGGGTCGTACGTACGTTCCATGGGCAGCTGTGCACATCATCGTTGGAGCCACACGCAAGTGTGAGTAACGATCCAAGAGCAAGTCTTACCCGACACTGTTCCGATGATATCCCGGACGTCAGTCTGAGCGAGATTAGAATGGCTCTCCAGCACCTTAAAAACGGCAGGGCCCCGCGCGAGGATGAAATTACAGCGGAACTTCTGAAAGCGGGTGGAACACCGGTACTTGAAGTCCTTCAGAATCTCTTCAACTTCGTCCTGCACGGTGGCACTACTCCGTAGGTGTGGAGCAGAAGTGCGGTGGTCTTGTAACATGGACAAAACAAAGATCATGTTTAATGTCCATGTCACACCTATGCCGGTAGTTGTTGGGAGCACTATGCTCGAAGTTGTTGATGAGTACGTTTACCTGGGACAAATAGTCCGACTAGGTAAATCCAACTTCGACCGAGAGGTCAATCGACGGATTCAACTCGGCTGGGCAGCGTTCGGGAAATTACGACATATCTTCTCGTCAGGTATACCTCAATCTCTTAAAACTAGATTGTACAACCAGTGCGTGTTGTCAGTAATGACTTACGGATCAGAGACGTGATCCTTCACTGCTGGCCATATGAGGACGCTCAAGGTCGCTCAGAGAGCTATGGAGAGGGCTATGATCGGAGTTTCTCTGCGTGATCGACTCAGAAATGAGGATATCCGCAGTAAGACCAGAGTGACCGACATAGCCTAATGGATTAGTAAGCTGAAGTGGTAATGGGCCGGCCATATAGCTCGAAGAACCGATAACCGATGGGGAAGAAAGGTTCTCGAGTGGCAGCCTCGTACCGGTAGGCGTAGTGTAGGGCGACCCCCCACTAGATGGAGTGACGACCTGGTAAGACATGCAGGAAGTCGATGGATGCAGGTGGCTCAGGACCGTGCTTTGTGGCGTTACTTGGGGGAGGTCTATGTTCAGCAGTGGACTTGTGAAGGGCTGTAATGATGATGATGATGATGATGATGAGGCAATCGTAAGGTTTCCTAGGCAATGTCATAAGATTTTTTTTAAAAAGGTTTAAAATAACTTGGAATTGCTCTTGTGCAATATCGCTGTATAAGGTTGCGTTGTAGGTGAGATAGTATTTTGTGCGTATTACAAAGAAAAGGCAACATCAGAGATACGATACGTTTGTTATATCAAACACAACGTAAGAGGATATGCGGGCGGCATTTAATCCATAGAAACGTATTTCTCTGTTTTTCTTGGAAAAAACACTACAGTAACGTGCTTTTCACAATAAAGTTTACCATTGTCAGGTTCCTGTTTTTTCTTGCTTTTTTTACTATTTAGTTATTTCAAAAACTAGGAACTTTGTAAAATTACTAGAACCGATGACATCAGAAAAGCTCATAATAAATACGCTTTTAAAAAGTTGAAACGTTATTACGTAATCGTATTATATTAAAATCAACGCTTCTTACGTGAATCGTCCATAATGATTTCTTATATTTAATACTCACGCAAACACTACACATTGGGTGCGTTTGGCAGAAAAAAGCGCTAGCAAGCGCTTGTAAGCAAAATGGCGAAACTAAACAGTTTTGGGCCAGGACACGTTTGCTAACTTCAGTAGCGCTGACACAATCCACCATTTTGCTTATTTAATTTGTTTGTTTTGAAGTAGAGTTTATAAGTTATTTTGTGCAATATTAGTTTTAAGTAATAAAATGACATGAATAAACATATACATGGTATGAAAAATTCATGATTGGTAAGTTTTTAATATGAATACTTTACAAACACATACTTAAATTGGGTTAGGTTCCCCGGTTAAAACTAACTTCGTGTCCTAGAGGAAAATAGCTACTTACGATTTGACAGCGCTTACCGCTTACGATCGCCATTTTGCTTACAAGCGCTTGCTAGCGCTTTTTTCTGCCAAACGCAGCCATTGATTAAAACTACTTTTATAGATTTTATCGCGTTTAATTTTTTTATTTCTGAGAAACTTCAAACGTCATTTGGAGTAGGAAACAGAGATACCTCTGTTTCATACCGGCTGATCGTTTTGCCACTTTTTCATAATGTCAAATTTCACTAGGTGGCGGGACTCCTTCTCTGCCATAGAGACCATCTGGCTGGATTCCACATTCTTATCTATTTATGCTGATAAAAGAAACGGAAGGAAGAAAGGGTTTCGGTCTGAAGGGTGTAGAGAGAGTCTTTATAGGTAATAACGCCTCTGTAGTCTCCTTTGAATGGAGTTGGCCGCAGGTTTCAATGGATTTCAATAGCCAGTTGCCATTGGGTTGATTGTTGTCCGTGTCAATTTAGTTTTATTACAATAAAGATGTTATCAGTTCGTGCTGCAGTTTTATCTCTCGGTTTCCACAAAGCTATGGTTGTTCGGACACAGCACGACAGCAGTGTATCGTTGGAAACCTATTCTTCAAATTTGTTGTGGCCATTAAGGCAAATCTTCACTCATCAGGAGATGGCCACTCCTGATGATGATCACTCATCAGGCCCGTGTTAAACAGTGAATTTATACAGGTTAAAATCATTTCAGTCAGTGCTCCCACTCCTCTGTTATCCCGTCCTCATCTAGGACTTTTCTTCTCACTGTGGTTTAATTTTTTATTGTTTGCAGCATTTCGTAACCGCCTTGTTGCGGATAGACGTTTGCGGAACGGGACGTCTCGCACCTTTTCAGCTGTCATTAATTGCAGCTATTATTATTATTCTTGTTACAAAGAAAAAAAATGAAAATAGAAAATAAGATATAAAAAGGAATATAAGCTATAATGTAAAATATACAGTTTGCTTAAAATAACTTGATTTAATATTTAAAAATGGTTTTAATGTTGAAAAATGCTTGGAAATTTTGAAAAGATTTCAACCATTTTTTTTCATTTTTCAACTGGTCAAAAATAGAAAATAAGAGAAAAATAGGGCTAAGCTATAATGTAAAATATAAAGTTAGCTTAAAATAACTTGGTTTATTATTCAAAAATGGTGGAAAGCTTTTACTTAGTAATTCAAACACTTCGCTGATTACATGCTGCCGGTACTGTTTGCGGAGCACTATAGTAGACCCATTTATACAGTAACGAATATAGAGGGTATTTAGCTTGCTATCTTTTAAAACATGTTTGAAAAATTCGGGCTACTCTTTCAAACATTAGATAAAAGTGTTTTATATGATTACAGACATCATACGTAAATTAAAATTACAGTTATACTGAGGTTAATGATACTTCTATATTACTATAATATTGGGTCACCTGCAGGGTATTTAAACAAGTACATAATTTTTAGAAACTACTCTTGTAGATAGGTAAGATTACTGTGTTTATTACAGTAATTTTTGAGGCCGTACATTCAATATGAGGTCTTAGGAGGTCTCATTAGGGAAACTCTTTTAATAATGTACATGATATCATTAGTTATTCACTTGTTTAATAACTTGATAAAAATAATATTAAAGACAGAAAGACTAAAAATAACTGACTGCCTCCAGTCCCCGTCGACACCGGTATTCTTATCCACAACGTTACACCCAGTATTCCTGGTTACGGTTGATGTTCGGTTGCCACTTAAAACGACTCGACCTGGCAACATGCAGCGCACGAACCCCGAGAACTGGCGAGACCATCCTGGAGTGGAATAAGAGGTAGACAAGTTGCACTGGGATATTATAGGATTATCTAAAGACTAAAAAGAGGGGGACGACACGGCAATTCTCGGATCCGGCAACTTGTTCTATCACCGTGAGGGCGGCCGTCTGTGCCAAGGAGATGTTGGATATATCGTCCACAAGCATCTCGTTAACCACATTGTAAAGATGATTAATATATATCTAAGTTTATATATTTATATATCGACGACGAGTTTATACTCAGGATCACTAAACGGTATTCTTTTATTAGAGTTTTAATGGTAGACTTCAATACAAAACTAGGCACAAGAGAGAACAGTGAGCTGATGGTGGGGAAATTCAGAATAGGGAAATGGAACCCCAGCGGCCAGCAGATGGCAGACTTCATGGAGAAATAGTGAGGACTAAAAATAGTAGGGACTCTTTATGATGAACTCTTTCTTCAAGAAGCGGTCCCACAGAAAGTCGAGTCCCGACGGTTCAAAAAAATGAGATTGACTTCATTAAGACGACTAGACTGCAACTGTTCAGTGATATATTAGTGATCGAAGCTGAAAACTGGCAGCGATCACCCAATATTTAAAGGTACACTGAACCTTAACTTTAACTTGGTGAGGTCTCGTCTAATGCAGTCAACGCTCCATACCCAGAAACCATTTCAGCTCAAGTTACAAAACCGTTTTCATTGCCTAAAAGACTGCAATACAGTGGACGATATGAATGTTAAGCTCGTAGAAATTGTCCATGCGGTCGGAGCTAAGTACTGCAAGGCCCGCCGCAGAAGAGCACAAATTCTCCGATTACACTCTCAATCTTATGGTTGTTAGACGGGAAATGAAGCTGCAGTCTTCAGCAGATTTGAGGACAGGCAACTGAACAGACAGATCTCCAAATGCATTTTTCATACATAATGCAACTTTAATATAGCTCATATTGAAAAAGCGATCGAGTTGAACTACAGCTCCACAGCCTTCGCCAGAGAACTGTCTACCAGAAAGAGTTAACAATCCAAGCTGAAGACCAAATGTAGCAGCATCGTTCCCAGGTTATCTGAGATTTGGAGTGAGATTGAGAAGTTCTATGGGCAGCTGTACAAGTGATCGTTGAATCCACACGCAAGTGAGAGTAACGATTTAAGAGCAAGTCTTATTCGATACTATTCCAATGATATTCCGGACGTCAGTCTGAGTGACATTAGAATAGCTCTCCAGCACCTTAAAAACGGCAAGACCCTAGGCGAGAATAGAACTATAGCGGAGCTTCTGAAAGTGGGTGCAAAACCGGTACTTGAAGTCCTTCAGAAGCTCTTTCATTCCGTCTTTCGTAGTGGGACTACTCCAGAGACGTAGACCAGAAGTACGGTGATCTTGTTTTTCAAAACATGTGATAAAGATCTCTTGAAAACCACCGATTTCACTTCTAAACTGCGTCTACGTGCTGTAATCGAAAATTTGTCGTGAAGCGACAATTAAAAACAAAAAAACCTAACCTAACAACAACGAAACAACCAAAATAGAACAAAAACGAATAATTTATTTAAAATTTTAAAAGATATTTACAGTTTTATATAAAAAAGTATGAAGATGATGATGGGTGACGTGAATTACAATTTTCTTTTTTTAAAAAATAATAAAGATAAATAAGTACTGAAACGGAGCCCGAAGACCAAAGTGGCAACCAGATAAACAACGATGTCAAAACATGTCAAATTTTGGTTTCAGGCTCGTAATAGAGAAACGGCAAGATTTAAGTGAAAAATGAGATATTATTGATATAGGAAAAAAGTAGCGCAACAGCGCGCACGAAGCCAGAAATTGCAGAGTTACGGAGAACTAAATAAAAGATCGAAAAAGATAGACTCCATCGACACCGATTTAAAAAGTGCTGATAGCGTGAAAATACGAAGTGAAAATGATTTGTTATTGTGTTCTTATGGTTTAAAAACGTTACAGGATCCTATGGAAATAAAGGTGATGCAAAATATCCAGTTTTGAGGTGAATGCAGAAAATCAAAAACAGAATGGAAAAATAAATTTAAAATAGTGTAAAATGATATGTAGCATAACACTACAAATCATAACGAAGGTAGTGGTGCCAAGTTGACTGTTGGTATATTGAAGTGAAGTAAAGTGTTTGTACAGTATGGTTGTGATGACTATCCGTGTGCAGATTCAAAGTACAAAACCTAATATTGCCCTCCAGACCGAATTTCGGTCAAGCGGCCAGCCTCAACGAAGGCTAGTCGGCGCAGGACAGGATTATAGTGCCCAAGTATATGCACTCTCTATTCCCTCACTCTCATAATCCGATGGGACGGTAAACCGACACGATCGGAGAGAGATCAGGCGCAGGACCAACGGTTTTACGTGCTTTCCGAGGCACGGGGTGATACACCGCCAAATTCCTGACTCCGGGCAGTTACTGAGAATTTCTTGACAGAAAAACTCAGTAAATGATTTTTGTGGCCCGACCCGGGATTCGAACCCACAACCTAATGATCAGTAGTCATACTACTACAACCACTAGACCAACGAGGCAGGCATATTGGATAGGTACAAAACCTATCCAAATGCAGAAAGGTGTAAAACTGGGCCGTTTTTAAGTTACAAAAATTTAAATTTTCGGCTGAGGCCGAAAGCCGCACAACGTGCGACCGCCGCTCTGCGGCTAGCAGCTGTGCTGATCATGCAATCGGTGGTGGAATGCCATACACTTACATCACATCTGCAGGAACGGTGGTCTGGCAGGTGGTGGCTACATTCACTGTCGCTGGATTTGTTCGTATTCTGTATGGCGTTTATACGCATTGATATGGGCGACTTCGGTCGAAGTTTGTGCTTACGCACTACTGAGGGGCCAAACCATCTTTTACCGGTTTGCCAGCTATTTTGATGTGTACTACGGTCCAGTTCCCAACTTAACATTCCCTACGGGGGAGCGCGTTAAATGTTTGGCGCACACCGTGCACGTCGTGTGTAGAGCTGTGTGTCTCCGCCACCTTTTTGTTAATAAATGCGGGAGATCGAAACCTTTGTATCAGGTATTTTATATATTAACATATTGTGAGCCTCTCCCAAGCGGGAAGGGATAATTAATAATAAATTAGTAATGATACAAGTGGAATGGGGACGTTTTAATATTCTTAACTTTTATCGAGCCCTGTCTTCGTGAACGGGGTTCACTTAGATTATAAGGCACTACCAACAGCTTTCAATTGCTCCAGTGAATATTTACTCTTCCAAAGGACATCTAAAAGAACTAAGTTACTAAAGAAACATAACGTAAATAGGGGTCCTAACTAAGACGATCACTTATAAATACTACAAATGGTCTATTATTAAACCTTTAGAAAGATCAAAACATATTTATTTATCCTCGTCATATATATATATATATATATATATATATATATATATATATATATATATATATATATATATATATATATATATATATATATATATATATAATGAGGAAATACACTTAACACACTACAATATAATATAATGAAGTTACAAGCTGATTATAAATTTATAAATAGAACCAATAAAAATTAAAATACTCGTGTCGGTACAATAGTCATTAAATAACTTCTAGCTCTTTTTATTTTTATGTGTACAATTCGCCGTATCCATAGAAACGTCACTTTTTATATATTAAATGAATTGGAAATTTGTTTTACTATAATAAATTATGTTTGACTCTGCATTTATTCCATGATGTTGATTCATGGATAAATGTGTTTTATATGAATTATACGAATTATACTTGCTACACAATGTATTCCCTCCAAACTGGAGCGCACGGATATAATGTCTACCTTAACTTTAAAAGATATATTTCATATTGAAAATTTGCTTTTTTATACCGAAATATATCACTTATTAACAAAAGATTAGTACACTTGACGTATCTTTCATTATTATTAGAAATTTACCCTATTTATTTTTTAAGCAAGATGACACAAAAAAAGCAAAAATTATTTTAATAAATTTATTAAAAATTTATTTTACAATTAAACTTAAGTCTAAGTCTGATTGATGCTAGATACAGAATATTCGATTTGATTCTACATAAAAATGTTGCAATCCGGTAAACGTGTAATGACATAAATCGGAGTGCAGAGTCAGCAGCAGTGATCACGTTGCGGTGGCGTCATCAGGTGCTGTTTCGAGGTCATCGCTTATTGCAAATTATTACGAAGAGCTTGATATAACACCTCCCTCTCAGATAATTACTTACTTTTGAAGATTTATCTGAAAAATTGTGATGGATGCTGCTTGGTCTTTCAAGATGTCTCGGGTACTGCTATACATCTTATCTTTGGGAGGTAATCTTTCAGAACTGCACAAAAATAATCTTGATTGATAATTATACAGCGAATATACAAAGAATAGCTCGAATAACCGACAACGTATATTATACTTGGGCAGGGCATGCTGCAGTTATATTAGAAGTATAGTTATATCACAAATGGATTGGCTCAACCGGGGAAGGACCACGCTCTCACAGAATACCAGCGTGAAATAGTAGCTTAATGCTGCTGTGTTTCGTATGGCGATTGTAGAGAACCGGAGATCCTTTTTACTGGAAACGAGGCATTCCATCTTAGTCCTCACGGGTGGACAACACATCTGCGTTTTGATTCGTAATCAAGGATAGATGCAGATGTCCATGAGCCACAGCAACCACTTACCATCAGGTTGACTGTGTGGTCATTTGTCACCCTATCCTATAAAAAAACCGATGATGAGGAAAAGTTCTCGAGTGGCAGACCCGTAGCAGAAGGCGAATTCTGCCTATCGAAGAATGCAGTTAACTCAGGATTGTGCTTTGGAGCATTCCTTGAGTGAGGTTAGTGTTCAACGATGGACTTGCGAAATGCTGTAATGATGGTGAATATTTGTAAGCTGTGCGCCGTAAGGAAAATCTGGGTTTTATTAATATTCAGGTGCCCGAACACGTATAACCGAAATCCAACAAGAAACCTGATGCATGGACCTGAGCTTAATATGCACTCTTTCTCCAAATGGCAGACTGAGAAAATATTTTGCTTACAGCTGCTAGTACTTTAAGTATTTAATTCCTTTTTCAATTATTAAAAACATCTTTGTAGTGACACAAATCTTACAAAATTTTAACAAACCTTTAAGCCCTTAACCTTAGCATGACAAATAAAGCCCCTTTGATTAATTACGGGGCGATAGAATTCGTTAGGTACCTACAAGGAAGATTAGTTCAGGGATTTTCGTTTCTCTCGACATTATCCGTAAACGTACTTAACAGAAAAGTTGCAGATTAAGCAGAAATCCGTAAAATATCTTTTTATTTTCACAAAGCGATTAAATTTTTCACGAAATATGTAGTATCATAATAGTGTAATATACTACGCATGCCGCTTGTGAATATAGGTTTTTCGTAAAATTTTCCGACTTTTTTTTTCAGGCGGAATGACTGTCGGCCGTACTAGGCATCATATAATTGACATATTACATAGAAATCAATCCAATTCTAAATTTAACAAAGTCACCAGTTCGACGTTTATAATAGATTTTTCGTCAAAATCGGAAAAATCAGTGGACGAAAATTCTTCTGTCTGTCAGCTGGTATAGGTAGGTAAGTATGATATTTGGGAAAAAGGGTAAATTATTTGATCTTACAGCCTTAACATAATTTTTTAAATACTAGCAATGTTCATAACATTACTAATAATCACGTTAACCACTACAAACAAGCTTTAATACTTGTGCAGTGATTGGTTTACGATAGTAGTTGAATGGCGGATTCGAACTCACGATTTTTAACATTCTATTTATACATATAAACATTAAAAATGTACTTGTACCGTTACAATTTGACAACAAAAATTTAATTAAATGTGTGTTTATTATATATTATTTTTTAATATAATTGTAAATGTAACACTAAATACTTCACTTAGGCACCGTGTGGCGTAAAACACGGGGAAATAAATTCACTTTGAATTATAACGGTCCTAACCTCGCAGCCACAAATTAATCGGTCTGCCTCATTGTGTTTAGAAAATACTGTATTCTGCTCTTATTATATATTATTGTACAAAATATAGTGATTTTAATTTTTATATTTTAACCTACTTTAAGAAAGGTTTAACAATTAAACATAAACGTGTAAAAATATTTATTTCAATACAAAATATACTATTTACGATGCAGTATGTCGTATGGTGAGTGTAGAGAGCCGGAGAACCTTTTTACGTCTAGTCTAGTCTCATATTTATATTGTAACAAAACAAATAACATATGTAATTTTGAGTTAAGCTAGCTAAGTTAATATAAAATGATATATTGTTCTACCAGCTAATAGCACAGTTATAATAATAACAATAAATAGCATAGATAATTACTAATGTATGGCAAAGTGAACACCGAATGTTATATTACTTCACTGGCTAATAACATGCTAACAAATGTAACAAGAGAAATAACATAAACAATTGCATGTATAGCCAAATGAATATAGGCATAATGATAAATTGTTAAATAGCTAGTAACTTGGATTTATAAGGACACATAAGCGGAATACTGTAACCAATAAAATGTAAAAAAATGTAAAATACTTTAAAGAGATATATAAATAAATAAAAACTCATAAAACACAAAAAATAGAAGAATTATGAAAAACCTAGATATAAATGGTGCTGTAAAATAAATAACAGCAGATGAATTGAGACTTCTAAAAAAGCCTTTTTACTGGAAACGAGGCATTCCGTCTTAGTCCTCACGGGTGACAACGCATCTGCATTTTGCTTTGTAATCAAGGATAAATGTAGATGTCTATGGGCCACAGCAACCACTTACCATCATGTGGAATGTGAGCTCGCTTGTTACCCATATCCCATAAAAAATGAAAATGGGTCAAAGAAGTTATTGAATGTGATCATGTAAAAAAAGCAATACAATTGTGGCCGTGAAACGAAAATAGAAGATCTCCCGGCAAGAGCAAGTTATTCTGCCTGGGGAACGGCCAACACTACGTGTGATCAATTCGAAGCTATATGGTGCTTTCCTGCACCAGGGTGCTGGAAAGCACCCGAAACGTCGGGTATTAAAAATAAAATAAATAAAACGCGAAAAAATCCGTAAAAGTAGTTTTAATCAATGTACAGTGTTCGCGTAAATATAAGAAATCGAAGCTATATACTTAGTCAGGTCATAAGTTCTATAAAAACTTGTTATAAAATTAATAATACACTTTTTGATAATTATATAGAAATTATATACCAATTTAAAGGTATTTTAATTTAGAATAAAATTTTATTTACATTATTCAATATGCCCCCCTCCCCTATTTTGAATTCACGCCCTTACCCTGTTTGCTGTTCTTTCTGAGCTAGCGGGTTAATCGACGCGGCCAATCATCAATCGCAGCACGCATCACACTCGTAGCTATTTCTGCCGCTGCTTAAGCCAAAGATACTTGGAGATATTCCAAATTCTGATTAGGTTTAGCGCAGTTTTCTCCTCCAAATGTTGCCATATCTTATAATCCAGTGGGCTTAAATCTAGACTAGAAGATAGCCAGTCTTCATGTCCAATAAAGTCAATTCCATGGGCGATCAACCAGTTTTGCGTGCTTCGTGCCCTATGAGCTGGTGCAGAGTCCTGTTCGAATATCCAATGTCTGTTTTTGAACATTGAGAAACACGTTCCACTATGTTTGTAGGATGGTATATTGGTACACCTCGGCACTGGTTTTTACACCTTTTCACAGAAAAGCACCTCAGTTAAGCCTAAATATGAGACTCTAAGCCAAACCATGAGGGACGAAGGATAATGTGCTCTTTGAACCATCGGAATATGCGTGCTGGCTTCTACACTGTTGTGGGCATACGCCTTATAATTTTATTTATTATAACTTTTTTTGATGTTAAATAAAAATTTTTTCGGAAACAAAGTTTCGCGGTATTTTCCCGCGTACCGCCGTAACAAAGCGCGGGATCTACCCAGCCAATTTTTTTCAAACGCCCGTTCAAAAAATGTCCGGTCTTCTGTCGATAGCTCGTAGTCCTAGATCTTTATTGATCACTTTTTTGAATGTGGTTCTGCTTAGGCCCATCTGAAGAGCTAAGATTTTTTGTTTACGAACGGTATTTCATTGGATTCGCGCTTTACTGCTTTGATGATCGCGGATGTCCTAACTGTATGAGGTCAGCCGGTCTTCTTACGATCTTCGACGCTTGAATCTTCAGTGAATCGTTTGATAGTGCGATAAACAAATCATAGTGTGATTTTTAAGTTTTGTAGAATATTGAAAATTTCTTTTGGCGCATAACCACAGCGGTGCAACGCGATAACCGCTACTCTATCTTCTTTATTCTATATTTGAAAATGAATGAAAGTTAATGTCTTTTTTATTATCGGTAAGCGCAAATCTTATATTTTTAAAATTGGTGAGGTTCATCTGGACAGTAATCAAAAATTTTAAATAATAAGATTTTGACAGAACTTATGACCCGACTAAGTATACTGTTTTTACTTCGGAACTTTGATAGTGCGATTTAGGCTTCGATGAGTTTTACTTGTGGTGCGAAAGAGACTCTTAACTAATTATTTTTTCGGATTGACTTCTTATGCATACATCACAAAAGGAATCTGAAAGACAATGCAAGTCCACGTAAAGAAATTGTATACATAACATTAGCACCATTAAACGTATTCAATTCAATATCTGAAAATGTGATGACTTGAAAAAAGGAGGCTACGAAGATATATGCTCGAAACGTGGTTATCACTAATAGACTGTTTGTAACTATTTCCTGAGTTTATATTAAACCAAATTAAATATCATATATGAAATCATATGTTAAATATATATTTGAAATATATATATATATATATATATATATATATATATATATATATATATATATATATATATATATATATCAATATTCGATGTAATTTCTTGTTGAAAATCTGAGTTACCAAAAATACCAAACGTCAATTCGGAAACAAATATATAGTTTTCCAAGGTAAATGACAAAAAAAAATTAAATTAATCTGTAGAAAATATCAAAAACGTGCTTTGAATTTTTTTTTTCGAAAAGAATAATATTATACTTATCAAACAAATTAAGTGCCGCGTTCTTAATAGACTGTATAAGCTACTCGAACATTCTTATTGTTATTAATTTTTTATTTATTTTTCAGATCGAAGAAAAATTACATTCAGATATAGGTTTAATTAACGTCTAAAAACAGAGGTTTGCCTTGATGCTAAATATAATAAAATAAAAAATAAAACGCATAAGCGTTGTTAAATCTTCAAAATATATTAAACAACGCTTATGAGTATATAAAAATCACATAAATAAGTATTGAAATTAAAACTTATCATTCAACAAATTCTGATTTTCTGAAAAGATAGCACATAGACTAATATTCAGTGTTTCTGATGCATGGACGATAAATTATTCGTTGGTCAACTCAGGCAAAAAATATTATAAAGCAAAATGCGCATTGTGTCAAAAAGACTATCATAACTCAGGGCGACCGAAATGACTACAAAAAACCCATTTTTTTATTTTTACTTAATTATATTTGTAAACCAAATTTTAGATTATTTTTACCTTCCGTCGCGAAGTTTGCCCCATTGAACCAGGCAGCACTAATACACATATAGCGAAAGGCGCTAGCACTCGTTTCTTGAAAAGCTTCCGGTACAGTCAACGCCGCACTGAAAATGACAGATGTTGGCAGCCATTTTATCTGTTCAAATGCCAATGTTAATTGCAATCAACATGAAATAGATGATGATTTTTATTTCCAAAATAGTAGTAGTAGTAGTAGTGGTAATACTTTATTGTACACCACACATATACAACGAATAAATACATTACAGAGAAAACTTACTATATACGTATTTACAATAAGGCAGTCTTATCGCTAAAAAGCGATCTCTTCCAGACAACCTTTGGGCTAAGGAGAAACTGGAATTAAGAACAGTAGGAGGTGGTGCGTTTTATGTTACACTTACATTCTAATACCTAAATAAACTAAACTATATTTTGTTAAAATACCACAACAATACATAAAAACTAATAATAAAAAACATACATATTAATAAATAGGTATATATTATATACAAATATATACACATACATATATACATAGATAATAAATAAATAAATACAAAACAAAGAGGAAAAGAAAAACACAGAATAACTATCTGTTGCTAGAATTGGTTATCAATAACCACAAAGTGTTAGGTAATGGTTCTTGACGTCACTTTTGAAACTTTCCAAAATTTGCGCACGTCGAATTTGGAGTGGGAGTTCATTCCATAACCTTATGGCTTGGCTCGTAAAGGAATATTTCATAAATTTTGTTCGAAATGAACATGGTTCTAGAATTAGTTCGCCGGCTGACCGAAGAACTCTATCAGCAGGCTTACTCTTGAATCCAATAACAATTTCGATCCAATCTCAATTTCAATCCAATGCTGACAAATTAGCGTACTCTTGAAAACAATTTTGACAACATTGGATTGAAATCGGAGTTGCGCTCGGATTGGCCAAAAATTTTGTTGTACCACATGAAGTTAGCTGCGTTACTCTTAGCAACAGGCATGTTTTATTTATCGTTAAACCGGTAAAGTCATAATAAACCCTTTGTAACTTTCATAAACAAGCGTTTAAGTAGTAAAAATACTTAATAAATAGTGTAATTCGTCAAACATAACATCTTTTCATACAGTTCTTATAAAAAACGCTATATTTGCGAGTTTTAATTAATTATAAGGTTGTATAGGAGCTTGTCTTTGCCTCATTTTTTTGTTGTCAGAAAAAAATTGTTATCACGACGATCATGAAACAAAGTAAACAAATATCAACTTTCGAAGAACTCTTTTTTAAGTTTAAAGCTGAAGTGCTTTTTAAGTATGTGTACAGTGAATTAATAATAGACCTTTCAATTTGGGTATAACTATAAACAGTTTGAAATAGTTCATTACCGCATGAACACAATTAAGCATCATATGAAACAGACGAAATGGGCACTGTTAGCTAATTAGGAGGAGCAAAATAAATAATAATGGTCAAGGATAGGCTAAAGTAAGTACAACAATGTTTTTTAAAAATTTTATAGGTAGATATGTTTTTTAATTTGGGTACAGAAAAAAAGCAATTTCTGGCCTGTTGATCAACATTAAACTAGGGATTGATAGCAGTCACAGATGGTCAAGTGTTGCTTTTTAAGACTCAACTTACAATTAACCTTTCTCACTAGTTAGTTATTACAAATAACAATGTTGATTCGTTAACTTCTCAATATTGTTGTGTGGCATCTAATAATAATAATAACTATTTTTTACTCACTTTTAAAGACAGACATTTTAATATTATTTTATTTTTCTAGGAATATCTAATGGATAGGCTAGGGTCACGGCACCAAATGGACCAACAGCTGGCTAATTTCATGGAGAAAAGAGACTCTTTATGATGAACTTTATCTTCTAGATATGGCCACATAGAAAGTGGACTTGGTCGAGCCCCTACCTACAGTTTGATAAAAATAAGGAACTTGCAATATGTATGTCTTACACTCAAGTGGTAAAAAGGTAATCCATCATTTTTAATTGCAATAATTTACATAAATTGACGTCATATGTGTTATCTCTTAGTGTAGAGAATATAGATGTTTCAATAAATCTTAAACATCCTTTTAAATGGTTTGTGGTGGATTAAAACTTCTAATACAAATATTCCACCTTAATTTTGTCATTGATTTATAATTAACAACTATTAAACATTACTCTACAGAGATGGGATGTTATCAAATATTTATTTTCATTTCATAATCACAACTTAATTCCATACCACATTCCCCAAGCAACAACACTCTACCAACAAGAAATGATCAATATATGGAACATCCGAAAATAAAGTTATAATCAAATGCAATGTCCAAAATAGCCAGGACAATTGAGGGGTTTAATATTATTGTTTTAAATTTTCCAAACAGAGTACAACAACAATAAAATCCTGTAATTTAAAATAAGACTTTCATTTAATTTTATAAATGTTATTTTAAATTTATTTGTTTTCTTTAAATTACTTTTGTAAAAGAAACTGATTTTTGGTTCACTGAAGATATAATTTTAAGATTTTAATTTCAAAGTGTTATCATTTGATATATGATCAATATGTTTTTGATTACATACATTAAGCTATATTATCAAATTTCAAATATGAAAAATAGATTTAATGTAGATTTAGTACCTATACTATTATTATAGACCTATTACTATTAGAATATATACTAATAGTAATAGGTTGATAATAATATGTTTGCATTATATTAAATAAATGATCAAATTTGTATCAGAATTTTAATAACAAATCCTTTTTAAAAAGCAATGAGTGAATGCAGGAAATAAAGTAAATGGGGCTCTAAACTCTATCGTGAAAAGTCAGAATGTGTAAAAAAAGGCACATATTATGGTTGTTAGTCCCTTTTTAACATATGGAAGTGGAAGTTGGGTGTGGCAGCACGAAAGTAGAATAAACGCAGTAGAAATAATAATAATAATATCCCACAATTATCACACACAACGCCATCTAGTCCCAAGCTAAGCAGAGCTTGTGTTATGGGTACTAGACAACTGATAAACATACTTATATATTTCTAAATACATAAATATTATAGATAAATTACACCCAGACACAGAACAAATGATCGTGCTCATCACACAAACATTTGTCCTGGGTGGGAATCGAACCCACGACCTCCGGCATAGCAGTCAGGGTTACTAACCACTAGACCAACAGGCCAGTCGAGAAATGCAGTCATTAAGGAGTATGGTATTTATGAATGTGAGTGAGAGGGTGAGAAATTGCGTGATAAGAGTGTGGTTTGCAAGATGATGTGACCAGTATTAAGAAAGCAATGCTTCGGTGGTATGATCGTATACAAAAAATTAATGAGGAACAAGTGACAAAGCAAATTTATGTTGCAGAAGTGAGTGGCAGAGTTGGAAAGGGATGTTCTAGGCGAAAGAATACCGACAAAATTGGCGATATATTGAAAATGGGGCAAATTAAGGGTACTAGTATAATGATGTGGAGGAGGCAAGAGGTGTGTCAGGATTGTGCCAAATGGAAGTCTGTAGTCTTTGCCCACCCCTCGAGTGACAGGCATGAGTGTTTATGTTGTGTTGTTATGTGTTATTAAAATTACGTTAGCTATATAATTTTATTTTTAATTCTTATAAAATTATACATTTATTATATTTATATTTCCTTTACGTGTGAAACCCGCCAATAAACCTCTCAGACATGATAAGAGACCTCTGACCAGCAGTGGGATTCTTATGTTGCTAATATTTCTTCTACAAAACAACCACTTTAAAACGAATTAAAAATAAAGGCTGTAACAATATGATGTAAAATATATTCTCTACGGAGGGTCATATTTAAGTTTTTATTCATGCACTATTTTCTCACTAAAGTTCTTAATAATACAATTATTAGCTCCATAATAATCATCACTCATAGAAAAAAAACTTAAGTGCTTAAAACGCGTAATTTGAAGCTCATTTCGTAATTTTTTTAATTGCAATGCACTATTACGGCGTAGAATAATAGACACAAGAGTTAAGCATGTCATTATTTTATCGAAAACAATAAGATAATTGCCGGAAAAAAAAGATTAATATGAACACAATTCCTAAAACGTTACTGTTTTGCTATTGCCTTAATTCAAATTCCAACGCAATATCAAACACAATACGCTGCTGTCAACTAACTGTCAAAAGTGCGTCGGGAGTACCGATTTCGCTCGGACAATTTCAATTCCAATCTTAATTAGTTCACACAATCACCACGCAATATTAAACTAATTTAGCGCTAGAGTCGCTTTCAAGAGTACCAAACGTCATAATTCCAATCCCGATCGATCGGAATTGTTTTCAAGAGTAAGCCTACAGGTCGATCATGACCAAGAAACTTAAAGTTTTCCTTTAAGTAGCTTGGAGACAAAGGATTGAACAACACACAGTACAAAAGAGATACAGTTTGCAGATTCCGGCGAAAGCGAATTGGTAACCACTTGAGCTGTAAACGATATTCGGATACATGATCATATTTGCGCAAACCAAATATGAACCTAATTGCAATATTTTGAATTCGCTCAAGTTTGTTCAGTTGGTCTTCAGTTAAATCGAGATAAC
Source organism: Parnassius smintheus behrii (assembly GCA_036936625.1). NCBI lineage: Eukaryota > Metazoa > Arthropoda > Insecta > Lepidoptera > Papilionidae > Parnassius > Parnassius smintheus. The sequence continues at coordinate 49,513,605 of JAUPFT010000004.1, forward strand.
TTGCGTCCGCATAATCGAGAATAGAGAGAAGTAATACATAGTATCATACACAGTAGTACATAGTTCATCTATACATCAAGGCGACACCGTGAAAAAATGCACCTCTTTTCATCGAATAGTATAGGACTATGACACCACTAACGAAAGTGGGGTTTTGATATAGGTAAATTCATGTCTTTATCTTGAATTTGATTGCTCAAAAAAACGATTGTATAATTTTGCCTCGATCATAATTATTTGCGAAAACACCTCTAAAAATCACTATACTTGAAATTACAACGAAATCATTTGATCTATATGCTTGGGAATCACTCAAATATATTCATGACATCAATATTCATAATTTACTTGTTCATTATTTTGATAACTTAAATTAAAAAAATTTTAAAAAATATTTTAATATTCTGACAATTTCTAAGCGCTTTTAATCGCCGCGGGCGCTACGCAATTTTAGACCTTATGACGGCGCAACATTGCCCCTCCTAAAACATGCGCGCCCCGAGCATTATCGGCCCCATAATAACGTGTTAGTCGATACACATGGACGATCTTAGGAGTAGCTCTTGCACCTACCTGTATCCGGTAGGTTACGTCATTGATACTTGTCACAATCCGGTACGGTCCGTCCTATTTAGATTAAAGCTAAGGAGACTTACCTTTGCTGCGAACTGGATTATGCAACCACACTAGTAAACCTTCTTTGTTGTTTATTTTGCACTCATATCAGGTTTTCATCATTTCAGATATTTGCTGGCCCGATTGTCTGACGTGCTCCTAAATGTCATTCATTTTGTTCCGCAAGTCACTTGTATAATCGGTTATATTGCGTGGAGAATTAGGTTACCAGCTAATACTCCACGCAGTTCCGGTGATCAGGTCTGCAGGCAGCCGTAATTATCTTGGAAAGTTTGCGAAAGCTGGTGCAATCGATATACTTTCTGAACAGCGCTTCGATATGACAATAAAAACGGCTGTATGTGTTTTTCCCAATCTCGTTGCTGATTTTCCACAATTTTACTAGGTACCTGGCCAATGTCTCATTAAATCGTTCTACCATTCCATCAGATTGTGAGTGGTAAGAAGTTGTTCTTATTTTATGAGTACCCATAACTCGAAAAGTTTCCTGAAATATTTGAGACTCAAAATTTCTTCCTTGATCGCTATGAACCTCTAGAGGTACTCCAAAACGACAGAAGACTTCAAGAACTAGTTTATCTGCAATTGGAGAAGCTTCTTGATTTGGAATGGCGAAGACTTCTGACCACTTAGTAAAGTAATTCATCACAACCATGAAATGCTTGTTATCACTTTCACTATCTGGAAAGGGCCCCACAACGTCAAGGGCTATCCTCTTCCATGATGCACCAACATAGTACAATTACAATGCACCTCTACTACGAGTCTGAGATCCCTGCTACTGCTAGGCGGTGCTGTTAGCCGCACTACCCACTCCTGATCGATCACCTTCCCTTTTTACAGTTTGCTTAGGGCCGCTAGATCGAAGAAGGGCCTTTTCCCCAACCGTAGCACCTAAGGCTGTATCCTTTATTACAGTCGCGAACTTTAGCTGTTGAAACCTCCCTGATGCGATGGGAACGTCGATCTTGTAGCACGACTTCCACCTTCAGTACATAAATTAAGGCGTCCTTAAGCGTCTCGTGATGCTCGAGCCTCACAGCAGCTTTGACTTCAAGGTCGTGGATCCCGTCGATGAATGTCTGCACTAGGTTACCTTCAATAAGCGCAGGTACAGACTGGCAGGTAATTGTGGCGCGCAACACTATGTTATAATTTATATTAAACTTCAACTTAATTTTACAATCATTGTAGTTTATACAGAAATATATGTTTTAGTTTTAATTTTTATATTGATAGCTAATCGCTTATTTTTGCTTTGCTTGGTGTATCGTCAATCGCCTTTTTTAAATCGATTTAACATTGTTTCATCTCTAGACGCGCCAAACTGTAAGTTGTCATCATTCGTGATCGTCGTGAACGTTGTCCGTGCCATTCATTTCACGACTGTTCTGAATCGTTCTTACAGTTCTGACTCGCTAACGCGTGCTCTATAACTTGCTTATAAATGCTGTTCGATTCAAACCTCGAGAAAATGAGTGATGTTTATAAATGTTACATGTGTTATAAATCTATGCCTGCTCAGTTCATGTATGATTATTGTTTGAGAGGGTCAGCGTAGCATTTTTACACGGTAGTAAAAAATCCTATATAATGGCTGCAGCGCGAATGGGTTGGCTCGACCCATTTTAGGTCTACGCTCTTTTTGAATACCTGTGTAAAACAATAGCGTAATACTAGTTATATTTTGTATGGTGAGGGTAGACAACCGGAGACACTTTTTACCTAATGAGGCATTCTATATCCGTCCTAAGGGGTGACAACGCATCTGTCTTTAAAGATTAAATATTAAACTTAATCGAGAATAGATGTAGATTTCTATAGGCAACAATATCCACTTACCATCAGGTGGACTGTGTGTCTTCTATTCTATTTAACGTCACTTTTATTCTATCAAAACACCTTAAGAGTGAATATAGAGCTAACAACAATAAAACTTACTAATAGTAACGGTATTTAAAATCTCATAACGAATTCTATTTATAATAATAAAACTGATCTCTTATCGAAGGTTTTAACCATAAAATATGTCATAAAGTCTAATTTGCAGTACAGAAATTTATAATTCCGGCTTCGTGACAATCACAGTGTTTGCAGTTAGGAAACTGTTCACTAATGAGATCCTCTATCTCATTTTCTTTTTATGTTAAGCAACTCTTTGCCAGCTTTTGTCAAGTTTTTATTTCTATTGTAATACAACTGAGTCGTACATTATACATTTTTCTGAGATAAAAGGACTAACCCATAAATTATTCTAGACACATTTTGCTGCTGTTTTAATTTCTGGCAAAGTTATTACGTACGTACTAAACAAGATGTGATAAGCTTGTTCAATTTTTTCATTACTTATTGAAAAAAGACTAAAATTAGCACCAAGACATATACTTACAGGTACTGTCAATATACATCTCCTACTTGTAGATAGGGAAATACAAACGCATCGTCATAAAGTATGACTTTTTGTAGAATAAATGAAGAAATTGGAATCAGATCGACCCCACCTGCTTTCGTAGCGGGGTAAGTCCTTTTCGAAGAACTATATCCATTCATTGCCATCATGGAGCAAAATCTAATCTCTTCTCGAAAACATTTTATAATGCTGGACTCAAACAACTTCGTTGTAAAATTACTTTAAATTTAATTGCTACGCATGTAATATGCGGCTTTGTGAAATAGAGAAAATTAGGAACATGCTGGAAGCATCAGCGATTTTATTTTTTCAATGCTGAACTTAATATAACTAACCTTTTATCTATTCAAATAGATATAATGTTAGTCAGTCCATATGTCCGTTGGTCAAATATAAAAATTACCAAAGATTTATATAATAACTATAAAAGTAAAGTAAAGTTACAGCATATGTATGGCACAGGCCTAATCTCACTTCAGAGAGGGTTTTAGGGCAAGGAAGTGTCCGCCGCGCTGCCCCAATTCGTGTTGTTCATAACAATATTAGCAGGCAAACTTATTTCTGCACCATACGATATAGGAAAGATTAGAAGTATCACCAATGCTGATATAGAGAGATAGGTTTGTTTTAGTTACTTTCATGCATAATTTCATTGGAATATTGCTATGGGAAAATGCGACTGACATTGAAATTTTAAATATTTATCTATCAGTCGTGTTTGTGGCAGTTTATTACTTCAATTGTAAGGAGACCCTTGAATTTTTTTATAAATATTTTTTTACTGATAATGTTTGAAAATTTCAATAAACAACTGTATTAAAATGGTTATTATAATATTAAGGAAAATACATGAATGAAAATAACTGCTGAGAATTAGGTGATGTCTACCATGCTAGCTCTACTAAAACTCATATGAATGATGGTAGTAATTGTGTTGTAATTGTAAAATTTTAAATTTAAAATCAAAAATTACGTGGTATAGCCACGCTACAGCTATATTAGTTGTAGCATGAATAGGTCGGCCCAGTCGGGGTAGGACTACGCTTTCATGGTATACCAGCGTAAAATAGCAGCTTAAGGCTGCTCTGTTTCGTATTGTGAGTGTACAAAATCGAAAACTCTTTTTACTGGAAATGAGGCATTCCATCTTAGTCATCAATGGTGGCAACGTATTTGTAGTTTGATTCTTAACAGAATATATATGAAAATGTCTATGGACCAAAACATCTACTTAGCATCAGATAGAAGTGTGCTCGTTTGCCGTGCTTCCTCAGGGTCTTTGTGTCGTCTTCAGGGATGACAACGCATCTGCATTTTGATTCTTAGGCAAGAATAAATGAAGATGTCTATGAGCCACAGCATTCACTTACCATCAGGTGAACTGTGAAAAAGGTATTTTTAAAACTAGAGTCAAGCAAAAATTTACATTCAATATGTATTGCGTAATAATCAATATTAATTACAAATATTATTCTTTAACATAGGCGTCCCAATAGATTGCCTGTAATATATGGAGGAGTTAAAGGTACACAAATTATTTGAGTAGGTAACATATATGGTGATTAGTTTGATAACAAACGCATATCACATTATTTTTTGATTAATGTATCATAAAAGTTTATCAAAGTCCAGGAGGTATATTCACCGTACACACATTTAGACAACCGTATTTTTTTATTTTCCATTTGTTATTAGAAAGACGCTGCTGCTCATCATCTGATTTGTTTCCTTGTTAGGTCTCTTACGACACCCATTGGCCAAGAGATACTAGATTTTACACCACCACTCGGTCTATTGCGATTCCCTTGGGGCCATTGCATGACTTCAAGAGCTAGTACACGTGTCAAATATTAATAACAATCTCCACTGTATAATATATATATATATATATATATATATATATATATATATATATATATATATATATATATAAAGACGTACATATATATAGATGACGACATATATATATATATAGATGACGCTGCTGCTCATCATCTGATTTGTTTCCTTGTTAGGTCTCTTACGACACCCATTGGCCAAGAGATACTAGATTTTACACCACCACTCGGTCTATTGCGATTCCCTTGGGGCCATTGCATGACTTCAAGAGCTAGTACACGTGTCAAATATTAATAACAATCTCCACTGTATAATATATATATATATATATATATATATATATATATATATATATATCTTAGGTTTTGTATGTAGTTGAGTCGTGTGTAAGGGCCTCGTTCTCACAGACTACCACCGTGACATAGCAGCCTAATGCTGCTGCGTTCCATATGGTGGTGAGCGGCGACCCTTTTACTGGTAACATTCCATATTAGTTCGTAAGAGTTGACAATTACCGCTCCATTTTGATTATGGGCCATTTTATTTATTTAAAATGTATTGTATGCTTGTTTTTCAACCTATATAGATGATATAGAAAATCATATGTAGAAAACAGGTTGAAATGAACATGAAAAAATTGGCAAAATTTTACTGACGTAAAATACAGAAAAACTTTCGATAAATCCAAATGTTACCTTAAGCACTCATCATCATCAACATCATCATTACAGCCCTTCACAAGTCCACTGCTGAATAAAGGCCTCCCTTAAGGAATGCTACAAAGCTTGGTCCTGATCGACCTGCAAGTTATACGTAAATTTTTTAAACTAAAATATTTTAAATACATACAAGTTTTTACAAATAACCTTGTTACTTCTAATTTTCCGATAATTTAATGTCAAACGTCAATAAAAAAAAGTTTGGAAAATCCAAAAGTGCACGACTCATTCGCTTCAAAGATTAAGGCGACATTTGTAACAAAAACCTGTGCTTGCCTGCGTGTTCTCGAAGGTAAGTCATGTTAACTATTCATTTACTACTGGGATTACAAGGAAGTTTATGTCCAGCAATGGGACTACTTCCTTATCTTCACGCACAATCTCTAACGGGGTAGCCAGAGAGAACAGATCGCCAAGTGTCACGATCCTTACATACCTCTTTCGCTTCTTTCAGGTTTATTATTTTCTTCATACATGCACGTCTAGGTATCCGAGTACTCTTGACCTTCCCCTCTTCGAGTAATTTGTTCACATGGTCTTCGAAAGTTAGTCTCGGTCTACCTCGACACCTTTTAATATTTACTTTCGCGCTATATATTTTCTTCACTCATTCGCTCAACGTGCCCAAACCATCGGAGTACGCCCCTATCAATTTTTGTGATAAAGTCATCTTTCAATCCTGCCATATTGCGAATCTCTTCGTTTCGCTTTAGGCCGGCTATGGTAACGCCGCACATTTAACGAAGAGATCGCATCCACTGCATTTAACTTGCTTTTATGCTTCTTCTTGCATACCCAGGTTTCGCTGCCATATAACAAAGTCGGTACCAACACTGCGTTATGTATTGCAAGGCGTGCACTCTTCACAACGCCTTGCTTTTGCAACTGCACTGCACTTTTGACTAACGCATTCAAGGCACCATTGACTTTGTTCCCGGCAGCGACACGCCTGTCCACATCTAAATCACATCTTCCATCCCGGCTGAAAGCACTCCCCAAGTATACAATTTCATTTACCCGTTCTAGACATTTCTGGTTTACCCATATTTCACATTTCGTTCTCTCTTTGTCCTTTCCAAATACCAGAACCTTAGTTTTATTAACATTCAAACGGAGACCTTAAATTTTACATTCCTCTTTCATACACGTGACTAATGCCTGCAGTTCTGCTTCTATGGTGCAATAAGCACTGCATCATCAGCATACAGCAGACAATTTACTTTAATGTCACCCAATTAGCTATTTTTCAGCTTCTGTAAACAGCTGTCGAGATACAGTATGAACAGCCAGGAAGACATGACACAACCCTGTTTTACGCCCGCTTGGACGCTAAACATCGGTAACAGGTCATGCCCTACCCGCACAGAGGCTTTAGAGTCATAGTAAAGTGACTGCACAGCCCTTAACAATCGACCATCCACACCATATTCCGGCAACAGTTCTCACAGGTCTAAATCCGCATTGTGCCTCCCATAATAATCTTTCCGATTTCTCTTGCATCCTACGTGTCAAAACCTTCGAATAAACTTTACTTGCTAAACTGGTCAAGCTGATCGCCCGATAGCACCCGCAGTCAAAATGGGAACCTTTACCTTTATAAAGAGGCACAATGACCGCGGATCGCCAATCATCCCGGACACTTCCCGTCCGCCAGCACAAATTGCACAGCAGATGAAAGCTGTCTCAGACGCGAGGCCCACCGTACTTGACCATTTCAGCAGTAACTCTGCCTAGTCCCGCAGCCTTACCACATTTCAAACTTCGAATCGCACATTCAATCTCGTTCATGCTGATGACCTCAGCGTCATCGAGGTTCGTGTTTGGCGTGCCAGTCACGGTGTCACCCCCGGATCCTTCACCAAGATCATGACACGCATACATTTCTCTATAAAATTCGCTCCATCGCTGCATGACGTCCAATTTTTCTGAGAGGACGTCATTAGTTTTCGAAAGCACTTTGTTCATTCTTAAGGCTGTTGCACCACTCCGGGACTTTCCAACCTCTTTCCAGAAGAATTTGGAGTTTTCCTTAAGGCTGTGCGACAACCTGTCGTCCGCTTCTATTATACACCTTTCATTTACTTCCTCAATCAATGTTTTCGCATGAACTTTCTGCAGCTTATATCTTTCTTTCATCTTCTGTCTCATATGCTTATCGTTACTAGAGGCCAAGTAGTCTAATCATGCTTTTTTCTTCTTCTTTGCAGCTTCTCTCACTTCATCATTCCACCATGGATCTCTTCTTTTACTACTACCTCTTTTTGTCGTTCCACATACTTCTTCCGCTGCACTTAACATTCCGTCCCTAAGGTTCTACCATGTTCTTTCCACACATTCTTTTCTGCCATCGATGGTGTCAAGCATTTTGGCTACCCTCGTGTGATATTTATCCTTAGTATCCGCTTCCTGAAGCTTCCAGTTTCGGATGCGACAGACCAACTGTGGTTCTGTTACTGCCGTCCGGTAGCACCAACCCGCGAAAAAACCCCTAAATCTAGTAATTACTAGATTGTTATCCGTTCCCAGGTCAGCACCCCTGAACACTCGCGTATCCATCACCTGTTTCGCAGTCGGTCATCCACCAGGAACAAATCAATCATACTTCTCTCATTCTTTCTTTCTCTAGTGTACATATGAATTTTCCTGTGATTAAACATAGTGTTTGTCACAAGAAGACCCTTTTCCTTGCATACAGCCAGTATAAGCTTGCCAGCATCATTAACCCTTTTATCGCCAAACTTTGCAAGCACCGACTCGTACCCTGGTCGAGCCATACCTACCCATCCATTCAAATCACCACATACAACAGTTCTTTCGTTTCCCTTAACCAAATCTAGAACTTTTCTTACATTCTCCCAAAACTCCTCCAGCTCAGCCCTGGACGACGAAGCTGACGCATAAACAGCCAAAAGGAATAACTTCGTCAGTCCCAGCTTAAAGCGAACCCAGAGAAGTCTTGAGTTCACAACCTTATATTCAGTCATAAGATCGACCAACCGGGACGACAACAGCACCCCCACTCCCTGGCAAGCGTTCTCGCTTTCCGGGACTCCGGACCATATAGTTAACGTCCCGCCAGGGAGCTCTTCAGTACCACTGCCTTTCCGTTTGGTCTCCGACATACACACGACATCTAATTCTCTTTCTTTCATTATTTCGATCAACTCATTCGTCTTATCTCTCATGCCCCCTCTAACATTCCACGTGCCAACTCTGCCCTACGTCCTCCACCTTCCGCCGTGTCAGGTTCACACGTATAGTATTCAATGAATGGGTCCCTAGATGGTTTATATTCACAATTGGACTCGGTAGATGGCACTTTTGTTGAGATACAAAAATCATCCGTGCGAAGCCAGGGCGGGTCGCTAGTCATATTATATTTTGATATTACACACTGTATAAAGCGGAATCCGGAAATATTTTTGGAACATTTCAAAATAAACGATATTGAGATATGAAGAAATTGAGTGTTTTGTACAGATTTCTTTTACTAATTCGTGTGTTTGTACAATAATACAAAAAAAACAAAATAGTTAAAGAAATATTACAGTTGCCTTCACACACAGTCTTATCATAAAAATGTGGTATGCAAGATGATGTTGTGACCAGGGTTAAGAAAGGAATGCTTCGGTGGTTTGGTCATGTAGGATGAATGAATAAGATAAGAGTGACAAAGCAAATTTATATGGCAGATGTGAACGGCAGAGTCGGTAAGGGACGCCCTAGAAAAAAGTTTATCGACCAAATTGGCGATATTTTGAAAATGTGACACATTAGAAGTACCCTTAACCGACGAGCATGTATGCGTAGATATATGAATGTAAAGGAGGCGAGAGGTATGTCAGGATCGTGCCAAATGGAAGTTCCTCATCGGTTGTCAGTTCTTCGAGCTATATGGTCGGCTCATCGCCACTTCAGCTTATTAACCAGTTGGGCTATGTCGTTTAAGCTGGTTCTGCTGCGGATATCCTCGTTTTTAAATCTATTACGCAGAGAAACTTCGAAAATAGCCCTCTCCAAAGCTCGCTGAGCGATCCAGAGCTTCCTCATATGGTCAGCAGTGAAGGACTACGTCTCAGATCCATAGGTCATCACTGGTAACACGCACTAGTTGTACAATCTAGTTTTCAAGTTTTGAGGTATGCCTGACGAGAAGAAGTGTCGTAATCTCCCCAACGCTGCCCAGCCGAGGTGAATCCGTCGATTGACCTCTCGTCGAAGTTGGACTTATCTAGTTGGATTATTTTTCCCAGGTAAACAACTGGCCATAAACTTCAAGCTTAGTGCTCCCAACAACTATCGGCATATGTGTGGCATGGGCATTTGATTTTTGTTTTATTCGCGTTCATCTTAAGACCCATCCGTTGAGAGAAACTACTGAGATTATTGAGCATAGTGTTTAGGTCCACCAGCAAATTGTCATTGATGTTAATACTGTATCATTTTCAGACCAATAGCTTGAAAACGTCTGCAGCGGTGAAGAGTTTCGGGGATATTACGTCACCCTGTCTTACACCTCTCTGCAATCGGATAGGTTTCGTTCTCTGGTTCTGCACTAGGATAGCCATCATAGCCCTTCTGTGCAATCACTTCAGCACTTCGTTACACCGACAGTGAACTGGACGCCGCTGAAAGGACGCAGTACCGCCCAAATTTCGACGGGATCAAAGCTTTCTCTCAGATTGTACTTTTACGTTTTCTGTACTAATTTCCGAACGATATGTATGTGGTCTACGGAACTAAAGCCTTTTGTGAGGCTGGAGGTTGTTGAATCTACTTGCGAGACGGTTGGTAATGACTCCCGAAAATAGCATGTAGGCGTGGCTCAGAAGGTAAATCAGTCTATAGTCCAAGAGAGTGTTGTCGCCTTTCTTGAAGAACAAGACTACCGCGCTTCTGCTCCACGCATCCGGAGTAATTCCACCATGGAGGACGGAATTAAAGTGTTTCTGAAGGACTTCAAGTACTAGTTATCCACCCACTTTCAAAAGCTGTGCTGTAATTTCATCCTCGCCCAGGGCTTTGCCGATTTTATGGTAATGGGAAGCCATTCTAATCTCGCTCAGACTGACGTCCGAGATATCATTAGAATAATGTTGGATAAAACTTGCTCTTGGATCTACTTGCACATGGTTCCAACGATGACGTGTACAGCTATGCGTAGAATTTCTTAATCTCACTCAAAATCTCAGGTGTCCCAGAACTGACGCTGCCAGATTCGGTTTTCAGCTTAGACAGTTGACTTTTTTCTGGCAGACAGATTTGGAGCCTTGGTTCCGCTCAAAAGCTTTTTCAATACGAGCTGTATTGAAGAGAGTAAGCCAAGCACATGCATTTGGAGATCTATCTGTTCAGTTGCCTATATGCTGTCGTATCAGCTGAAAACTGCAGCTTTATTACCCGTCCAACAACCATGGGATTGAGAGTGTGATCATAGAGTTTTAGCGACCGCATGTATAGTTTTCACGCACTTGTCCTTCATATCGTCCACTTTATTGCAGTCTTCTAGGCACTGAAAACGATTTTGTAGCTCGAGCTGAATTTTTTTTGGGGCCTTGGATTAGAGCACAAGAGGGACGGAGCGTTGACTTCATTATATGTGACCTCTCCAGCTTAACGCCTAGGTTCAGTGTGCCTTTCACCATCGGTGATCGCTGCCAGTTTTCTCCTCTGCGATCACTGGGATGTCGCTGAACAGTTGCCATCTAATCGTTATAATAAATTCAACCTCTTTTTTGCCAAACTGTCGGGCCTCGACTAAGTCCATTTTCTGTAGGGCCGCTTCTGGAACAAAGAGTTCATCAAAAGAGTCCCCCCTTTTCAATAGTCAGTCAGTTACTGGCCCTGAATTCCGTTTCCCTATCCTGAATTTGATTCATTAATTCATTTATGTTTTTCTTTCATTTCTGCTTTGGAGATAGAAACAACGAGTGCTTTACAGCACCCATAGTCCCTTGATTTTATTTGACGTTTTTATACCATATATATCCCAAACTATAACATCTTCAGCTTTTAATATTTTTTTTAATCCTGTTTGGGGCCTATAAATATAATAAAATTTAATAAAATAATAATGTCTCTGGAATTGCTTTGTGAACATATGAAAAATGAGGCATTGGCTTTGCTGCTTGCCTTCTAATTCGTCCAATTAATATAGTGACCAGTAATTCCGCAATAAAATAATGAGTTAGTCTATATACACATATATGAAAACACCGTGATGAGTGGTTGTTCTTTTCGCCACACAGCATTTATCATCATCATATTCATCATCATTTATCATATTATTTTTCTCTTCTATTGATTAAGGAGGTTTTGAAGCCGCGTTATTAAAGTATATCAAATGTTCGTCAATCCGAAGAGTTTGGAGATTCGGTTAGTGTTTTGCTTGTTATCACTTTCATGAGATATTCGTCACGTTACGTCAACAGGCAACGAGCATTGTATTTAATATTATATTCCAATTACCGCATCATATCTTATTCTCCCGCATATATTACTTAAACTTACAGTCCATTTGCTCTCTTTTACAATCAAGTCCAGTTTGTGCAGTTTGACCTTACAGTGTCTTGAACTCAAGCGGTAAGCTTGGGTTTGGATTCAATTATATTAGTTTTGGGATTCTAAGAAAATTAGAAATATGTTATTTTATTCTACAGGGGCAAATTAAACAGTCATTAAACCAAATGTTTCATCTGTTCTACAAACTCTAGACAGCGGAAAAACTTTTCGTCATTTTTAACACATATTAATCCTTTTTCATCTCTTCTTTACATATTTTTTTCTTTTTGCTGATCTTTAAAGCTATGTTAGAATTTTAATTTTTGTTTTGATGTGCATTATTACAGAATGTTTGTGTAGGATAAGCACAGTGAGAATTTGTCTTTCTTCAATTTGTAAAAAGCTTTATTTAACCATTCTAAAAAAAAACGTTCACACACTTTACTCGCTTAGCAGCAGGTTTGTCTTCGTAGAATACTATAACACACAATAGACTGGCTGTCAACCCTACTTTGTAGGAGGATTGGTGTCTCCGGAAACATACATATAAGCAATTACGTCGTATTATCAGTTATCACTACTACAAACACATTTTAGACTTTTGATTAATGTTTTTGACACACAAATGTTTCTTTATTTTTGTTTCTAATATTCACAAAATATAAATAGTTTCAATTTACTGGTTTTAGAATATATCTCCTTTATTTAAATTCCATTTCACGCTGTTCTTTTGACTCGCAATTATTGCACAATTTGCTATTTTTTAAATAATTTGCATGCCGTTTTTAAATAATTTGCAAGCAGCAACGCTTGACACAAAACTTGGAAACGATCGATTGTGTTGACATGTATACGTGTGAATTGACATGCTAGTGGCTACACGAGCTCCGCCCACTCCGCCGTTCTAATATGTATGTATTATAGTACTCTATGTTTGCCTTCATTCGTACTATTATCATTATAATTACACCTATAAAAGTCCACAGCTAAACACAGGCCTCCTCCATAGATTCCTTCATAAAAGGGATTGAATACCAGCGTAAAATAGTAGGTTAATGCTACTGTGTTATGTATGGTGAGTGTAGAGAACCGGAGACCCATTTTACTGGAAACGAGACATTCCATCATAGTCCTCACGGGTGACAACGTATCTGCAATTCGATTCGTAATGGAGGATAAATGTAGATGTCTATGGGTCACAGCAACCACTTACCATTAGGTGGATGGTGTGCTCGTTTGTCACCCTATCCTATAAATAAGAGGGATACGGCTTAGCAGCTAGGGTAAGCTAGGCTAGGCATCAACCTCAGTTTATTATAATTTTGAATGGTTATTAGAAAGACGCTTTACGACACCGACGGGACGATATGAGCTGGTGGATATTCTTACATCACTACTACACGGTTATTTCGTACACCACTCTTTATTATTTATTTTGTTCATTTTACTATATATCTCAATAGTGTGAATCTTTTGTGGGATATGATTTTATATTGATACAAACTACATCCTTGACCTAATAGATAAAGAACTGCTCTTTTAACATATTCACCTTTCAGATCTCTAAAATAAAATGCGATTAATTACTTTTTTACTAGTGTTATAAAAATTAATACTCAGTATCTGTTGTTTTCTAGCTAGGTTTAAAGATCTTTTATGTTTTTCATAATAAATATTTTGGTTTTACCTCTTTCAATTTTATCAAAATATAGATATAATCAATATTTGCTGATCATTAATAGTTGCCGAATAGCTAAGTATCGACATTTATCTCCGCAACCAGGTTTTAGTTCCCTAACTCAGCGCTATACACAAACGTTTCGAAATATCCTTACGCTGAACCATTTCGATTGCATATTGCAGAAGTGGAACTATTGTATTTAGTTATCAAACGCTAAATTTAACTAGTTTGAATAATTCATATGATAGAGCATACTTAGGAAATTTATATAGAACATAAGTCCAAACCTCAAATTTGAATATGTTCCAGTAAATTTTTTGTTCGATGTATAGTATAAAAATAGGTACTACGTTAGGTAAATACATTCATTTTTTCCAATCAATATTGAACTAACCCATTGTTAATTGTTGGTGTTGTTTTTTCTTTAATTATATATTACTCATCTTTCATCAGTATAGAGTATGTACGTTTCTGTTACCATAGTTCCCTATGACATTATTTTAATCATAGATGTAGAACTTACATTTACTTTCAATGTTTTTGTTGAAGCCGAGAACAGTTAGTTATTTTTGTTCAATTGTTCCAGAAGACTAGGTGATTGCCATGTTAAAAGAAATAAATATTTTCAAAGTGTTGCAACGTTTTTTAATAATAGGGAATTTTTTATGTATATGGAGAAATTTATCGTTTAGTAGTCAGAAAATGAGACGTTTAATGTACTTAACAATAACAATTGAGATATTTTTATGTCTTTGTAACTGCTTCTTTTGTATTTATTTTTCTATATTTGTCCATATCCATGATGGTTTATGGTTTTACATTGCTTTTGGAAATTCGATGATTTACGTAATACTATCTTTGTGCTACTCCAACCATTTCAAAAAACTTTTGATTTGTTTCAACAGTAATAATTGTTTACTTACTAGGGATAATTTATATTTAGAAGACTACAAAAGGAAGAACAAATTGATTATTTTTATTCTTGTTTCTTTTATTATTATGAGAATTGGATTTTTATTCAGTGAATCCAAATACAAATCCCTTGAAAATCAAGAGCTCAACTTTTTAATTCCTTTGATTTTAAGGATAAATGCTACGGTATTTGAAATTCGGTTTGTGTACGAATATTTAACGTTATGTAATTTATTATATATAATATCGGAACAACTGGAGTGCATCGTAAGATGTTTAATAAGAGAAAAAACCTTTGTTTCCATTATATTTGAACAATTGAATACCAACGATAGCAAAATATCTGAAGAACTAAACAAACAAAAAATTTATGATATCAGGCAGTGGTCCCTCGCTTACACGTACCTTGCAGAGGGTGCAAATTATTTTAATAAAATGTTTGGTGTACAGGTACCAACTTTGCTAGTAAATGCTAAAATATGGGTTTAATTAGCTTTTGATTTTATAATTTGTTTTCATGATTGTAGATAACATTGATGCTGGTTTCTTCAATTGTGTATTCAAGCATAGTTTTGTATACCGTAACATCTTTAAGCGTACATGTAAGTTATTTTAAAAATTAAGTGCTAATATATATATATACTTTTAGCTTTTTTCTCAGTTTTAATATAATTTAAACCTAATGATGGTAAAATCTTTAATATTAAGTGTGTTTTAAAAAATATTATTAAATTGCTCAGCAAGTTTATAAGTTCGATGCTTAAAGCCGCGTTGACATGATTAGAGTCCAAATAGCCGCGTTCAAGTCAGCTTCACAAAAGTGTAGCCGGATAATTGTTTACACTCATCGTTATACGTTGCAGAGATACACCCGTTGAAGTTGTTTTAGTCATATTAATAAAAAAAATTGGAAAACCTGCAAAATAATTCATGTAAGAGAAAAATGAGATGGGGACGTTTCCATACATTCTTGGCCCCGGTGTTAACAAGATAAAAGTTAAATCATTTGAAAGCTTACATATAAACAATTCATACCTGAATTTCTAGCAAGATTTGGTAATATAGGAGCTAAGTTATCGAAGATTAAATAAAAGTTAGGTTATGTACTATCTACAGTATAACAGTTGATTTTTAATTATTAGCTAATGTAAATATTTACTTGCTTGCATATTATTCACATGTCAAAAGTGGTAGAAGATTCGAAAAAACTAATATATTTATAAACTCACATACCTACTATACTACTATAAATATAATAGACTAACTAAATACTATAAATATAACCCAAAATGGAGCTTAACGGATACTTGCTTCACTTGTAGTGGGAAGCTCAAATAAAAACATTATTTCTTTTTTTATAAACTGTCCCATTGCTGGACGCAAGATTTCTTGTCATCCCAGTAGTAAATGAATAGTCAACCAAGCTGACATCACTTTCCTTAGAGAACAACAAGCAGGTTTATTCTTTTTTTTTTATAGGATAGGGTGACAAACGAGCACACAGTCCACCTGATGGTAAGTGGTTACTGTGGCCCATAGACATCTACATCTATCCTCGATTACGAATCAAAATGCAGATACGTTGTCACCCGTGAGGACTAAGATGGAATGCCTCGTTTCCAGTAAAAAGGGTCTCCGGTTCTCTACACTCACCATACGAAATACAGCAGCATTAAGCTACTATTTCACGCTGGTATTCTGTGAGAGCGTGGTCCTTCCCCGGTCGAGCCGACCCATTCGTGCTACAACTATACTACTAATATAACTGTAGCATGGCTCTACCACGTAGATTCTCACAAATGTCGACTTAATCTTTAACGCAAGTGATTATCAATTTGTATTACAATATATGTATAAACATATTTATACACGTAAAATTGCCGTGCCGATTAAATGTTTTTGAACTGAGGTTTTGAAGTGTTTACGTTCAAGTTTTAAAATGAGAAGAGTCCAAAGAAAAGACGCTTCTTAGAGACATTTAGTATAGATAGCGTTCAGAAATGAGAATTGTATTAGTTGATACTTTATGTTAATCGATTGATTGACATAAAATATTTATTTTAATTTTTCTCCAGCATATATATATATATATATATATATATATATATATATATATATATATATATATATATATATATATATATATATATATATTGATTCGAAATGGATTCATAAATCATTTAAAGTAACTAAAATAATTAAATCAAACCTATTTTATTTTATTTTAAAAAATCCTCTAGATTTTTATTTCATTTTTTTAAGATCTGAATGAAGATAAAGTGATCTAATCGATAGTGTAAATAATTTCTTATTTTAATATTTTTTGTTATTTAGATTGTAAAATGAGCTGGTTTTTTTTATGATTACGTTATTAAAATATAGGCATTTTTTTAAGTTTATATCAACCTGTTAACTTCAGGCCCAAAAATTCCATTCTCCTTTACAATACACATAAGCCTCTTTTTCTTATAATATCATTGAGTAATACGAACATAATACGTTTGTCATGAATGCCAAACGCCAGACCATTGCACTCTCGCCACTCAATTTTTATAATAAGTGTTTCTATTTATGCTTTGTTTTTATTTACAGGACTTACTTACGACAAAGCGAGTGATGAAAGCTATAGTAACAGTGACTTTACTCTTGTTATGTATTTTAATTTTGTCTAGCGCTGCTCAGAGGGTTCATAATAACGTTGCAAATCTAAAGCGTCGTCTTGGAAAACTCTTAATTCAGTCGATTACAAGTATGCATTATAAGATCTAAATATTTTTAATCAAAATGTATACTAGAATAAATTTACTTCGTTTAATCACGATATTGATTTTATCTTTTTCTCACTATTTACATATTTCTTCAGTTTTTTTTTTAATTTTATATTTGTATTTCTACGTTGTTGACTTGGGTATAGTATAGGCTTTCCTTCGTTAATGGATCATTAGAGCCTAATCAGTTAGTACGCAGAATGCTTACTAACTGATTAGGCCTTATATAAGTCAAATTGGAGATAAAGTTAAAAAATAATGACGCTCAAACTGAATTCGACCACAAGTCACGTCTCAACGTCACAGACAAGTCTCAACAAAGGTTATCAATCTGCGCTGGACAGGGTTGTAGTGCATGAGTGTTTGTGGAAGCACAGATGAGCTCTCTATTTCTTTACGCTCACTATCGGATTGGACAGCAACTTGACAAAATTAAAGAGAGATCAAAGTACAGAAACAATAGTATTACGTGCTTTTGGGTACGCGAGTGAAACCCCGGTCACTTTCTGACTCAAAGCTGCTACTAAGAATTTTTTGACAGGAACGCCCAAGAACTGTTACTGGTCCGACCCGGAATTCGAACTCGGGAGCACATGATGCAATCGCGCTGATAACCAATAGACCAACGGAGCATTATAAAAATAGATTCATTAACAGATGTTGAAAGCCTTTCCAACCATTTAAAAACAGTTGAAGTTCACCTGTAAGTAAGATACGCCTGCAAGTAACTTTAAATGAAATAGAGTGTAAAAATGTTATCATCTCTAAAGACTAAGTTGGAATGACTTAGTGTAAATAAATAGGCTCCCCATAATCTTAAACCGTAGCACATAAACGGATTTACTTTGGCTTGGCGTCGGAATAGATTAGAGGATGGTACATATCTAGACTGAATCTTATAAAGAATAACACACAGATAAGAAAACATAAAAGTGTTGCAAGTAAATAAGTAGTGACCTTAATGATTTCTCAAAAATAAGTAAAAGTAGTTAATTAAACATGATAAAATCCGTAAATTTAGTTTTATTTAATAAGTAGTGACCTTATTCATTTTCAAAACAATACTAAACACTTCATTGCTCAAAACCTAATTTTCATGAATTTAATTATGATCTACGTCTGATAAAAGTTTTACAACTAGCGCAATGGATGTTTGTTTTAGAGTGAGCTACTATAATTCAGATGAATTGTACAAAAGAGCTGTGTCTGCTCAGATGATTAGCGATCGCTGTAAATTTCACAAAAAAAACAACTTAAACTATTTTAAATACATTTTAACTTCTAAATTATATGTGGTTTTATTCTATACTTCTGCATTGGCCAGGTAGTAAGATATTGTCAAACACCCTTCTACCGATGCGCATGACAGTTAGATGTAATAAAACCACATACAATTTCAAATATAATTTATTTTAATTTAATTTAATTTTTACCGTCTAGATAAAGTATCCTGTGTGGTAACTTAATTACGTATCGAGACGACAGGCTTCGGTAATATTTTACAGTTTGTATAAAAATAAAAATACTTTTGGTAAAACTAAATGTGCATGACTTAAGCGCTCGTGTTATACGTCAATTTTATAAAGTATTTTAAATACACACAAGTTTTCACAAATAACCTTGTTTTCAGATAATTATATGTCAAACATCAATAAAAAAAGTTTTGAAAATCCAAAAGTGCAAGACTCATAATGATCGTGAAAATATGTATAAAATATTCTCTATCGATTTTTTTTTAAATTTTACTATGTTATTACTATTGAAATTCAAAAAAAATTCGCGGTGAGCAAAGTGTATCTCTATTTAGTAAAATTATTAATTATAATAATATTACAAGGATACGCCAACACCGAAAACTTCAGATTTTCTCAGTCGAAATAAATTAATTATAACTATACAAAATAAAATTAAACATCCATTTACATTCCATGGCTTCCCACATGATGGATGATAGATTGAGTTGAACAATCGATATTTGCAAAAGATATCGTGTTAACCCCTCCATGATAAATCTACACCATAAGCCAACAAAACCACTTTTTAATGTAAAAATACCGATTAATCGATTTAAAAATAATAACAGTAAGTTCAACAATCATTTATCTTTTTGGCAAGGTGATTTTTATATAATTTATACGTTCAATATATTTATTAGATACGATTTCATGCGACAAAGAACACTACAAATGCGTCGATTTGTAGCGTTCTATCTTTGAAGTTAGCTAAAGGTGGCACTGGACTCTCCTAGTCACCGGTACAGAATGTAGTAAAAATTTAAATAACTTCTCTCATGCATCAATTGCCTGATGGGACTAAATGACGTTATTCCCACTTCAACTCAATTTTAAAGCATTTATAAAATGGAATACACAAAACACTATTGTAGATAAACATTCAATAGCTATTTATTTTCTTTTCAGATGAAAGCTGCTACCATGCTACAAAAGACCTATTCCGTCTTGTTTCCAATCGTCAAATTAAAATTCAAGCATTCGGTTCAGTTGCCGTAGATATGAGCTTACCTCCAACATGTATTATTATGTTTACTTCGTACACTGTTATCGCTTTACAATTTAATAACGTAGTATAAAGGTGGAAACATGCTTTTAAAGGACGTATGAACGTCAACGAATGACATAATTTGTTCAAGCTACATTTACGTGTTTGACTTTACAATGTACTGTGTGTTTTACTTTGTATAATTTAATGTATTTGGACTCAAATCTATAATAAATACTAGCTTTCTACACTCCTTCTTTATATAAACTTTAACTGTGCCAAATCTCAAGCTACTCACTCAGTGCGTTCAATATGCTTAAAATGTTTACTCTTTACATATTATTATATATGTAAGCATTGTGTAACACACTTTCTTCATTTTGGAAAAGTAATAACTTTAAATAAATAATGTTGGACTAAAAATTAAGAGTCCTAAAATAATTTCGTTATAAAATATAATTTAATAAACTGTTTATTTCCTTAAAATTTAGTATTCAATGGGATTGCTCTATGTTATTTATCAAAACATATTTTAAATAAACGATGTCCTCAAGTAACAAAAATGCTTTTTCTCTTTTGGTGTGTAAAATATCTTGTTTAATTCCTAGTTATAAAAATTTTATCATTTCGATCTTTTTATCTGCATCATAGACTTCACATATTTAGCAATGATTATGAAGCACCGCAAAAAATCAACTTATTTTTAATTAACAACGTTTCGGGGGCTTCAAACAATTCACTGATTTTGGATTTGTTTGAGTTCTGTTGTTACGTCTGTACGTGTTTTTTTATGGAATAAGGGTGGTTTTTTTATAGAATAAGGGTGTCAAACGGGTAAAGGCGCCTTCGGTTCTTTACACGCATCATACAAAACACAGCAGCATAAAGCTATTATATTAGCTGCAGCGTGATTCTTCCATGTATACAGCACACGTTTGTTGACACATTTAAATGTTTGACATCCTGATGTCTGCCGGCTGTGTGGTACAATCTGCTAGGGATTCTAAAATTTGAAAATTAACTAAATCCGAATCAAAGCATTCCACTTCAAGACTTTATAATGACATAAGTTTGTTTTGCTTAGGTCAGACCAATAATGAAAACAAATTTATAAATTCATTTAGCTGGTACATTGTACAATGAAAACAAATTTATAAATTCATTTAGCTGGTACATTGTACAATGTACCAGCTTAATGTATTTATAAATTTGAATTTAGAATTCCTAACCAAAGAGGAGGTATTTCAAATCAAAATGGTCAGTACGACAAAACGCTTATTTCATATGTAAGGACCCAATATATAAACTTTGGCCCTCAGCATATTTAAGATACACAAAAACAAAAATTATTTTATAAAGAAGTGTGATTGATGATGATTGAGAATGGTGTAAAAAATTTACTTTCAATAAGAAATACATGTAAACCATATTAAATAAAAATGATTCTCAAAATTATAAAATTTTGTTAAAAAGCTGGAGTACCTTTTCAACAGCTGTATAAGATTTATTTCTTCCAAAATCTTACTAACCCTTTTTTCTATACTAAGCGAATCGAGCTCTCCTTCCTATCGTAAAGATAGCTTTTTTTATTTAACTTAAGCCTTTTTAACATTTTAAAAATGTTAGTAAAATGAGAGAGAAAAAAATGAGATTCGTATTTTATTTAAATGGAAATAACGTTAATTGAACTATTGCCAAGCTGCGAAATATCCCATTAATATTAATAACTTTCGTACCCAACATTACCTTTAATAATCAAGTTGAATGAATAAAATAAGAAGATGACTATTAAGATATCAATAAAATTAATGTCAAATATTGACCTAATAAAAACAGAAAAATACAGTAGCCGATTAGAATGATACATAGTCAGTTATCTAATTCAAGAGAGTCAAATTACATATCGATGTCAGTATGTTCGTCTAAATAGCTTGGATTCTAGTGACTACTATACTACGTCAGGAGTGAATCAGGGTAATACGTTAGGACCAACCCCTTTCTTAATATTAATCAATGACGTGTTTAGAGTGGTTTCTATTTCTGAATGACCTGAATTTAAGCCTGGGCATTTCACTGATATTATAGAGAGATATTGATGCTGTGACCCATTGTATAAAAGACAACTTTATAATAACACGAAATGCAAAATTGTGCATTTTACGCGCCTAATTCCGACCGATATTATAAATATATCTGACACTCCCATGGAAAGAGAATTATTTAAATAAATTAGCATGAAAAGATAAACAACGGAGAGGTTTTGGCGTGAAATCGATTACTGCAATTTTTTCTAACTGCTTAGTTGCGGTGTAAATAGATCCACTACTAGATATAGTCACCCTGTGTGTCGTAGAAGCGTTAGAGGAAAAGGAACCAGGAGCGTCTCTCTAATAACACCTAAAGAATTTAAAAGGTGTGGTTGCCAACCCGCATGTCATGCTTGACAACCATGAAAAATATCTCTATATTTAACAGTAGACTTTTTATGGCTGTAACGATAACAGTTACGATATGTTTTCGCTCCTAAGGACTGATGGAAGGTGAGGACTGGCTACTTTACCCTTCAAACAGAAACACAGCAGGGGATGCACTAAAGTTTAGCGATTCTGATGATGAAAAAAGGCTCTTCCACCTAGTATTTTACTATATACTATTATAATAATTGTACTTAAAACGAAGGAATTACTAGAAAAATATTCTACAAAAACAAAATATTACTTTGACATCACCAATGTAGATCGATCTCCTACGATCAGATTTACCAATTATGTCTAACGGTGTTTTTCTATCGTTATAGCTCGAGGCGTCTGCCGCGTCAAATTGCAATTAGATTCATTTCTCTGCGTAATTTTATATTGTTTTGTACATAGAATACTATAGTACCTAATAGAATGGCTGTCAACCTTATTTTGTTCGAGTACCGTCGTTGCCGGGAGCACACGTACATGCAATTACTTAGTACTACAAACTACAAACCCGATACGCTGTGTTGACAGACTGAGCGAATTTACATATATTAGACTTATGATTTGTGTTCAAGATCATCATTAAAAATGAATCGTTTAAATTTTAATACATATTTATTTGTAAATAGTGTGTAAACTGTTTACAAATAATTGGCATGCAGCGATACTTACATCGAAAATTGGAAATGATTGTAACGTCAAAATAGATGTGTTGACATTTATAGATGTGAATTGATATGTTAATGACATATTATAGTGGCTACACGGGCTCTGCCCACTCCCTCGTTCTATTATGAATGTATCATAGTATTCTATGGTTTTGTAGTTTACTAGCTACGCCCAACTTGTGTTGCAATGCTAGTATTCCGATATATGGTATAAGAACGCATAGAACTTACTCTAATGTCGAATACCTATCTACCTAGCAGTGGTGAATTTTATGTCTGGTGAAAACTTAGACGGAGTGATGAGTTGATATTTGCTGGCGTTGCAGTGTATGATGTGCACAATGAGCACTGGTGGAGTTCCAAAACCCACAAAAATAAATAACAAGCTCATTAAGTCCGTTTCTGTTTCATTCGTTCAATATGGATCAAAGGTCGATTGACGGAAGTAACGTATCTGCAAATGATACGTTCCGTCATCGACACATTGTTGCAAACAGCGAGACGGATGTCCAGCTTATCACAAACGATCTGTGCGCGCTTATCTGGACAGCCAATTCGGTAATAGGTGGATAGGCCACGGTTAACTTGTGAATTGGCCGACGAAATTACCAGACCTATCACCCTAGACTTTTATTTGTGGGCCGAACTAAAACGATAAATGTACATAGGTGTTAGTTAAAGTTTCACAAACAATTTACAAAGACGTGCTAGTTTGTGTTTAGAAATAAACGGTACCTAAAAATTATGAACAATTACTACAAAATCGGTAAAACGGAAAATTTTTGTACATAACAATAATAAAGCATAAATTTGTAAATATCAGTCAGTGTTATTTGAAAATAAGTTGATTTCGATCATTTAAATACGCCTAAGATGATGCAGTATACAGTAGGCATAAAAACTATTATTAGAAACTGTTTATGAATTCAATATAAATCAAGATAAAATTTAACATGTACTCTCTACTCAACTACAGCATATCAGACGGCCCTAAGCTCGTAAAACTATTATGGAAAGACCGAAATAACAAAAATAATAATCTGAAATGAAAGATTTTCGGTTCCGACGGGGTTGGTTCGGCTGCATTCAGTCGGTACGAATATACTTCGTAGCCAAATAAAAAATATGACCTATTAATAAACGCCTAGTCTTAATGCACATCATGTTATGTATCGGCATTTTGCGTTCTGCAATGCGGCTGATAATGCTGAATTTTAAGTGCTATATATTACAAAATGAACAAATGCAGCGGTTTTTCTTTAATACCGCCACACTCAATAGCGCTTTTGCATTGTGGCTAGAAATTCTGGCGTAAAGAAATTGGACCTCACTAGTCATTCTGTAATCAGGCTAGATATCGTCTACCGTTTTAGTCAACTTATTGTAACGTTATTACAGCTGAACGTCATGATCTGCATTCGCAATAAACGGCGCCAGCGGTATCAAAAATCACTTATATTATATTTATATTGTAGCTAAGTATTTTTTTAATACGCCTGATTCTAAATGTTAGCTGCAACTATGTATCGGCCACCCCACTACACCGTCGATCACCACCAGGCGGTCGACTTGTATGGCAACGATGGATGCCTAACGAAGGAAATGTGCATACGTCTCGCTCGCGCTTTCATCTTCCATTCACTAACGATCGTAGCCTATACCGTTCATAATAATATCATTTATTTTTAGCTATACTTAAATACCGTAGGATGAATAGTTTTTATGTATTTGGTTGGATATTCAGAAATTTTAATTATCGGTTATATTTTACAAATACTTTCGATAATAGCTTATATTCTACTTACACAAAACACTAAATTATTTTCCAGACGTTAAAAAATTCACCCAGTGTACTTAGACACATTAAAATATAATATTTTACGACAGTCGACAGAAAAGAGTTCCTTCCTGGTGCAATTTCGACTGATGCATTACGAAGTGATTTCGAAAAATTATTAACCGATTACAATTGATGTATCGTGCAATTCTACCTAGGAGCGAAGGTATAATATCGGTCATGGGTCGCGTTCGAGGAATTGTACTATTATATTGTCATATACAACGTATAATGTCTCGTCTTACAAGTCGAACAACAAACGAATGTCGCGACATTCGATGGTGATAATCACTAATAGTCATTATTATACGCAAGTTTTAAATCCAATGTGCATGATAATCCGTTCCTTTCGGACGCCAATAAATTGTGTTAGTTGCTGGATAAGTTAACAACCAATACGCATTCTGTGTTCGTCAGTATTACTCCTTGTGCTGAAAACTATGAACTTATCTTGAACGCGCTTATAGAGAAGTACGATGATAAGCATATGCTATCATCAACTTCGATTCACTGGCGTTGTTGCACCCCTTTGCGTTTTCATTCGCATCTACCAAGGGGAAAGTTCTGAAGAATTGTTCGGATTAGCTCCAGCCGCCATATTTTACGAACGCACATCGCGTCAAAATTCACGATACAATCCTCACTATCTGGTTGCTTGGTGATCCACCACTGTGCGTTTTTCTAAGAATTTTCTTCCTCGTACAATGTCTCCGTCAAATTATTTACCACCGGCAATTTTACCGGACCAAAACGACTTAGAGACCTTCAATAAAAGAGCTTATTCCTTTCTAAAAAGCCGGCAACGCACCTGAAATTGCCCTGGTGTTGCGGTTGTTCATAGGCGGCTTCCTGTCTAATTACTATTGACGTTCCTGGTAAACTTGTAACGTGACAACGTGGCAACGTGACCTGTGCTACGTGGTAGAGACACTCTGCAGCTATATTACGGCTGTAGTATGAATGGATCGGCTTGACCGGGGTAGGACCACGCTTTCGCGGAATACCGGCCTAAAATAGCAGCCTAATGGCGCTTTATTTTGTATGGTGAATTTTGAGAACCGAAGACCCTTTTTACTTGAAACGAGGCATTCCCAACCAATGGCCAACTCTGGAGCACACGTCTTCAGCACAAAAGAAAGGACGCAATCAGACCCACTCGACTTGCTCTGCGCACCGAGCGTTGGATAAACAGCGTATCCTGCATGGAGCACTCACACTGCGGGATGGCCGGCGTTGTGTTTCCCCGCCATCAAGAGTCGAGTTGGATGCAAGAAATTTAATTCATAATTAATTTCAGAAATTAATTGATGAAGAGAAAGCTCGGTAGAGAGGCTTTGTCCTATGTTTCGTGGGCCAGTGAGTTGTCCTCCCTTTTCAGAAATGGGAGAGATGGCTGGCGGAAGTTCCCTTGGACAGCCTTGTCGAGAGACCAAAATGCACGTGTTCCCGGAGGAAGACGAACTAGTTTCTCGCCAATTCTGCCGTTATACTCTGACTTTGCCTTGACAATAACACTTTGTTTGTCACTCTAATTTGATAAATGAAATCAGTGACCCACCGTCGTTCGCTATGTCAGTGTGAGTTGGCCTTTGGGTATACATTATACATTTTTGTAGGAGATGAGGCAAACTAGCATAAGACTTATTACCGCCGCCCCCGAAATCTGCATAACAAGAAGAATTGCAGATGCGTTACCAGCCTTTTAAAAAGGAGTAGGCTCTTTTCTTGAGCGTACATTTTGGTAGTAATGGTAACCCAATTCATTAATATAGTGTTTCATTTGTATAATGTATCATTTATTAAAGTGAATTTCATTTTCTCTATAAAGAGTTACGATTAAATTAACATTACCACCAGTCTGTCATTATAATTTGTAGCGAACGGTCTCTATAAACTCCAGTAACTGACAAAATGTTTATTTTGAAACCTTTGAAACCCATATTTCTCATTGAAAATTTACTTTTCATATTTAGAAACATATCTTTTATGGACAAATTATATTTGAAGTATTTAATATATTTTTTATTGTTTTTAGAAACGTCAGTATGCTTTTCAAATATTATAGTTTGTGGATATTTTCATTCTATACTGCAATTAAACAATGTCTTAGAACTTTATATAAGTTTCGCAAATTCATTTTTTTTTATACTGACGGCTTGTTATCATACAAAGTCATTTACAAAATTAGTATCCATCATATCGGCCAACATTCCCATTTATCAAAAGGATGACCTGTTTCTTACAACATTTGAAAAGAAAAGTAGATTAATGGTTGTAATTTTACTAATGTACATTTCTTTAAAAATATTTTTTCAAATATACGATTCAAGATATGACGATCTTTTTAATAATGGTATCAGCAATTTTTTGTTGCATATATTTCAAGTTAATGCGTCAATGTGTAATATTCGCTACTTTTATGAATATTTCGTATTTTACTCAATATTACATGTATTATCTGATCGGCTAAAATGCATAATTCGACTTGTGGTTGAAGAGACTAATACCTTGGCCGAAATTTTTGAAGAAGTAGAGGACGGAGAGTTACGGATTTTGACATACAGGGAACAAATAAAGAAGATACAGCAGTGGTCTTTTGCTTATACACACCTTGCCAATGCAACAAAACTTTTCAATGTTATTTTTGGATTACAGGTAAGATACGATGTTTCTTTCACTTACTCAAGGAATATTAAGAACATGAACTCGCCATGTCTCAACGCAGATACTTGGTCGATGAGCAGACATAGAGCCGCTTCGTTAAGCGTATCAGTGGATCCCGATGTAGTGAAGCCAAGGCCCTAGAACACAACATATACATAATAAAGCTCTAGCTGGAATATCCAGAATCCGTACAATAAGAACGTTCTAATTATTTTTAATTTGAAGACACAGCGTAGTTGAAGCACGAAAAAGAACCTATCATAGACCTGGCCTTAAAATTGTTTAACTAGAATTTAAACTTAACTAAATATTTAAGCCCTCTCAACGTCCCTCAATTGCGTGCTCTATCACTGTCACAACTAATTCCAAAACCACTACATTGAAAGGACTCATATAACCGATAGAATTGATTTCCGCAAAGGTATGCCTAACCGCAAAGGTATGTTTTTTTTTTTTTTTTTTTATAGAAGAGGGGGCAAACGAGCATGCGGCTCACCTGATGTTAAGTGGCTACCGCCGCCCATGATCAACCGCAACACCAGGAGAATTGCGGGTGCGTTGCCGGCCCTTTAGAAAGGAGTAAGCTCTTTTCTTGAAGGTCCCCAGGTCGTATCGGTCCGGAAAAATCGCCGGTGGTAAACTATTCCACAGAGAGGTTGTACGTGGAAGAAAACTCCTTGTGAAACGTACAGTGGTGGACCGCCAAGCATCCAGATGGTGTGGATGGTATTGGGACGTTTGCCGTGTAGTGCGTTCACGAAATTTGGCGGCTGGGATTAATCCGAACAATTCCTCAGAGCACTCCCCGTGATAGATGCGATAAAATACGCAAAGAGCAACGCAAAGAGATGCAACATCTCTTCGCAGCGCCAGTGAATCGAGCCGATCGGAGAGCACTCGGTCGTCGACGATTCGAGCCGCTCTGCGCTGGATGCGGTCAAGTGGAAGGAGCTGGTACTGGGGAGCCCCAGCCCAGAGATGGGAACAGTATTCCATGTGCGGCCGAACCTGCGCCTTGTAAAGTTGCAGGCGGTGTGCCGGCATGAAATACTGTCCCGCTCTACTGAGCACGCCAAGCTTTTTAGAGGCCAATTTGGCCTTCCCTTCCAAGTGACCACGAAACTGCACGTCACTCGATATGTCGACGCCTAGGATTCCCATACTGGCTGAGGCAACAAGGGGAGTGCCATGAAACTGAGGGGATACGACAAAGGGGTTCTTTTTAGCGGTTAACGCGCAAACTTGTGTCTTCTGGGGGTTAAACTGGACTAGATTTAGTCTCTGTTCAGCAAAGACTCGACTTCAGACACAAGTTTGTCCCGGCACTCGGAGACGTTTTCCCGAGAAATATTGGTTCGGCCGGTGTAAAGAGCATCACCAGTGCTGTCATCTGCATAGCAATGAATGTTACGGGTATGCAACATATCATTGATATGCAGAAGAAACAGCGTTGGCGATAGCACGCAGCCCTGTGGAACACCAGCATTAATAGGCTTGCAATAGGAGCTTGCACCGTCTACAACGACCTTGATGCTCCGATCTGCAAGAAAGCTGGTGATCCAATCGCACAATTTCTCGGGAAGCCCATAGGAAGGGAGCTTCGAAAGAAGCGCTTTGTGCCAAACCCGATCGAAGGCCTTCGCAATGTCCAAACTAACGGCCAATGCCTCCCCCTTGAACTCTACTGCCTCCGCCCATCTGTGAGTGAGGTAGACCAGAAGATCACCAGCTGACCGACCACGGCGAAAACCGTATTGGCGGTCACTAATCAGCTGGTGATGCTCAAGGTACCTCATGAGCTGGCAGTTTACAATGGACTCCATTGTTTTGGAGAACAAGGAGGTGATGGCGATTGGCCGGTAGTTGGACGGGTCTGAGCGGTCGCCTTTTTTAGGGATCGGGTGGACGAAAGCCGTCTTCCATGATTTTGGGACTACGCCTAGGGAGTAGGAGTACCGGAAAAGACGCGTTAAAACCGGTGCCAACTCTGGAGCACACGTCCTCAGCACAATTGGGGGGATTCCGTCAGGCCCACTCGACTTGTGGATGTCCAGGGAGAGGAGTGCTTTGCGAACCGAGCGCTGTGTGACCTGCACTTCCGGCATGGAGCACTCACACCGCGGGATGGTCGGCGGCGTACTCCCCCCGTCATCGAGAGTCGAGTTAGACGCAAAGAAAGAGCCTAGAAGATCGGCTTTCTCCTTTGCAGTATGGGCCAGTGAGTCGTCCTCCCTGTGCAGAGATGGAAGAGATGGCTGACAGAAATTCCCCTGGACAGCCTTGGCGAGAGACCAGAATGCACGGGTTCCAGAAGGAAGGCGAACTAGTTTCTCGCCAATTCTGCCTATGTGCTCTGACTTTGCCTTGGCAATGACTCTTTTGAAGGACCTAGAGGCGGAATTATACTTCTTTTTTAGAGCGCTGGTGTTTACATCCCGGGACGCTGATGCATCAACCCAGGCTTGGTAGCACTCCTGCTTATAGCATGATGCTATTTTACAGGAGCGACCAAACCATGGCTGAGATTTGCCTCCAATGGGCACCACAGAGGAAGGAATAAAAAGTTCCATACCCTGAAGTACCACATCAGTAACAGAATCCGCAACAACGTTGGGATCATCCGGCGAGAAGCAAACCCGCCCCCAAGGGTAGGATGCAAAGAAAGACCGCATCCCATCCCAATCGGCTGACCTATAGTGCCAAACACGGCGGCAGCCTGCAGAATGCAACCGCGATTTCAGCGTGACTGGCACAACACTCCGGACCAGACAATGGTCCGAGGAGCCTAAAGGGGCGTCGACGGAAATCTGATATCCGTCCGGGTGAGAGGTCAGCAGAAGGTCCAACAGGGAAGGTGCATGATCCTCCACATCTGGAATCCGCGTAGGCGAAGTAACCAGTTGTGTCAGACCATATGCCAAGGCAAAATCGTGAACAGATCTCCCCGCATGATCGGACCAAGCCATTCGGCGTGATGGGCGTTAAAGTCGCCGAGGATCACGATCTCTGCGGAGGGGATCTGCTGTAGCAACGAATCTGCAGCCATTTGGACGTGGTCGAAGAGTCGGTCTGTTTCGGCATTACCGCTATGGGACCTATAGAGGCACCCGTAGACGCGCGGATGGTCGTCGCTGTCTACGCGTAGCCAAAGGATGGACAGGTCCGAACCTTCAAGTCTGCCGAGGCGTCGAGAACAGATGTCCTCTCTGACGTAAACGCAAACTCCAGCCCGAGGCACAAAGGAGTGTTCCAGTTTGTACCCCGGGTAGGAGAGATACGAGACATCAGCCGGAGAGGACACCTGCGTCTCGGTCAGAAAGAGCAGAGCCGGCCTCGCCGTCTCGAGATGGTAGTGGACGGCGTTTAGGTTAGAGTGAAGTCCCCTGATATTGCAGAAATTCACGGACAGCGTGGCAGGGGTCGCCTTGGTCTTGTTGCTCCGTTTGCCCCGAGCAGTTGTAGTCTTAAGCGGAATTTCCCCCCCCCCCCAGAATACGCGGGCAGCCTGAGCACCCACGCTCAGAAGTGGAGAAACATGGTCGTGGATGCTCAGCGAGGGATTCTCCAGGGGTGCTGGTACCCTCCTGGGGTAGTCTATCATTATTTAATTCCGCTACCATGTTGATGGGGGGGAAGATTTGGGCCTCCGGCCACCTGCACTCACCAGACGAAACGCGGAAGCAGAGCTTCCACTTCACGCCGGTATTCTGTGAGGTCGTGGTACCACCCCGATTTGAGCCGGCCCATACGTGCAACAGCAAAGCTGCCGCGTGGCTCTACCACTGTTAAATGTATGTAATCTTAATTAAATATTTCAGATTACGGTGATGTTGGTATCAGCGATTGCATACATCAGCACATTTTTGTATACATTTATATTTATAAGTGTCAATGTAAGTAGCTTGATATCATTTTCACATCCCTAGAGTAGAATCTAAAGCCAAAATATTAGACAAAACACTGATAGTGAGTTTTCAGTTGCGTTATAAGCGTCCCTGTTTTTCCAGGCACTACCTTCCTACCTTATGAACTATTATGAACAATTTAACATTTCCGTCGACATAAATAAGCCGAAATATAAATCTGTTGGATTTTCACCTTTTTTAAAAATTGATATATAATTCATAGACGAGTTCTTTGTTCATTCATAAATAACTATATACTCGTACTTGCGATGGGTCAAAATATTTAGAAACCATATTATGCTTAAAGCCCAGTCTTAAAAAGAGGTCTTTAAAATCAGAGACGGCATTTGTTTATCAAAAATACGCGATACTAATTGATCTGTATTTCACCTCTAAACGACGTCATAAAATGACTTAATATTTTTAAAAAATATTATAAAACAATCTTTTTTTACCCAATCTACCAGCAAAAAATTAAAATTATTGTCGTCTTTTTCTATATTCTTCCAGGTACATAAAAATAAATCATTGGTGTTGTTTAAAATTTGCATTAAACTTATATTAAACCAAGCTGGTATATTGCTTTTGTCAAAAGCGGCACAAAAAATGCAGAATAATGTAGATATGTTTAAACGCTGCCTGGCAACACTGCTTACTTACTCACTTCACGGTATGTTTCTCCCTTAAATAATAATTAGGTTTAATGCTATTTTTTTTAGTCTACTAAGATAAGTACTTTCATACAACAACTAATAGACTACTTAAAAGTTTAACTTACTTACAGACCTGAGTTTTCATCATCTCATGTTACTTAGGATGAGTAGATATCCATTAAGAATTGCTTCAGCTTATACCGACTCCCAAAGATAATTTTGGAGTTTTTTAAATAAAAAATAATCTCTTTTTGAACTATCACTTTACAGAGCTAAATTTCAGTCTCTTATTTTTTGTAAACACTAGGCTAGAAGTTGTTTACAAGTATGTTTACCTGGGACAAATAATCCGACTAGGAAAAGTTCAACTTCGAACGCGAGGTCAATCGACGAATACAACTCGGCTGGGCAGCGTTCATGAGATTACGACACATCTACTCGTCATGTACACCTCAAAACTTGAAAACAAATTTGTTGTAGTACTGACGTCCCTTTACGTACACACGCACTAAAAATTAGATTCCTGCAATTTACATTCCAAGTAGTGGAAAGGGTACAGGGGTGTCAGTAATTCATAAATCAAAATTTTTAAACTACGATTTCTATGGACTTGGCATTTAGCTGCTTCTTATTATTATCGTTATGGCAGATCTAATATCAACTGCTGAATACAGGCGTTCCTCATTGATTGCCTCATAAGGGAAAATGTGTAATGCTGCCACGCGTGGCAGACGAGTTGGTAGTCTCAGTTTTAATATTTTATTTGTTATTAGGAAGATGCTGTAGCTGCCAGAAAAATCTCATTTATTGGATGGATGCTAATATAACTATCACTATTATGTAAGAAGTATAATACTCAGACTGTAGCTGACGGATAGCAGTGTCAAAGTAGTGAGGGTCCTGACACTGCGAGTGTTAATCTACCTGCTAAATGTGACGATTAAGAATAACTATTCCAATTGGGCCTATGTTTAGGTATGGTCTTCAATGAACATACTTCTAAAGAATAAGATGAAATAATAAAGACCTAGCGTGTGATTATATTTTTGCTACTAACTAAATTAAGTTACAGCTTATAAACGTCCCTCCCCTGGGCACAGAACTCTTCTTATTTTTAGAGAAGTATGGAAATGGTCCTGTGCGTCGCTCTAATGCGTGTTGGCGTACTTAATATGTCTTATGGCCGGTTTCTGAGGTACTTTTATCGGCAGTTTATCTATTCGTTAGCGCTATTGGTTCGATAACTTATGAAAATGCGTTTCCGAACATCGCAATGGAAGATAAACTCCGTTTAAGCTAAGTTTAATTTAACTGGCCAATCAGTGCCGTTTATCGGTTCCATAACTTTATTTGACGTTTAAATTAAAGCAAACTGCATCAACTTTTAGGTTATATCGTGTTATTATTAAAATAAATTGCCAGTGAGCGCTAAGTATTTAAATATTAAAGGGATAAAATTAGAAGTGCAATGAATACGAGTAGCTCTTCCGAGTCTGATTTGGAAGTACTGGAGTTTATTTCTAGTATATCGCGTAGATACGTAGGCGCTCGCCTACGTATCTACGCGAGTAATTCTGGTTCATCCCACGCTTAATATATAAAAATAAAAAACTTTAATTTTCAGATATTGAAATGTACAGAGCTACAAAAGACCTGCTTCGATTTGTTTCAAAACGTCCATTACAGATCCGGGCATTTGGATCTATTGTAGTCGACATGAGCTTACCCCCGACATGCGTCATGCTATTTACGTCTTACACAATTATTGCATTACAGTTTAACAATGTATTGTAACAATATTATATTTTGTTTACTCGTAGTAAATTATAATTTTTCTCTATGCGTGAACCAAATAACATTTCAATTTATTTTCCTGATCATCCTAATTATAAATACACTCATTTCAATCCTTTAATTTGCATCATAGACTGATAAAATGATGTAATTAATGCTTATGAAAATTATAATTTTAATTCCAAAGCAAAAAATGCTTAATTAATTTAAATAATTAACAACGTTTTGGGGCGCCACAAATAGATCACTATGGATTCATTATGGTTTTGTTTGAAATCTGTTGTTACGTTTGTGTGTGTCTGCCTATAATTATTTTTTTTATAGAATAAGGGTGACAAACGAGTACACAGTCCATCAGATGCTGTAGCTCATAGAAATCTACATTTGTCTAAAACATACCTGATCTACCATTCATTTGCTACGAAAACTGTGTAATTCCTTTCCGTACTAGTGTCAAGGATCTGGGTTTATTATTGACCCGACCCTTAGTTGGAGGTTACAGGTGTTCGAGATTTATCGTAAAGTCACAGGCATACTTAGTTCCATCTACCGTCTTAAGTTCTTTCTGCCTCCTTCAACTAAGCTTCTACTTATCCAATCTCCAATTCTTCAATTATTTGACTATGCCGCTGTTTGTCTTTCTAATATCTCTCAGGAGCTGCTAAGCAGGTTGGACAGGTTACTTAACAACTGCATACAATTCATCTTTGGCCTGCGCAAATACGATAACGTATCAGAATTTCGCTCCCAATTAAAGTGGTTGGACTATACGCCAGCGCAGAGATTTTCGAATACTGTCCTCTCTGTTTTCAGTTCTTAATGATTCTTCTTCACCCCCTTTACCTAAAAGAAAGATTCCAATTCCGTAGTGACACTCATTCTCTCAATCTCCGATCTTCACACAATTTATTACTGTCTACTCCTCTCCACCATTCTGGGTTTATGTCAAATTCTTTCACATTAACTTCCATCTCCCTCTGGAACAAATTGCCTGTTGACCTGCGAATAATACGTACTAAAAACGTTTTTAAAAGAAAACTATACGAATATATCCATAACCAACAAATTTGAGTCCACTTACTTTATATCTTTATAGTTATTTGTATATAAATTAATGGAGATATATATGTGTACGTTTATGTGTATGTATATGTGTATGTATATATATGTATAAATATGTGTATTAGTTATATTATTTATATGTGTAAGTGTATATAATATATATGTGTATATATATAGTACCCGGTTGACCGAGCTGTGCTCGGTATTTTTCGCTCGGTTTTTTTAATTCGTGTGTCTTGGAAATTATATGTTATGGAAATTATATTTAGAAACAAATTACATACTGATAAAATACGAATAATATTTTTTGATCGTAGCGACATAATAGAAAAAACTGAAATGGTTATTTGAATAAAAAATCATGAGTGCAATTAGTTTAATTTAAATTTTCGTGTTTTTAAAAATTACTAAAAAAGGGCTCGAAAAAATAAATTTTCTCAAAAAAGAAAGAAACTTGAAAAAAAATTAAAAAAAGTCGGTCAGTCGGTCTGGGCTCGAACCATGGTATTACGAGTTTGTGACCGCCCAATATACCAATTAAGCTATTTGTAATCTTTAACAAACTGTCAAAATTTGCCTTCTTATTCTAACGATATAGTAGCAGTTTTTCATTGCCTAAATACACGGACAAAAAGACATTTTCTAAAAATAAATCCTAGCTAGATTGATTTATTGACCCCGAAACTCCCTGCACACAAAATTTTATGAAAATCGTTGGAGCCGTTTCCGAGATTCTGTTTATATATATATATATATATATATATATATATATATATATATATATATATATATATATATATATATACATATATATATATATATATATATATATATATATATATATACAAGAATTGCTCGTTTAAATATATAGGATAGGATATATATATATATATTTTATAGCATGTACATTTTGAATTGAATGTGATCATGACAACTTTACTGCCCATAACTGACTCTCTGTTCTACCCAAGGTTAGCCGGTAGAGAATGCCATATAGCATTAAGCTCGCCTTTTGTACAAAATCTTTGGTGCAATAAAGAATAAAATAAATAAATAAATAAATATCCCCAATTGAGAATCAAAATTCAGATGCGTTGTCACCTCGTGGGACTATGATTGCATACCACGTTTCCAGTAAGAAGGGTATCCGTTACTCTTCAAAAACATATGAATTATATCAGCATTAAGGTGCTATTTTACGCTGGTACATTTGCGAGAACGTGATCCTGCCCTGGTTGAGCCGACCCATTTGTGCTACAAGCATAATTTAGCTACGCTACCATCTACTAGGTATCTTAATATTAAATTATGTAAGCTTTTTCCGAGTATATCAGACCAATATTTTTTATTTAAAAACTGAATGTAGTAAGTATTGAATTAAACAAGACATCAAAACATCAAACACCTTAGATTATCTGTTACCGTGGTGTAGTAAAGTACTAATGCACCCGAAACTTCGGGAAATAAAAAAGTTATTAAACAAGTGTATCCAACCATACATTATTGTAATAGCTACTTTATAAATTAGCAGTCATGTATTAGAACGTCCATGTAGTTTTTGGTATCACTAAGCTATCAGTTGTTGACGAGTATGTTTGCCTTGGTCTGAATTGACCTACCAGTGTTTGGAAGATTACGACACATATTCTCTGCACATTTAACTAAAATACTTAATAACAAGAGTGTACAATCAGTACGTGTTGCCAGTGATGACATGAGGATCTGAGACGTAAGATCATCGAGTCGTGAACTACACTCGTAGTTACTCTACGCGATAGAAATAGAGATGAGGATATCCGTATAAGAAGGGGGGTAACAGACATACCAATGGATAAGTAAGCTGTAGTGGGAATGTGCCGGCCATGTAATAACTCGAAGCACTGATAGTCGATGGGCAGGAAAGGTTCTCGAATGGCAGCCTAGTACCGGGGAAACGAAGTTTAAAGCCCCACGCTACATAGAGTTAAACCTGGTAAGAGATGTGGAAAGTCGATGGATGCACGAGACCCAGTACCGTGGTTTGTGGCATTCTTTGAGGGAGGCCTATGTTCAGCAATGGACATCAGAAAGGCTGTAATGATGATGATGATGATAATAAAGTAGTTATATTCAGTGTCAATACTTTAAGAGTAACCTCGTCTCACACACTAGTCATCACTAGTACAGG
The DNA here is from genome assembly GCA_036936625.1 of Parnassius smintheus behrii. Taxonomy (NCBI): domain Eukaryota; kingdom Metazoa; phylum Arthropoda; class Insecta; order Lepidoptera; family Papilionidae; genus Parnassius; species Parnassius smintheus. Next base: position 49,550,785 of record JAUPFT010000004.1, read on the forward strand.
TAATCTCTAAAAACACTTGCAAGTCATTCTCTCTGAAGATCGGTTGTGTTAGCGTTATTTCCAAGAGACGAAGATTTTAAGTAAGATTGAGAGATTCTGCATATATTCCGATATACAACATGTAGCATAAACCCAGTGATTCTCTTCATTATTAGAATAAGAATTCAAACGTATAGAAATTATTTTCAGAAAACTCAAGCATTAAAAAGTTTAATCGGTTTTAAGTAAATTTTAATTTGCTAATTATATGAGTTTCATTACCTCTGCATTAGTAATAAATACATAATAAAACCTCATTAAATTTGCAAGTAAAATTTGAAGTAGACTATTATTTTCGAAATTAAAATTAATTTAATTAAATTTTTAATGGTCGAGTTTTCTTAAAAAACTTATTTTTATATGTTTGAATACGATTCTGATAACTCACTTCCCTTTAAGTAACCACATCTAACATAACATGTTGTGTATAGGCTTATTCCGGTAATATCCACTTTCTGTTATGTCAGCTTGATCGAGATCAAAATGGCTGCAAATTTTGCTCTGAAATATTATACGTAAATAGTTGACATAAAATATAGAAGCCATATATCGTAAGCCGGATAACAGACGGTTGGCGGACAGACTACTTGGCAACTAGACCTCGCGTACGTAGCCCGTGCAACCGATACGGGCTACCATACCTTCTTGTTATTAGAGTGATTTCGGGGATCTTCACTCCTTCTTTATATCATAGAACACCTTGCGCGCCACTTCGCGGCCTTTGATATAGGCTAAAGGGCTACCCCTGTGACCACCGTCCAAGCCAAAGAAATATAGTGGAGGCCAAGAAATGCTCTCCACCGGCGCCGAGTACGGCCGAGATTAGTTTAGCAACCGCTCTCTTCCTCTCCCTATTAGCAGCCGTCTTCGGCGATATTACTTGCTTTCGGATGGCAGTTCCCCGCTGCAGCTACAGTAGTTGCACGCGTATATTAGCTTATTCTACGTTGCTCTGCAGAGGTACTTCCTGAAGCACCCATGGTCCGGCAGAATTTAGTATTTTATACACCTACTTCATATTTTTATCTCTGCATCACCCATAGATTGACTGGTACAGAATTGACATGTTGTATGAAGTTGTATAAATAAATAGCGACAGCCAACGTCCTTCTAGAATTTTTTCTTAATAAGATCTGTTTTAATCGGTATTCAACCCACCCGGGGTTTGAGAGAATAATTATGGATACATACTTCTATTCTTACTTCATAAACTTCGCTTAGTGGTAAAAGTAACCGATCAATCAATCGTATATTCAGACAGGGAAAGGCGTGCTTCTCATACCAGCCTTGGTTCGATAATATTATGTGAGAGATTGGTTCTCATCGGCCCGTAAAATATCATAGTTATACAGAGCGTTACAGGAAGCATTTATTACCTCAACAGGCACTCGTATTGACGATTGCTGTATGAGACGTCAGGCATTTATCAAGCTTCCGAAATAAAATAATAAAAATGCCGATGCAATGGTTTGCATCGGCATTTTTAATGCGTACAGCAAAGGAGTGGAATAATATGGCGGCGTCTATCTTTCCGTCCGAATACAAACTGTGCGTTTTTAAAGCAAGAATGAACAGGCGTTTGTTACGCTAAGACAGTGTGATTTACCATCTAAGGCTGCGTCACCACTTACCACCAGGTGGGAGTGTGGTCAAGCACTGGGTTATAATTAGTAAAAAAAACCTTAGTGGCGGTGTAGGAATATCTACTAACCCGTGTCTTCCTTTGGATGACGTAACGTGACAGAGAGGAACTGAAACAGGAGATGAGCAGCAGCATCTTCCTAATAACAGCTCAAATTCATAAAAAAAATCAGCAGCCAAACCGCTTACCAAGCGTGGCAACTATGTCACTATACACATATAATCCCCAGTTATCCCAAATAAGGCAATCTATAGAGGAAGATTAAGTTCAGTAGTGAACTATTATAGGCAGTAATGGATGGATGGAAGAAAGAAGTGTTAACAAAAAAGATTCTAATGTAATCATGATGCCAAAATAAAGAGCGAAACCTGTATTGCAATCTGTTTTAGCTTCAGGCTTGTTGTTAATATAAGCGAAGGCCGTTCTAAACATGAAAGCGAGTTACGGAAACAGAATTGAAAAATATTTTCACAAAAATTCAGGCGAGTTTGCCGCGCACAGATCTTTTAATCTCTTAATTTCAAGAACGAAATGAATGAGCTTTATCCAAATTTCAAAGGAAAACAGAAAGTTACATTCATTTAATTAACGTTAGTACTAAATGTAATATAATTAATAGAACCAACAACTCATGTGAAACAAAGATTCTCAAGTGGAAACCTCGTACCGGTAAGCGAACGTAGCGCGGTCACGCACTACACACAGTTTCGTAGCATTCCTTTTAGGTTTCCTATGTTCATCTGTGAACTCGTGAAAGGCGTGAAAATAATGATGATGAAATCTTTTAATATGCATTATAATAACAATGAACTTAAAAATAAGTTTCGGAATAGGAGATTTAATTGCTAATATTGCCAGGTTTAAATAAAGCATGCGGTTTAAGTCGTTTATTAAGGCGTACAACTGCTTTTACACCAAAACTAACTTCATGAAGTAAGAAAAGTTGTACATGTATAATAACCCCCCCCCCTCAAAACCTAGTGAAAGAGACCTTAGTAAGACAACACTTAATTGATTATAAAAAATCCACTCGCAGTGTGTGAAAAGCACTGAAGAAAATACCGCGATCTCAAAATCATTACCGAAGACAACGACTTGCCTACGTTATACAAAAACTAATTATTGAATTACCACTAAAAACACATTTAAAAATGACATTACTACGCAAAATATAAAAATAAAAGTAAAACTTCATTATTTAGATTAAATAAAAAAAATCTTACTAAATAACGTATATGTAACGAGTATAAATCTGTGTATATATATGTGTGTGAGTGTATGTGTGTGTGTGTGTGTGTGTGTGTGTGTGTGTGTGTGTGTGTGTGTGTGTGTTAGTGTGAATACCGATTATTTTCTATGTGTTATAATAAAAGGCCACGAAAAGCTCTCCACCAGCGGCCGAGTTTCCGATTGCGTATTGGTTTATCAACCTCTCTCTTAGTCTTTCTATCCACAGCATGGTGTTAAGCCTGAGGAGCGGCCAAAACTCTGTGGGTTAATTCGAAGCTGTTCTATATATATATATATATATATATATATATATATATATATATATATATATATATATATATATCGATGTAGTTTCGCAACTTTAATAGTGCAATCCCGTGCGTTTCTTTTGGGGCGCCACATCACTTACATGCTCAAACAGCAGATCGATGGCACAGTCTAGTTGCCGACGAATGTGCAAGTTCCAGGGGATCGCCTTGTAGTCTGCGGTGAGTCGAGAAGAAGAAGGCAAGTAATCTGCGAGAGTGATGTGAAGCAGAGGCGAGCAGTAAGGCTCAGAGCCGTGCCGAATACTGTAGTGCAAAGAGTAGCTTGAAGGAACAGGAATCATTATTCTTGTAGTTTCATTAGTCTTTCGTTAGTCTTCTATTTTTTAACTTTTATATTATTTTTACCAGTAAGGTAGCATAGAAACCGTTGCTGTCTATCTCCAGATTTGTTTCCCTCTGTCACTTCTTATGATACTGTCAGGTTGACATAGTGTAATGTATAATCTTCCACCACCTAAACTACTCAAGGGTAGTTTATTAAATGCGGTTTTATATGTTATATATTTTAAATAAACAGGTACATTTTTTTAAATAATAGATTTTCTCTATTTTAGAGATTCAAGTACGACTTTATATATAAACATTCTTTAGCCTTATTGCACGTATCGATCAGATCAGATTCAGTTAACACAAATAAAAAAATATTTTACTGTAAAATAATCTCAGACTTTGAAATAAATAAGTAAAAAATATTTTATTTTTAAACGACATTGTATTTTTTATTTACGCAATAAAGTTCAAAATTTCACGTCCCTCGTTGTAGTTCATAATATCGTCGTTAAAATCTTAAGTACCCTCATTTTATTCCTAATTCAAGTTTGTAATGAGCGGCCTAGGCGGTTCATTATAGCTCCTTAAGTGCTTAAATTTCGGCGCTTAAATGTGTAAATATACCTTTTAAAATATCACGAGAAACCGCTAGCCACCATACGGATAAGCTATAAAACTTGGATTTTTTTTAAAGTTACATTGTATGTCTTATTTAATAGTAAAAATTCTAAATAAATATTAGAAAAAAAACAATGAAAGCGTTTTCGTACATTAAACAACAAGTGATTTTTTTGTACTAAATAAAATTAATATATTACGTTTACTTTCCTACATTGTCATCTGATTCTGAGCTTTGTTCAAAATATCAAGTCTCTAGCTAATCGAGAAGTGTTCCAAATTTGAACTGCATAATTCCATCCAGAATAACAGACAAACATGAAAGAGACTTAATAAAAACGTGGTAGAATGCTATATATGCAAACTTTATACTTAAGTTTTATGTTTATGCGTTTTTTGTGTAATTTTATCTTTCAAATATTCTTCTTGTTTTTTATCACAAAAGTGCTACTGCTCTGAACTGTACAATATGGATCTCTCCTGTTGTTTATTCTGGCAAATCCTTACTAATTAGCCATAATCGCCACGTTTAGTAGGCGGGTTTGTGAACAGCCATCTTGCACTTTTTACGCCGCTGTGACGAAGACGAAGACAGTGTTTACGGCAACATTACAGTAGGTGTTATAAATATTTAAATCATTACACATAATACATATTTGAAACTAAATAATTTTTGTAAATTATTATTATTAAAAGTAAAATGTGTGCAGTAAATTATATCTAATAATCTGTTTTAACAGACATCAAAACTGGAGGATAGGTATTCTAAATTCGACTGTATATTTTTGTGTGTAATGCGATACCATTGTTAATTGTATTAATAATTTGAACCCTAAGGGTGGGAAATGGAGGATGAAGTTTTTCTATTTAACGGGATGCTAAAGCCTAAATAACATTTTGCTTTAAAAATAAGTAAAAGTTTAAATTTTTAATAAGTAGTAAAAGTTGACTTAATATTTATATAAAAACTAGCGATCAGTCCCGACCTCGCAAGGGGAATTTCGGGATCTGGATAACAGTGCCATATACCGCGCTCAGTTGTGAAATTAAACTATTCTCGAATCAACTTAATCACACACACTAAACTTCAACGTCAAAATGAGTCCACCCGTTTAGGAGGTGTTCAATCCCATACACACGGGTCGAAGAAATACATATATATATATATATATATATATATATATATATATATATATATATATATATATATATATATATATATATATATATATTTGTTTTCTCTGAGTGAGATACAGAACAGAAGAAAAACTAAATTAGCTTAATATCTACAATCTATATCACAGAGTTTTTCTTGTTTTTTTTTAGATATAATCTATATCTAAAAAAAAACAAGAAAAACTCTGTCTGCTACTTAGAGCCGTAGGAAAAAACTGAACGCCACATAATTTGAAAGATCGCTAATCTCTGTATAAACCCTTTATGGTTCATATTTTACGTAACGTAAAATAAATACTGGAAACCACCTATATATTATACAGGGTCATTTTGCGATAACCAGCCAAATTTGCAGAGAAGGTCCAAAATAAGTAATATATGCAAATGGCGAAGAAAAATTAATTAATAAAAATTGAAACAATCCATCATTTTTTATCTTTTAAATTCACTGCTGAACGCAAGGCCACCCCAAGGAATGCCACAAAGCACGGTCCTCAGCCACCTGGATCCATCGACTTCCTGCATGTCTTACCAGGTCATCACTTCATCTAGTGGGGGATGGCCTACACTTCGCCTGCCTCTACAAAGCTACCACTCAAAAACCTTTCTTCCCCATCGGTAGTCGGTTCTTTAAGCTATATGGCCGGCCCATTGCCACTTCAGCTTACTAATCCGTTGGGTTATGTCGGTCACTATGTTCTACTACGGATATCCTCATTCCTAAGTTTATCACGCAGAGAAATCCCGAGCATAGCCCTCACTATACCTCGCTGGGTGACTTTGAGCTTCCTCATACGGCCAGCGGACTGATATTCTATAAAAGTTTGTCGTAATTTCCATGCTTGGCAAGTAGATTGGTTAACGGTACCTCCCGTCTAAAGACTTTAAGCCTACAACGGGACTCCCTGTCACTGACCTAGGCATTATACATCTAAAATATACGCGATTATACAACGCCATCTAACCCAGATGGGATGGGCAAGCTGGAGTACTCGTAGGCCGACATCACACGACGCCTAATCCATTAACAAAACCTCTTTTTTTCATCACAACCAGAGTTTATGCTACTCTGTGGATGTTTTAATTTACCAGTGCTAGTCCATGTGCTAATCAACCTGCCTAGCCACCGAGGTGAGTATGGGTTAATCTTCTAAATAATAGTTGCCACTTGATACGTTATTAAAACGGCCTAAAAGCAACGGTGGACATAGAAAATACTTTTAATGTGATAGGTGTACTCGTGTGTATAAATGTAGTGAATATTACGTAAAGGTACAGGTTTTTTTTATTTAAAATCTTTTCATAATAGTATAATATTTACTTTTAAAACGTAGCGCCGTAAAATCCTCTCTTATTCTTTCAAAACTACGGTGACTTCATATTATAAGTGGCCTAACTTCGGGAAAAACACGTATCCTATTATAAACGTCTTACGTTTGTATTTCTGATATTATCAGTTAGATTTTTTGATACATATTTAAAAGAATGTATACAGTAATATTTGTTGCGGGATCCCTTTTTTTGCATTATGATTTTTAAACTAAAATGCTTTTGCATAACTATTGTGGTATAATTTTTTTGGTATTATAATAATTTTTCATAATTGTATTTGGCATATAGATTATGTTGACATAATTATCTTGTGGGCAAATTTGTTTTGATATAATTTTAATTCGCATTATGTTACTAGGCGTAATGTCTATTAACATAATATTGATAAGGCATAAAAATTAATAGGAATAATGGAAACATATTTAAGGCATTCTTACGTATTTATTTTGATATTTCGTGCATTATTATTTTAGATTTACTATATATAAAGCTATATAACTGTCATGCATTTATTAATTTATTAATTTTTAGTCGTGCATGTATTTTAAAGAGGGTTTTTTCGAGTTAATAAGTAACTTATGTGACTCCCTGGACTTAAAACTATTACTATTTTCTTTAACTAACAGTTAACCATATGTTTTAATTTGAATATATTTTTTAGTAATTGCTTGTAATTAAGCAAGTTTCGAAGAGTATTTATCTTTTATTAATAAATTTTTCAAGCTGACTATGTTTCTCTTTGTATCTTTACTTTTTTGTTGGTAATGGTGATGTTCTGACGTCAAGTTTTTCTATTTCGGTAGTTTGGTGTTTTATTTCTTGAACAATTGTTTTTGCCAAAAAATAAAAGTCAGGATGGTGTTTTCCCACAAAATGTACAAATCTATTGTGCCACGCTTCTGGATGAAAATTATGTTCTTGGTATATTTTCTTTTGTTAGTGGATGTGTACTCCACTCCAGACTTTGGGCGGAAATTATTATACATAATTCTGATCAAACCATTTTGCTATGGTTTTTGTAACCATTTTACTATAATATTGTGTTAAAATATTAGATCTGCATTCAATTCTATTTTTAAACTGGTTTTTTTCTTAATAAAAGAAATATGTTATGTATTACCTGTTTCTGGAGATATGGTTTTTCTCCAATTGTCGAAATAATTAGGTACCTATATCCTCTTCGGGCAAAAAGGCTAAGGCGTATTTACATTTTATTTCCACGGCAAATGGTACGAGTATACTGTTTCCGTAAAAGCGTTGATAGCAATGTTCTTGTACTTTGCCGTGTACAATTTGTCCTCATGAAAATTGCATCCTTTTATGGTTTGAATTTTTGAAAATGTGTTTAGCACATGTATGTGCAGCTTTTTTTGAAGTCCATCAATTTAACGCGTTGTGGAGCGCACTTTTTAAGATAGTACTACAAAATATAACTTTATTTACGACACAGAAAGGTACATATTTTATTGAGAAAATTCTAAAATTCATCTAAATCTTGATGAGAAATGCAAGTTATTTGTAAGTATAATATGTTATATTGTGTCACTTTACCCTTATTGGTGCATAACGCTATTAAACATGGAAATTTTTGTGACACGGGAGCGTTTACAACTCACAGGTATATAGTTGATAAAATGTTAGGGACAATTTTCATTTTCTTGTGATTTACGTTAAGCAATTACGTCGTATTATCAGTTAATCACTACTACAAACCCAATTCGCTGTGTTGACAGACGTATTTTAATACATATTTATTTGTAAGTAGCGTGCAAATTGGCATTTTCTAAATAATTTGCATGCGAAATTTGGAAATGATTGTAACGTCAAAACACATCTCGTGTTGACATTTATACGTGTGAATTGACGTCTCCTGGCATTTTAGTGGCTACACAAGCTCCGTCTACATCCCCGTTCTAATAAGAATGTATTATACATTGAGGTATTACTACTACGTATAGAGAAGACATCGCCTTGCACGATTTTGTACCACGCATTGCGGTACACTGTACCGCAACTGTTTAGTGAGTGTCCAACGCCCGCACGGCCGAGTCATGTTCGCTTCGCATAAATAACAAGTTCAAAATGCCTGGTTGTGTTCTTAGAGACTGCAGTAAATACTCCAGAACATCAAAAAATGATGGTTTAACATTTGATCGGTAAGTAGACATTTAAATGTTTAAAATTCTTTAATTTAAAGTTTCTCGCGTTGTTACAATGCTCCGAGAATCGGGCTGTCGACCGCCGCCATTTTGCAGTATTAATCGTAGAGTAATGAAAACAAAAGACTCAGATACTCAACATACATTTGTGCCTATTTTGTTGTTCAGTTTTCTTTTGTTAGTGGATGTGTACTCCACTCCAGACTTTGGGTGGAAATTATTATACATAATTCTGATCAAACCATTTTGCTATGGTTTTTGTAACCATTTTACTATAATATTGTGTTAAAATATTAGATCTTCCTTCAATTCTACTTTTAAACCGGTTTTTTTTCAATAAAAGAAATATGTTATGTATTACTAGTATTACAGAAATATGATATGGTTTTTCTCCAATTGTCGAAATAATTAGGTACCTATATCCTCATCGGGCAAAAAGGCTAAGGCGTATTTACATTTTATTTCCACGGCAAATGATATACTGTTTCCGTAAAAGCGTTGATAGCAATGTTCTTGTACTTTGCCGTGTACAATTTGTCCTCATGAAAATTGCATCCTTTTATGGTTTGAATTTTTGAAAATGTGTTTAGCACATGTATGTGCAGCTTTTTTTGAAGTCCATCAATTTAACGCGTTGTGGAGCGCACTTTTTAAGATATTACTACAAAATATAACTTTATTTACGACACAGAAAGGTACATATTTTATTGAGAAAATTCTAAAATTCATCTAAATCTGGATGAGAAATGCAAGTTATTTGTAAGTATAATATATTGTAGGTCATTTTACCCTTATTGGTGCATAACGCTATTAAACATGGAAATTTTGTGAGTTGTAAACGCTCCCGTGTCACGGGAGCGTTTACAACTCACAGGTATATAGTTGATAAAAATGTTAGGGACAATTTTGATTATTCGTTCCGTTATTATATACTTAGACAAGCATAATAAAGTTATGAGTTGTTTGTACTAAATAATACTATAATTCTGTTTGTGTCGTATTTTTTATCAATAGTTATTACCTGATTATCCCTCGTTTGTTTTGATATATTGTATTCTTGAAGAAAATATTCTGTCTTTAATTCAAAGTCTATGCCTTGTGGTTCTGTTATCCTATCCAATTTTTTGATGCTTGTATATTATTTATTGTGGGTTAATATTGCTTGGCAAATGAGATATAATGAAAGGTGATGTTATAGTTTCACAATCGGCTATAAATTCAATTGGCTTTTTACTCTGATTTAATATTGCATCATCTTTATTCTATTGATGGTTATTTACTTACTTACTTACTTATCGTCACGCACAATCCCTAACGGGGTAGCCAGAGAGAACAGATCGCCAAGTGTCACGATCCTTACATACCTCTTTCGCTTCTTTCAGGTTCATTAAATTCTTCATACATGCACGTCTAGGTATCCGAGTACTCTTGACCCTCCCCTCTTCGAGCAATTTGCTCACATGGTCTTCGAAAGTTAGTCTCGGTCTACCTCGACTTCTTTTAATATTTACTTTCGCTCTATATATTTTCTTCACCATTCGGTCTTCACTCATTCGTTCAACGTGCCCAAACCATTGGAGTACGCCCCTATCAATTTTTGTGATAAGGTCATCTTTCAATCCTGCCATATTGCGAATCTCTTCGTTTCGCTTTCGGTCGGCTATGGTAACACCACACATTTTACGAAGAGATCGCATCTCCACTGCATTCAACTTGCTTTTATGCTTCTTCTGGCATACCCAGGTTTCGCTGCCATATAACAAAGTCGGTACCAACACTGCGTTATGTATTGCAAGGCGTGCACTCTTCACCACGCCTTGCCTTTTTACTAATGCATTCAGGGCACCATTGACTTTGTTTCCGGCAGCGACACGCCTATCCACATCTAAATCACATCTTCCATCCCGGCTGAAAGCACTCCCTAAGTATACAATTTCATTTACCTGTTCTAGACATTCCTGATTTACCATTTCGTATTTCGATCGTATCGTATCGTATCGTATCGTATTTCACATTTCGTTCTCTCTTCGTTCTTTTCAAATACCAGAACCTTAGTTTTATTAGCATTCAAACGGAGACCTTTAATTTCACATTCCTCTTTCATACACGTGACTAATGTCTGCAGTTCTGCTTCTGATGGTGCAATAAGCACTGCATCATCAGCATACAGCAGACAATTAACTTTTATGTCACCCAATTTCACACCCAAACAGCTATCTTTCAGCTTCTGTAAACAGCTGTCGAGATACAGTATGAACAGCCAGGAAGACATGACACAACCCTGTTTTACGCCCGCTTGGACGCTAAACATGGGTGACAGGTCATGCCCTACCCGCACACAGGCTTTACAGTCATAGTAAAGTGACTGCACAGCCCTTAACAATCGACCATCCACACCATATCCCGGCAACAGTTCCCACATTTTCTTCCTTATAACCTTATCAAATGCTTTCTCCAGATCCACAAAAGCACAGAAAATCCTCTGGTTAACACTCAGAAGCTTCTCGGTGATCATGCGGAGAGAAAACATTTGATCCGTGCATCCTCTTCCAGGTCTAAATCCGCATTGTGCCTCCCATAAGAATCTTTCCGATTTCTCTTGCATCCTGCGTGTCAAAACCTTCGAATAAACTTTACTTGCTAAACTGGTCAAGCTGATAGCCCGATGGCACCCGCAGTCAAAATGTGAACCTTTACCTTTATATAAAGGCACAATGACCGCGGATCGCCAATCATCCGGGACATCTCCCGTCCGCCAGAACAAATTACACAGCAGATGAAAGCTGTCCCAGACGCGAGGCCCACCGTACTTGACCATTTCAGCAGTAACTCTGTCTAGTCCCGCAGCCCTACCACATTTCAAACTTCGAATCGCACGTTCAATCTCTTTCATGCTGATAACCTCAGTGTCATCGAGGTCCGTGTCTGGCGTGCCAGTCACGGCGTCACCCCCGGATCCTTCACTAAGATCATGACACGCATACATTTCTCTATAAAATTCGCTCCATCGCTGCATGACGTCCGATTTTTCTGAGAGGACGTCATTGGTTCTCGAAAGAACTTTGTTCATTCTTAAAGCTGTCGCACCACTCCGGGACCTTCCAACCTCTTTCCAGAAAAGTTTGGAGTTTTCCCTAAAGTTGTGCGACAACCTCTCGTCCGCTTCTATTCTACACCTTTCACGTACTTCCTCAATCAATGTTTTCGCATGAACTTTCTGCAGCTTATATCTTTCTTTCATCTTCTCTCTCATATGCTCATCGTTACTAGAGGCCAAGTAGTGTAACCATGCTTTTTTCTTCTTTTTTACAGCTTCTTTCACTTCATCATTCCACCATGCATCTCTTCTTTTACTCTACCTCTTTTTGTCGTACCACATACTTCTTCCGCTGCACTTACGATTCAATCCCTAAGGTTCTGCCATGTTCTCTCCACACATTCTTTCCTGCCATCGATGGTGTCAAGCTTTTCGGCTACCCTCGTGTGATATTTGTCCCTAGTATCCGCTTCCTGAAGCTTCCAGCTTCGGATGCGACAGACCGACTGTGGTTCTGTTACTGCCGTCCGGTGGCGCCAACCCGCGAACAAACCCCTAAATCTAGTATTAACTAGATAATGATCCGTTCCCAGGTCAGCACCCCTGAACACTCGTGTATCCATCACCTGTTTTCGCAGTCGGTCATCCACCAGGAACAAATCAATCATACTTCTCTCATTCTTTCTTTTTCTAGTGTACATATGGATCTTCCTGTGATTACACATAGTGTTTGTCACAAGAAGACCCTTTTCCTTGCATACAGCCAGTATAAGCTTGCCAGCATCATTAACCCTTTTATCGCCAAACTTTCCAAGCACCGACTCGTATCCTGGTCGAGCGATACCTACCCATCCATTTTAAATCACCACATACAACAGTTCTTTTGTTTCCCTTAACCAAATCTAGAACTTCTCTTACATTCTCCCAAAACTCCTCCAGCTCAGCCCTGGACGACGAAGCTACCGGCGCATAAACAGCCAAAAGGAATAACTTCGTCAGTCCCATTTTGAAGCGAACCCAGAGAAGTCTTGAGTTCACAACCTTGTATTCAGTCATAAGATAGACCAACCGGGACGACAACAGCACTCCCACTCCTTGGCAGGCGTTCTCGCTTTCCGGGACTCCGGACCATATGGCTAACGTCCCGCCAGGGAGCTCTTCAATACCACTGCCTTTCCGTTTGGTCTCCGACATACACACGACATCTAATTCTCTTTCTTTCATTATTTCGATCAACTCATTCGTCTTATCTCTCATGCCCCCTCTAACAATCCACGAGCCAACTCTGCACTCCGTCCTCCACCGATGGTTATTTGAGTCTGAAAAATAGAAAGAGTATCTATAACCAATATTATTTGTGTAATGTAGTGCGTAAATAGGTTAAGGTACAGCGATATATTAACTTTTCTCCAAATGTATTTGGTTCATGATTGTAAACTTGCATATTTTTATTAATATTTCATGTTATTGATCATCGTTTAGTTTGGTAATAAGAGTTAGATTTATAATTGTTATTCCGTAGCAATTCACACACTCAGTACTGTTTACTACCATTTTCTCGATGTTTCTCATAAGTATATGAAAACATAACACAACATTTAATTTGATTCCGCCTTTTTAGTCAGAGCCGTGGTAGCTCAGTGGTTAACGCTCGCTGTAAATATAACAGAATGCGAGTAACCCGGGTTCGATCCCCGCCAGCACCAATGAAATTGTTAATTGCAATTTTAAGTGCTGATTTACCACGTGCTCGGCGGTGTAGGAAAACATCGTGAGGAAACCTGCATGTCTGAGGAATAAGAAAAAAAAATATTTCGAAGACATGTGAAGTTCGTCAACACGCATTTGGGCAGCGCGGCGGACAATTCCTTGCCCTAAACCCTCTCAGAAATGAGGGGAGGCCTGAGCCCAGCAGTGGGACGTATATATAGGCTGTAACTTTACTTTACTTTACTTTTTTTAGTCATAAAGGTATTTACTGTATTTTCCATTTGTAACTACAATTAACTTTATTTAAATAATCAAAGTACAACTTTGCAATAATGCACTTAGAAAATTTAAAAAATAATTTATTCTACTACCTACAATGTAAGTGCCTACAAATTTCATTAGAGCAATATTGTATAAAAATTTGTATTGATGTCTAATATTTTAGGAGTTAATTTTTATGAGTATTTGTTATGTCTAGTAAAATTATGTTTTAATATCATCTTGCGTAAATATTTTTATAAAATATTATTATGAATATAATATAAATTAAAATGTGAAATTATGCTTAAAATTATGTGTAAGCTTTTATGCGTAAATATAATGAGAATGATCAATTATACGATTTGCTTATGCCTTATAATTTTATGCAACTGGAAAGGGATCCATTTGCTACCACTACATACTAAAATTCGTAATATACAGGGTTATTTTGCAATAACCAGCCAAATTTGTAGAGATGGTTCAGAATAAGTAATATAGGCAAATGGTTAAGAAAAATTAATTAAAAAAAATCTGAAACATTCTGTCCTTTTTATCTTTTAAATTTAAAATGCGTGGCAATGCGTTGTTTTAACTGATTTGGTTCCGTACGCATACATTATTAAGGATTGGTCGGTAGGCAAAAACGTTGTTGCCCATAAATCACATTCAATTTGTGATAATTTCAAATAAAAGTAAAAGCCTTTTTTACTCGTATTTTCAAAAACTGCAACAACGGTGTATCATCATTTATATATTTGAACTCATGTTTCAAATTTTGCTACTCTTTGAAAAATAACCCAGTACATTGCATATTCATAATTTTTGTTCAACCTATTGTATCCCGCTGCTAAACTAAGGCTTCCTCTTAATCACGACATTCATCTAGTTATTATGGTATGAAGGTCAACCATATCTAGTTTTCTAGTTGTTACAAATCGCTCTCGCACGCAGACTCGACGACTAAAAACCTCCCAAACAAGCCGGTTTCCGAAAAGGCTTTAGTACCATAGACCACATACATACCCTGCGGCAGATTGTACAGAAGACCGAAGAGTACAATTTGCCACTTTGACTGGCGTATGTGGATTATGAGAAAGCCTTTGATTCCGTCGAATTTTGGACGGTCTCTTTGCTACAGTCTCTTCAGCGCTGCCAAGTTGACTATCGGTATATCGAAGTGCTGAAGTGTTTGTACAGCAGGGCTACGATTTCTATCCGAGTACAGAACCAGAGTACGAAACCTATCCAACTGCAGAGAGGTGTAAGACAGGGTGACGTTATTTCCCCGAAACTCCTCACCGCTGCGTTGGAAGACGTTTTCAAGCTACTGGACTGGAAAGGATACGGTATTAACATCAACGGCGATTACATCACTCACCTTCGATTTGCCAACGATATAGTCCTTATGGCAGAATCTCTCTAGGACCTAAGCACTATGCTCAATGACCTCAATGGTGCCTCCCAACACATATGTCTTAAGATGAACATGGACAAAACAAAGATCATGTTCAATGTCCATGTCACACCTACGCCGGTAGTTGTTGGGAGCATTATGCTCGAAGTTGTTGACGAGTACGTTTACCTGGGACAAATAGTCCGACTAGGTAAGTCCAACTTCGACCGAGAGGTCAATCGACGGATTCAACTCGGCTGGGCAGCGTTCGGGAAATTTCGACACATCTTCTCGTCAGGTATACCTCAATCTCCGAAAACTAGACTGTACAACCAGTGCGTGTTGCCAATGATGACTTACGATCTGAGACGTGGTCCTTCACTGCTGGCCTTATGAGGACGCTCAAGGTCGCTCAGCGAGCTATAGAGAGGACTATGCTCGGAGTTTCTCTGCGTGATAGACTCAGAAACGAGGATAACCTCAGTTAAACCAGAGTGACCGACATAGCCCAACGGATCGGCTGCAAAGATAATAAGGCCAAACCTGGTGCAGTGGGCCGTTGACTCCTTTGAACCATTTGAATCTGGCGGGGAGGATGGAATAATTCCCATCCAACTACAGAGGGGTATCGATATCCTTCTTCCCCATCTGGCGAAAATCTTCAGAGCAAGTTCTGCATGGGGATATATTCCAGAACGATGGACAATTGTCAAGGTTCTATTTATACCTAAGGATGGTAGAAAGGACTACGCTTTACCAAAGTCCTTTAGACCTATAAGCCTATCTTCCTTTGTTCTTAAGACATTGGAAAAGGTTATAGAAAGATATATAAGGGATGTAGCTCTAGCTACGAGGCCCATACATTACAACCAGCATGCTTACCGCAGAGGCAAATCTACCTAAACAGCCCTGATCAGTGTCATTGACAGGGTCGAAAAAGCACTGGAGGATAAAGAAATAGCTCTTTGTGCCTTTCTAGATATTGAGGGCGCCTTCGACAGTAGCCCCACATCACCGCTGTTTGGGGGCCTAACATCTAAAAATGTTGACCCCACAACCATCAGATGGGTGAAGTCGATGCTCTCAAACAGAAAGGCAGAAATAGCGTTGTTTCAAACTTCGATTGAGGTTGCAACCACAAAAGGCTGCCCACAAGGAGGTGTTTTGTCACCCCTTCTTTGGACTCTTGCGGTTGACCAACTATTGTACAAAATGGTAGACCTACGCATTAACACATTGGGTTATGCTGATGACCTTGTGATCATTGTAAGGGGCTTTTGCCAAAGTACTTTATCGTCAATAATACAAAGAGCCCTAAACACCATAAATAACTGGTGTAGGGATAACAGTTTATCAGTTAATGCTGATAAAACTGTTATAATACCCAATGTTATAATACCAAAAAGAGACGGTTGGACAAATTAGTCTAACCAAAACTTAATGGCAAAGTAGTACCATTTTGCACGGAAGTTAAGTACTTGGGCGTAACAATCAACCAAAAACTAACATGGAAATCTCACCTTAGCAACGTATGCCATAAGGCAAAAATTGCTTTAGGTACGTGCAGTCGTTTGGTCGGGAAAAACTGGGGCTTGCGTCCCAGTATGGTCCTATGGCTGTACAGCAGCATAGTGAGGCCGATTCCCACCTACGCCTCTATTGTCTGGTGTAACAAGGCCAACCAAAAGACGACTGCGGACAGACTAAATATTCTACAAAGGACTGCCTGCCTAATGGCAACTGGAGCTATGCGATCGTCGCCTGGAGCGACTCTTAATGCACTTCTATGCCTAACGCCCCTTGATCTCTATCTAGAAAAGGAGGCGAGGGCTAGTTTGTATAGGATTAACGCTAAGGGCGGTCTGAGTTTGCTCTCCTACAGATTGAGATCCATGCTCAACTCAATTAAGGAATCACCGGTTTTATGCATGATCTCAGATATCATTTGTCCACTACACACTTTTGGTAAAAAGTATACAGTGGAATTACCGTCCAGAGAAGACTGGTTGAACGGCCAGGTCATCTGTGAGGTCGGTAGCCTCATATGGTATACCGATGGGTCTAAAATGGGCCTCGACGTAGGCTTTGGAATTTACGGAGAATGCCCTAAATTCAAACTTAGTATGAATTTGGGTAGATACACCTCTATCTTCCAGGCAGAAATTTTTGCCATACTTCGGTGTGCGGAAATCAATCTACAAAAACACTACGTCAACCATAAAATTTCCATAAACTCTGATAGTCAAGCAGCACTGCTAGTGCTGAGATCAAACTTAGTGAACTCAAAGCTAGTTGGAGACTGCGGGAACAGTTTAAATGCCCTGGTTTGTAACAACAGGGTCGTTTTAAGATGGGTTTCGTGTCACGAGGGTATTATGTGTAATTTTTAGTGTAAACATTATGGTAATTATAACGAATTTGCCGACAAACTTGCACGGGAGGGCTCAAAGTGCACACAATTTGGACCCGAGCCATTTTGTGGAATCTCAAGAAGCCTAGCCCGATTGACCCTTGAAACTCTTTATCACAATAAATCACTTAAGATCTGGTCTGACACACCAGGCTTAAAACATTCTAAAACCTTAATCCGGGCTTTTGATCGTAAATTCGCTCCAGAAGCCCTGGGATTAAGTAAAAATAAATTGCACATTCTGACAAGAGCCCTAACTGGACACTGTTGTCTTAAAAATGACATATCCATCCTGCGATTAAGTAACTCAAGAATGTGTCGGTTCTGTTCCATAACGGAAGAAACGCCTCTACACATCCTAACCGATTGCGGACTCTTAATGTGCAAACGTAACACTCATCTGGGACACTCACACATTTACTCCGTCACATCTACTCCGCCCAGAAGAAGTGAAATTGCTCACGGCTAAGCAACTCCTTCGATTCATTGAAGGCATAGGGCTTAGCAGTGAACTATAGCCATAGCAGCGATCACAATAGATCATCTAGGTCGCAGTGATACTAGTCTCTTTACCTAGACCTGCATAGCTCGCATATAATAAATAAAAATAGCCCAACGGATTAGCAAGCTGAAGTGGCAAAGGGCTGGCCATATAGCTCGAAGAACCGATAACCGACGGGGAAGAAAGGTTCTCGAGTGGCAACCTCGTACCGGTAGGCATAGTGTAGGGCGACCCCCACTAGATGGAGTGACGACCTGGTAAGATATGCAGGAAGTCGATGGATGCAGGTGGCTCAGGGCCGTGCTTTGTGGCATTACTTGCGGGAGGCCTATGTTCAGCAGTGGGCTTGTGAAGGGCTGTAATGATGATGATGACTAATGCTATATCATTGGTCCACCCAGCAGCAAGATTAGTGATTATTATATTGTTAAATACTGTATATTGTTCATTTATCAACTACAAGCGACCCGCCCCGGCTACGCCTGGATGTATTTATATGTGGTGTCATTTAGGTGTAAGATAATCATCAAAGACCATTTATTTTTGCAACATTTCGATTTCTCAAAAATAAAAATTTCTCCAAGTGTTTCATTCCTAGCACTGCTCTCAATCTGTTCGTCAAGTGACACAGACAGACAGCTAGACGACGTTTTCTTAAATATATATTCATGTCTTAATAGACTCCATCAGCTCGATGTTTGATATTACACGACGACCTCGACTTGCTCTATATTTATTGATGACAAGTTAAGAATTAATTTAAATATCATCAAAAAAAAATTCGAACGATTTTAATCATTTTCACGAAATAAATCGTAAAATATTTGTATCATGAAGCCACGAATCCATTTTGGTCCCATAAATTCTCAACTAATGGCTTTCCCGCAACTGGATTAATAACAGCAGTGGCAATTTATTTTGCATGAACAACACACTTTAATTCATTTATTTTATATTGATAATTATTGCATTTAAAAAGAAACACCGATTAATATCGTCTATATTTCTATTTTATTATTATCTAATAAAGTATCTTTAAAGATAGTTAAGATACGATGTCTCCCTCTTTAAGTAGATTTACGGTAATCACCACGCTTGCAACACCAAATAATGATTTTTACATGTAACACACATGCCATCATTTCGTTGTCCGTCATTCGTCCTCACACACACACACGCAGACACATCACATTGTATGGTACATTTATTCTAGTCTTTTACCGTTCCTTCTCTGGACAGAATGAGAATCTCATTTTTATAAAGAATCTTAGCGTTTTGAAAACGAAATTAAATTAACATATTTCACTTTATTTTAATCCACTTTTATATTTACTTCCTTTTCGTTCTGTAATTGTTTATAAATATGTATTAAACGAAGATTAGGTACTCTAAACGAAGATAATCATAAAGTATTAAGGATTATTTTTAACGATTAGAACATTTAAGGAGAACAATTGATTTTCTTGTGATTTACGTTAAGCAATTACGTCGTATTATCAGTTAATCACTACTACAAACCCAATTCCCTGTGTTGACAGACGTATTTTAATACATATTTATTTGTAAGTAGCGTGCAAATTGGCATTTTCTAAATAATTTGCATGCGAAATTTAGAAACGATTGTAACGTCAAAACACATCTCGTGTTGACATTTATACGTGTGAATTGACGTCTCCTGGCATTTTAGTGGCTACACAAGCTCCGTCCACATCCCCGTTCTAATAAGAATGTATTATACATTGAGGTATTACTACTACGTATAGAGAAGACATCGCTTTGCACGATTTGCGCCACGCATTGCGGTACACTGTACCGCAACTGTTTAGTGAGTGTCCAACGCCCGCACGGCCGAGTCATGTTCGCTTCGCATAAATAACAAGTTCAAAATTCCTGGTTGTGTTCTTAAAGACTGCAGTAAACACTCCATCAAAAAAATGATGGTTTAACATTTCATCGGTAAGTAGACATTTAAACGTTTAATTATAATGCTCCGAGAATCGGGCTGTCGACCGCCGCCATTTTGCAGTACTAATCGTAGAGTAATGAAAACAAAAGACGCAGATAGGCAACATACATTTGTGCCTATTTTGTTGTTCAGTTTTCTATAGTATATGTTGTGTTAATTATTATTGTGTAAAATAAGTAAATTGTGACTTTTACCTAAATAACCTAAATAATTTTCGGCTGGGTCATGAGAAATGAGAAATGTGAATAAAATTTGTGCAAAATAATCGGCATGAAGAAGCATAGCTTCCGACTCCTAAAACATATGTACGTTCATTGCACTTTAAGGATAAGGATAAGCGTTATACAAAACAAGGATGAGTTTATCTTAAGAAAACTGCTGTACCATACGATAAAAACACCATAATAATATCGGAAAGTGTGGTTTCTACATAGTTCCAATTGAATTTTGTGTTTATTATTTTATATGTCTTACTTTGTTATTTGCTAATTAAGTACATATACGAGTCCTATGAGACAAAAAATATTGTGTATATCTATATACACACAACTGTATACATACATACAACTGTTCGATTGCACCACGAGGCAAAGATAACAAATGATTACACGAGCAAACGCCAAAGCTCACTAAACTTATATTAAAGGCGATTAAATATTAATTTGTGTTAAGTTATTTAGAATATTCAATAAATAAAGTTTATATTTAATTGCAACGAGACTTTCTTTTATTTAATGACAAGGCAGAGTATGATTTTGTAGTAGGTACAAAAGTTGTGTCACTTCTGCGTTGTAAAATCTATAGGAGGGCCTTGTACACTACGTTAAACGTTATACGATACGCCATTAAATTCCTGGCACTTATGACATTTTGGTCACGAATAAACTAATCCCTAATGCAAACTAGCGCTGCATGTTTTAATAGTTTGGTTAGACAACGTAACTATTATTTTAGCGCTGCAGCGAACTTTAGTTCTAACTCTTACAAAAATGAAGCAAACTTTTGGTTCGAGATGTCTCTTCTATACGTTGGTAATATAGTTCGATGGTATTATAGTATTCTATGGTCTTTACCTATGAAATTGCCGTTCTGCAATGTCGGCCATTTCAAATCAAATTAATTTTTGTTTGGTTAAGAATTCTAATTTCAAATTAATTTTATTTTATAAATATTGGATTCTTTTTTACAAAATTAGTCATATGTTTATTGATTAGCGTTATGTCATCGTATTTGAATCTTTTTCGTCATCATGGATACGTTAAAAAATTGAAAATGAGTACCGTCGTGGCATCAACGCGGCACAAGCGGCACGCAACATCAACGACGGTTTCTGCCCTAATACTAGAAACCAACGCATTACCTGTTATTGGTTTGCCTGTTTTGTACTTGAAATTTCGACCTGAAAATTTAACCCCGTGATCATGCGAAAACTTTGGTTGACAATAACGATTTAAAGGCTTTGGTGGAAGCTGACGATACTCAATCTAAAGCTGAATTAATAGCAGCTTTCAACGTTAGTATCAAAACAATATGAGTCCATTTGCGTCAAATTGGCAAGGTAAAAAAGCTTGACAAATGTGTGCCCTACGAACCCAATGATCGCCAGCGCGAAGTACGTGTCAAGACCTGACTTGTACTGCTCAATAAGCACACAAATGAAGGCGTTTTGAACCGCATGGTTACGATGCTGTTACGACGTTGGATCATGTTTCAGCACCTAAATGAAAGCTTACCCCTAAAAAAGAAATGGTCACTGTTTGGTGGTCTAGCGCCGGTCTGATTCGTTACAGCTTCGTAACAAACAGGATGGGCATTACTGCAGATGTGTACTGTGAAGAACTGAACACAATGATGGAGAAGCTTGTTGTCTCCAACCAGCTTTGGTCAATCGCTCGTCCCCGCTGCTCTTACACGACAACGTGCGATCTCATACTGCACAACAGATGGTCTCCAAGTTACAAAGGCTAGGGTTGGAAGGTCTTAGTCATCTGCCGTAATCACCAGACCTTACGCCTACAGACTTGCACCTTTTCCAGAATTTGGATAACTTTTGGCAGGAAAAAATTCAATACCCGAGAGACTGTATAAAATGCCTTTAAAAATGTTGTTGTCCCCCGTCCGCTGAATGGATGGATTTCTTCAAGAAGGGCATCAATAAACTGCCACTGCGTTGGCAAAGATGCATCGATTGCATGCGTACTTTGATTAAAATAAATAATAACTATACTAAAAAAATACCATTTATAATTAAATTTAACTTATTTCATAAAAAAAACAAAAATTTTATAGCCAAAGCGCTAATATTATTAAAGACTACACAAAACAATTCACTGAAAACAATTCCTGTTTTTTAACCGTTCATAATTCACATTAAGCCGTTTGTGTATTTCCAAAATTTCTTTCTTTTTCGCTCAATATTACCTCATTCAAGATTTAAGTATATAAATTAATACATATATAAATATTTTTATATAGATTTATTAAGTTGAAAAGTACCGTTAGTCTGAAAATCATGATAAGATAACCGTGCCAAAGTCACGTCTCTCATTATAAATCCTCGTATTGCGCTATTCAAAGAATCTCAAATCTTACAATGTGAATTACTGTCGTTAGTTTCCTACAAATCAACAAAACGTTAGGTTCAATAACTTGTTAATATACCTATAAAATTGGAAGTTTAATATACCATACTCACCATCTAGATGCTTGGCGGTCCACCACTGTACGTTTCACTACAGTACGACCTCTCTGTGGAATAGTTTACCGATACGACTTAGGGACTTTCAAGAAAAGAGCTTACTTCTTTCTAAGAGGCCGGCAACCCACCTGCAATTCCCCTGGTGTTGCAGTTGTTCATGTGCGGTGGTAGTCACTTAACATCAGATGAACCTCATGCTCGTTTGCACCCTCTCCTATAAAAAAAGAGATTTTAACATAATATCTTTTATTAAAATTATTTTAAAAAAGAACTAAAAACTTACAGTCTTACTCCTCGCGGCCTATTATTCAATGCAAATAATCTAAAACAACTCCACTGCTGAACATATAATAAAATACAATAAATAAATAAAATATACAAATAAATAAAATCCAAGTAAGTTTGATTACATAATTGTTTAATCAGATGAAAGTTAAACAAAATATGTTTAATAAAGTAATTACTATGTAGATTACTTTTATTTATTTTATTTAAAAATATAAAAACCTTTGAAAAAACGAACAAAAATACTATTTAGTGCACGACGTCATGGGTTTCATTTAGTTAGGTAAGTTATCATTTTCTGATCAAATAACTAAAGTAATTTTTAAAATAATAATGTTCTCCTGATCGAAAGATGATGTAATAATAGTTGTATTTTGTCTTCCATAGTTTCGCCAAAACTCCCTAGTAATAAACTGGCAACACCGGCTAATCAGATTAACCTACAAAGTAACGAATTAAAAAATCGTGTTTACATACAATAATATTGGTTAAATAACAAAACTTATTGATTAAAAGTGATCTTGGTGTTATTATACGGTTTTCTCTCATAATTGCGACACAATTTAACAGCACAAACTGACATAATTAATTATTTTTCGTGAGCACGTTATCTCTAAGTGATTCAAACTACACTGACGTAGGCAAGACGTAAGTGGGAAGCGAGTCCACCAATTATAGTAGACTTGATTTGGGCTGTTCTGTACGGACAAATCTAGACAGGTATATAATCAAAGGTCGCTATCTATACTCTCAATAGCGGGTAAAGAAGGACTACAAAAGAAATACGCTGCGATATGCCTTTTTCGTACGAAAGGAATATCATAAAACACGGTCCAGAGTCACCTACATCCATCGACTGGCTTGTCTCTTAGCAGGTCGTCACTCTACCTATAATTATTATATACCTTTAGTATATATATATATATATATATATATATATATATATATATATATATATATATATATATGTACCTTATAGTGGTACTACACTTTACTTACCGGTAACAGGCCTCCACATGAAAACTTTTCTTCCCTATTGTTTATTGGTTCTTCAGCTATATGGCTGGCCCATGCCACTTCAGCTTGTTGATTCTATAGGTTATGTAACTTTCTATCTAGAATGTGGCGTTCTATCTTGGTC
Source organism: Parnassius smintheus behrii (assembly GCA_036936625.1). Classification (NCBI taxonomy): domain Eukaryota; kingdom Metazoa; phylum Arthropoda; class Insecta; order Lepidoptera; family Papilionidae; genus Parnassius; species Parnassius smintheus. The sequence goes on from JAUPFT010000004.1 coordinate 49,574,983, forward strand.
ATCAGGGGTAACAACGCATCAGCATTTTGATTTCCAATCGAAGATAAATGTAGATGTCTACGGGCCATAGCATTCACTTACCATCAGGTAGAATGTGTGCTCGTTTGTCGCCCTTGTACTATAAAAAAGTTAACATATTTATAACACATATTATTATTTATAAATTTTAAGGAAATAAATCCCTCATTCCTGTGTGTATTATGCTTAAAAAGGAGAACAAAGTTTTCTCTCCACGTATTAATAAAAATATTTAAAAAAATACAAATACATTTGAAGAAAATTGTTAAAAGCAAATAAATCTCTAGCTTTGCTGCGATTTTTGCATCATAAATCTCACCCAATGGTTTATCCGCCACCAGATTAATAACAGCAATGGCAATTAATTTTGCATGAACGACCGACTTTCGTCCGTTCGTTTCATATGGACGTTTTATGGGCTTGGATCACCAAATCAATTTCAGACACACCAACAAATTAAATCAGATTACTGACAGAAATAGAAAGAAAAAAAGATATAGTATCGTATCATAATAACTCGTTTCTAGTAAAAATAATTTCCGGTTCTCTACACTCACCGTTCGAAATCCAGAAGCACAAGGCTGCTGTCATGCTGGTATTCAGTGAGAATGCGGTGCTTTAACACGTACAAGTTCGATAGTAGTCAAGCTCTAAACCTTTTAAAAAACCTTTTATAAAATTTCTGCTGTACAGTGGCCTCCCCCAAGGGTTACCTCATAGGTTAATTGTTAGAATTGCCACACATGGCATACAGATGGGCTATCGCAATTTTTATTGTTTTAAAATATCGAATCTCTCTCATCTGTCCATGGCTTGAGCATCTAGTTAATTATGTTTCATGTATCTGTATTATGTAACTTAAGTGACATGGAGACTTACAGTCGATCTAATGGTGAATTATTATATAACAGGTAAAAAACAATAATTTTCTAGATTGTTATGCCTTAAACCGAATTTTAAAAGTTTATTATTTTAAAATAATTTTTCCTCGTTTTCATCGTCAGTCAGTAATGAAGCACAGCTGAGGTTTTTGAAAATATCCAAAATATGCTATAATAGGCCGACTAGAAATCCTATTTATTACTAGACACTTCACCCGTAACTCTGATATATTTTATTTCATTTCATTTCATTTGGATATATTAGACATGTCATTCTGCCAACTTTCGGATGCACCAAATTTTTTCTTCTAGATTTGTTTTTGTTATCTTTCACGCTATCGGCATAATGAGTATAAACGATGACAATACATATATATATATATATATATACATCACGATATTGATTCTACGTCCTTTCATTTCGCATTATTATAGCGTCCACCACTTGTAGGCAATTTTTGAAAACTATGACAGCGTATATTGGTCCATTAAACAAATTCAAAGATAGTGTTCAACTCATCTTTTTGAATATTTAGTATATGTCGATATACAAATATACGTATATCGCCAGACGGAGGGAAACCAATCGGGACTCCCTTCCATATTACCAATTATTCAGAATCCCCGTAATATACATAGTTTTTAATTCATTCTCCTGCTTATCGCAATTCCTTTGTATAGTGCGACGTTGCCACTCTTATTAGTTATTCTGTTTTGTAATATTTTATTTATAGGTGATATTTTGTTTAATGTAGAACTATAAAATTTATTGAATATAACCGCAAAATTTTAATTGACTATATAATTTAATTTTAACACATTATAATGTGAATTATTATGATGTTAGTAATAAGAATAAGATTATTTTATGTTAATATAATTATCAGAAATTTTCATTTTAATAATAAAATATAAAATATTTTGTATTTAATTATTACTTTTCACACCGGCAGGAAGAATATTGCAGTATTTTTGTTAAATTGTTAAGACCTATTGTAACCCATATATTGCCAACGAATAAATGAACTTGAATTTAAATTTGAATTTCTCTACACTCACCATACAAAACACAGCAGCGATTTTACTCTGGCATTCTGTGAGAACGTAGTTCCCCGGTCGAGTCGAATCATCTTTACGTCAAATTAAAAATATATTTGATTCGTTTACCACGAATAATATATTTTTTATCATTCTGGTTCAGATTAGATTTAATTTTAGTCACTTAAGTTTCGTATATTGTGCAAAATAATGAAATAAATGTACAGAATGTGCAATGTGAAATTGAGAAAATATAATTTTTGTCTACGGCAAAAAAAATAGACTATGTATCATGATTAATTTACCAACTAGTTATTCGTTGAGTCAATACAAAAAATATCAAAAATTGCCGAGCCGTGATAAATTATAGATTGAATATATTATTATTTACTTTAATTGTAAATACGTGCTGATGTAAAATGAAACAAATATTGAGATCAAATAAAACGTTTATTGAACAAGCATCTTCTTTCAAACATTTGTTCAATGAAGTAGATACTTAGAATAAAGATTTATAATAAGGAACATAATTAACACAATTTGGCACTTGAAATAACATAGGTAGTAATTTAGAGCAAAACTTTTGACGCACATAGTGCCCCTAAAACCGCTACAAACGGCAACATTAATTAAAAAAGAAATAAGAAAGGTGTTCTAAGCGTTTTATCATTTCTAGAATTGTGTAATGTGAAAAAACTGTTCTAGAAAAGTGACTATTTTACACCGCATGGCATCCCTACACTGAAATATAAAAACAATAGCGAAAAATGTCATTAAAGCAATGGTCATTAAAGTGTGTTTTATACACAAGGAATTAAAATATAAATATATTCATGGTTATATGGACGTCAAATATCGTGCGGTATGAAACTTTACCGATAATCTGACGTCCACATATAAAAATATAACAAAATTCAAAAGTATGGACGTTAAATATCATTCTGTACGAATGTTTTAGGATATTCGAACGTCCGTATTATTATATGTAGCTAAATCTAAGGACACGTAAAGAAATTTGAAAGTAAAAATAGCACTGAGTACAGTATAAACCGACAAAAAATACCAAAATATACCTTGAGCACTAAATAAATAAGTAATCAACATAAATAAATAGTAAAACGCAATAATCAACAGCATTGGACATCAGATATCAAAGAAATGGATGTCAAATAAAACTTTGTGAGAATATTTTAGGATATTCTTACGGCCGTATATGGGTAAATACTCAACTATACATTAATCAACTTAAACAAGTTTAACTAAGGAAACTTAAATGCAAGCAAACAAGCGTGGAAAGTTCTTAATGTGCGTAGGTCACAGTACGGACGCCAAATAAAGCACGATATGCATGTTTTTTAGTAATATAGCGTCCAATATGAATAAAAATTATAATTGTATTTCAACTAAATGCAAAACCAAACATATCATAATTTAACAAAAATAGCCTTTCACAAAATAAAATCAAGTTAAGTAGATAGTAATTTCTTACAGATTAGGTACAATAGTCGCACTCATCCTTAAGATAGTGATCATAAACAGTAAACTCGCAGTGAGAGCACCAAAACTCAACACGATCAAGTAAATAAATTATATTTTCGGAGTTATTCATGTCAGCAAAATTATGCCACGGTCTGTTGTAGGAATTAACAAATCTTTGGCAACTAATCCAGTAAAACCTTTTATTAAAATGAATTTCTTCCCAAGGCCATATTAGGTTATTAGTCAGAATATAACAAAACAAACTTCTATTTAAAAACCTGTCAATATCTACAATTAACTCCATCTTTTTGTACTCAATCAGAAGGTAATTTATACTCAAACAGAATTATGGGTTGCTTACGACATAACAAAAGTTCTTATAGGCAGTTTAGTACTGTACAGTACATAAATGTAAAATGTAAAAATATAGTGCAGCATGACGTAAACCGATAATATAAGTTACTGAGATCCCTTCATCAGCTATGAAAAAAGCTTATGACCTTAAGACCGCACCCAAATCGGTTCACCTCTTTAGGAGCTACGGTGTCACAGACAGGCAGCCACACAGACAAACATTCACGTAAAACTTATAACAATCCTCTTTTTACGTCTATTATTCATGGATCCAATCAATCATTAAATTTGATAAGGTTGGACTAAGAGAGCGAGATGGAATTTTGACAAGCAGCAATGTTTTAAAAACAAAATACGAAACTAAACAAAAATACCACAGTAATTCGTAGGAGAATTCCCGAATATGGCTATTTGTTGTTTGTATAGGCATTTTGGACGAAGACTTTTATTTTTAACCAGTCTTTGTTGTGCAGAATTTCAGTATGTTGACTACGAAGTTTCTCGCACTCATGGCGTTTTGGCGGTTGTTTATTTTTAATATGTTTGCTAAAAAACTTTTTAACTATACTTTTCTGTTCTGTGGTCCAAGGAACAAGGTTTCGTTTTTTCTTTGTTTTAATATGTGTAGCATTGGTAGCATCGCTAAGGTTAAACATCTGAGTCAACGTAGCCAAATGTTTGCGTAGCTTAGTCGTAGTAATAGCTGCAGGATTTCGAGCTCCACTTGCAGTGGCATACTTTTTCAAGACCTTATAACCACATAATGTACTTTCAGATCCGGGTTTTGCAAACAAAAAGTCGTTTTTTTCACATATGTAATTACGTCTCACAGAGATAAGCAAATTGATGTCACTTTGGACTTCGTCAGTCAACAGAATGGGCACACTTCGACCTCTTTTACCCCGTATAACAAGACGCTTAAAACTATTTACCAACACTTTTTCCGCACTTGAAATAGCTCGGTCAAATTCCTCATATGCGCTTTTGTCATTGCTGCTCTCTTGGTAGATGCTGAGTGGGAGACGTTGCAGTTCACCAGGCCGACGTCTGTTGAGAAGAAGAACGCGGCAGTAAACTGTCTCTGTTAGAGTGTTGTACGCTTCAATATTGCTAGTTTCGGATTCTATTAACTTAGATGCTGCAGACTTAGATTTTTCGCAAAGATAATTTTTAAGGAGTTTTAAGTCTTTCGCAAGAGGAACAATTGTAATTTTATTCCATTTTTTTAAGTTTAAGTCATTGCAGGCCTGGCTTGAAACATCAAACTTCCAATTAGTCTTGATGAGATGAATTAGCGTCTTTAGATCAGCCTCTACTGCAGCAGTTTCCACACTGCTGCCTGATTTTAATGTAGTCATTATGGCTATGTTGCAACACTGTTTTAGGCTAGTGCTGATGTTCATGGCATATGTTGGAGCACCATAGCGATCTGTTTTACAATTGTAACTTGATACTTTTTTAGTTGCAGTAACAATTAGATCATAGTTTTGAGGTTTCAAACAATCCATCAAATTTTTAAGTGACGGTTTCAGCGTCTTCAATTCTAGTAACAATTTAGCCAATTCTCTCATTTTTCGCGATGTAACGTTTACGAAGTGTTTTTCTCGATGAATCCTTAAATATTGGGCTCCAAACGCACAGATTAACGTGTCTCTTTTAGCTTCTAGTGATATTTTGTCAGGTCTCATTTTTGGAAATACCTCATCTTTAAGTTTTTTGTCAATATTTAGGTTGCGTAACATAAAATTTTGAGACTGAACTTGAGTGTTGGCGGTATCGGATAACGGTTGACATGTCTTCTTATGTTTCCACAATTGTTTCCTAGAGTAGAAGCCTAAACATTTCTCACATGGTAAGTAATCGATGTGTGGATAAACATTACTCTTTTTCATAGGTTTAACACATTTTATAACATTCCGAATATAGTTTCCTCTTTTGCGTAAGTTGGTTATTAGGTTTTTGCGTACGCAACTTTTCGTATGATGAGAGATAATATTTTGTACTTCGGGTTCCGTACAATGATTCCGCAATAGATGTCTCGCAAAATTTAGCACATCGACCTCACAAAAAAAACAATAATCCCTGGCTCTGGTTCTTTTCAACTCTTTCGTCTTTTGGCAACTTGTCAAATCCTAAAAGAGAACATTTCAATGAATTACAGAATAAATTTGCTTTATGAATTATCAACATTTTCACATCTGGTAACGTTCTGTAATTCTTGCCGCACGATAACATACGGTACAGTAACGTGCATTAATTACAGGACGTTACCGGAATGTCTCAAGAAGCACTTAGGCTCTCGTGATTGTATTTTGTTACAATAAGTGTCTAGAGGGATAGGCATTCTAAAATTAAAGGTGAGGCATCCTTTTTAGTCACAAATTAAATAGTTATCTCCCTAAGAATCCTCAAAATTAATATTTATGCCCAACATTTTTTTAACAACATGAACATTGTACAGTTTTATCAATTAAATTGAATAAAAAAATCAGAAAGTTATCTTCAAGATTTGATGTGAAACAAAAAAAGAAATATTTCTGTCGCGTAGCGAAACTAAAGCTTCATATTCCTGATTTATGTTCATATTGTGAAATAAATATATTCATGAGCATACAATGTTGATTATTGCAGCTTCATGGTTTCAGAATTTAAGTAATAAAGAAAAGATCTCACCTGGGGTTCCTCTAAGCTACGACGTCTAAGACACAATTGCTGATTTTGATGTGTCTTATTCAATACTTCTTCCGTTTCTTCAGTATAACTTGTGATACTGGAGGATTTCTCGAATGCAGAAATGTACGTTGGATCTTTGTCAGAGTCGTCAAACTCAAAGCTATTGTCATTAGAAAAATTAGGAATGCCATCATTGGAAGCGCCACCTGACGTAGTAGGTACTGAGTCTTGTATCTGAGTGGTATGGTCTTGTGATAATGATTGGCTTGTTATTGTGTGATTTTTTGTGAGATTACATTCATTAGGATTACTTAGTGTTACATGCATTTGGTACGGAGATTGTTCCAATACGTTTGATAAGGACTGGTTAGTTATAGTAAGACACGATTGACCACTTTCACTATGCATTGGGTTCTGAGGTTGTTCCAACACATTTAAATAATCAGAATTTTGGATAACTGAATTATTACTGTTATCAGCCAGAATGTTTGCGTTCGCTTCGATAATAACGTTGCTGTCAGCATCTAGCAGAGGAGGACTAGAAGTTGCAACTGAATCTGACAACAAAGTATTCCGCGGTGTCTCGATGTCAGTCATTGGTCTTTGATCTGGCAAGCATGTTTCGTTATAGTTCGAATCCGAGTCATCAGCATCATTCGTTATATCATCCATCAGAGTATCCGTCAAGTCGTTATTTAAATTTGAACTATTTGCAGTATCGTCGTCCGTAGACGGTAGATATGTTTCATCCCTATGTTTCTCATTATCAATTATATCAAATGAATCATCAATGCTAGTATTTGGCGGTGCGTATGATGGGAGATTACGTCTGGATCTCTGTAAAATAAAATGAATTAGACAATGAGACATCACACACATCGATATGATGCCGAGATAATGTAGTGTATGTAGGTATATACACGATAGCCTATAATATCCTTGATCTTGGGTCAAAAATATCCAAGCCGGAGTCTTTCATGGATATCTCGTTGTAAAGTCGACACATTCTTATTATCGGGTTGTAAAAAGAAGTATTATTCTTGTAAGTCTGCAGGTAAAATGTCTTGCTAGGAATTCGGGGATTGCGCTTTGTAATTAAGTTTAATTTACTTAAGAGGTAACCGGAATCGATCTCATTGTGGAGAATTTTATGTAAATATATAAGGTCATATTCCTTACGGCGAATAAGTAAAGAGGTCATTTTAAATTTGTCGAGTCTCTCACTATAACCGACAAGCCTGCGACCAAGACCACATTTGTAGCTAAGTATTCTAAGGGTTCTTTTTTGGACGCTTTCTATACTATCCGAATGCACCGTGTAGCAGGGAGACCATTATAACATTAAGTAGCTTAAGCACTTGTGTTACGGAAATCAGAATCAACGAAGCTATTACAAATAAATACATAATAAATATATTACACCCAGATACAGAACAAACACAATGTTCATCACTAAGTGTTTGTCCTGGGCGGGGATCGAACCCACGACCCCTGGCTCAGAAGGTAAGAGACTACCCTTGGTCCAACGGGCCAGTAAGTATAACATTTATGTACCTTTTAGAAAAGCGTATGACCATAAATAAAAATAGGCTACTTACTAATGACATTCTTCTTAGATTCACGTAATAAGAAGCATCCCTTTGTTTTCGAGATTCAGTTGGAGTTGTAGCATCTGAAATAATCTATTAGATTAGGTATATAGTTTGTTGCCAAAAGAATAAATAAATATGCTATCGGTAATCTGTATAAACCGAGATTATATACCCAGGCAATGCACAACATACCTAAAAGGTAAACTGAAATATTATTCATTTTGTACTTTGCCTAGGTAGATCGGTACTGGCTTCATTTGACAGATGGATGTGACACAAATCGCCTCACCTCAGGCACATATTCCTTATATCGGTTTTTTGCACATGTACATTTTATGTGTATTTACTTTGCAAAATTCATAAATCAAAATGCAAAGCGTGTAACGTTGCGTTATGTTTCAACCTAGAGCAAGATTGCTGCTACTTTTTTTTTACTTTAGAAGTATAGTTGTAGCACGAATGGGTCGGCTCGACCGGGGAAGGACCACGCTCTCACAGAATACCAGCGTGAAATAGTAGCTTAATGCTGCTGTATTTCGTACGGTGAGTGTAGAGAACCGGAGACCCTTTTTACTGAAAACGAGGCATTCCATCTTAGTCCTCACGGGTGACAACGCATCTGCATTTTGATTCGTAATGGAGGATAGATGTGGATGTCTATGGGCCACAGCAACCACTTACCATCAGGTGGACTGCGTGCTCGTTTGCAACCCTATCCTATAAAAAAATACTAACAGTACCATTCGTAAATGAATAGTACTGTAGATACAGTAAATCCAACAAAAGTACCAGGAGCCTTTTAAAGAAATGAGGAGCCATGTTATATATTTATTCAACTAACTATAATTTATTCAGCTAATTATTTCAGACTATCATCGTTGAAATAGTTAAGTTGGTTAAGTTACAGCCTATTTACGTCCCACAGCCGGGCCTTCCCTCACTTCTGAGAGGGTTTTAGGGCAAAGAAGTGCCGGCTGAGCTACCCCTATGCGTGTTGGCGAACTTCATGGCGAAAAAAATATGTCCTCGAAATATTTTTTTCTTATTTCTCAGACAGTCCGACTTCCTCACGATGTTTTCTTTCACCGCTCAGCACGTGGTAGATCAGCACTTAAAATTGCAATTAACAATTTCATTGATGCCAGCGGGGATGCACCCGGTTTGCGAGCGTACTGTGAAATTACGAACGAAACGACGAGAGCCGTGGTGGCTCTTCTGAGCCACCACGGCTCTCGTCGTTGAAACGAATACACCTTTTTATTTTGTATGTTTTTTTTCTCTATAGGATAGGGTGACAAACGAGCACACAGATTGTGAGTAGTTGCTGCGGCCCATAGATATCTTCATCTCACTCATCTCACCCTCGATTACAAATCAAAATACAGATGCGTTGTCACCCGTGAGGACTAAAACGGAATGCCTCATTTCCAGTAAAAACCGTCTCCGGTTCTCTACACTCACCATACGAAACACAGCCAGCATTAAGCTAATATTTCACGCTGGTATTCTGTGAGAGCGTGGTCCTTCATCGGTCGAGCCGAAGTATTCGTGCTGCAACTATACAACTAATATAACTGCAGCATGGCTCTACCACGTATAAAAAATGTTTTAATGAACTAGGAAAAAAATCGGACTTTAATTGTGGCATATTTTTGGAGCTTAAGAAGTGGGTTCTTTAAAATATATATCCATAATATATTTTTTATTTCAGGAAGAGATATTTTTATTTTAAATTTTATTATTTCGTAGATATTATTTGTGTTGAAGGAAATATGTTGATTATTTTGGTAATTGGAAATGTAAAATAACCGCCGCGCACCTTGCGCCGCCTTTGAACGGCTTTGTCACTCGACACTATTATGGTCGAGTATTGTTCACAAAAACCGTTATTTTAGACTATACATCGGCACCTTTAATGGTTTTATGGCTTTTAAGGGAATGAATGAACCTTTATTTTTCTACAAGCGCTGTTGAAAATTGTTTGTTCAAATATGTAAAGTAATAAATTTTTTAAAAATATGGCATTTACGGCTAAAATTTGGATTACTTACACAGTACATTAAGAGTACTTATGAAATACTTTGTGAGATTTGTAAAACTTAGCAAGATCTATTTAAAGATGACTGAATCATGTAAGGAAAAAGAGAGTTTCAACTAGTCCTGGAAAAAAAACCACATGCTTCTTCATGAATTTAAGTATATATTTTTAAAGAAATAAAAAAATAATATTTTTATTGACTAACGCATGCCGCTCTGGTCCGAACTACATTCTAAATCGGTGTAAGTTGGTTGTGGGTTCTTGTAAGCTTATTATTAATGCGTTTTATGATGAAAAATTGTATTGTAGCCTATGATTTTGCACACAAAATATTGTAAACAATAGATTTAAGTTTAAAATTAAACAAAATTGAACTATTAAAAAACTTTGTTTCATCGAGAAATATGACAATTTTGACTTTACTCAGTATTTACACTAATTACTTTAGGACTTTATTAAATTTATGTACTCTTTTATAGGAAATTTCATAGAGAATTCAGAAATGTATATATATAATTGTATATGATATACCAAATTCAAGAAATTTGCGTTTAAACGGATTGCGCCCAATGCGCCGTCAATTTTATTAAACAGCTCCGCAGTCAATGGAGTATGACGGTTAGAGTCAACGCAGTTGAAAGACTAAGTTACTTAAGTCACCAGACACCAGACACAATGTGGGTTTAATAGATAATTAGGAGTAGTACATTGTACATGTTGTATTATATATGTATAAGTGCAATTGTATTATGTTTTTTTTTTTAACATAACACTGGCTAATATAGACCAAAATAATTTAATAAATTGACAATCCAATATACGGATGTCGGAAGCAAATAAGACGCCACATTATATACAAAAATGGATATATTGGACGTACAATAAGTTACGGGATATCAATAACGTACTGTTATGTCCAACCCTAGTTAGATAAAAGCGCTGACTCGATTATTATATTTACTATAAAAGCCTAGAGTTTGAGGTAATCGAGGCAGTGCAGTTCCAACCCATATTAAGTGCATATCGCACACGCCGTTCGCGGTTTTTTGTACATTTTTTGTATTAATTTAATATTGGGGAAATAAACCAAAAGAACTTCTGGGATTGGGTGTAAAAGTTTTTTTTTTAAAAAACACCTTCAGAGCGGCCCTCCTAACAAATTTGGTGTCAGAAGTGGGATGTCGCAAGGTCTACCGGTACATCAGTAGCGTGGCATCCGAATCCTGGGAAACTCTGAAGTGAAAGATCGACAGTAAGTCTCCACCCCACGAGTGTGAGCCTGCATCATCAAAGCACCAACGAGGTCTCAACCCCACGAGCTTGGGACACCATCGTCAACCCGAAGTTCATCAAGGCTGTTAGTCTACACCACCAGCGTGTAAGCCTGCCCTGAGCTGCTGCACTCCCATCGCACAACCACGTGGACGCCGCCGTCAAACGACTCCCTGGGTCTCACGGCAACGCGACTCCGCTGCACGTCATCGCAACACGACACCGGCATAGCAACCAATGTACACCGTAGTGATCGTGATATTGTAAGTTAGGTAACTTTAATTCAGCTATAAATTTATACTATTTCTCTTCTATTTCCTTACATTCTTTTGTCATTTGTCGTGTACAATAATATTCTCATTTTACCAATTTTGTATTTACTAACTCCTAAATCTTTCTAATTCCATATGCATAAGGTTAAAACTTTAAAGGACAAACCAGAAGAAATAGAAATGTCCGACAAAATTCCCTTATCCGTCCTTGTAAAATTCATCAAACCTTACAATGGTGATAGAGAATCACTTCCGGCTTTTCTCACAAATTGTGATAACGCCATAGCACTCGCGAACTCGGAACAGCAAGTAGTTTTATATCGTTATATCATATCCCAGTTAGAAGGAAAAGCTCAAATCGCGTGCTCTCTAAAAACGTTTAATAATTGGGATGAATTAAAACTATTTCTAAAAACTACCTTTGGCGAGAAGAAGCACTCCACACACCTTTTAATTGAACTCCAAAATTGTAGGCAAGGAAATTCGGAAACAGTAATGCAATATTCACTTAGAATCGAATCTTGTTTAACGCGATTACAATCCGACATACATTACAGTTGCGAGAATAAGTCCGAGCTAATAGGAAGAATTGCCGCTATGGAGGATTTAGCCCTCAACACATTTATATTAGGTCTAAATTCTAATTACGGATATATTGTTAGATGTCGAAACCCGAAAAATTTAAGCGAGGCAATTACGCATGCCATAGAAGAAGAAAAACTATTTATTCTGAGCAAAATATCTTCCAAATCTTATAAACAGTGTCCTATATGTCAAAAATTTGGTCATGATTCTTCTAACTGCTATAATCATAAGAAAAAACAATCTCATCGAGCTTATTACGTTAATCCACAAAATAATAACCCTCATTCTAATTTTCATAATATTTCAAGCAAAAATCCTATTAAAATATGCAGTTATTGTAAAAGTCCGGGACATATGATAAACGAATGTCGAAAGCGACAATATAACAATAGCCTTCGTCATAATATGCAACCAGACACTCGCACGACGAATACGTTACCAAGTCCCAGTGCGCATGCACCTAATAGAAATAATATGCATTTATGTGACGCACAACCTTCTACCTCTAATGCCGATATTAGTAACGAAAATTTAAACTAAATCTGATTTCGGAAAAGTGCCTACCGAAATCGAAAGCATTTAAAGGCACAAATAATCATTACTATTCTACTAATTCTTATACTAAATCTTATACTAAGCCTATATATAATGATAACGAATTTAGTTGTAATTATCGTACAAAATATTCTTACAATACATCTCAGCGACGTCAAATGCCGCCGAGTCCTACTAAATCATGTAATTTAGAAAATACTATTTCTTATTCTAATTCTACACCTCGGGAACAGCATCCGAGTCCATCTTTGACACAAAGTCAAAGTCATAGTACCAATTATTTATTACCTCGGGAAAATTATCCCAGGACACCTCTGAATCAACATCAGAGTCTTAGAAATAATTTTAATGCTAATTCTTGCACTAATTCTTATACTAATTCTGTCTCTCATAATGATACTATCTCTTATCCAAAATATACATCTCAAAAAGGAATTTCGAGTCATGCTAATCCCACTGATAATTCAATTAATAATAAAGGTGAAATACCAACATACAGCATGAACACATCGAACAAGAAAACATCACTACCTCATGTTTATTTTAGGTCGAATTTTTCGGTTCAACCCCTACGATTGTTACTCGACACAGGCGCAAGTGTCTCTATTATAAAAAAATCGAGTTTAAATGGAAACTTTAAGCTTTCTGATGAAATCGTAAAACTCAAGGGTATAAACAGCACTCAATCTTGCAACGAAACATTAGGAACATTACTGTTAGATTTTATTTTAGATAATTTTTCCATAAAATATAAATTTCATGTCACATCCGACGATATTAATATTGATTATGACGGAATATTAGGAAGTGACTTTCTCAGTTATTTTAAAGTAAACATTGATTATCATACTTATTCACTTTGTTTCAAAAATTCTATATCTGTGCCTATCCACTTTTCGGAACCTACATACATTATACCAGCGCGTAGCGAAACTGTTATCGAATGCTCCGTGTCAAATGACCCGTCCGAGTTGCGTCACCTTAAGGATGCACTCATACTAGATCAAACCGTTTGTAATGGTGTTTATTTAGCGAACTGCCTAGTAACTTTAAAAGCGAATAAAAGAGTTAATGTTTCGGTTTTAAACACAACTGAATCGCAAATTAAAATAAAAAATTTCAAAGTTAACTTAATACCAATTGACTTTAAAGAGTATTCCAAATCTTTTAAATCTTGTAATAGTATAAATACTATTTCTACAACTTATTCTAATCGTGTCCAACGCGTCTGCGAACAAATTCGTCATTCTCATTTAAACTCAGAGGAGAAAAAACTCTTATTAGATTGTTGCTCACAATACTCAGACATATTTTATCTTGAAGGAGATGACCTCACATGTACAAACGCGATCCAACACTCAATCAACACAGGAAACACCCCTCCTATTCATGTTAAGTCATATCGTTTTCCCGAATGTCATAAAGACGAAGTAGACGCACAATTAAAAAAGATGTTAAAACAAAATATAATTAAGCCGTCAATATCTCCGTGGAGCGCCCCAGTATGGGTCGTGCCTAAGAAAATGGACGCATCGGGCAAAAAGAAATGGCGCATTGTTATAGATTACAGGCGACTTAATGATGCGACCATAAACGAAGTTTACCCCATTCCTTTAATTAGCGATATATTAGATCAATTAGGGCATTCCAAATATTTTTCGACACTCGATTTAGTTTCCGGCTTCCATCAAATTCCTCTCAATCCTAAGGATGCTGAAAAGACTGGTTTTACTGTAACCAATATAAATGGCATTTCCGGTCATTTTGAATTCACTCGCATGCCTTTTGGATTCAAAAGTGCTGCAAATTCGTTCCAACGTCTCATGAATACCGTCCTTTCTGGTCTCCAAGGTCTCCACTGTTTCGTCTACCTAGATGACTGCATCATTTACAGCCACGATCTTCAAAGTCATATGGAAAAATTACGTCTTGTTTTTGATAAGTTTCGAGACTTCAATTTAAAGCTACAACCAGACAAATGCGAATTCCTTCGACACGAAGTCACTTATTTAGGTCATGTAATAACCGACAAAGGTGTCACACCTAACCCTGACAAGGTGAAGGCAGTATCCGACTACCCTATTCCCAAAAATCCCAAGGAAATTAAATCATTTCTAGGTCTAGTAGGTTACTACCGCCGATTCATAGATAACTTCTCAAAAATTACAAAACCCCTTACGTCATTGTTAAAAAAAAATGTTAATTTTAATTGGACACAAGAACAAACCCAAGCTTTTAATTTGTTAAAGGAAAAACTAACTTCAGCCCCGTTACTTCAATACCCCGATTTTTCTCAACCATTCGTTGTCACCACAGACGCCAGTAATTATGCTGTCGGCGCAGTATTATCGCAAGGCCCTATCGGAAAAGACAAACCGATCGCATATGCCTCAAGAACATTAAATAAACAGGAAGGCAATTACTCAACAACAGAAAAAGAATGTTTAGCTATACTCTTCGCCGTAAAAACATTCCGACCCTATATTTATGGTAATAAGTTTAAGATAGTCACTGATCACAGACCTTTAGTCTGGCTTTTTAATGTCAAGGATCCAGGAAGTAGATTAATTCGTTGGCGCCTCAAGTTAGAGGAATATGACTATGAAATTTTTTATAAGCAAGGAAAACAAAATTCAAACGCCGATGCTCTTTCACGCATACCCATTCACGCCTTAAATTCAAATGTAGTCCTTAACAAACTCAAATACGAATCTTATTTTAAAGAACAATTTACTAGATCCATTTCTACAAATACTGTAATCGAAGAACATCAAGAAGCGTTACACCTCTCTAAATTAAATAATATTGTTTGCCCCGTATCTCTCGACTTTGATGAATCTATTCCATATTGTAAAAATATTCTATCTCAGCTACAAAATCCTGAAGGTATAATAAACTCAGAACGAGAACCGTACACTATCTCTTGCGTTAAGCAAAATGATAAAATATACTATTTCTTATATACGAGAATTCACCATTTCGAAGAGTTAACATACCGAAATATATACAATTTACTAATGCAACTACGCGATAATATATTAACAGAAAATAGTCAAATCACTGACTTAGCCATTTCCGATTTTGCTGACCCGTTCTCTAAACTATCCTATATGAAAATATACAACATAATTGCTTACATATTTCATAATACAAACATTAAAATTCATATATACCGAAATCAAATTATTTACCCTACTCCTGCCGAAGTTCCACAAATTCTTATACTTAATTCCTCAAAGAAAATCACGACTCAACAATTGCTGGTCACCCCGGAATTAAAAGAATGTTAAATCGTTTAAAGGATCTATATTTTTGGAAAAACATGCGTTCTGATATAGAAAATTACGTAAAAAATTGTAAATTGTGTCAAGTAAATAAACCACTGAGATCATGTAATAAGGCTCCAATGGTGATAACCTCCACAAGTACAAAACCATTCGAAAGATTAGCTTTAGATATAGTCGGTCCGCTACCCGAAGCCGGCTTGCAAAACTTTAAATTTATATTAACTCTACAAGATGACCTAACCAAGTTTTTATGTGTATACCCAATGATAACTTCCAGCAGTGATGAAGTAGCTCGTACACTAGTTCATTTTATCTCATTATTTGGAATTCCTAAAACAATATTAACGGATCTCGGCACATGTTTCACATCGGAATTATTTAAACAGGTAACTCAAATATTTAGAATAAAACCCTTATATGCTACCCCCTATCATCCCCAAACAAATGGTGCCTCAGAACGTAGTCATGCTACACTCAAGGAATACCTGAAATCTTTCGTTAACGAAAATCAGAATGATTGGCATTGTTACTTAGCAACCGCAGTATTCTCTTACAACACTACCCCTCATACCACTACTACATATACACCCTATGAATTGCTATATGGGCATAAACCCACAATACCAAATTCTTTATATAATACGAGCAATGACACTACTTATCATGAATATATCCGCGCATTACAATACCGCATGAACTTTAGTCGACAAAAAGCATTAGAACACATAAAAAAAAATAAAGAAACATCAAAAAATTATTATGACAAAAATAGTACAGACATATCCTACAAAACAGGCGATATGGTTTACTTAAAATGCCACCACAGACTTCGCAAAGCCTTATCTCCTATCTGGAAAGGTCCTTATAAAATTATTAAATTAAATGGCAAACATAACGTAACCCTTCTCATAGGTCGTAAGCACATGAAATACCATGTTAATGAAATTAAACCAGCTCATCCTTAATTTCACTCTATTTCAGGGCCATAAGCCACCAATTCAACGCTGAAACTCAAATTCTACCTATTTATAATAGTCCAGGTATTTATTTCGATCAAATAACTACAATTAATTTTTATAATGATTTTTGGAATGTTGTAACTCATATAGACGTAGTATCAGTTAAGCCACATCTAGAGAATATACATTCGCTTATAATTAAAACTGCAACGCTCTGCGAAAACTTCCAACTCCATGGTTTCGTTGAATGTAATGATATCATAAGTCCTATTGAAGTATTATTAAATTCTAATTTTGCTAAATTCGAATCTCTTTCGCATATAGTCCCTACCGAGGAGCAAACAAGGCATAAACGAGCTTTAGAATTCGGTGGAGAAATTTTGAAATTCTTTTTTGGAACTTTAGATGCTGATGATGCACGAAAATACGATGCAGCCATTAGCGCTTGTCAAAATAGCGAATCCGAACTTTTAGAATTAATGAAGGATAATATTCACATAATTAAATCTTCTATTAATGTATTTAACTCAACGATATATAAATTAAATATGAATGAAAATAAATTAAATTCTCAAATAAATTCTTTAAATATTGTATTGTCCCAAATTGTCAGAAATAATAATCAATTATCACATATTTCTAAAATATATGCTTTACTTAATATAATAGAAAGCTCTTTAGCCACTATTTCTAATTTCTTGGATAATGTACTAAACTCTATCTTATTTTCTAAAGCAAACATTCTACATCCTAGTGTAATAGCTCCTACGAACTTATTTCGCCAACTTTTAAAACAGAGTAATTATATAAATAAGCGATTAGAGTTTCCAGTACCATTAACGATTGAAAATATACACACTTTGATAGATATTTCAAAACTCACATCTTTTTATTATAATAGAAGAATAATTTTCATATTAAGCATACCACTGATTTCTTCTTTAAAGTTCACCTTATACAAATGCATACCTTTACCAACCCCTCATAATCCTAATAATCCTAACTCTTTCGCTCTAATCCAACCTACCAAGCCTTATCTTGGAATAACAGAAGATAGACTTAGTTATAGTTTGCTAGATAATTTAAACGATTGTAATATTATTAATAATGATTATTCTATATGTCCTTTAATTTCTATATTTTCTACAATAAAGAATCCATGTTGTGAAACAAAATTGTTAACCGAAGTAACATTATCTTTACCACCTCAATGTAACTCCAAACTTTTATATGGACAAATTGATGTATGGTATAAAATAAATAATAATAAGTTTATCTATGTACAGTCTGAGAAATGTAAATTAACTATAAAATGTAATAATATAATACAAGATTTCACTATTTTAGGAACAGGTATCCTAAGTTTAAACGAAAGCTGTATTGGTTTCTCTAAGACAATTCAATTAATGCCATCTACAACTAAATCTATTAAAATCGAAAATAAAATGAATTTAAACTTTAATATTACAGAAGACGATTGTTGTAATAAAGAAATTTTAAATAAATCAATTCCATACTTATATACTGTATCTTTAACTAGCCTAGATATGGAAACTCTGAAATATTCTTACCATTCCTTAAATAACTTAGAAAATGAGATCAATAGAGTTCAAGAACAATCTCACATAATAAAATATGGTAAATACTATTCATCATTTACATACTTTTTGATTATTTGCATAATTTTATATATTTCCTATAAAATATTTTGTTGCTCTATTAAGAGAAATAATGATTCTTGCCGTTGCATACAAATATTTAATCAGTGCAATACACGACGGATTGTTAAACACGAATCAAAGGTTAGTAATTCTATTGAGTTAACTGAAGTTTCATCATCAGACGATGATAGAAAAGATTCTATATCCTTACCCAATATGCCAGTGAAAAACCAAATGAAAAGAACATTTGGTAAATTTCACTTATCAAATCGAAACTTATGTAATAACAAAAAACTATATTACTTTACTATACTTATTTCATAAGGCTTCATGTTACATTAGAATATAAGTTTATATTTTGTTTTATACACGGTGTCTTAAATATTAATATTACTAAATGTTTGTATTTGAAATAAAAATTAAATCTTAGCATTAATACACTGAATCTTCTACTATTTCATTATTCACTGAATCTTATAAAAAATACTATATTACTAGTTCATAATGTTAATAAATAATTTCTTATAATTTTGTAAAGATATTGTTTAAGAATAGTTTAATTTTACTATGCTTTTGTATCAATTCAATTTGATTTTATAGTAATAACAAATAATTGAAACAATTCTATTTTACTATTTTTTAATTATTTTTGTATTCAAATCATTTTTTTTCACTGTATCGTTTGAAAGACTCTGCTCATCCCTTATTAAAAAGAAGGATAAGCTCCGTCAAAAGGGGGAGATGTTATGTCCAACCCTAGTTAGATAAAAGCGCTGACTCGATTATTATATTTACTATAAAAGCCTAGAGTTTGAGGTAATCGAGGCAGTGCAGTTCCAACCCATATTAAGTGCATATCGCACACGCCGTTCGCGGTTTTTTGTACATTTTTTGTATTAATTTAATATTGGGGAAATAAACCAAAAGAACTTCTGGGATTGGGTGTAAAAGTTTTTTTTTAAAAAACACCTTCAGAGCGGCCCTCCTAACAGTACGTCGTAAATATATTTTAGACGAACGGACGTACCTACTTTTAAATAATATACTTATAGATAATTATTTTCTTATAGGAGTATACTTTTTTTATTAAAAATACAGTAAGCAGCATATTCGGCTTGAATTCACTTCTAAATTACATAAAATTCTAGACTTCGATATTTTGAACTTTGAGTTTCAGTATCTATCTGTAGGCTTAAATCAACCTATTTAGAATATTTATTCAAGGTTTCAAAAAACCGTCATCTTTCTAGCACAGTTATAAGTCCCCTCAGATTATTTTTACAAATTTTTAAAAATGATCTAGATGCCACGTTTTTTAAAAATTAACTAATGAACAAAATTTGAAAGAAGCCTGACTTTCAAAATAAAAGATATAGATATAGCATTCACTCCTCCTTGCCCTTGTTTTCCGCAAAAGTATCTTAAAAGTATTTTGTTCTTGACTTGACTTGTGAATTTCGACAAGAGAAAAAGTTTATTAATCATTAAAGTATATAAAAAGAAAACTCTTTCTATTAAACGTGGTGGAACATTAAGATCCGATCCTCATTATAATGCCGCTCACAGTTCATTAACGATCAGATTTCGGTCTGTTAAAATATTATCAAGTAAAAAATATGTGTGTGCATTCATACTATCCGTAACAGTCAAGTTTCGGTCAAATCCCATTCCATTATAATAAGTCAGACCGAGAGCGGACCGAGAACGAACTGTGAACGGCAAATGAGGATCGACCCTAAAAGCACTTTATTTTTTATTTCAGAGTGTAAGGTGTAAGTAAGTACCTACTATAAATACCTAACTAACATCTTTATTGTATAAGCAGTAAGCATGGGCGTTTTCAGTTCTTATCTGCAACGGTTACGTAACCGATATCTAGTTTTCATATCGTTATTGAAAACCGTTTTCAGATATCGATATCAATAGTAATGGTTTGCTACTGAATGTGCAAACGACAATCGTACCATAACCGCAAACTGTACTACGAGTGCAACATGTATTTAATGAATTACATAGATTATTCTAGATTAGAAGTCAGAGGTTCTAATCTTATTGTTATCTTAGATGTAATATTTAAAATGTATGTTAATATATAATTTTTGTATATTCAATGTTATGCTGTAATAAATTATACCGTCACTGTTACAGCTTATTAAAGTACAATGCTGAACACATAGGCCTTCTCATAGATTGTATCATAGGTGGGATATTTGCCATAGTTGCCACGCTTGGCAAGCGGGTTGGCAACCACAGTTTTTTTGAAGTGAAACTTTTTACGAGAGGGCTTTGAGTGAAATGCTGATCCGCTATATTTTTGTATGACGAAAAGTGGTGGGTGTAAACACTACGTACGTACTGGGCATTCGGTCGATCATTCAAGTCGCAAACGCAAGGCATTACATACCATAAAGTATATAGTAGTACAATTACAAGCTGACAACGGTCTTTTGTATCAAATACTAATCTTATATTAATTTTATTTAAGACAGTTACCAAGGTACACGTATTTATTTTAGTAAGATTGAGCTGAGCGCACTTCAGTAATAGCGCCAGTATGTTGTATAGGTAAAGATATTTTGTCGAACAAACACTGATTGACTCTCAAGGTGGTATGTAGTATAGATGCTAGATGACATAAACCTAAAAAATTGCTGCCCATCTCCTGATTTGTTTCCGTGTAGTGAATAAAATTACGTTCATTCTATCCTTTTTTTTTCTATAATTTTGTTACCCATTTTTTTCAAATTGAGACGTGGGATCAGAGTCTGATTTCAAAGTCTATAATTAAAGTGTATTCTTTTTTTAATTTGACAACTCTCACAGCTACACAAACTTAAAAATTAGGCAATTTTAACCATTTGAAATTCGACCCTTTTGCTTTAGGTAATTATATCCAGATGTGCATTGCGTACCTACCGTGTGAAACTAAAATTACCAAAACAGAAATCCTCTCTTTCTATAGGAATTTATGATACCGTCGCAAGAACAAGAAACAATGAATATCAATGCAGGACATCGCATCGGTTTAGCTTGTAGGCCGTTTTGGTTTCGTTTTCGTACGTTGGTTAGGTATATGGTTTTGGTTGGATATGTGATAACGGTTTTGCACTTAGGTTTATCGATATGATATGATATTTGATAACATAACGTTATTAGTTACGTTTTGATATATCGGTCTCATGCCTAATAAGCAGTCCTGGTAATACACGCTGAAGACGCGGCCGACAGCGGCCCGCGGCTATAACGCAAAATTTACTTTACGCTTGTAAGGTTAGGTACATTTTTGTTCGCAGCGTCTAGCGTGTCGAAGGAGTAGGCAACTATAGCAGTACGTAAAGAAAATTTTGGATGGAGTGATTTATCTATCTGTAATGCTGCGGCTACGGAGAAATGCCGTTAATTATCGCGTTGATGGACGTTGAATGTAGGTGTGGCCACGAATTAACGCGATAATTTGACAACGGCATTATATGTGTGCCACGGAGTTGCACGTATGGCTGCGATAGAGTGGAGTAATGAAAAAGGTTTTAGAGATTGAATTAAAAAAATACTTCAAAAGTACTTTAACTTACGGTATGAAACTAAAAAAAATAAGCAGGAGAAGGAAAAACAATTTTTGCAGGTCAAAATTCATAGTGTACAGTGGTACGAAACCCTGGGTACGTGTATCTAATTCGCACTTGACCAGTATTTATAATTGGCTTATTAGTTATTATTTCATTAAAATATATTTACGTTCGTTATTTTATTTAGCTTAAACTTTTATACGTGGTAGAGCCATGCTGCAGTTATAGTAGATGTATAGTTGTAGCACAAATGGGTCGACTCGACCGGGGAAGGACCACGCTCTCACAGAATACCAGCGTGAAATAATAATATAATAATAATTTATTTGACTCAATTGACAGGTTACACTTATTGTATTATATCTATTTTAAATTAAAAAATTACATTTCAAAGAAGTGGAAGGTGACAAACAAGCACACAGTCCACCTGATGGTATGTGGATGCTGTAGCCCATAGACACCTACATCTATCCTCGATTACGAATCAAAATGGTAAAGTAACTATTTAGTAATCTGTGGTGTAGGTTCGGACTAAAGTAGGTAGGTACCTAATATTATAAATCAAAAACAAAATCAAATCGAAAACTGTAAACTTACCTTTGATTCCTTGTATCATTTTCAATATCCTTGCACTTCGACTACTTTTACTAGTCATTTTGCTTAGCGAGGCGGACGTCACTTCTCAAATAAAATAAATGCGGCGAGCTTACACACAACGCGCGTATACTAACAACGACAAAACAAAACGAACTAAAAACTAATGTGATTTTGTTTGTTTAAAACTTATTTGAACGGAACGGCAACGTCGCATCCCCTAATTTTGTGCGGAAGTCAAATACGGCCATGAATGAAAGTATTCACAAATAGACAGCAGCGCTATTATTTTTGCTACGAAAACTAGCGGAACTACGAAAATATTCAGTACAGCGAGATTGGAAGAAAAATGACGTCCAATTTTATTTTTAGATTTTGACATTTCTATGATCAGCATGACAATCTGCGAACAATGCGCTAAGTCTCCTATTTGACGTCCGTATATCGGACGTCGTAAGCAGGTTGACGCCACATTATATGCAAAATTCGCCATAGTGGACGTACAATAAGTTACGGGATGTATATATATATATATATATATATATATATATATATATATATATATATATATATATATACTTTGTTTTTAAATGCATATGATGTTTTGAATATAATTTAGTTATAATATGTAAGAGCCATGGTAGCTCAGACGCTAAGTGCTCGCTGTTAATTTCACAGTACAGGAGCGACCCGGGCTCGATCCCCACCGGCAGCAGATACAGAAACAGAAACTTTTTTTATTCAATGTAGATTATAAGAAATACTTATTGAAAGTCACTTTTTCATTTACCAGCAATGAAATTGTTTATTGCAATTTTGAGTGCTGATTTACCTCGTGCTCGTCGGTGAAGGAAAGCATCGTGAGGAAACCTGCATGTCTGAGAAATAACAAAAAAAAACATTTTGTCAACACGCATTGGGGCAGCACGGTGAACATTTCCGTGCCCCAAAACCCTCTCAGAAATGAGAGGTGGCCTGTGCCTAGGAGTGGAACGAATATAAGCTTTAACTAACTTTTTTAATAATATGCGTGCTCATTTGTACACTTTTTTCGTCTTCCACGACTCGAGTGCAACACTGAACTAGTTTTTTAAACAAAAAACGTTTAGCTTGCGTTAGCTAGCAAACGGGGAAGCAAGTACGGGCAGATCAAACTACGACCACGCCTACATTTAAATAGTAATATGATCCTTTTATTGCGGTTGCTTGTGCGTATTTACTATATAGTTTAACGTTTTTCTTTTTATCATAATCAATTTATTTACATAGTCCATCCATCCATTACAGTCTAAAATCCAATGCTAAACATAGCACATGATATCTGCCATAAATTGCCTGATTGGGGGATTACGCCATAGTTGTCCAAGTGGTTTGGCAACCGCAGTTTTTTTATGAGGAAGATGCTGCCGCTCATCTCCCTCTCAGTTTCCCTTTATCACCTCTTACGACACCCACGGAAACATTATGGGGTAGAGGATATTCTTACACAGCCCCTAAGCGATCAATTTTTTTTACATAGTAATTGGACATAGTTCTATATCAAGTCACATTTCCGATTAGTAGGTACGTTTTCATTGTAAATTAAAATAATTCCGATATAAAATTTGCCGCAAACAAAGTAACTGCTGTATAATAAAATTAACGTAATAGGCGTAACTTCACAGAAACATGTTCTGTATTCCAAAAAGCATTTCACGTTCACTAACGTTTATTGGTCACGTACGAACTTCGAAAAAGTGACATTCACGCATTGATATATTAAAAGGGGAAGATAGGTCACTAAATCAAAGCGCCCGGTCCTACATAACTACGGGATTGCCCGTACTTGGCTCGTTTGTAAGAGCGAGAAAACATGCGTGAGAGACACGATACGCACGTGATGCCCGATTTCGCGATGACGCGATTTCGCTCGCACAACTACGACGTTTCCTATTTCTGTCCTTGTCTATCGTTAAATATAATTTTGCGTTTAAGATAACAGATGTGTAAGTTTTGGTGCTTGTAGTCGTGCGCCGAGCCCAGGTTTAGTGATTGCGATATTAGCGTGTAACATATCTTCCCTTTTAATATATCAATGCATTCACGTGAAATTGATTCTATTATACATAAACATTACTCGATAAATTTGGTTTCATGCAATGGCGAAGAAAATATCCTGAACCAGCCCTACCACAACATTTAGTACGATTACCGTCACAGCTTATTAAATTCCACTGCCGAACATAGGCCTCCCCCAGAGATTGCCTCATGGAGGGGATATTTGCCATGATTGCCGCGCTTGGCAGGCTGGTTGGCAACCGCAATT
The DNA here is from genome assembly GCA_036936625.1 of Parnassius smintheus behrii. Lineage (NCBI taxonomy): Eukaryota > Metazoa > Arthropoda > Insecta > Lepidoptera > Papilionidae > Parnassius > Parnassius smintheus. The sequence goes on from JAUPFT010000004.1 coordinate 49,600,112, forward strand.
TTTTTTCAGTTGTTATTAGGAAGACGCTGCTGATCATCTCCTGATTGGGAACAAATCAAGATCTGTCGCCTCTTACGACACCCACGGGATGATTCGGAGTCGTGGTCATTCGTACACCACCACTACATGGTTATAAAAATATTATAATTAATTAATTTTAATTAATAATGTACATATAGGTTATTAAAACCTGTGAAGTTAGCGCACGAGCGAAACGAGTGCACTAACTTCACACGGTTAAAATCGAATACTTAAGTCCCTTGTATCGTTACATTAATTTATAGTACAAGTCAATTAAATCCACTTTTTATTATGAAAAATTGTTTAATAATTTTATTATAACGTTATGTTAAAATTTAAATAAAATCTATATTTTAACACAATAATTTTATTTTTATTAAAAGTACACAAAAAGAACATTTTTGTTTATTAGTAAATTTGGTATTCAGATGCAGTCTTATTAGAAGAATATTTATTGTTATACTATTGACTAAATAAATGTATTATATTATCTATTACTAAAAGTTCACATGGTTATTTTATGATTTGTATATTTTTCTTGACGGCTCCGTGGCGCAGTGGCTTAGCAATGAGTGGCTGCGCTGGGAGTTGCGGGTTCGAATCCCGCACGGAACAAGTATTTTGTATAGCTGACAAATAATTGTTCCGAGTCTGGATGTTTGTCCTTATGCAATTTATGTTTGTAAACTGCACCCGCGATACGGGAGAAAATCCTAGTGTAGGGTAACGTTTTTTAAACAAAAATAAAAATAAAAAATAAATTTTACTTTGGTAGATACGTAATACAATATGCAGTAAAACTTGGTTAAGTGGGACCTGGATAAGTGAGAAACCTCCATAGCTGGAACTCATGCTTAGGTCCCGATACTTTAGCACTGAATTACCTCTGTTATTATGACATAACCACAGAAATCGTAATATATCGATTTCTGTGGACATAACAAACCTCTATATCAGGGATTAGTTCTTTAGGTTTCATCGTCATAATTGCCTCTATTATTGAGACAGGGAATGTATTTTACCTCTTTTACTGAGACTATATTTTGTGTACCGTTTTGTTCACTAATTATTATTCTACCCGCAAATTACGCACTGGTCTAATTGTGTAAATGTGACCTCCAGTTTTAGTTTGGTTTTGCTCCGGATGTAATTCGTGCGCAGAAGCTGTGCCAATAACGTCATGACGTCACGTGTCGATTGTCAGTACGGTAGACAAATTCAAATCATAAAATTTATTGTAAGTTAAGTGTAATTTACAATAAATTTTATGAGTTTGAGAATTTTAAGAGTAACAGAATGGTATCCAAGGGACAGCAAAAGAAGACGAGGAAGGCTGCATGCAAGGTAGGAAGATGAAATAAAACTTACAGCAGGACAACAATGGAAATCGTTGGAGGAGGCCCTTGCCAATAGGCACGCCGAACTAAGAGACATTTTGTAGTTAGTACATTCTTTTATCTTAAGTTTTAATGTTAAATGCTATTAGATCGGAATAAAGGGTTTTATTATTATTATTATTATATAAGTGTAATTTAGTAAGAAACATTGGAGTTGTTACATAGATGTTATTATGTAGTCATCGGCAAAGTTACTGCGCGCGGCAAATATATTCGAAAATGTCGAAATGTGAAGGCTTAAGTCATTATGAGTTCGTGAAAAACTAAGGTTAATGACGAGCGTGGCAACTAAGGTAAGTACCCCCCCACCCCCACCCCTATAAGACGGTATATAGGGGAGGCAAAATAAATTAATGAGTGATACAAACTAGAACAACGATCATTATCGTTATTAATGCAGTCTGGCCATACGCACTTGAATGAATTTGTAAACATTTTTTCATTGTATTAAAATGTTCAGCTAAAGCTTTTACCATTCGTCACAAGTATTTACAATCAAATTGTCCATTGTTTTAGTCTGAAGGACCTTCACTCAGTCTCAACTCTCAACTGTACGAACATCCACCAGCTTTTTTTTTTCATTTGTAACATAAATGGATAGGTGGGTAAATAACCAACAAAACAGCTTGCCGTGCACTTATGAAAATTGCTTTTGCGATTTTTTGGTTGCAGATGTTAACTTTTACATAAATTAGTTGTTTTACATAAATTTTTTATATATGTATTGAGATCCTATGTCCTGCGCAAAAATAGTAAAGTTTACGAAGGTATCCAACGTGCTCCTACCATAGTTCGAATCTATCATAGACCTTAAATGTTCAGACCAGTGATCATGTATAAAAATTTATACGTGGTAGAGCCACGCTGCAGATATATTATGGTTGTAGCACAAATGGGTCGGCTCGACCGGGGAATAACCACGCTCTTACAGAATACCAGCGTAAAATGTGTTTCGTCATATATGTCAATATGTCGGCTAGACCGGGGAGGTACCACGCTCTCACAGAATTTCAGCGAGAAATAGCAAATTAATTATCCTGTTTTTCGTAAAGTGAGTGTAGAGAATCGGAGACCATTTTCACTGGAAAATAAGCATTTCATCTTAGACCTCAAACAAGGGTGGCAGCATATCTGTATTTTGATTCTTAATCGTATATAAATACAGATGTCTATCGCCCTCATCATACACTTACCATCAGTTGGACTGAGTGCTCGCTTGTCACCTTAATTCTGTAAAAAAGTTTACAAGTAGCTTTGTTGCTAACTTTTAATTTACAGTAAAACAACACCGGTTTTATACGTGGTAGAGCCATGCTGCAATTAATATAGTTGTAGCACGAATGGGTCGGCTCGGCCGGGGAAGGACCATGCTCTAACAGAATACCAGCGTGAAACAGTAGTTTAATGCTGCTGTGTTTCGTATGGTGAGTGTAGAGAACCGGAGACCCTTTTTACAGGAAACGAGGCATTCCATCTTAGTCCTCACGGGTGACAACGCATCTGCATTTTGATTCGTAATCGAGGATAGATGTAGATGTCTATGGGTCACAGCAACCACTTCCTATCAGGTGGACTGTGTGCTCGTTTGTCATCCTATCCTATAAAAAAAAATTAAAAAAAAACCGGACTCATATTTTCTTTTCCAACATCAGTCTTTTGGAGGGAGGATTAAACTTCTTATAACTTTACTCCTCGTCGCCAGCCAAAGCTTTTTCTTTTTCCCCTTACAAAAATAGAAGGTTGTTATATTATGTATGTATGATGTATCTGGATGTCTGTAGCGTCATAGCTCCTCAACAGATCAACCGATTTTGACAAGGTTTTTTCGTTTGAAAGGTATCTTGATATATGTTTCCAGAAAATCTGTTCAGTCGTTTGAAGATCATCAGCTCTTATTGTTTCGGGGTTTTTTTTTTTCAATTTTCGATTTAAGTCAAACGTTAAGAAAGTTATAACTTAACGTTAAAATACGTATTTTAAAAAGAATAATCGTTTTTAACGCTTGGCGTCAAAAGTGGTTTTTTTTATAATAACTATTTACGACAAGATCTTTCTGGAATTTACGACAAAATCTTTCTAGAATTTACGACAAGATCTTTCTAGAATTTCCAAATGTCACTTGTTAAGACACATATGGAAAAAATGTAGTAATAGAAAAAATGTTGTAATAGAAAAAATTTAATAATGGAAAAAATGTAGTAATAAAAAAATGTAATAATTCTCTTAGACATACACGTCATGAAAATGGATATAACAACAGAGTTAAGGTTAAAGTTACAGCCTATACACGTCCCACCGCTGGGCACAGGCCTCCTCTCATGTCTGAGAGATTTGAAGGACAAGAAAATGTCCGCCTTGCTGACCAAATGCGTGTTAGCGAACTTCAAATGTCTTCGAAATATATTTTTTCTTAATTCTCAGACATGCAAGTTTCCTCACGATGTTTTCCTTTACCGCCAAGCACGTGGCACTGAAAGTTGCATTTACCAGTTTCATTGGTGCTGGTGGGGTTCGAACATAGGTTACTCGCGTACCGTGAAATTTACAGCGAGCGCTCAGCCCCTGAACTACCGGCTATGTTATCTACAATTAATTAAATAATTACGAATGAACTAAAAGACCCCTCAACCCCTCATTCTCCTGTATATAAACAATCTCAATTACAGTATACTGTACTGTAGGAGAAATATGCTAGCGTTTTCTCTAAAAGCCAGTACGTATTACAATAAGCAGGTTGCTTACTAACCTACGCGATTCTAGCGGTCAACTGATGACGGCTAATCTACCAAACAACAGCAATACCAGTGGGAGGGTATCGGCTCTGCGCTTACAAATCTACCTGCTCAGCGTGATCAGCATGGGCAAATCATCCAAGATATTTTTGATAAGGTCTGCGTCTTTAAACCTACGGCCTTGTTATAAGGCTTTTGATGTTACGTGATTTGTCACATCACATATCAATAAGCTAAAGTTCTACAAGTTTAAACTTTTATTAGTTGTAATTAAATTGATAAATGTCTAACAATTCTCCTTTAATAATTCCAGTTTACATGTAATGTACATAAAATTGGAAAACCTTTTAGCTAAAGCAAATAACATTTTATTTGTAATATAACAGTTTCATAACTACTAAAAACTGTGATTTAACCAAATTTAGCTCAGTTGAGACCAATAGAAATCCACTAGCATTTAGTTCAACATAGTTTAATGGTCCGTAACTTGGATTACAGTTTTGGATACGTCTAATTTAGTTCGAGGGAACGACAATTATTCAGAACAATTTATTAGAAACATATACAAGTTTTTCATTTAAATTTTTGACGATAAATTTTTCATGTTACGTATATTTAACTATTGTTAACACCCAACAATAACTTTTAAAAAAATTAATGCATTTAATTAATTCTAATGCTATAAAATTTTTTTGCACTCAATGTTCAATTTATTTGGGTAATTGTTTATTTGGGGAATATTCCAACTCTTTATCAAATGCCAACCGTTCTTCGGCATCAGAACAATAAATTAAAACATGTACCCTGTTATTTGACGGATAAAGCTTTTCTTTTGTAACTCTATATAATTTAGTTGTTAGGTCGCATCTTGAGTACGCTTCTACCGTGTGGACGAGCTGCCTCTTTTCCAAGGAAGTTCCCGAAACACTTAAAATATCGGTTTAAAACAAATCCACTAAATTTAGTAATTATTCTTGAAATCAGACGTGAACACCGCGATGTTATCTTTTTGTACAAAATCTTTAATATTGATCACAGAATACTACTCCTACTACTCCTAGCGGACTCTTCATACTTACATACATAAACACTCACGCCTGTCACCCAGAGGGGTAGGCAGAGACTACGGACTTCCATTTGGCACGATCCTAACATACCATACTTATAAAGTAAAATCACATTAGTGTTCTAAAATTAAACTGTGGCTTAACTCAAAACCTACCTTTTAAATTTTCGCTTGTAAGACTAACCGAGTGCTAAGTAACTAATTAAAATAATAACACTTCATACAAAATAATCTTTACGATGGATGGCATAGATGACATGAGTGAGACAAAATTCAGATTGAGTTACTTTTCATAACTAGGTATGATGTATAAAATAGTATAAAATCATTTAATTTATATTGTATAGCTTTCTTTTTTACTTCACCTCTAAAAAAAGCGAAAAAAGTTGACACAGCTCGTGAGGGACTTGAACCCCCGACCACCTCTATTAATTATTTAAACGGGCGCTCTAACCGCTGAGCTAACGAGCCGATGAACACAGAGTCGAAAAAGCTGTATATATAATACTTTGTTTAAATTATTATACAAAATTATTAATAATACATAATATTATATTTCAACTTCTGCTTAAAAATAAGTGAAAATACTAATGCACTATTTCTACATAATACTAGTTTTAGAGGGTGTCAGTAGATGGCGCTATATCTATTTACAAATCTTTTGGGCGCTGTGCCTTTTAAATGAGCAACAAAATAAATACTACTGGTATTTAGTAATTCATAATAAGAAATATAATGACTTCGTATTTATTTAAAGGTTATTGAGATAATGCTAAAAGTGAAAGATTTATTCAAATATTTAGCAAACAATATTTATCTGATTCAGGTCACTTTCTTTTGATGATCAGGTAAAATTCTTCTATTAGGTATAGTAATATATATATATATATATATATATATATATATATATATATATATATATATATATATATATATATATATATATATATAGTATAACTGAACAAACTTTAAAAAATAGAAAGTTATGAATTCTTTTCAGTCTTAAATCTACATCGGTTTGTAAAAACCATTCATTATTATTTAAAAACAATGTTCTTTTGTGTAATTATTTTGACCACAATAATGTTTTTCTTAATTTAAGGATAATATTTTATAGTAGACTTCTTTTGATAAAAATTTTAAAAAAATCCTCACTTTTATAATATTCGTAGTAATGTTAGTTTTTATACAGTGCTCGACACTTACTTAAGAAGGAAATAGAAGTGAAGATGGTGGAAGCTCTTTCTCAATGTTTGCGGATCATTCATATGATAATCTGTTCATATGATATCTTATTTAGTGTCCCACTTAATAGAATATTTGGAAGGCCCTTTAGTTGTAAAACAGCAAAGATACCAGAATATTTTACATTTTAATTTCACATAGTAATTTAATCAAACATAACTTTCCACATACCTTAAATCATTTTGTTTGCGTTATTTACAACTTTTTATAGAATAAGCCTGACAAATGACCACACACACCAACTAATGGTAAGTGCATGCTGTAGCCTATATACATCTACATTTATTCTCGATTAAGAATGAGGACTAAGATGGAATGTCACATGTCCAGTAAAAAGGGTCTCAGGGTTTCTACACTCACCACAAAGCCAGCGGCATTGAGCTGCAATTATTTAACTTTATTTTCAATAAATGAAGTAAATTTAATCACGCCACGACTTATACAAATCCCAATATCACATGTTTGTGAAAGCAATGGCTAATTAAAAGTCGTCTATGAAATACAAATTGCCACTGCTATTATTCCTACGACAATAAAGTCACATGCATAGAATTAGGGTCGGCATAATAGCAATAACTTCTACTACCATGGACATAATGAAACATTGTTAGTCCGGAAATTCCTTTTAAATTATATTTTATAAAGAAGAGTTTTAGTAAAACAGAAGTGTTGCTTTAATTAAAGATTATCATTGTGTTTAATGTGTTATCAATGCGTATTCCCATAATATATCGGTTTAACATGGCCTTAAGCGAGTCACAGTCTACGCAAATACGATAATATTTTATCTGCATATAAAAACTTTATTATCTATAAGTACCACACACAACGCCGATATGATATCATACGAAATGATACATTCAATCGAAACCCTCCAAACTTACTAGACGTATTCTTTGGAGCGAATTGTTTATGTTATGTGTTAGGTACCTAAAATGAGTTGGCGTATATTGCTTCTAGATTTGGTAAACAGCTTGTCAGAATAGGATTCAGATTTTTAATTTTGATGCACGCATTGCATTTACTATTCATTAGTATTTACAAGTAAAGTAAAAAGTAAAGTTACAGCCTATATACGTCCCATTGCTGAGCACAGGCCTCCCCTCATTTCTGAGAGGGTTTTAGGGCAAGGAAGTGTCCGCCGCGCTGCCCCAATGCGTGTTGGCGAACTTCACATGTCTTCGAAATAATTTTTTTTTCTCTTTTTCCTCAGACATGCAGGTTTCCTCACGATGTTTTCCTTCACCGCCGAGTACGTGGTAAATCAGCACTTAAAATTGCAATTAACAATTTCATTGGTGCCGGCGGGGATCGAACCCGGGTTACTCGCGTTCTGTTATATTTACAGCGAGTGTTAACCATCTGAGCTACCACGGCTCCTAGTATTTACAAAAAGGCGAAAAATTTGAACATAACGTCATATAAAGCTTAAAAAGACCGACTGGAATTTAATCGCATTTGCAGATGTTATCTGCAGATAAATTTGTATGAGCAGATAGTAGTGTCACTATATTTCGATAGAATATGTTGGTACTTACAGATACTTAGCGATAAAATATAAATTATCTGCTTGTATGTGTTAGTTCATTGAATTTCATAGAGAGCGGTATTGAAAGATATGCGCTCAGATACATATAATATCTTATCGTATCTACTAATACTGTGACGGGCCTTTAATGAAAATACCTACGTTTGCTATCAGTAATCTAATTGAATAAGTACCACATTGGAATTAATTTTTATAAGAAATACTATTGAGAGTAATGTTACACTAAACCCAATAAACGCATGTTATATCATAGTTGATAGAGTGGACAATTAAAAAGCATCTAGAAAATTTTTGTTAATAAATATTATTTTTGTTTAAAATTTCTTTTTAAACTCATTTTACTTTATAAATTTCCAATAAGATTCTTAACATATTGTAAGGTCTCACGCCCGCCAGGCAACACAGAAGGCAGATATATCTACGTGTAGGTTAAAAGTGCTCTAAATTCAGCCCATTTGCAGTTTTGGCCAATTTGGATGAACTTCCAGCAAGGACGACCATTGCTGACTCCATCACTTCTGCAGCATTAATTTGCTTCGCCACGCTTTCTTATTTCATATACCTACGTGTCCAAATCACCGAAGCAACCCTTTCTTAAATCCTGGTAATTACATTTTATTGTAAACCACGCTTCTCCCTTATCATACAATTTCTTATCATATCATTCTTAACCATCATAACATACTTCTTAATGCCTCTTTTCTACGGTATACATTTTATTTACATGCTTCTTCTGCCACACCTTACTTTCATTACCCCACATTATGGTAGGAACTAACACCGCATTGTATATACATAGCCATTTTTGACACATTTTGACTTTCAATATTAGAGTAATGAGCTAAACACACATACAAATCAGTCCATTCGTAGTATATTTACATAAGTAGTTAGAAAGTTAATCGGAGTCGGTATCCGACTTAGTTCACGAGAAGTTAGAGTTTAATGATCTGTGTACTTAATTTTTAGTTTTTGGCGCAGTAGAGTTTCAGTATCTACTAATAAAGTTCTTATCTATCTATATATATAAAAATCAATTGCTATCGGTTAGTAATTCTAAAACGACTCGAACATTTTGATGATTTTTTATGCGCGTTTGATTGGGTCTCTGGATGGTTAAGATTTACGATTGGACCCAGCAGCTGGCGCTGTTGTCGAGATCCAGAAACTACCCGTGCGAATCCGGGGCAATTCGCTAGTTGTAAAATCAACTGTAACATATTCCGAGATCGATTTAGGACCTTCGGTACGAGTACCTATACATATTACCTATGCATTGTTAATTATTATATTTATTTTTTCTCAGTGTTTGATTTTATTTATTTATTTATTTATCTTTATTGTACTAGAGGTACCGACGGCGGACTTAATGCCATATGGTATTTTTTACCAGCTAACCGTAAATTTTGTGGGAGAAGTGTGTACTGCAGTGGGAAAGGGTGAAAAACTTAAAATTTATAAAAAAATCATACATATACACACGCAAACACACAATTATAGATTATACCTAGTAATATACATAGATATCAATGTTTTATGTTTGCATTTTGTACCGGTCACACACATGTGTGCAAATTTTCTACATATGTACTCATATGCAAATGTATTTGCACATAGATCAATTTAGTTAATTCTTAAGCAACCGTTATTTACTAACTTTTATTTTATTAGATTTTTGTTTACAATTCCATAAGGCCATTTTACATTTTTAAGTCTGAATAAAGGGGATCGCCCATATTAGGCCATGGAACGCCCAACAATGTGCATTTGTTAAAAAAATATATCTTTATTTATGGTTATTAATCGTGGTATTCATTTATCCTAAAACAATGGGAATATTTTTGCACAAATTAAAAGTACCGAAAAGATAAAAATAAAATTAGGTAAATACGTAATTCATAGTCTGTGAATAAAATAAAAAATGTTGCCAATCACAAAAATCATTAAAAAAATCGATTCCCCCTTTCGATCGATTACTTATGGTGTCATTATTACAATGCTTATATAATTTTTCGATAATTATTACGATGTTATGATATAGGTTTAAAATAACCGTTGACAATGGATATTTATCCAAAGCAGTCGATACGCAACCGTTATTAACCAATTGTTTATCCGACTACAGACGAAAAAGGATGGTTATGTTTTTACTGTGTGTGTGGGTTAGGCTATGTTGAATCGTTTTTTGCTATGGTGCTTAAAACGTAGGATGCATTTTATTATTGAGGGCGCTACTATCAAAGAATATTTTATTCGCTAAACTCGTAAAGTACTTGACCAACTTTGAGAATTCTTTCACCACTAGATTTTTATGTATAATTTTAGATATCTAATATAGGGTTAATTTTATTATAGAGGGCGCTACTTTCAATGAATACGTTTTTGGCTAATCTCAAAAATTACTAGACCGATTTTGAAAATTCTTTCACCATTACATTGCTAATGAGGGCGTTAGCTGTGTGATAAATTTATATTATTACAATAAATGATTGAGAGATTAATATTTTCTAAATAAATAAAGCTAAATACCTACCTAAGATGTTCAAATTCAATTACTATTTTTACAATTTAAGAATCGTATTTACACACTTTACTTACTCAGATTGATTATTATAGATAAAGAGGTAATAAATCTAAGGTAAAAGAGCTCCGCTTAAACGAAAAAAACTATTTATTAGAATAAAACTAAATGTTGAAAAGAAGTGGTTCAGTGCGAGTCGGACTCGCAGGCCCATGAAGAGTTCAGTAGTAACAAGCATATATTTTAAATCGAGTCAAAATACCACTATCATTATCGTCAGCAACAAATTATTTTGTTTTTCATAGTGTTTGTATAAATAACAAAGTTGTTTTTGCGGTTCTTTAAAATGTGCTACTTGTATCTAAGAAAAGGACTATTATACATTATGGGGGTTTCTGTGGTTTATTCATTACCAAAGAGAAAAAACTTATTGCGCAAAATAGGTTTTTATCCACTTCAAGTCATCAAAAGCGGCAGTCAACCGTTAAAAACTAAAACAACCGTTGTTATAGGCTCGGTTGAATTCATTGACAACCTTCACATTTATAGTTATGATAATTAAACAAGCGAATTACTAGCTGATTTACCAAGAATTCTTTAGAGTATAACAAAACGCTACTGCACAAGTTAACTGTTATTCTTATCTGTTTTTAACATAACATTTAAAATGGAATCATGTTATGATAATTCAAGAAGTTAATTTCCAGCTGATTTACCACGAATTCTCTAAAGCATAACAAAACAATACAGCACAAGCTAACTGTTCTTAAAAATACATTTGAAATAGAGTTTCAATAAATAAAGGAAATTATATTTTAAAAAGCGTGCGGAACTTAAAACGCGTCAAAGATTATTCTTTTTATGATATTATTAATCGAATAAAAATCGATATCATTTCATAGATTTTATGACAGTTAAGTGGCAACATCGAATCTCACAGGTAGGCAGCTGTCACTGTTATGTCACAAGAATTCAATTGCGTGTTATTTTATTTTGTTGGAAAATGCAATTGTTGATCTCTCAACAATTGGTTCGAACACAGCAGGTAAATAGTTGGTACATATCACGATGTGGCATGTCTTCCTTTAAGAAATGCTTTATAACTGAGTTTACTTGAATAATATCAATATAATAATTGTAGCTTCTTTATTAGGTACAAGTTTCGAGTACAGTGAACGTGTAGTGTGGCACTCGCAAAATGCACCAATAGTTCGTCTTGAATATGTATACATCAGCTGTGGCACTGACACTTATGAGAATAAGATCACACACATTGTTTGAGTTCGATTTTCCACGTGAGGAATTATTTGCGCTACGTGAGGTAAGTGTTTAACATTTTTCAATTTACTAAATGTGATCCATATATCTGATAATTATACATGTTTTTACACTGATTGTATATCAACTCAAGAACTTGTTTTATTTTTTCACATCTGCCCTAGCTATATCTGACAAACATACTAGCTTATTTATGAGATTGACCAGTTTTATCAACTACCAAGAAAGGAGACAGTTGATTTTTCATTGTTTTTGGACTGCTGGTAGTCTGTCAGGCCTTAATTATTAAATAATATAGGGCATTAAATCCGTCCTTGTGCAGTAACATTTAACTTGATAAATATTTTATTTATATTTGAGTTTGAAATAAACAAATCTATTTTATTTTTATTTTTTCACTTTGACTTCATTTTTTGTATTTTACATTATTTCAGTTGTCATGCCGTGTATATCATAATTGCTGGCAATGAACTGATAGAACAGCATCATGTTCAACTGCAGAACGGGAACCATCTGAATCATCTAGTCCGTCCTCGTTGCAATCTGAAGTGAGTAATGTATTGCACCCAGAACAACAAAGCTTAAATCATACATCACACAGTGTACTGCTAACTAATTATTTGAAAGCACAATGTTTTTTACCTGGTTGTAACAGTTCCATCAGCATTGCGAGTATGTCTCTTTTGTGATTAACTACATTTTGCGATAACAAACATACATAGTGACAATTACTATGTATGTGTGTTATACTTGGTAGAGCCATGCTGCAGTAATATTAGAAGTATAGTTGTAGCATGAATGGGTCGGCTCGACCGGGGAAGGACCACCCTCTCACAGAATACCAGCGTGAAATAGTAGCTTAATGCTGCTGTGTTTTGTATGGTGAGTGTAGAGAACCGGAGACCCTTTTTACTGGAAACGAGAAAATGATCTTAGTCCTCACGGGTGACAACGCATCTGCATTTTGATTTGTAATCGAGGATAGATGTGGATGTCTAAGGGTCGCAGCAATGTCTCCAGCAGATGGAGAATCTCAGTTAATGACAAGATATGCTAATAAATCCAGAGCCGTCACTATGTGTCGATATGGGTAGTAGAGGTGGTGAATGGCATTTTTAAAACTGAATTTAAAATATTTCATCAAAATTACTTTAACAGGACTACACATTTGATGATAGACTGCTGTGGCTTCTGCTATAGTTAATAAATTCCACACAAAAATAAGGGACAGGGATGATGCAGCTCAAATACTTGAAATAGTTCATCAAAATATGGAGACAAATAATGATTTATCTGAGTATGCTAGGGAAAACAATCTAAATAGAGCTAGGGCAGGCAGACTTTAGAAATATAAATGAAGACTTTAAAATGTTAGGGAATTTCCTGTTTTAACTTACAGCGACTTAATATTAATTGCTTGTGTCACATACCAATTAAAGCAAGCTCGCTACTATTATGGTGAGCATATAAGATTTAATGGTTGCTACAAGATAGAACTCTGTAATAACCAGAGGAGCAGCATTATGGAAGGAATAAAGTTAAGCCCTAGCTGATCTTTACTTAGGGCTAGAATTGCAAGTCATCACTATTAGTCGTAAAGTGTATTTTATTATATAAATTCTATATAATATCTAATATATAAATTCTTTTTTCAATAGAGAAGGAGGCTTGGTACTACCACCTGCTTAGGACCCTGTAATTAATGAAATTAAAATTAAACCCAAGCATACCACTGCAAGACTTCAAGACACAGTAAGTTCATTCTGTAGATCGGACCATAAATAAAAATTAAAAATCTGAAGGTACTCCGGGTTAACACTGACATTGGGACGTCGGTCACCTCAGTCTGCCGTAACCATGGGTGCTGGAAAGCACCCGAAACGTCTGGAATTAAAAATCAAAGAAATAAAACGCGATAAAAATCGATAAAAATAGTTGTTAAAAAAACTGCATTTGTGAAAATAAAAACTTCAAATATTTTCAAAACCCCGACTTTTTTTAAAGCAATTCCTTTACCATTTCATTGTTTTAATTGCATATTATCATATCTTTATGCTTTTATATGTGGGCACTCATGGCCGAAGTGTCTATGAAGAGTGGGCATTCCCCTTTATAGGGTAGTGTAACTTTCTAATATTGTATTATATTATTAAGAACTTTCAGAGTGGGATCAATTGTTCCAGAGATTACATCCTACAAAAAAAACTCTTTACTCTCATATTTAGTCCTCCATTAATCAAATAATAATAATAATAATAATAATAATAATAATAATAATAATAATAATAATAATGTTCCATCATCCATTCAGGGCGTCATTTAACGGGAGACGCCCAGACCCGGCGCCGTTTCATGGTGAGGCCATCATCACAGACAGGACTATTCTTGCGAATAAGCCTGATATTGTGCTGATGGACCGGGCACAGTCAAGGATATTTTTGGTCGACATTACCATTCCGTGTGACGAAAACCTCGTGAAAGCCGAAACAGATAAGCAAACAAAATATCTGGACCTGGCTCACGAGGTGACCGACATGTGGGGTGGTCTGCCGACCGAAATTATTCCTGTAGTCGTCTCTGCAAACGGGCTAATCCCAGTCAGCCTCTCGGGTCATCTGAGGCGGCTGGGTCTACGTGGCGGACCGCTCCAGGCTCAGATGCAGAAGGCGGTGCTCCTCGATACCGCCCGCATCGTCCGCCGGTTTCTTTCCCTTTCCCCCTAACCCTCGGCCGTTTGGTCTCCCCTGCCGAGGGCCTCCATCTGGTTGGGCTTTTATTTATATATGTATTTTTATATTTAGTTTATGTTATTGATATTTATGTATATTTATCTTTTCATTTCCATTTATAATTATATATTTATAGAACCCAACCAGATGAGAAAACTATATTGATAGCCCACATAATAATAATAATAATAATAATAATAATAATAATAATAATATGGCGTAGGGAAGTGACGACCCCATCGCCCGCTGACGTAACGGCTATGTGGCAAAACCACTACGTCAGCGCAGTCAGTCAGCACCTTGCCAAGAGGTGTTAGTGCCGTGCCTCGGCAAAAATTAAAGGCGCAAAGGCCCGCTTGTGCACATGGCCCCACCATAAAACGGCGCCGGGTCTGGGCGTCTCCCGTTAAAGGACGCCCACTTTTATGGATGATGGAATATGTAAAAACGCGCAAAGGGCCGCTGCCTGGAGGTCGCCAGGGCGCGTCTGGTGCTGGCGCTGGACGCGACAGCATGCGAACCGCCAGCCGAGCGAGAGGTGCTGCACGACCACCCATCAGCCCCTCGCATCCATCATCCCCACCAGCTGGCTTGGTGTCGGCAGGGTCTTCGCAGGCCCAGCAATCGGCACCCGCCACTGGTGGAGTACGCCGCATGCGATGGACAACCGAAATGAATACTAACGCATTGCGGGCGTATTTTAGGGCGAAGGGGGGAGAAGTTGGAGGTTTGGCGTATCGGGCTAGGATGCATCGTCTTTTTGCTGAGCTGGAGCCATCTTTAACCGTCTCAGAGCAAAACCTGGCAGACCGGGTTCGGTATATCTTGCGCTCAAATATATTTGATGTCGCCGAACTCGAACGACTACGACGTGAGGCTGTTCCCTCATCGGATGAAAATGCTACGGCTGAGGATGCGGCACCACAAATTGCAGAGCAACCCGCAAATGTGAATGCCGCCGTGAATACCCCAGTTGTGGTTGATTCAAACGATGATGGAACAGTCGCCCAGGAACTGGAATTAGAGCATATGAGGAGTACATTGGAAGAGGCGATTGTGGAAACGCGCAGTACGCCTCTCGAAAATCGACCGCGACTTCCCCGCATAGCCCTAAGCAAGCGGAATCGGGCTGTCGTGAGGGCTCTGAACCCAATGCTGGTGACCTATTTGGAAGCCAGTCGGGACCTTTGCGAGACGGACTCAATTCTTTTTGGCGCCGCACTGGCAGTGTGCCGTAATATAGGCGCCAAACTTTCCACGGCTGGACGCGCTACTGGACAAAGTAGCGCTATCCCACCCTGGAGAATAAGAATTGAAGAACGTATCGCAAAGGCTAGGGCCCTCATCGGCAGACTGATATGCTTCAGATCAGGCAACAACAGGCCAAGGATTGTGCGCACCGTCAGGATGGCATTTGCTGGGACAAATGTTAGATTGTCCCAGCCGGATATAATGCAAAAACTGACGGAGCGCATAGACGACCTGAAGCAGAGAATCGCTGCTTGGGGAAAGCGGATTCGGCGATATACCGAGAGGTCGAAACGGTTTAACCAGAATCGTCTCTTCCAGAGTGATCAGAAGAGGCTCTATAAATCGTTGGAGCGACCAATGGTAAGTGGAACGGGCCCAGCACCGAATCAGGCCGACACTGTAGCATTCTGGCGCGGCCTGTGGTCAGAGCCCATAAACCACAGCGAGGGCCCTTGGACGGAAGTTGTGGCGAGTCAGTGTGCGAGTATAACGCCCATGGACCCCGTCATTATAACGCCGGATGACGTAGCTGAGGCGGTCCGTAGGGCCCCGAACTGGAAAAGTCCGGGACTCGACGGGCTGCATCACTACTGGCTGAAGGGGTTTGTGGTGTGTCACACTGTGCTCGCCCGACAGTTCCAAGAGGCTCTCAACCAGAAGTCGCTCCCGAGCCTCTTCACTACTGGGATCACTCATTTGGTTCCTAAAGACCAGGTTACCACAGACCCGAGCAAATACCGCCCCATCACGTGTCTGCCGACCATATACAAGACACTAACATCCATTTTGAGCGCGAGAATCACTCGTCACCTGGAATCAAATCAGGTGATGTCGCGCGCTCAAAATGGATGTCGGGGCGGCGGCCGTGGAACCAAGGAACCACTCCTCATTGACGCGGTCATTGGCAAAGTGGTGAAACGCAACCGTCGGAACTTCTCCGCCGCCTGGATAGACTACAGAAAGGCATTTGACTCGGTGCCCCATACATGGCTAAAGAGGATCCTCGAGCTGTACAAGATTGACCGTGCAGTTCGAGACTTCCTCGAGCGGTGTATGGGGCAGTGGAGTACGATCCTCTGTCATCTAGGCGAGCGGATGACGGATGCGGAAAGCCGCATAAGGATAAGAAGGGGTATATTCCAGGGCGACTGTCTGAGTCCAATCTGGTTCTGCCTCTCTTTGAACCCTCTCAGTACTTTACTGGAGGGTTCCGGGAGGGGATTTCAGCTTCGGAAAGGAGGTACAAAAGTGACCCACCTCTTCTATATGGATGACCTCAAATTATTCGCCTCCAGTCGCTCCCATCTTATGGAATTGCTAAACATCACTTGTGAATTTAGCAATTCTATTGGAATGGAGCTGGGGACGGATAAGTGTGCGGTCCTCCATGTTGAGAGGGGTAGGGTTGCTAACTCTGAGGGCATAGACTTATCTATGCCCGTCAACTTAAGGACCCTTTCCGAGGCTGAAACATACCGATATCTGGGTATGTCACAGAACATGGGTATCGATGAGGCTGGTATGAAACAGTCAGTTTGCGACACGTTTTATGCACGCTTGACCAAAGTGCTTAACAGCCTTTTGTCCGGTGTGAATAAGGCACACGCATATAACGGCTGGGTCATGCCTGTCCTAATGTATACCTTTGGCATACTCAGGTGGACTCAGACCGAACTTAACGCCCTGGATAGAAAAGTCCGCACTACCATGACGTCCCATAGGATGCATCATCCGAGATCGTCGGTAATGAGGCTGTACTTGCCGCGAAAGCATGGTGGGCGTGGCTTCCTGAGCGCGCTCACCATGCATAATCGCGAAGTGTGCAGCCTCCGTAATTACTTCCTGGCGAGATCGGATGATCCATTCTATAATGACGTCATTGCTAGTGATAAAGGACTTACCCCTCTATCCTTAGCCAACGAGCAATGGCAGGACCCGGCAGTACTAAGCATTTCCGACCGGGAGACCGTATGGAAGGAGAAGGAGCTCCACGGGAGGTACTACAGGGTTCTACATGAGCCCTTCGTAGATACAGTTGCCTCCCTCAACTGGCTACGTTTCGGTGACCTCTTCGGGGAAACCGAGGGTTTTGTCTGTGCAATACAGGATCAGGTTATTAAGACCAACAACTATCGGAGATACATCCTAAAGGATGGCACCGTCGACGTCTGTCGAGCTTGTCGCCATCCCGGTGAGTCACTTAGGCATGTCATCTCCGGTTGTTCGGCGCTTTCTAACTCTGAGTACTTGCACAGGCACAACCTAGTAGCCAGAATTCTACACCAGGAGCTGGCTCTGAAATACGGTCTCGTGGGCCGGAAAGTGCCGTATTACAAGTACTTGCCGGAAGCCGTGCTCGAAAATGACCGCGCCAGGCTCTACTGGGACCGGGCCATCATCTGTGATGGACAGGACTATTCTTGCGAATAAGCCTGATATTGTGCTGATGGACCGGGCACAGTCAAGGATATTTTTGGTCGACATTACCATTCCATATGACGAGAACCTCGTGAAAGCCGAAACAGATAAACGAACAAAATATCTGGACCTGGCTCACGAGGTGACCGATATGTGGGGTGGTCTGCCGGCCGAAATTATTCCTGTAGTCGTCTCTGCGAATGGGCTAATCCAAGTCAGCCTCTCGGGTCATCTGAGGCGACTGGGACTCCGCGACGGACCGCTCCAGGCTCAAATGCAGAAGGCGGTGCTCCTCGATACCGCCCGCATCGTCCGCCGGTTTCTTTCCCTTTCCTCCTAACCCTCGGCCGTTTGGTCTCCCCTGCCGAGGGCTTCCATCTGGTTGGGCTTTTATTTATTTATGTATTTTTATATTTATTTTATGTTATTAATATTTATGTATATTTATCGTTTCATTTTAATTTATAATTATATATTTATATAACCCAACCAGATGAGAAAACTATATAGATACCCCAAATAATAATAATCCCATCTGGTCTCCCAACTGGTTGGATCTTTATTTATTTGTGTATTTTTGTATTTATTTTATTTTATTGATATTTATGTATATTTATCTTTTCATTTTAATTTATAATTATATATTTATAGAAACCAACCAGATGAGAAAACTACACAGATACCCCAATAATAATAATAATATTCCACAACTATCACACAACGCCATCTAGTCCCAAGCTAAGCAGAGCTTGTGTTATGGGTACTAGACAACTGATAAACATACTTGTATATTTCTAAATACATAAATATTATAGATAAATTACACCCAGACACAGAACAAATGATCGTGCTCATCACACAAACATTTGTCCTGGGTGGGAATCGAACCCATGACCTCCGGCATAGCAGTCAGGGTCACTAACCACTAGACCAACAGGCCTGGCAAAAAATAAATGCTTTCTTTCTTTGCACTCTACAGACTAATACAGAAACAATTTAATTCATAACAACATTTGAAACTCATTGGCGACATACTCTACTCTGTGGGACGGTTTGATCACATATTTATGTAGAGGTGTAAAAGTAACGAAAAAATGCGTACCCGTATGTATTCGTCACTATAACAATTAGTTCGTTTCTATCGTATCGTTACGTTACTCGTTACTTCTGATACCTCATAACATGCAATGTTATCTTAGAGCATCGAATCAAGTCATATTGCGTACGTTTACAGCATGACGTCGCGGCGTCGCAACATTCGTAATTTGTAGAAAACATACTCATTCCTATTTTGTAAAAAATACTTTCTTATCTTGTTTCTTTTCGAATCTAAAACTTTGTCTAAAGACACAATATCTTTTATAAACGGTAAAAAAATTGGAATACGAATTTCCAAATTATACTTTACTTAAACAAACATCGCTCCTTGTAACGTACGTTATTAAATTCATTGAATAAGCGTGCGCGTGCGTAAAACATACGATCAGCAAATGTTTAAATAGAGGTACACGCATCAACCGTACTTGCGTGAACTTAAACAGTGTATGTACCTATACTATGAAAAATGCCGAGCATAGAGAATATAATATAGTCTTTGATGCCGAGTAACGAAATGCATTAGTGTATAACGTTTCGTTACTCTGTACTAGATGGCGCACCCGTTACTCAGTATCGAATACATACGGTTTGCTACAGCTTTGGTATTGTGTTTGCCATAAACGTAAACATACGACAAACGCTAACTTGTAATATGTGTTTGATATAGGCAGTATTAACGTTATTTAAAATGAACTGAATTAATTAAAAAAAAAGGTCGTAAGTACATTTACGCACGTGGAGAAATAATTACAGCTCACTTGCTGAGCACCATAATCAGATTAGACTTTGCCGGGCCAGTATCATCTCTCCGGGTTTACGATCCATCTTTCAAGTTTGCTCATTGGACTTAAAATTAATTAAATTTAACAGCCTTACCCGACACTGTTGCAGCTATATATGTAATTCTAAGATCAATGATTTAAAAGTTGAATTTGAGGTGTATAGTACACAGTTTAGTACTTTTTAACTTATACTGTCACCACTGATGGTCTTGGAGCCAGTGAGGGGCAGACCTACGGTATTGCAATAAACTTCTTTTTTTTATAGAATCAGAGTGACAAACGAGGACCAGTCCACCTGATGGTAAGTGGATGCTGCGGCCCATAAACATCTACATTTAACCTCGATTAAGAATCAAAATGCAAATTTGTTGTCACCCCTGAGAACTAAGATGGAATGCCTCGATTCCAGTGAAACGGATCTCTAGTTCTCTACACACACCATACGAAACACAGCAGCATCAAGCTGGTATTTTACGCTGGTATTCTGTGAGAGCGTAGTCCTTCCCCGGTCGGGCGGATCCTTTCGTGGTACAACCATAACATAGCTGCAGCGTGGCGCTACCATGTATACTTTCTTAAGCCTCACGTTTTTAACAGTTAAACTCCGATAACTGAGTTACATGAAATGTATATGTCAAATAATATTATCATCAACGTAAATTATAAAGAAAAAATTGTAGTTGTCAACCTATCTGCCATGACCTGGGAACCGCCAAAGGTGTCTGCCAATGTTATTTTTCAGTAATTTTTATTGAATATTTCAAAATTTCAAAACGGCAGACTTTTTACTTTCACGTTTTATTTTCGTTCATTTTGTTACACCTTTCACACCTGAGCGTCTCTATATCAACCGCCGGTCGAATTAAAGAGTCCCCATTTCATGTACCTCAGGTATAGGGGATTAACTGAAAAAAACGTGAAGCTTATTGTAATACGAGGGTGGATTGAAAAGTACTCGGCCTAACCAAGAAAATAAACACATACTAAATCAGTTATATTTTTATTTTTCTACATAATCACCATCAAGTTCAATACACTTTTGCCACCTCCCCTTCCAAGCATTTAGACCGTTGAAAAAAAATGATTCTTCCTTAGAGTCAAAATATGCGTCTACAGCTGCTTTGACCTCGTCGTTTGTCGAAAATCTTTGACCTCCCAAGTGCTTTTTTAGGTTAGGGAACAGAAAGATGTCTGATGGTGCCAGATCAGGTGAATACGGCGGATGCGGTAACAGTTCAAAGCCACAGTTGTGAATTTCAGCCATTGACTGTACTGACGTGTGAACACGGGCGTTATCTTGATGAAACAGGACTGTTCTTCTGAGCATTCCTCGACGTTTTTCTTTTACTTCCTCTCGTAAACGTCGTAGTAAGGTGCAGTAGTAATCAGAGTTTATAGTCTGACCCCTTTCAAGATAATCAATCATAATCACACCTTTCGAGTCCCAGAATACTGAAGCCATCACCTTATTTGCCGACAAAATCGACTTAGCCTTTTTAGGGGGTGGTGAACCAGGTCTTCTCCACTGTTTTGATTGTTGTTTTGTTTCTGGTGTACAGTAATGAACCCATGTTTCATCCATAGTAACAAAACGATTCAAAAAATCATCTGCATCGGCTTCAAATAACTCCAAACAGTCGCGTGAAATAGTCAATCGCGTCCTTTTTTGTTCAACTGAAAGCAGTCGCGGAACCCACCTCGCAGACACCTTGTGGAAACCCAACTCGTTGACAATGATGTTTTGAGTTCGTTCATAAGAGATGCCTATAATCTCGGCTATCTCTCTAATTTTTAATCTGCGGTCTCCCATTATTAAATCAAGTACTTTTTTAATATTTTCGTCAGTAGTTGACGTCGAAGGCCTTCCAGAGCGGGGTTCATCTTTCACACTCTCTCTACCACGCTTAAATTCTGCTATCCATTTTTTGACGGATGAATATGACAGAGCACAATCGCCTAATGTACTGACCATGTCATCATGGATGGCTTTTGATGATAGCCCCTTCTTGTGGAGGTACTTAATGACGGCACGCTGCTCGATTTGCTCAATCACAACTAATTATCGCACACGTTTCGAACTTCACACAATGAACTAGTCTGAACTGAACTAAATAATGTGGGTAGATTTGATTTTTAGAATTGAATGGATCTGTGTTAGGCCGAGTACTTTTCAATCCACCCTCGTACCGTAAGTCTGTCGCTCACTGGCTCTTTAGACCACGATGCGTTGTCACTCCTGAACATTAACACATGCCTCGTTCTTAATAAAAAGAGATTCCGGTTATCTATACTCACTATACAAAACACAGCAGTATTTCTCTCACTCTGCCATTTTACTCTGATATTATGTGCAGATACGGTTCTTGCGCGATAGAACGGTCTTAGGTATTCGAGGCATGGGCTTAAAAGAAAGGAGAATTTGATGGGGCAGCAAAATTTGAAAATACCATTATCGTCCTATACCGATCAGTATTCCTGACTAACAGAAAGTTTAAAACTTTTCTTTTTAAACTTGAAAGATATTTCACTAGTAAAATTAATTTATTACAATAACCTTCACTAAACAATGAAAGCGCCTTATCGGGCTTAGCCCAGCAAAATAACGCAGGACGCTGTTTAACTTAAATCCCCAGCTGATGGACGACGCAATTCCCTACAGCGTCCGATCTGCTTAACTGCTTGACGGTAAAATATATACAACATATATTTTACAATAGATCAAAATCATACTGTTTAATAATATCGAACACATTGGAACAGCACAGTGACTGTAATATTCGAAGGTTTTCGTCTCAATAAATCTTTCAGGAAAATATCGTTAGTAATTTCAGTGACTTAAATTCTAGACTGCAATTTGTTTACAGGATTGGTACCAATAGTGAGATAAAGAGACGACTTTCTAAACCCGAAGCATGCGTTATTGGAGCTCCCATGGCGCAAGAAAACGTTTCTTTGAAATCAACCTCCTCCGTAACCCGTAGGCCGATTTATATAATTTTTTCGGCAATATTTTTAGATCAACGCAGACAAGGTTTGTAAACAATAAAAATTTGAATTTCCTTTTTTTTCTTTTACTATCTAATCAATTCACTAATTTACATCTACGCAATATCATTTGATTCAATCTTTTGTTGAAATAAAGATACTTATGAATTTAGACTTTTACTCCGCTCCGTTTACGATGCTAGCAAAAAGGTTTTACCTTTGTATCTGCATCGGCCATAGTTAGCTTAGCTTATTAATATTTATAACAGGAGACTGGACTACGTTTATTTGTCTTTAAGATGAGGTTGATAAGAAACTTAAACTATCAGTAACTAATAAAAATCAATAAAAAAGATAAATAAATCCAAATTCTAACTTAGTTCATGCTATACAACATACATTGAAATTATATGACAGCAGCGTAGTGGCATTTATTTTGAGGTAATTATGATTCACTTGTTCTGAAAAATACTATGTCTCAAGAAATATTAAGTGAGCGTTGAACGTGTTACTAACTGAAATTCTAAGTGCTGGTTACGAATCGGTTTTCGATAAGGAAAAACAAAAAGTAATACTTAATATAACACTTCGAGAACACACAAAGCAGCGCGGCGGAATAATATTCCACAACTTGTTTACAGATGAAGGAAACTTACTGTGGTCAGAAATTTATAAAAATACTGGCTTATTAGCATGAGCACAGGCAATTGAAATAGAAATAGGTACTTAAAGAAATTTTAATACTTAATAGAAATTTATTTTTCTTAACCATTTTTTTTTCATGTTCCTAGAGCCATGCTGCAACTTTGTTACTGGTACGGTTGTGGTACTAATGGGTCGGCTCGACCGGGGAAAGACCATGCTCTCACAGAATATCAGCGTAAAATAGCAGCTTAACGCTGCTGTGTTTCGTATGGTGAGCGTAGAGAACCGGAGATCTTTTTACTGGAAACGAGACATACCATCTAAGTACTGACGTACGAATCAAAAAGCAGATGCGTTATCTGCATTTTGATTCGTAATCAAGGATAGTTGTAGATGTCTAAGGGCCACAGCAACCACTTACCATCAGGGGGACTGTGTACTCGTTTGGCACCCTTATCCTATAAAACAAAATGTTTTCATAATTATTTCAGTATAGTACCTATCTCTAAGTCGATTGTTATAAATAATTTATGTTTAATTCTAGTCATTAACTATTACAGAAATCAACAAAATATGTTACTCTGATTATACAGTTACGAGCTTGGGGTTCGTGATAACAAAAAGATGTCTGTCGATTGAATTACTAAAATGGACACTTTAATTACCGAACACCAATTACAACTTAAACACACTAATAATAAAATACTCTAAAATGAAAGAAGTCATTGACACTTCAGTCTTTTTATAGTTTTCAACTAACCCTTATGTATAAGTCAGTTGAAGATGGACGTCGTTTTCAAAAATCAAAATACAGTACTAGTAGAGACAGTAATATTTTCAAACAACGAAAGTCTGTGAACAAATTACTTGCAGTTATAGCTCTATAATATTTGCAAATTCCCTTTTTAACTTTTTGTCACATCAACATAATAAATCAATTTTCTAGTAGGTTACGTAATCGCGTCAATATTCTCTTAGTAGGCGTCTTACGTAGCCTTTCAATTCAACGCATTATAATTGTTGTGTTTATGCATTATTGTTGTTTAGTGAGGCAGGATGCGTAAAACTTTCAGTGGACCTTCCTTAGAAAGTGATGCAACTTCGTAAGTAACTTTATACTCTTGCTTATTACCCACAACAGAGAAGGTGAATGCGTTTTGGGGTGAGAGGTTTTTTGTGTGCAAACGTATTTTACCACTTTTTGTAATGTTTTTTTTTTTATTTACCGGCAATGATTCCTAGACATAGGTTATGGTGTTAACACACCAGGGGGCGTTGCAATAAACATTTCTCGCTCATTAGAATGAGTTTTAGCGCATCATTCCCCAAAACGGCTTGGTTGTTTTTTTCGTGAAGTGTTTGAGATTCCCATTCATCGATCCTTTACAACCTACAAAAATCGATTGCTGAACATAGGCCACCCTCATGGATTGCTTCTAGAGGAAATTTTGCCATAGTTGCCACGCTTGGCAAGCGGGTTGGCAACCGCAGTTTTTATTACTTCGAGTTGTTATCACGAAGACGCTGCTGCCCATCTCCTGTTCCATTATCTCTCCCTCTGTCGCCCCTTACACCCTCGAGACTACATCGCC
Organism: Parnassius smintheus behrii; assembly: GCA_036936625.1. NCBI lineage: Eukaryota > Metazoa > Arthropoda > Insecta > Lepidoptera > Papilionidae > Parnassius > Parnassius smintheus. The sequence goes on from JAUPFT010000004.1 coordinate 49,625,421, forward strand.
ACCACACGGTTCAGTTTGAGATTTATATGTAATAACTTTTTTTTACATAATATTTAAAATTTTACTTTTTTTTTCTAATTACAGTATTTCAACGAATGTGACCAGACGTTTAAGTCGTACTAATTTGCAAGAATCTAAACTACAGGCTGCATTATACTATAGAGGTAATTTCATGTGGAAAGGTCGCCTCGGAACGGTTACCAGATATATCCTCACATTACCTTGGAAATTTTCATGGCAGGTAAAATTAATTTATAATTTGAGGAAATATTTGAAACATTTAAGGATTGTGCCAGTTGGAAATCGACAGTCTCTGCCTACCCATCTAGTTGACACGGATGAGAATTTATGTTATATTATGTTACTGCAAATAATTAAATTTAAATTATTGAACATCTTTTCAAGTTATCGAATATGTAGTTACTAGGCTAAGCTAAGTATAAAAAAAATTTTGCGTGGGTTTTTAAAAACTCCTAGTATTTATGAGCAAAAATATTTTTTTTAACTTTGACCGAATTATTTATACCTATATTAAATAAATTCTCGCTGCTTTCAAACGACACGAGTATCACAGGCGCAACTTAACCTACTGGTTACTGGATACGTCTGTTTAAAGCCATAAAAAAGTTGCATAAATCTAATTTAACCAAGTAATGTTTCGGCTTAGCTAATGCTTATTAGATAATTTATATTTTTATTAGATAAAATAAACTATTTAAATCATGTATACTTCTTTTATTCTGTATGCTTCTTTTATTTAACTTTTATTTTTATTTGCTTCTACATATTGAATAAAACTATTATTTACGGATTTTATCGCGTTTTATCGAAATCATTATTGCTTCTACATTTTTGCTGATAGGTTACGGTTAACCTAATGTTAAAAAGGGCTTAGCATGAAAAGAGATAATATTATTATTTTCATTATAATGAAATAACGGTATTTTAAAATTATCTCGTCGACAACGCTCGCGATAATGCGCAAATTCTTAGGCGCCGTCAAAATGAAAAGCTATTTCCAAAAATTTTCGTATTAATAAACATACATATTCGTTCAATATTTTTAATTAAAAAGTTTAATTCTGCCAATATTATATTTTAATTTATTTATGATAACCGATTATATGAATAAAATGTACGCGATTATGTGGTGGCCAAAGGGTCGCCAGAGCGGCATCTAAACTTACTGTTACTGATATTTTTTTTATAAAGGATAAGGTTGAAAAGCGGGCACAGTCCACCTAATGGTAAGTGGATGCTGTGAATCATAGACATCTGCATTTAACCTCGATTAAGAATCAAAATTCAGATGCGTTGTCACCCGTGAGGACTAAGATGGAATGCCTCGTTTCCAGTAAAACGGGTCTCCGGTTCTCTACACTCACCAAACGAAACACAGCAGCATTAAGGACGCGTTTGCAAATCAACCAAAATTAGGGTGTTTTTCGGTACGTTTTGTGACAAAACTAAACCAAATCAAATATAAGTAAAAACTACCATGTATAGATTGGTTCTTCATCTGCAAAAGTATTTAACTCTTTTGTTGAAAATAGTAGTTTTTTATATTGTAAAAACGAACTTTCGTTGCCATTTTCGACAAATTTTTTTTTTTTTTTTTTTATAGAATAGGGTGACAAACGAGCACACAGTCCACCTGATGGTAAGTGGTTGCTGCGGCCCTTAGACATCTACATCTATCTTCCATTACAAATCAAAATGCAGATGCGTTGTCACCCGTGAGGACTGAGATGGAATGCCTCATTTCCAGTAAAAAGGGTCTCCGGTTCTCTACACTCACCATACGAAATACAGCAGCATTAAGCTACTATTTCACGCTGGTATTCTGTGAGAGCGTGGTCCTTCCCCGGTCGAGCCGACCCATTCGTGCTACAACTATACTACTAATATAATTGCAGCATGGCTCTACCACGTATAATTAACGATACCGGCTTGAGTTTCGGTACATGTTTTGGTCTATTATCAACATATTTAAAAAATTGAAAAAATACTATAAGATGACAGACATATTCAATTAAAAAAATCTGTGTTTATTTTTTATCAAAATGTCACAAATAGTCGTAGAAAAAATAAAAACTGATACACATTTTTTCACATATTTTGCTAATATGGATGAATCATAATCTATTGCAATAAGGGCTATTTTATTGTTGGTGCCTGCTTTGATTTATTGTACAAATATTTCGATGAAACCACAGTCCGCGCTCGGCCGCCGTCGTGAGTGGACACTGTATCGCCTGTTTGCAGCGGCTCATTCTGAAAAGATCGCTGTACATACATAAAATATTAGAAAAAAACAAATTGGAAACATAGTAGGTACTTGACAAATGATAAAATTATTATTTTTATACTCACAGTTTTTTATTTAGCTAAAAATAAGTAGGATATATAAACTTACCTCTGGACTTGATAGAGTGACCTGAAGGTAACTACTACTGCAATTCCTGGACAAGTGGAACTAGGTGTGCCGAGTTTGGGCTCGTTTTGTTGGTTATGATGAGACCTTACCTTCGGACTTGATGGTGTGACCTGAAGGTGTACTTTCGTGACCGCTATTTGAACTTCTTGCAGAGTAAAACTAGGTGTGCCGAGTTTGGGCTTATTTTGTTAGTTATGATGAGACCTTACCACCGGACTCGATTGAGTGACCTGAAGGTGTAATCAGGTGGTTACAAGTGGAACTCCTAGACTAGTCGAACTAGGTGTGACGAGTTTGGGTTCATTTTCTTAGTTTGATGCAACCTTACCACCGGACTTGATGGAGTGACCTGAAGGTGTAATCCAGTGATTAAACTGGAACTCCTAGACTAATGGAACTAGATGTGCCGAGCTTGGGGATTAGGTGGTAATAACTACTCGTTCAGAAATTCCAGCAGTAGTTACTGAATTACCCCTTCAGGTCACTCCATCAAGTCTGGTGGTAAGGTCTCATCATAACTAACAAAACGAACCCAAACTCGGCACACCTAGTTCTACAACTCTAGGAGTTCCACTTGTAATCACCGAATTACACCTTCAGGTCACTCCATCAAGTCCGGTGGTAAGGTCTCATCATAACCTACAAAACGAACCTAAACTCGGCACACCTAGTTCTACTAGTCTAGTAGTTCCAGTTGTAATCACTGAATTACACCTTCAGGTCACTCCATCAAGACCGGTGGTAAGGTCTCATTGTAACTAACAAAACGAACCCAAACTCGGCACACCTAGTTCTACTAGTCTAGTTCCAGTTGTAATCACTGAATTACACCTTCAGGTCACTCCATCAAGACCGGTGGTAAGGTCTCATTGTAACTAACAAAACGAACCCAAACTCGGCACACCTAGTTCTACTAGTCTAGGAGTTCCACGTGTAATCACCGAATTACACCTTCAGGTCACTCCATCAAGTCCGCAGGTAGGTAAGGTCTTATTATAACTGACAAAACCAGTTCAAAGTCCAGAGCTAACATCCCACTACCAGTAGAGGGCTTCCAGTGCCAAGCAGTCTCTGGAGCAGGTATTCGTATTTCGTATCTTTGTATATTTCTGAGGTATAAGAAATAAAAAACAAATTCAATCTTTCAAACTATCAAAATAATTTCATTTGACTACGATTCCCACAGCCAACCGTGCGTACACTTGTGTGTGTGACTTTTGTCAATGTAGTAGTGCGATTCTATACCTATCAATTTTGTAAACGCGTCCTTAAGCTGCTATTTTACGCTGGTATTCTGTGAGAGCGTGGTCCTTCCTCGGTCGAGCCGACTCATTCCCGCTGCAACCATAACATAGCTGCAGTGTGGCTCTACCACGTATAATAAGTTTTATAATAATGATATTGCAAGATTTGTGTAATTTTATTTCATGTTAGTAATTATTTTTCATTGGCAAGCTACCATTTGGCGATAATGTCGTATTTAACAAAAATATTTACATTACTATTATTATTATTTCATAAATTTAATGTGTTTAGAATGTTTATTTTGGAAATTGCTTTTCATTACGATGGTGCAAAAGCATTTGCACCTATTTTGCGACGCCTTCACAGATTACAAGTACCAAATAGCAGCATAATTTTGCGGTGTTTCATATGGCAAGTGTAGAGAACCGGAGATCCTTTTCATTGGTAGTGCTATTTGACAATGATACTCTATTTTTTATAAAATAAGGATAACACTAAATGTATTCTATGGCCTTAGGGGACATCTGCATCTATCCTCAATTACGAATCAAAATGCAGATGAATTGCCACCATTGAGAGCTATGATGAAACTCACCATTCGAAATACAGTACGCTGTTGTTACACGATGGTATGCTTTGTGCGCGTGGTCCTACCATATTCAAACCGAACCATTCATGCGGCAATCATAACCATGCAGTAACGTGGCTCCACCAAGTTATTCTGTGCCAGTGTAGTCTTTCTCCGATCAAACCCGATCCATTCTTACTGAAACTTTATTCATAGCAGCATGACTCTACCTCGTGTATACTGTTAACGAGTTTGTCTGTAACATTATACATATAAAAAGATAATTTGACTCATTCATTATTTTCAGCTTCTGGTAGTAATGCTCATTATATATGAGTTTGTTCTTCAATTTCTTCTTGCCTATTATTTCAATTCGTCATGGTTACTCTTGGACGCGACACTTCTCATATCCGAAGTTGTGTTTATGATTGACGTCGGTTTGCATTTATTACATGCGTTCTGGCCGCTGGTCAGAATCTATATAAGAAAGTATGACAGAAATTATTTTATGTTAGCTTACGATGTCATATCTCTATTTCCGCTGTCAATAATTTGTAAGTGATTTGAATTAAATTATTATTCTTACTATAAATTAGTATGTAACGATTTTTAATTATGATTTCTTATATTTACGCAAACATAGTGTTTGCGTAAATATAAGATGATTAAAACTACTTTTACGGATTTTATTGCGTTTTATCTGTTTTTTTTAATACCCGACGTTACGGGTGCTTTCCAGCACCCATGGTCACGGGGGACTGAGGTGACGTCAGTCAGTCCCCGTGACCATGGATGCTGGAAAGCAACTGACACGTCGGGTATTAAAAAACGCGATAAAATCCGTAAAAGTAGTTTTAATCGATTTTTAATAATTTTTGTTTTTGGGTTTCTAGTTAAATATAAGAAAGGATACGAAAATATATGTATACTTGGAAGTTGGTTAGAAATAGGTCGCATTTATAGAATGTATACATTATTTACAAATTTTAAGGAAACAGTAAGTATTGAAGATACAATACGAAATTTTTTGTATTGTGCTCGAAATTATTCCTCAAAATCTAATTTATTTTAGATGCGCAGTTCTCGTAAAAATCTTTATATTTTGGAGCACGTGATATCAGTCCTATTAGTACTTCATGCTAGTACTTGTTTGTGGTACTCGCAACATAAAAATTCGCCTGACACAAAAAAATGGTACAAGCTTGGCTACCCCGACCATGTCAATGCACAGAGACTTCGATTTAACTGGTAAGTAAATTAACATCGTCGACAATCCGTTAAGCAGATGTGCCCCTCTTCTACAGTTGGTAAGACTTGCCATGTTCACCACGTATAACAAACGTATACTTTTTGCACCATTGCTGCTAATCCGATCCTCTAAGAAATACATGAATTTCACAAGGACGAATATCCTGACTCAGAACAATCATTTGTAGGTCATATAAATACTTGTTCTGTGCGGAATTCGAACCCGCGACCATAAGCGCTACAACTCATTGTTGAGCTACTGGCGCAGCTGACGTGCTATTTTTAAGTGTGGCATAAAGCCATTAGATTGCATTTACTTAAATAAATTTACCAGCACCAGTAAGTTTCGGTAAAGTCATCTATGAATACCTGTTCTTGTTATTTCTTCTCTGGACCCTTTTAAGCTACAGCAGAGGCCAGCAACATTGAAATATAGTATTTCCTATACTTGCCACGCGGGCTCGTTAGCACAGGAGAAGGCTTATACTCTAGGATGGTAAATCTGCTGCTCATAATGATAATTTCCTCAGGACCAAATTTCGGTGACGGTGACCAGCCTCAACGGTGACTAGCCATCTGCGTAAGACAGGATTATAGTGTTCAAGTATAGTCCACTAGTCTAGATAGTCCGATAAAACAGTAAACCAACATAGTCGGAGGAGATCAAGTGCAGGACCAACGGCTTAACGTGTTTTCTAAAGCACGGCGTTAAAACACAGCCGAATTTCTGACTGTGGGCATGTACTGAGAATTTCTTGACAAAAAAACTCAATTGATTTTTGTCGGTCCGATTTTGGATTCAAATCTGGAACCTCATAATCTCCAAGCGCGTTTACGACTATTATACCAATGCCACGTGCCACTTCTTCAGGATATTTTTATAAAGAACTAAAGTGATAAACAAACGTCTATACGTCCACGTGGGGATCATTGTCTACTGCGGTTCATTCGGTACCTGCAAAACTTTAAGCAAAAAATCTATGAGGACTAGGATGGAAGACTTCTAAGCAACAATTATTCTGGCTTTTTATATTCTTAAGAACGCAACACAGCAGGGCCTGTTCTTTATACTCACAATTTTGTCGTATAGTCTATGAAAATTTTCTAACTCGATAAGGAAAAATCATTGATTATAATCTTAATCCGGTTTCGATGATGTTGGTGATGTTAGCCTATGTGGCTCTTACAGCTTCATAGGACTCAATCATAATCTTGATAATATTATGAAAACGTGTTATTGCAGCTATGGATCCTGCTGGTACTACTGCGCGTGTCGTCTATTCAATGTAATATTTGGCGATTCTTATCCTTTGGTAAGTGTTTATGTGTTTAAATAAGTGTGTAAATAATACATCTTATTTATTTAATTTTTATGTATAAAAGTTAAAGTCAAAAAATTCCCTGCAAATTGATGCTATAACCCTTAAAGACTTAAAAATTTTACTCGTTTGAGAATCAAAATTTTATTTTGAATTGTTTTTTGAAAAAGTTGAATGCTTTGTTGAAACCAAATGAAATACAGAAGCACGATGGTTGCTTCAGATATTAATTTTGCAGATATCAACTACCTAAACTTTAAGGTTATAAAATAAAAATTGCCTTAATCTCCATTTTGTTCAATTTCAGCGTGCCCCTGAGAAGTTGTTAACGTCATTTCTGACGCTATTTGGTTTTCTTTTTCTACGTTACCGATTTATTGGATATCTAACATGGGAGATTGTCCTCAAAAGGAGACGATGGTTCACATTTGTGGACCGAGTGAGTATCAAATACGAAATCCTGACATAGCCACAAAATAATGTATTCGATCACTGCTCTTTTATATAATGATTTCAAATAACAAATATCATTATACTTGTAAATACTATTTTTAAAACTCCTTAACTAACATAAATACTTGACAGTACCATCATATGATCAGTTACTTGAAATTTCGGGGAGCGTCGCCTTCTCTAATAGATCAAACCGAAAAATATAAGATAGAACTCTGGAAAATGAAGGATGGAATACTAAATTCACATTATCTTCAGGAGTTACCAACACCTTTGCAGATGGAGCTGATATTTGATATTAATGTAGGACATTTCCATGAAACGTTGCTTTTTAAAGATTGCGGTAGTATGATTTTTATTATTTTATTAAAAACTACTTTCTAACATAAATTTGGTGTGTGGTTTTGCATCTTTAAGTTCAAATAACAAACTAATTGTATTCTTATGGAAATATCTACTTTCACTTTTTCACACGTCTTTCATCTTATGCCTTATACAATTCAAATATCTTCACTCATTTTCAATCCCACCTAAATAAAATTTAACTAAATCGTTCATCAAAATCAATCATTTTTTTCTACTTAGTTACTAATATTTTTAATTTAATATTCACACATAATTAATTTTAGATGAAGCATTCATGCGACAAATATCTTTACTCATGAAACATGAAATATATCTGAGTGGGCAACAAGTCTGGTGTCAAGGTGTAGTAAAAAGTGGAATGATTTGGATTAAGAGAGGTGTCCTAGAGCTATTATCGGATGAGGATGATGAAAGTCCAATGATAGCCTTTAAGGAAGGAACTGTTAGTATACAAACAATATTAAGACAATGTTTTATTTCACAGCAAAATCAAAAGAAAGTGATATTTTTAATAAGGAATACATATTTTAATATTTAGGTACTGGGAGAAATTTGCTTATTTTATTCAATTCCTGCGAAGGTAACTATCAAAGCAGCCACTTACGTTGAATTACAGGTAAACAATGTTCACAATGTAAAAGGAATAAAAATGCCAGAGTTATACCAAAATAAACTAGATGTTCATCAAAATTTTAGCCTTGAATTTGTAGGTATATACTTTTCCAAACGTCTAAACCACTTGATAAAAACCTCCCTAACTGATAGCAAAAAAGGTGCAGGATTCCTGTATTTGATCGCGTGTCTCACCAATTTAATAATACACTTGCATACACGCTTTGTTTCGGGATCACAGTTAGTTATTTCGTAAATATAACTAACTGTGATCCCGAAACAAATCGCTTGCTTTTTTCTCTCCGGAATTCACCCGCAACTTCTACTTACCGGCAAGTTTATCTTGTTTGGTAATAAATTATAGTTTACATTGGTGCTAATTCAACACCCAATTCTCACTTAAGCTGTACATTTCGCTGTTTAAATGAAAAACTACCACGTGCCAAAAAGTTTCAATTTTGCAGGAGAGCCAATTGAAAATTTTCAGGTTTTTAACATCCAAGTGGGAAGTTATTGTAATGGGTCCGATTTTGCAAATTGGAAATTTTAATATATGTCCACGTTTCAAGGTCTTTAGAGTCGAGTAGTATCGTTTTTAAGAGGATGTCCATGTGCATATATACGTGTGTATGTATGTATGTATGTATGTATGTATGCATGTATGTTCGGATTCAATTTGCACCTCGTATATCTCGACAATAAACAAAGAGTGATATTGACATGTGACCAGTTTCATTTAACGCATAATTATGTAATTTAGATTATTTCATCATTATTTTATCCTCATTAAATTTTGAGCAAAATCGGTCAAGTGGTTTTTTGTGTCGAATGAAAAATTGTATAAAATATTGAACCATATGGTATTTTTTTATTCTTTCCACTGGAAAGTAAGTCGTGTAGACCTTTCGAGTCGCACCTAGACCGCTTTTTTTTATTTCCCACCCAAATCATGACCGATTACGATACGGGTTATGTACATTGTTACAATATATTGCCGCATGCATATTTGCAACCCTTATGACTTATAAATAAGATACATATGTGGTTAAGTTTTCTTGAAATTAAAATTATAGTATCATTATGAAATAATTATTATTTTAAGTACGTAATATTACTTAAAAACAAGTTCCGTTTAACAAATCAAAAGTACAAATTCTTATTCCAAAACTAAAAATATAATATAATCTAATAGCGTTAAACTTTGTGAGCTATCTCAGTAACGAGGTATCTTTATAATTAGGATAATTTTTATAGTAACAGCTGCCTATTTCAAAATAACTACTATGTATGTGAATATAATTTTTTAATACAGTTGCTCAAAAAGTGGTGTATTGCAGGGACGTATAGCGGTCGGGATGTGGGCTAATACCAGCTATTACATACTCGAGCTTTTTCTTTACCTTTTCCGATCTCGTGCGTTCTCTTTCCCAACTGTCAAAATAATGTCTATTAAAAAGAAAAAAACAACCACGAAGTTTTTACAAAAAAAATCATAGAAGTTTTTATGATTCATGCAAATATTTCTAAAAAGAAGCTACTAATTTGTTTCGATATCAAATTTAATGATTTGATTCAATGAGTTAGGTTAGGTTTCATTTCATTTCATCTCATAAAATTTCAATTTAATTTCATATCAATAAAAAAATCTACTGAAGACTTGGCTGTATGGGCACAGTTCCCTTTGCCTACCCAGAATGGGTGAAGAAAACAAAAAAAGTCTGCTTATTTTATTAAACGGTTGGCGCCATTTTCCAAAAATTAATGTTCTTTGCGAGTTTAGTTGTTTGTTGCACAAAATGAGTAATTTCGACGATATTTTATTTGAATTAACACCACCGGAACTCAGTATAATTGCAAACAATGCTTCGGAGAATATTTTACCGGAAAAGTAAAAAAGTCGCTACATATCTACATACGATGAATTCATTGCTTGGAGTGAAGAGAAAAAAGCAAATAATTTTTCAGAAAATGTTATGTTGGCATACTTCTCCGAACCCTCAGCAAAATTAAACTACGTTATGGTCGAGTTTTTCGATGAAAAAAAGTATGCTGAAAATAAGGAACAACGTGGATATAAGTGAATACCCAAAATTAAATGCTTTCTTAAAACGACAATCAGACGGTTTTACAACTAAAAAGTTGAAAATATTAACATCGCATAAGTGCAAAGGTTTTTAAACGAAGCTCCCGATGACTGTGATTTAGCCACAAAGGTAATTTATTAATAAATAATTATATTTTTCTTTAGTATTTAGTTTACAAAATCGCAAAATACAGTCAGTATATTATTTAAAAAAAATTATTAAATTGCTTCATTTTTCGCAACTGTATTAAAAATAGTTGTTCAGTACACGTGCGGAACCGTCATTGCAACTTGTTCCTACTGTCAACCCTCACCTTCGGCTGCGCCTCGGCTGTGTAGAACTCTTTGCAATGACAGGCTTTCCGCATTCGTAATGAAATATACTATATTGATCTTTATGGTTGATGAATTAAGATTAGTAAATTAATATATTTTAAAAATAATATCTGTTAAATGAAATGATTTAAATCAAACAGTCTTGACAATCTGTTATTTTTATTATTTAACCACAAAAATACTGTGAAAGCTTTTATGCGACTTTACTATCTTAAAAAAATAACTTCTACAAAAAAATTAATTAATATGCAATACAAACCTAATAATTTGCATAAAAGCTTTCATAATATTTAGGTATCACATTTTTTTTCTATTAATTTTATGACACTGATTTTTTTTGTCTCCATAACTTACAGTTTTTGAGTATTTAATTTCTTTAAAGTTGGCACTGTTGCAGTCTTAGTTTCCTTATTTAATGTGTGTACTACCATTTTAAAGTTTTTATCTTCATAGAATGTTTTGAATAAAAAAATTATCTCTGTTCTTTTGATTTTCATGATTATATCTGCACATTTCACTTTCTCTCCGTCTTCACTTGTCGTGTAATTTCCCGTAACTAAAGGTTTTAAATTGTAAAAATTGTCATATGTCAGTTCTTTTACAATATATGGAGTGTCATTCTTTATTAAGACATCAAATGTCTTAATTAGTGTTATACAATACTGGTATGATACTTAAGTAGGTGATGCTTTGAGTGCTCTTGTTATATTTTTTTGGATATTTGAGTGTAGGTACGACATCGCCTTCATTTTTGCATGTGACCCTTAATAAGAAATTTGTATGTCACATTTTAAAGTTTAGGCAAATCGTTTACTGCATGCTGAGACATAACCAGAACAAAGTTATTTTTTTGTTGGCCACATCAATTATCGCTATAAAAGACGACATCAAAATCTTTTTTGGCTATATCATTTAAGGTTTTTATATACGTAAACAAGCATGAACCTATTTCATTAACACCCTGGACTCCATGAACTTCCTGTCGTATAAAACAAGTCGTATTTTTTGTGGTAATTTCTGTTATGGTAAAGTTTAGCAAATTTAATTTCGAGATATAATAGAAGCTATATATTTCACCTTGTAAGCCTGTAAATCAGCATCAGTAGCAGCATAAATAACAACAATAGAATTGTCAGAAACTTTTCTTTCTATCTTCTTCCTTTTTAGTTCACAAAAGAGAGTTTTTCTTTTAAGTGCACTTCATACTTATGCATCAAAGGAGCTTTGTCTTTAGCATTAGTAAAAGTGACACAACTTCGCATTGATCCTTTTTTGATATTCAGAATGAGATGTTAAAGTTGTTTATGAATATTTTGTAATAATTTTAATACGAGACATAATCTTTACCCCCAAGCTTTCATGCCTTACATAGTCTTGGTGTAAAGCAGCGATTGTGTAGCCACCTTCAATATATTCCCTGGTATCCCTAATAATGGTCAGTTCATTTCGCCCGAGTCACACTAAATTATTGATGATTGCTATTACATTTTTGAACGTACAACAACCGACATTATCGAGCGGATCTCATTGATCAACCCGAATAACCTGGTTAGTAAATTGAATCAATACTCGAATGATCGCATCACTAGAAGTGTATGAATGTTACATGTCTAATGACACTCAATCCTCTGGATCCATTTTTTGATCGATTGATGTGAGCCTGGCCGTGTAGTGGCGGTTGAGAATATCCACTACCCCATATCTTCCCGTGGGTGTCGTAAGAGGCGACAGAGGGAGGCAGGCAGGAGATGGGCAGCAGCATCTTCCTGATAACAACTGTGACGTAATAAAAAACTGCGGTTGCCAACCCGCTCGCCAAGCGTGGCAACTACGGCAAATACCCCCCAATGAATAAATACACAAACAGACGGCCCCCAGTCCCCGGCGGCCCCGCTATTCCTGGCTACGGTGGCGACCATGGTAACGGCGGGGCAGGGGGTGCTAAGAATCTCCGGTGGAGGTTCGGTTGCCACCTACGACGACTCGACCTGGCAACATATAACGCACGTACCCTGAGGACTGACGAGAAGATACTGGAGCTGGAAGAAGAGGTAGACAAGTTGCGGTGGCATATTATTGGATTATCCGAGGTCCGAAGAGAGGGGGAGGACACGGTAATCCTCGAGTCCGGCAACTTGTTCTATCACCGGGAGGGCGACCATCTGTCCCAAGGAGGTGTCGGATTTATCGTCCACAAGTCTCTCGTCAACAACGTTGTAAAGATTGGGAGTGTGTCGACGAGGGTCGCGTACCTGATACTCAGAATCACCAAACGGTATTCGCTGAAGGTCATTCAGGTTTACGCACCAACCACGGCACATCCCGATGAGGAGGTGGAGGAAATGTATGAGGATATTTCCAGAGCCATACATTCCTCCAAAACCCACTACACGGTGTTGATGGGAGACTTCAATGCAAAACTAGGCACAAGAGAAAGCGGTGAGCTGAAGGTAGAGAAATTTGGAGTAGGGCAACGGAACCGAAGGGGCCAGCAGCTGGCCGACTTTATGGAGAAAGAGGGACTCTTTATGATGAACTCTTTCTTCCAGAAGCGGCCCCACAGGAAGTGGACCTGGTCGAGCCCCGACGGTTCGACAAAAAATGAGATTGACTTCATTATGACGACCAGACGCCAACTGTTCAGTGATGTCTCAGTGATCGCAAGGGTGAAAACTGGCAGCGATCACCGAATGGTTAGAGGCACACTGAACCTAAACGTTAAGTTGGAGAGGTCTCGTCTAATGAAGTCAACGCTCCGTCCCCCTCGTGCTCTAATCCAGAATCCCGAAACCTTTCAGCTCGAGTTACGTAACCGCTTCCAGTGCCTAGAAGATTGCAATGCAGTGGACGATATGAACGACAAGCTCGTGGAAACTGTTCATGCGGTCGGAGCTAAGTTCTGCAAGACCCGCCGCAGAAGAACACAAAAACTCTCCGATCACACTCTTAATCTCATGGCTGTTAGACGGGAGATGAGGCTGCAATCGTCAACAGATTTGACAGCATACAGGCAACTGAACAGACAAATCTCCAAATGCATGCGGCGAGACTTACGCAACTTTAATACTTCTCGTATTAAAGAAGCGATCGAGCGGAACCAGGGCTCCAAAGTCTTTGCCAGAGATCTGTCTGCCAGAAAGAGCCAACTGTCAAAGCTGAAGACTGAGTGTGGCAACATCGTTTCCGGGACACCTGAGATTCTGAGTGAGATTGAGAGGTTCTATGGGCAGCTGTACACATCATCGTTGGAGCCACACGCAAGTGTGAGTAACGATCCAAGAGCAAGTCTTATCCGACACTATTCCGATGATATCCCGGACGTCAGTCTGAGCGAGATTAGAATGGCTCTCCACCACCTTAAAAACGGCAAGGCCCCAGGCGAGGATGGAATTACAGCGGAGCTTCTGAAAGCGGGTGGAACACCGGTACTTGAAGTCCTTCAGAAGCTCTTCAATTCCGTCCTCCATGGTGGCACTACTCCAGAGGCGTGGAGCAGAAGTGCGGTGGTCTTGTTCTTTAAGAAGGGCGACAACGCTCTCTTAAAGAACTACAGACCGATTTCCCTTCTGAGCCGCGTCTACGTGCTGTTTTCGAGAGTCATTACGAATCGTCTCGCACGCAGACTCGACGACTTCCAGCCTCCCGAACAAGCCGGTTTCCGAAAAGGCTTCAGTACCATAGACCACATACATACCCTGCGGCAGATTGTACAGAAGACCGAAGAGTACAATCTGCCACTTTGCCTGGCATATGTGGACTATGAGAAAGCCTTTGATTCCGTCGAAATTTGGGCGGTGCTACAGTCCCTTCAGCGGTGCCAAGTTGACTGTCGGTACATCGAAGTGCTGAAGTGTTTGTACAGTAGGGCTACGATGGCTATGTGAGTACAGAACCAGAGTTCGAAACCTATCCAACTGCAGAGAGGTGTAAGACAGGGTGATGTTATATCCCCGAAACTCTTCACCGCTGCGTTGGAAGACGTTTTCAAGCTACTGGACTGGAAAGGATACGGTATTAACATCAATGGCGAGTACATCACTCACCTTCGATTTGCCGACGATATAGTCCTTATGGCAGAATCGCTGGAGGACTTAAGCATTATGCTCAATGACCTCAATAGTGCCTCCCAACGGATAGGGCTTAAGATGAACATGGACAAAACAAAGATCATGTTTAATGTCCATGTCACACCTGTGCCGGTAGTTGTTGGGAGCACTATGCTCGAAGTTGTTGACGAGTACGTTTACCTGGGACAAATAGTCCGACTAGGTAAGTCCAACTTCGACCGAGAGGTCAATCGACGGATTCAACTCGGCTGGGCAGCGTTCGGGAAATTACGACATATCTTTTCGTCAGGTATACCTCAATCTCTAAAAACTAGATTGTACAACCAGTGCGTGTTGCCAGTGATGACTTACGGATCTGAGACGTGGTCCTTCACTGCTGGCCGTATGAGGACGCTTAAGGTCGCTCAGCGAGCTATGGAGAGGGCTATGCTCGGAGTTTCTCTGCGTGATAGACTCAGAAATGAGGATATCCGCAGTAAAACCAGAGTGACCGACATAGCCCAACGGATTAGTAAGCTGAAGTGGCAATGGGCCGGCCATATAGCTCGAAGAACCGATAACCGATGGGGAAGAAAGGTTCTCGAGTGGCAGCCTCGTACCGGTAAGCGTAGTGTAGGGCGACCCCCCACTAGATGGAGTGACGACCTGGTAAGACATGCAGGAAGTCGATGGATGCAGGTGGCTCAGGACCGTGCTTTGTGGCATTACTTGGGGGAGGCCTATGTTCAGCAGTGGACTTGTGAAGGGCTGTAATGATGATGTGAGCCATGACACCAGCTATAATGCTAGCATCATTGATACACATGTATATAATAGTATATCAATGGCTAGCATACAATCTGAAGTGGCTGTTTTTATTTATTAGTATAATATTTAATTTATTTTCAATATTATTATGTATAAAAACAACAATAAACTAAAAAACTGACTCTGAGTTTTAAAATTTTAAAGCTTTTCCATCGAAAAATTTATATAAAACAAACATATTCTAAATACAGCAGTGTTGTTTTTATATTAATTGAATATTTGTATTAATTTTTAAGCAAAGCAAGTGTATTATAAAATGCGGCGCTATCATCGTTAAAATATAATTGTGTACCTCTGAATTTTAAATTCAAAACTATTATATACATTCCTTAATATGGTACTTTTAACTATAAAATATTAATCAAATGTATATTATTTTCTGGCATGTGGTAGTTTGGTTCCAATAAAATGTGCTTTTACGCTGGCACGGCAATCCGACAACAACTAACGATATGGCTGTTTTGACTTGAACTTAGTCGCAAAAGGTAAAAATTCAAAACCAAAGTTTTGTAATTTTTATTTTAGGTTCGAAATCAACGGGTGTAGATTTTAAGACGATTTATGCAATAAAAACTACTTTCTTCTTTTTTATTTATGGTAGTTTTCAATTTAAGCAGCGATTTGTAATTTATTGGTTTCCTCAAATAAGTTTTTCTTTCTAACTATTTATAAAACTATTGCTCGTGTACAAACATACTCACTAAAATGGTAGTGAAAAGTTCACAACATTCTTGGTACCTTAAACCTTTATTATATTCAAGGAAAATCATAGCGTGGAAATCACTTTAGCGAATTCCTGCCAGATTCTCAAAAATAAAAGCATTTTCCACTCATTTCTAAATAAAAATGGTACTGAAACTACCAAATGTTCAATTTTCAAATGTATCAGTTACTGCATAATATTTTTATCACATATACTCAGAATTTCCGATAATGTGCAATTTGCCAATGTTAAACAGATGAGTACAGAATATCTAAGTAAAGAGTATCTAACTTCTTTTGGTATGCTCCTTGTTAATGCATTATATACAATACTTCAACAAATACTTACATAAGTTTCCTCGTTCGTTATTGTCAGGTATTACGTAGAACAGATTTTATTCGAGTAATGTGTGGGAATCCAGCAAAACTTAAAGAGATACGTCAGAAAATTGAATTTCGGCTTACAAGCTCAAAAGATAGACAGGTAACCGATTATTCCACACATATATATGATTTCATTTTGGTTGCCTGGAAGAGATCGCTATGTAGCGATAAGGCCGCCAAATTGTACATGTAATCTGCTCTCTGTTATGTTCTTTGTAAATTTGTTTGTAGTGTGCAATAAAGTATATTCATTCATTCATTCATTCACATATCTATTGTTACTTTATTTTATTGATTGGTTTACTTTCACGGCCGTATGATCAATTTGCGTTTAAACTGCAGCCGAAATACAAGAATCGTAAATATTTGCGCGAAACACAATCTACAAAGGCAAATACAAGTGTAGCTAGCATATGTTCTTAATTTTCATTTTATTTCATATTACATTGAAAAAAAAAAGAATTAAAGTTCCACTACAATTATTTTTTTAATTATCAGTAAGTCAGTGTATTCAACTTTTGTTGATAAAATAGTGATAGTCTATACATTTTATACATTACCTACCGTTACATTATATGAACTATTATACAATGATAATTTAACCAAGGCTTAAAGTTTTTTTATATAATAAAATGATTTTTTAAGTTTCCCTGAATACAAAAAACTACACATAAAATAAATCATCATTACACCAGATTTAACAGACCACAAATTATTTCAAATAAACCAATACTTACCTAGGATGACTCGCGATCATATTTAAATAAAAATATAACTGTAATTTTAAAGAAAAGATGCCTGAGTGCTATGCCTCTGCTTAATTACAGGCCATCTATTATTATTACGAAGTTAATTATTAAAAGCTAAAGATAGCTTAAGACATCAGGGAATTAAATAGTTCAGTCCCGAACCATGACGACCGCACTGAAAAATCCAGAATATAGAAATAAGTAAATGAATCACGAAAAATACCGTTAATTTTTCATAAGTCAATTTCATTCTACTCAGTATTTTATGCGTGGTAGAGCCATGCTGAAGGTATATTATGATTGTAGCACGAATGGGTCGGCTCTACCGGGAAGGACCACGCTCTTACAGTACTCTGTAAAATAGCAGCTTAATACTGCTGTGTTTTCGTATGGTGAGTGTAGAGATCCGGAGACTCTTTTTTACTAGTAACGGGGCATTCCATCTTAGTCTTCAAGGATAACAACGCATCTTGGTTGTGATTCTTAATCGAGGATAAATGTAGATGTCTATGGGCCACAGCATTCACTTACTATCAGGTGGACTGTGGACTGTGTACTCGTTCGTCGCCCTTATTCTATAAAAAAATATATAATTTCTTGTCAGTATCGTATGAGACGATAAACGCAAACTGAAACAAGAGATGAACGGTATGTTTCTGATAACAATTCAAAACTATAGAAAACTGTGATTGCCAAACCGCGTGGCAACTTTTTTTTTACAGGATAGTGTGACAAACGAGCACACAGTCCACCAGATGGTAAGTGGTTGCTGTGGCCCATAGATATCTACATCTATCCTCGATTACAAATCAAACTGCAGATGTGTTGTCACCCGTGAGGACTAAGATGCCTCGTTTCCAGTAAAAATAGACTCCGGTTCTCTATACTCACCATACGAAACACAGCAGCATTAAGCTACTATTTCACGCTGGTATTCTGTGAGAGCGTGGTCCTTCCCCGGTCGAGTCGACCCGTTCGTGCAATAACTATACTTATAACTGCAGCATGGCTCTACCACGTGCAAAAACTATGACAAAATCTTGCTTATGAGCAATTTATGGGGGTTTCTATGCTCAGAAGTGGGCTCTGCAAACTGTAATGGATAGATAGATTATTTATTAAACTTCAAATAAAATCGGAAATTATCGATTTCTAGGAAGCAATAATAAAATATGATAAAAATGATTCAAGACTGATTCGGAAACGGTATAGACCAATGAAAGTATTCAAAGAGCATTTAGCTGGATTCGAAGAAGAAGATTCGACCTTTGCGGACGATTCTCATTTATACTATAGAGGTAAATAAAAGAAAAAAATATTAGTTATTTTTTTCAATTAATTACAAATTGTGTGTCAATATTTCATCTGTTTCAGATGAAAGTAACGTTCGCCATAGAAAATTTACGACGGCATTTTTAGATCTTTATCAAATGACTGAAAACGTAACAACAATGGATGAACCTTATATTTGCTTAAACTCAAATTTTCCGTGGATTCTTGAGCCAAATACTAATTTTGTTTGTATCTTAACCATGTATCAACATAATTTTTTGTATTTTTTTCCTTTACATATGGTCTTGATACGAGTACAATATTTATTATCACTAAAAAGTAAAAGTCATTACTGGCAAAACAAACTGGTTGTATGATCTTGTTTTCAAGTTTTGAGGTACACCTAACGAGAAGATGTATCGTAATCTCCCGATCGAGGTCCAGCTAATTAGAAAATTTGTAAACTGTAGTGACGATAGGTCTATGTAGCTCGGAGAACCGACAACCGATGGACAAGAAAGGTTCTCGAGTGGCAGCTTCGTACCAGTGGAAAAGTGTAGGGCGGCCCCCCACTAGATGGAGTAGCGACCTGGTAAGACATGTTGGAAGTCGATGGACGCAGGTGGCTCATGACCGTGCATTCCTTGGGGAAGGCCTGTGTTCAACAGTGGACTTGTGAAGGGCTGTAATGATGATAATGACGAAAATTTGAAAGCGGCGACGACTAGTCGTGGATACTTTCTTAAATCCGTTAGAAGATAAGTTATTATTTTAACAAAATGTTTTAAAACATTTCAGACGCATATGTTTGATATGGCACATTTCATCTTAATATTATACATATGTATTATGACTCCATATATAGCTATTCAAAATACACAAAGTGACTGGGAGAAGGCTATGAACACGATTGTTGTTACTGGACTGTTATTAAATATTTACATACAACTTACAACAGCTGTCATTGAAAAGGTTTAACTTTAAAATTATAAAATTAACTTACCGAAAATATATGTTTATTGATATGTTTATTTTTACGTGATAGAGGCATGCTACAGCTATATTAGTAGTATAGTTGTAGCACAAATCGGACAGAATACCAGTGTAAAATAGCATCTCAACTCTGCTGTGTTTCATATGGTGAGTGTAGAGAACCGGAGACTCATTTTACTAGTCTCCCAATCACGCATTCCATCTTAATCAGGTAGACTGTGTACTCGTTTGTCATCCCTATACTATAAAAAAATGTATACGAAGCACATGTTTTGCGTTAGACTGTATCCATATGTTAGAGCTTGCGGTGCGTTTTGTCTTGTAAGGAACCTCAAATAGCCATAATATATAGAGATCAACACGGGCTTCCAGTTGGCCACAGGGGAGTACCCATAGATTTTTTCCCGATACAGAAATGTCTGTCATTTTTTTCGGGGGGAAATGTCGTCTGTCACAATGAAACCATAGTAAAATAGAATAGTAAGATAACTGCGGCGCCGCGCGAGTCTTAAATGCCTACTGTTGCAGGGTTATCACTGTCTTTTTGTTTAACAGCTGTCTCATTTAGTTGTATAAATAGTTATAATATTTAGAAACATAATACTCACGGATACGTACCTATGCATCATATTTGTTAATTATTTCTTTAGTTTCCTCTCAAACAATAAATGTTTGTCAAAAAAAACTTTACATTACAACAAATACCAAATAATTAAAATACGAGGGAATTAACACTGGCCGTATGGTGTCAGTACAGATTTAATGTTTAAAATTAATTCTTCTGACCTGATGTGATACGATAATTAATGTACTTATGAGTTACGTACCTATCTACGTATAGATATAGTAATACAATCTATTAATAAAATGCCAATTTACCTAAACAAATGCATATATTAATTTATTTTACAAAAAGAGAAGACAGCAAAATGAAACAAAAAAGACTGCTAGCAAAATTCTATTAAAAGTCAATAAAGTCTCAAACAAAGATGATTCACCGACTCGGCCGATCTTCCCGACTTAGCAAGTGTTGTTGTATGCATACTGCAGCTCGTGCGTAAGAGTCTGTACTGTCACGTGCTAGGCACGTACACATATTAGCGGCGTTTGGTACATTTCTTAAAAGATAGCCTACTATTCTGTTTTTACTATGACGAAACTCACATATAACAAATAAAACAATGTACTAACAATTTCACACTCACATAGATTATAACATTATCGCTTGGTGACAGCAACAACCCGGATAAAGACTCGTGTTGCTTGACCGATCTGCATAATATTGTATGAAGGCGAACGGCCTGTGTTGATAAGCAAATCCGAAAAAACACGTCCGTTATTATTATAATTTTTAAATTTAATTACAATATAAAGGGAAATCTGTATCGATAACATTAAAAAGAAGTAAATTGCAATTATGTGATTAAAAATTACTTACGTATAGCAAAATACTGAAAAATTCGACATTTTTGTAGGACGTCAATTCAGTTACCCCGCAGAGCAGTGGCTGCACCTAATTTTACAGAGGGGAACGCCTGCGTGTGGCTGCTCCCCTCCGGTCCGCCGGTGACCCCTGTTGCTCTATGACCATAATCTTATATAAACATTTATTCGATTTCGCTTGTGAATGAATAATGCAGGTTGTTAACCGATTTCATAAAAAGGAAGAGGAACTCAATTCGACTGTTCATTTCAATTTCAATTCAAACTTCGATGTTTCTTTTATATGTGATAGAACTCAGAACTTTTTTTAGGTGACTTTTAGGTTTTTTTTTATTTGGAAGCTGATGCTTCTCATGTAGTCTCTTATAAATTCAATCAAGATCTGATCTATAGTTTTTAAGTTGTCCTTAATAATGCGTAACTTCGACCATATTGATGATGATCTCTTTTTATTTATATTGTTAATTTTAAGTTAAGTTGGTTGTACAATTTTTTATTTTACCACTTGTTACCGGATATTAGCGCAAACTATATCATATTTATGTCATTACATTACAGTACTCTATAAAGAAAACTGTGAAAGAAATAGCCGAGGTTAAAATGGCTAATCTGGGATTCTATTTAGATATTTTATCAATTTTCCCTGTTCATATTTTTACGGACACTATGGATCTTAAGGGGGATTCAATATTGAGTCAGCTAGTCCTGATGCTTCCCATGCTTCAGGCTTGGCACATTTGGGATTATTTTGCAAAATGGGAGAGAAATATCAATATGAATTTTAAGGTGTGTGTGCATTTAAATATTCCACTTCCTAAGACACAATAGTAATGTTACTATTTAGGAACCACCATTGAAAGACCCTACACAACTGTTTATTTGCACTATCGTGCTTTGACGGTCCAATCATATATTTCTGCTGGCGTTAACATTTTAGATGAAGCAATCGCCATCCAATACCCTGTCCAATACCCGAACATGCTTGTAGCTGTGTAGCGGTACCTACTTGTACAAAGAATCTTTCACTTAAGGAAGGAAATTCTCAAACAATATAGATTCTACCTACGAAAAGCAGTACAAAAATCAATTATAAAACGACAATAACTAACGTCTTCAAACATACTAAAACAAGTAATACTTCAATCACCATGTTCAATCACTATATTTCAATTGTGCGTACGTGAAACGGATATAGAAAGCCATTATAATAACATAAGAGGCCTATCTTAGCTAATAGTCCACCTTAGCTAAGGGTCCATCTTAGCTAAGGGGTCCATATTAGTTAAGGGTCCATCTTGGCTAAGGATCATCATCACAGAAGTGACAACGAATCTGTATCAGGTGGACTGTTAGTTTGTTTGACAGTTCAGTTTTATTTAAAAAATATAATATTTGTTGGTAGTGCCAAAAAAACCGCAAAAACTTAACCCATTACGTAGTACTGTTGTAATGGCAGAACGAGGTCTACGAGCCAGCTAGTCTACTATATAACATCAGAATATAATGTACTTTTACATAGTACATATATCTACATAATATCTCAGTGTTATAGAAGGAGCCCATTATTTATGACATTTTTTGGGGGAGGTCTCTGTTTAGCTGTGGAGCTGTGATAGGCTGTGATGATAATGATGATGATGAAGATGATGGTGATGATAGAAGAGGCTCATGACTTATCTAAAAGGGAAGGAAGAAGGAATGCTACTTAATGAGGTATTAATTATGTATGGGAGTAGGTAGATAACTATTCTGTTGCCGCTTGGGTGGCTTGAATTTTATTATAATTAAAATGTATATACGAGTCTTCAGATTTCAAATAGTTATTATATTTATATGCAAATTTAAGGGATCGTCCATAAGGTAAACACAAATCATGAAATTTAAGACTTCTTACTTCCAAATTAATAACTAATATAACGAAATGTTTCATATCTATTAAATTTATTCACAGTTCCTATGTTTACTGAAATATTGCCTGCACTTTACAATTTTCTGTTACTGGTCGGGATGTCTTCTTTACCTCCTTGCCTGTCCAAAGCAATTGTGCTTAAAGGTCAGTAAGTATTTATATGATCGATTTTAACTGATTAAACACAATCAGACCAGAATATTATATAAGTTTCTCATGTCTTTCAGAACTCCTGGATGTCTCATTTAATATATTGGGAAACAAAAGTATTTGTAACCAGTGATGCGAAACATGAAAAACCAATGGCGACCTCACTTGCTTTTGGTACGTCAATTTTTACTGGCAGCGGCATGTCGGATTTGGCACCGGGAGTTAACGACGTAATTTTGGTATGTGGTTTTAAATATCACAATCGAAATATATTGCTTGCACAGTTTATCCCTTGTGTGAAAAATGCAAACAACAGATCCCAACATTTCCATTTCATAAAATTAGGAAGGCCAATAGTATCACCTCATCAAGATGTTAACCTTTAGCGCAAGGAACGATATAAGCTATAATTTTGACGTGATGTTCGATATCAAAATATTATTTTTTTACTTTAGAAAAGCTAAACAACAAAAACTTCTACACAAGACGAGTTAGTTACACACATCAAAAGAAGTTTATAATCACTAACAAAAGCTGATATATTTTTAAAGTTTAACTTTATCAAGAACAAGTGTCTACGTTATACCTATTACTATACTTGCTATTTTTAAATGGAAATACACTGTTTAAAATTAAAAAAAAAACTCTTTTTTATTTTTTAATAACAAAAATTGAGTAATTCAACCTTAATTTAATCGTACATGTAATTGGATGGAAAGAAAAAGATTGTTTAACCAACTTATACAATTTTTTTAATAGAACGTTTTTATCTAATATAATATAAACTCCTTCCTGGCTCGAACACATGCGGATATCTTCCTGGGCATGCTGAGGATCAAGTTATCCAGAATTTCTTGCGAACATCTGTCCTATTCTGGAATAGCGGCTTCCCTAATCTCTGGCACTGTCTGGGGAGGTGGCTTTTGGTTCCAAACAGCTCGTTTAAGAGCGTTCCACGCGTGCTCAATTGGGTTTAAGTTAGTCGAGCTGCCAGGCCAGTCTAACTTTGTGATGTATTCTCGGCGAGTAGCACTGACTCGTTGAGCTCGATGCGCGGGCGCATTATCATCGACCAGTACGAATTGATGCCCATGGTTTACTAAGAAAAGTCTGACAATTCAATCAATAGCGACTGTTTTGTACCTGTCTGCCGTCATGGAGCTTCGATATAGGATTAAAAGCGGTCTAGCTCCAATCATTATTCCACCCCAAAAGGACACAGATTTCCTACCTTGCTGAACAGTTACAGTGACAGTTATTTGTCTTTCGAAGTCTCTGGGTCTTCTCCAGACACGAACACATCAGTTATCTGAATGGGTACTGATTTGCGATTCGTCAACGAAGAGACTGTTTTGTTAAATGTTTTCCTCCTTATCTTTTTCGTTTTTCCGGAGCCTAGCCAACTGCAATCTCAGTTGCTAACGTTGAAGTGAATTCAGAGGTTCTCATCAATATTTTTTTGCTTGTAGTCTAGCCTGGTGTAAGCAATTCCGAATGGTCTGAGTGCTAACTGCAAGTACAGACGCAGCCCGCACTTCTGTTTTTATTGTAGTGGTGTTGATTATTGGGTCACGACTGTCAACAATCTGACATAGTGCTTCTGAGCATCATTCAGAACAGTTGGGCGACTATTGCGGTGTCAGTCAGCTAAATTATCCATGCCGTGGTACCTCTGCAACGTGGCCACAACACAGGATTGGGATACAGCAACTCTGCGTGCTATTTCTCTCGTGAAATATATACAATATATACAATTCTTGCTCGTAAAACTTCTGATAATCTTCTTGGCACTTGTTCAAGTACAAATTTTCTCAAAAAGTATTTTAAATCCGTTAAAATTGACTAAGACAAATTTCTGTACGAGCGTAAGCTTGGATTAAATATCTTTTCAAATGAAAAACGATCGGATTTGTTTTATTGCTTTATATTCTTATATATAATTCTATATTTTCAGTAAGGAATCCAAAAATAAGAAGGATATAATAATTCTTAAATGAAATAGTCTACCGTAACAAAAAAGATTTCGATTTTTCAAACTGATGAATTTTTTTTTTTGATGTGTCCGTATCTTATACTAATACTAGCTGTTTGGACTTGAACTTGAACATGAATATCTCTTTAGAATTGAACTCCTTTATTTGTAATTTTCTTTAACATATTTTATAGACAAAATTGATGACAAAAATGTTTTTTGTAACCTACTTAAAATAATTAACTTACCTAGGGATGACCTTTGGCATAGCATAATTGCGTCTACATTTTTTTCAAAGAGATTTGAAAAAACTAAAAAGTATTAAGTAAGCTATAACAACTTTACCAAATACCAATACAATTTTAATCTTAAGGCAACCGCCATGAGATTGTATATCTATTCGAAAAACTAGAAACCAACACATACAAGAAAGTCATGGAAAGCAACATTACCAGCACGGTAATTTTTATGGATATTAATACCGTGTTACCAGTGTGATGTCAGTTCTGCGAACACCAGTCTACCTACAAAGCCCGCACAGAACATGTATAAAATATATGGGTTGCAGCCCATATATTTTATACATGTTCTGTAATGTTTCGAGGTCTGGATGTTTGTCCTTGTGAAATTTATGATTTTAAACTACCTCCGCGATACAGAAAAAAAACCTAGTATGGAGGTAACGTATATCAAAAAGAAAAAGAAAAAAAGAAAGCATGATAAGTATGAACAAAAGTTTCAAATTAGGCATTTCAGTTAACGCATTCATAATAAGATTAGCTGTGGATTAAGGAAAGCTATTAAAAAAAAGAAAAATTAATTTTATATTTCAAAATTGTACATAATTTTTCAATTATGTTTCAGGTATTCTTTATATTTAGCGCTGGATCATACTTGGGTTTCTTTTGTGTGGCCAAAATATGTAGCATTTACCTACTGCTGACACAAAGAAAATTAAAATTCAAGGTTAGTGGAATTATTGTATCACAAAAATATTTTAACTTAAATGTTAATGTCACCTCATCTACACATATTGCATTATGTAAGATAACCTCTATGCTCCAGCGGCGGTCACATGCCGATATATCCTTGTAAAAGATTTCAACCGGAATAGACCGTCTATTCCGGTGTGATGTTAAAAACCTTATTTGGGTAGGTCGTACAACAACAGGTCTATTTACGTCACTAAATTATAAAATAATACAAAAATAAGGGAAATTTGAAACTGCTATCAAATTCCCTCTCAACAAATGTGCATTTCACAAATATCCGAGTTCTGAACTGTAATTGCAACTCATTCCACCTTGAAACCAAGGTCTCATTGCAGCACACACCGGCTGTTTTAGGTACACATGAAAAAACTTCCACCAGTATGCAGGAGTCTTTGTATACGTCCGCTGATCGCCTGTATTGTCTTCGTTAGATGGAGAGAAATCACTTTCTCTACAAGTTGGATAAACGTAGATACACGAATCGATATTATTTATTCCCGCAGCAGCAGTGAGACTGCTGATGTGACCCTAAGTGACCTTTGCGCTGCTGGTTTTTGTGGAGAAGTTAAAACGCTTATCACCAGGTCTGACTGTTCCCATACCAAAGAACTAACGATGTTGGTAGAACTTTATTAATTATTATAAGTGACATATAATGATTATCCGAAGCCAATATGATCAAAAACAAGTATGAATCTTTATAAAGTCGAAGAACAAATTCGAAGAAAATGTTATGCACTAGAAAGAACGAGCACTATAAAATTTTAAGCCATCCATATTAATTAAATACTCGGTTGGACGTGTCTATATACAAAATATGCAAACTTATTTTATACATAACATTAACTTATTGTTACAAATTAATACTACGCTTTGTCATGGTTTAATTCCCTACATTGTTTATACTTTGGGAGGAAAACATTAGAAACTTATGATTGAATTGGAATGTGCACAGAAGAGTTTGTTAAAGGTTATTATGTGTTTGGCCCAATAGGCATCCTACCTCATCACTGTTTAAAGAGTTTAATGTATTATGTGTACGTAAGACTTATTTTTCATTTACAGAAAAAAGTAACTATCACATTCCTATTTTAGAACGTACTTTTCAAGATAATTTTATGAATTTCTGGGCGTATACTTGCTAACAAAAATTGTATTAAACAAAAAATAGTGTAAGAAAATTTGACAATAAACAAACAAAATGTAAAACACAAAGTGGCTGAATAAATACGATTATGAAAGCTGCGAAAATCTATTGAACGTTAAATCAATTATCATCTTTTAAGGGGAAATATAACCTCAAATGACTTAGCAAGATCCTCCGTTATGCCGAAAGTATTACAGCATTAATTTTGAAATAACTATATAGTAAAGTTGAGGATTAATGTTAAAGACTATGTTAGACGAAAACACGATTCCGTAAAATTTTCTCGATAGAAAAAAAATCCAAAGTTACCTCCAAACTGAACAATAAACCGCTGTTATTCATAACATACTTTAAATAAGATCATGAAACTTTGCATACTAACTGAACTAACTATAAATCAGTGCTTATGTTGTTTACTTTTTTTTAAATAACATTATTTTCATTGTAAAAATAAATTACTTAAACTATCGGCGTTTTGAAACTTGATTCCTGTTGTCCCGTTACCCGTTAGTATCGCTTAGGCTTTTGAAGGGAGAAGTTGTGTCACTTAAGATCAGAATACACATTACGCAACAGGACGACGTAAAATGGGAAATAACCGTGATAAAAATAAGAAGCGTCTGGGTTGGCGTTAAGAAACAGGCATAAATATGATAAACCTAATGAAATAAGTATCTAACGACCTATCTACTTATTACAGTATTAGTGATTACAAACATGTCGGTACATAGTATACGACGCGCGGGGAAGTGGGGCCGAAATTAGAATTTGAGCTGATTTACCCCTTAACTCTCAGAATTATTTACACTTATTTATATACAGATATAAACACTTACATACATCCACATATTATGTTTCATATTATTTAGTAATTATTAGATATCATTTTTCCAATTTTTTCAACTATTGGAAGTTAATTGCATAAAACATTGTAGAATGTAATTATTATAAATTTGAATAAGTTTAGATTTTAACTTCTGTTACTGAATATCTGGGGCTCAATCAGGACAAGATAATGCGTATTATTTTTATTTGTATCTAATAAAATATTATTATTATTATAACACATTTCAAAATTAAAATTGTTAGAAACAGTACATTAAATGGTTGTTTTTTTATAAAATATATTATGACAAAAGCTGTAAAATGTCATTACCTTAACATTTCACAGGAATCAATGAGAGAGCTGTTTTATTTTTTATCAGTTAATCATGTCAGTGGCAAAATAAAGGCTCGGGTAAAGAAATATTTCTGCGTGCAATGGTGAGATTTGTTATATGCATAAATTATATCGAAATAAAAATTGTTTAATAAATATAAAGGATCAAATAAAGTGTTACTATATAAAATATTTGAGAGAATTTATGGAACTTAAAAAAACGAACTGCATATTTACGTAAGTGTTACCATGTAGTAGTATTATAAGAATATATCTCATCGGTGTCCTAAGAGACGACAATGACATTTAAACCGTGAGATAACAGGCAATCTGTGAGGGAAGCCAGTTTAGCAGTGTACTTTTGTTATACTTGTAACGGTACCTAAGGTTAACGGTAAGAGTTAGTTAGGGTTGTCACAAGCTTGGAGCGCTGAATATTATTGCTGGTGGTAGTAGTATTTGGAAATTCAAAATTTTATACTTGCGGTACTTACACCCGTGAGTTGCAACACCGAGCCGTCAATTTACCGTACTGTACTTCGATATAACATTCTTAAAATCACTTTAATTGAACTAACGTATCTACTCATAATTTTTTGAATAATGATTTCATGAACCTATATAGGAAGTTTATAACATTACCGTTACACACATGTGTCATCGAACTGCATTTCGTTCAATCATTCCACGCCGTAGCTAATACTGATTACATATGCAGCATAGTTCTTCCTCGTCATAAGTTTTTAATAGATAAAACCAGATGGTATTTAGTTGTAGCTTACAACGTCATGGTAATTTAAAAATGTTGCTTAAATGAATCAGGTATTATAACAATGCAGTGTCAGCAGAGGAAATTTTTCAAGATATGTCTCCAAATCTACAACAAGAAGTTTCTTCTATTGAAATGGTTGAAACGTTGCTATATTGCCCTATATTCAAAGTAATTTTTTGGTTTTAGTATTCAAGCACACATTTAAACTTTTAAAAATATCTATAACTTAAACACTAAAACTATATCACGAAATTTTTCCTAGGCATCCAGTCATGATTTTCTGCAAACTGTCGCAGCAAAAGTTAAAACTTTAGTTTTGCCTA
This sequence comes from Parnassius smintheus behrii, assembly GCA_036936625.1. NCBI lineage: Eukaryota > Metazoa > Arthropoda > Insecta > Lepidoptera > Papilionidae > Parnassius > Parnassius smintheus. The sequence goes on from JAUPFT010000004.1 coordinate 49,654,929, forward strand.
GTAATGAGACTGTACAACATGCCGGAGATATTGGAAGAGATATGTATATCCTGCAAAAAGTTAGTAAATACATATAATACAAGTAATTTTAAAATTATAAAGTTAACTAAATTCATCCACTCTAACTGCGGCAACTACCTCTGATTTAATAATAAAAATTCGAAACTGTGTTTAAATTTTCCTTCTTTCAAGCAGCAACAAAGTAACAAAATTACATAATTTTTATATATATTCCATAGAGATAGTGTGCGAGTTTCCGATAATATACTCCGTTAAATCTAAGAAATTCTTGTGTTCTACTGTGTTCCTGGCCAAAAAATTACATCTGACTTGCAACACGCGTGCCTACGCAAGTAAGCTCGGAACAGTAACAAATCGGAGAGAGTATATTGAAAATGAATGCAAATGGAAAAAATAGTTTTCACATGTATTTTGCCATCCAATAGTAACAGTAGACGAACTTTATTGCACACGTTTTCCCAAATTTAATAAATAGTATTGATATGAAAAATATGAAGAATGAGCGGTAATTCTGCATTTCATGAACTGTATGTATACTATATATTTTACTATATATTTTACTGCCTCGTTGGTCTAGTGGTTGTAGTAGTGCGACTGCTGATCATGAGGTCCTGGGTTCGAAATCCGGGTCGGGCCAAAAAATTAATTATTGAGTTTTTCCGTCAAGAAATTCTCAGTAGTTGCCCGGAACCAGGAAGTTGGTGGTGTCTCACCCCCGTGCCTCGGAAAGCACGTAAAGCCTTTGGTCCTGCGCCTGATCTCTCTCCGGTCGTGTCGGTTTACAATTCCATCGGATTATGAGAGTGAGGGAATAGAGAGTGCACCTGTGCTTGCGCATACACTTGGGCACTATAATCCCGTCCTGTGCCGATGGCTAGCCTCCGTTGAGGCAGATCGCCGAGGCCGAAATTGAGGATGGAGGACATTATTATATATTTTACATTAATAAACGTTGCGATTGTTCATTGCGCATATTTCAATTAAAAATATGAGTTTACCAGGATGTTAAATTTGAAATATATTTGACTCTATTTTTTTTTTGTTTTATTTTTGAATTTACTCATATTCAACTATCTGGCTTTAGGGTCAATGTACTTTGATAAATTACAAAGGGACAATAATCAGAAATGACGGACCGGGTAATAGCTTTGGCGTTTTCGAGATGTTGTATGGATTACCAAAGGTACGAATTTTGAAAATTTAATCAAGTAAAACATTTTGTTCATTAAATATTGTTTGTATTGTTATGTATTCTTCATCAGCCTATAACAGACTGCTAAACATAGGCCCCGCTGTAGGTAGTAAGAAGGTTTTGACATGCTTAGCAGGTGTATTGACTGACACCTTTGACGTCTCTGGGCTAGATATTTCATATCTGTTTACAACAATATAGTATAATAATAGTTTGATAAAAAATCAAAGTCAAAAAATATTTTCAAAAATATTGCTGAACATCGTAAGAATTAGCTTTTTACTTTTGTATAACATGTATCAAAATATGTAATGTAGTAGTTTAAGATCCTTGGCAACCCTTGATCGTTATTAGTAACATTGGTGACAATTTTTTTAAAAGAATGAGTAGATTCGATTTCAGAATAATTTTTATTATCTATATCTCTACTTACCTATAACTAGGTGGTAGGATTACTTCACATAACATAAACACTCACGCCTGTCACCCAGAGGGGTAGGCAGAGACTACAGACTTCCATTTGGCACGATTTTGACACACCTCTCTCGCCTCCGTCACATCCATACACCTCCGCATACATGCTCGTCGGTTAACGGTACTCCTAATTTGGCCCGTTTTCAATAAATCGATAAATTTTCGCCTAGGACGTCCCTTTCCGACTCTGCCATTCACTTCTGCAACATAAATTTTCTTTGTCACTCTTTCCTCATTCATTCTTTCCACATGACCAAACCACCGAAGCATTCCTTTCTTAATCCTGGTCACAACATCATCTTGCAAACCACACTCTTCTCTTATTACACAATTACTTACCCTGTCATTAAGATTCAGCCTTAACATACTCCTTAACGACCGCATTTCTACTGCGTTCATTCTACTCTCGTGCTTCTTCTGCCACACCCAACTTTCACTACCATACGTTAAAGTAGGGACCAACACAGCATTGTGAATTGCCATACGTGCCTTTTTTAACACATTTTGACTCTTCACAATAGAGTGTAGGGCCCCATTTACTCTATTTCCCGCATTCACTCGTCATTCTATATCCTTATCGTATCCCCCATCCCTGATAAATACGCAGCCCAAATATACAAACTCGTCTACTTGCTCGATCTCCCCTTCTATTCTTATTTCACAAATCGTTTTACTTTCTTCTCTTTCAAAAACCATAACCTTCGTCTTACTTGCGTTCACTTTCATACCCCTTTCTTTTAATGATCTGTCCATTAATGTAACCATCATTTGCAACACGGCCGCCGACGACGCAAGGATAACTTGATCATCGGCGTACAAAAGGCATTTGACGGTTAACTCACCCATTCTTAATCCGCATTCTTCAACTTTCAAATTTTGCAAACAACTGTCCATAAATAGGTTGAACAGCCACGGTGAAGACACACAGCCCTGTCTTCTTTTATGGATGTCAAACCAGTCCGAGTAGACCCCGTTGATCCCAACACAAGCACTAGAGTCCCTATAAAGAGACTCCAATGCCTGTATCAAGCCTGCGCTCAACCCAAATGATACCCTTTCCTTTATATACTGGGACTATCACGGCTTTGCACCAGTCTACCGGTACCCGCTTCAGTTCCCAGCATAAATTAAACAAGGTGTGCAGCAGGCCTGCCACCACTTCCTCTCCAGCCCTTAGCATTTCGAGTGAAACTCTATCATATCCGGCAGCCTTACCTGCTTTCATGCTTTTCATTGCTTTCATTATTTCATCTATACTTATCTCGCTACCTCTTTCCTCTTCTTTCGGAATTTCTACTTCACTTAATACACACGTTGTCTCCTCACTCATAAACAGGCTTTCAAAATATTCCTTCTATCTCTTTAAACTCAAAGCTTCATCATTCAGAATATAGCCATTCTCGTCTCTTATAGCATTCATCATAGGCTGTTTTGAATGTCCCCTGGCAGTTCTTACAAGTTTCCAGAACATTTTAATATTTGCCTGGAAGCTATCCAATATTCTTCTATCGTTCTTATCCTTTCTTTCTTGCTTTTTTCTTTCAACTACTTCTTTTACTCTCTTATTAAGATGTCTAAAGACTGCCTTTTTTCTTTCAATATCGTCATTTATACCGCTAGAATTACCAGCCTTTGTTGCTAGTAAATCTAGCCATGCTCTCTTCTTTGCTTCAACTTCCATACGTATCTCATCATCCCACCATAACGTATTATTTTTCCTTTCATTCTTTCTCTTACTAACACCACATACTTCGGTAGCTGCATCCACTAAACCTTTCTTTACATTTTGCCATACATTCTCCAAGTCTAACTCCTTCATACATAATTCATCCAAACCACTTATATTTTCTTTCAGTCTACATTTGAACTTGTTTTTCTCACCTTCATCTTTTAACCTTTCTGTTCTAATAAGCTGTAACGCAGTGGTAGACACAGATGATCGATGGCGCCAACGCCTGAATAGACCATTAATTCGGCATAAAACCAAATAATGATCCGTTCCTACGTTAGAACCCCGGTAAACCCTTGTATCTACCACTGCGCCCCTCAATCTTTCATCCACAATTATTAAATCTATCATGCTTCTATCGTCACCTCTTTCCCAAGTATACATGTGAATCCTCTTGTGGCGAAAGCAAGTGTTCGTCACAAAAAGATTCTTTTCCATACATACGGTGAGGAGACTTTCACCATTCTCATTTATACTTTCATCACCAAACGTTCCCAATATCCTTTCATAACCAAGCCTCCTCACCCCAACCCTTCCATTAAAATCTGCTAGCATAATAATATTTTCATTTCCCTTACACTTCATTAACACCATCCTTACCATTTCCCAAAACTGCTCTCGGATATAGACGTGTCTGGGGCGTAGATCCCTAACACAAACAACTTCTTTAAGCCCACTTTCATTCGTATCCATAGCAGTCTTGGGCTTACACATTCATACTCTTTCACACATTGGCCCATTCTTTCTGAAAGGATGATACCTACTCCCTGGCGTGCCTGGTTTTATAATTATAATAATTATATATAAGTTTTCTTAATTTTTTTTTTCATAATAGTAAGGATGACAATCGAGCAGACAGACCACCTGGCAGAATGTGGTTGCTGTGGTCCGTAGACAGCAATGAAGATGCTTTTTCGATGTACATACCAGTGCGCAGGGTCGACAAAGCACTGTTACAAGTTACATGTCAAAAGTATCTCCGGTTTTCGTCACTCACCATGCGAAAAACAGCAGCATTATACTTCATACATTATGCTTTCATGTCTATATTATATATTTATTATGACTATTTTTTATGTAAACTAGCCGTAGTAGCTCAGACGCTAAGCCCTTGCTGTAAATTTGACAGTACGCGAGCAACTCGAGTTTGATCTCCGCCGACACCAATGAAATTGTTAATTGTAATTTTAGTGCTAATTTACCACGCGCTAAGCGATGTAGGAAAATATCGTGGGGGAACCTTCACGTCTGAGAAATAAGAAACAAATATTTCTAAGATATGTGAAGTTCGCCAACACGCATTGGAGCAGTTCGGCGCACATTTCTTTGCCCTAATACCCTCTCAGAAATGGGAGTAGGCCTGTGCCCTGGGGTGGAATGTATATAGGCTGCAACATTAACTACAACTTTTAATCAATTAACTTCAACTTTTTTTATGCAAAATTAGCCTGTAAATATAATTTATAACGATGCAATTGCTAGTATAACATCAGTAGAATGATTTTAGGTACATACAATCATAACGTCAACCAACTGCATCTTATTACATCTCGACTATCAAACGTTGGTTCAGTGCTGGAGTATATTTCCGGATATTAGCCAGACCATTACAAAGGTATGATTTTTGAAAGTCTTTATCCGATAGTATTTATTTTTATATCAACAAAACGCTAAGGAAGGTTATACTCATCTAATTGCTACTAGAACGCCAACGTTGTTGACTCCTGTTTATATTCTTCAAATAACCTTAATGATTTGGCTACGTTTTCTAAATAATTTTGCAGGTTCTACATGATTCAGATATTTGCGAGCAAGCAACTAACTTTCAAGACGCAAAACCTCTAATTGGTAGAGTTGAAGCGAAAACGAACAGAATAGCGGTAAAATATTAGAATTCTTGAATTTTTCAATTGAGTATGTATTTTATACATTAATAATTTTTTGTAGCAAGAAATTAAAGAAAGTTTTATTATTTTAAACGATCCCGAAGAAAAAACACATTATTTAAAAGCATTTGAAAGGATGGGAGTTTTTCGGTAAATATTTGAAATTTCCATTAAGTATGTGGTACTAATATAGTACGTGAAGTTAATATGGTCATCCGGTTAATATGCTCACTTTCTTATAATTTAAAAACTAGAACCTTGTTTGCTTAAATGACTCTGTCATATGATTGCTCTTCATCAGTCAATCAAATATTTAAGGACCAAAAGTGCGCTGCGTTATCGACGCCATTTTGACAGTTCTAGTATACGAGTATGTGTTTTTCGATTTTAGTATTGTGTAGTGTCGTTAGTTTGTTTTTGGTTGATTTTTCGAAGTGTTCCTAAATATTGCCAGAACTTTATACGTGCTAGAGCCATGCTGCAGTTATTAGTAGTAGTATAGTTGTAGCACCAATGGGTCGGCTCGACCGGGGAAGGACCACGCTCTCACAGAATACCAGAGTCAAATAGCAGCTTAATGCTACTGTGTTTCGTATGGTGAGTGTAGAGAACTGGACAACCTTTTTACTGTAACCGAGGCATTCCATCTTAGTTCTCACGGGTAACAACGCATCTGCATTTTGATTTGTAATCAAGGATATATATATATAGGAGTCTATGGACCGCAGCAACCACTTACCATCAGGTGGACTGTGTGCTCGTTTGTCACCCTATCCTATAAAAAAAACTTGTTTGCAATTTTTTTCTTAATATATTAGTTATAGTATACGAATTTGTGTTTTTGTCTCTGACCTCCTCCTAGTTATGGTTTTATAGGGCGGCAAAGCTTAACGTGACCATATTACCCTCACGTACCTCACGTACCATATCTAGGACATTCACACGGACCAAATTTTCAACAAACTGTTGGTATTAAATTCATCTTTATTCATTTTTTACTTTTAATCTATAAGTACAGAGTATACATATATAGTAAAGAGGTAACTATGAAGATACCAGAAAAATTTTATAGCTTCCGATAGATGGCGTTATAACCATCTTGTTTACTACAGAACTAAAATAAGCAGACCCAGATGACACTGCGATCGTCATTTTGACTGTCAAGCGTGATCACTGAGGCGAATTCTTCATACGACGGAAAATATTAATGACCAGCATGGATTTTGCGAGTCAATAAAGAATTTTTTTATAGCATAGGGTGGCAAACGAGCACACAGTCCACCTGATGCTAAGTGGTTGTTGTGGCCCATAGACATCTACATCCATCCTCGATTACGAATCAAAATGCAGATGCGTTGTCACCCATGAGGGCTAAGATGGAATGCCTCGTTTCCAGTAAAAAGGGTATACGGTTCTCTATATTCACCATACGAAACACAGCAGCTTTAAGCTACTATTTTAAGCTGGTATTCTGTGAGAGCGTGGTTCTTCCCCGCTCGAGTCCACCCATTCGTGCTACAAATATGCTACTAATATAACTGCAGCATGGCTCTACCACGTATGAAGAATGTTTAAATATCGAACATTTGATATGATAACGACTTAATAGAAAACGTCGGTGCCTCTCATCTCATCGATGTCTTAAGTAATGACTTGAGCAAAGTCTCTTCAGATCTCGTCAACTCAAATGTATGACATACTTGAGATCTTGTATTTGTATCGGATAAAAAATTTATGAGTTAAAGTAGCGGTAATACAATTGTACGAGATCATCATAAACATATATAAATATATTATACGTATATTAATTTCCAATTTCATTTTGCAGATAAGATTTTTTATGTAAAGTATTTTATATAGCTTTTATGTATCAGTGTTCAGCAGTAGACTTTAATAGGATGTGATGATGATGATGATATCCTTTATGTATGTCCTAAAAGAATCTATAACCCTTGTTAACTAATATCTTAATGTCTTACTTGGTGTTTGACATATGGTGGTATATGATCTCGTTTAAGCTACACGTAAAATAACTAAACTGGCGAGGAACAGCCACAAAAGTGCGAGCGTCGAGACTTGTATTTCGACCGTCGATCCACCCATCAAGCGTGAGATTTTAGAAAATCCATCCTTCAATTTACAATGCGTGAGGCTCACCCTCAGATGAAGACTTTTTCGGGATGATGAAGAAAGGGGAACACCTGTTTTATACAAAAATATTCAAAATAACTGACACACTAACCTTTATGCGTATTTTAGACTGCAATGGGATTATACTAATCGATTTTGGAAGAACTAGGTATTAAATGTCACCACGAATACTTGTGTAACTACGTTCATAAGTTCTTTTGGTACTTTGCACGCCATAGTTTTGTCTTTGAAAAAGTCAATAATTATACAAAAATTAGGGGGCAAAAGAACACAAGTCTGATCTCCACCTACAAAATACCGAGTAAAAGAAGCCACGCAACTTCAATTGCAGGGGGCGCTCTGCATCGCTAGAGAAAAAAGAAAAAAAAGATCTCAAAAAGAGAGTATTTGTATCCTCTTTAAACATGGTGTAACAATTACTATCCTCAGCATTGGGGAAACAACTAGATTGAGTATAATGAAATTCATTAAAAAAAATTGTTATTTCAGATTCATTCGTTACTTCTTTTTGCCAGTATGTATTACCCCACACGGAATATTTTTGAAGTTCTGGTGTGCTATGCGATTAATACTGGCTGTTTACTATATTTTAATAGTGCCTTATAACTTCGCCGTAAGTTTCCTAACAAAATCAAAAGAAACAAAACTGTCGAAATAAAATGCGTGAAATGAAATCCAAAATTTTGTTTCAGACGAAACAACACAAACATCGACATACTTACAACTGGTCGGACATATTCTTATACGTTGATGTTATTATAATGGCTTATGTCGCATACTACGATAATCGTTCCTTGCTCGTCACTCATCCACTACTTACAGTTACAAGATATATAAAACACGCATTTGTATTGGACTTAATCAGCATATTTCCACTCGAACAATTGGTGAGAACAATTACCAGAAAATACAAATGCATTATCAGATTTTGATTATGATTAATTTAATATGACATTTTATTTTACAGGCCAATATAATTCATGAATACGGTGATACGGATTTGTATAGGCTGAATCGACTGCTTCTAGTAAGTTTAATAATTGACCTATTGCTCATAAGTTAAGAAAGATTTATCGAATTCACTGCCTTTTAATTTTATTGTATATTCAGGTAACAAGAATATTAGGAGCTTTTTCGTACTGGGAAAATAACATAATGCAAATTAGTCAAGCTGTTGTTTTATTCAAATTCTTACCGCTTGCTATAACGCTGGTTAATTTCGCAACTGCTTTCATTTTCACCAATTCTTGTGAGCCATATATGCCTCATGCCTCTAATTACGTTTTAGTAAACTGTACCAGAAAAATTATAATATCTGGTAAAAAATATGGAGTGACATGTAAGTAGACAAACTTACTGAAATGGTTTATTTATTTACTACTTTTGAGAATTTAAAAGATATGTACATATTAAATTGTATTTCTAATTTCAATTTACCTATTATTATCGATAAAGAAATATTATGTCATCATAAGAAAGGAGACAATTGTTTATGGGCCCACTAGAAATATTAACGATCCTTAATGGTATTAAAGATACCAAAATTCCTATACCTTTAACGAGCAATTCTTGTATATATATATATATATATATATATATATATATATATATATATATATATATATATATATATATATATAATCGGAATCTCGGAAACCGCTCCAACGATTTCCATAAAATTTTGTGTGCAGGGAGTTTCGGGGGCAATAAATCGATCTAGCTAGGATTTATTTTTAGAAAATGTCTTTTTGTCCGTGTTTTTAGGCGATGAAAAGCTGCTACAATATCGTTAGAATAAGAAGGTAAATTTTGACAATTTATTAATGATTACAAATAGCTTAATTGGTATATTGGACGGTCACAAAATCGTTATACCATGGTTCGAGGCCAGACCGACCGACCGACTTTTATTAATTTTTTTTTCAAGTTCCTTTCCCTTTTGAGAAAATCTATTTTTTCGATCCCATTTTTTTAGTATTTTTTAAAAACACGAAAATTTACATAGGTCAAACAAAGAGATCTATAAAAACCCGCGTGACGGAACATATAGCTGATGTAAAGCACCGACGCTCCGGGAAGTCTGCAGTCTGCGAACATGTTCAAGATCGTCCCCACCATTACATTAGATTTGACAAACCACAAATTCTCGCAAAAGAACACCGATTCCTACCAAGGATGATACGCGAGGCTATTGAAATTAAAAAACATCCAAATTTCAATAGAGAAGATGGTTGGGTGCTACCATCTGCTTGGGATCCTATAATTAACAAAATTAAACCCAAACCAAAGTGTGGCAGAAGAAGCACGAGAGTAGAATAAATGCGGTAGAAATGCGGTCGCTAAGGAGTATGTTAGGGCTGAATCTGAGTGACAGGGTGAGAAACTGTGTGATAAAAGAAGAGTGTGGTTTGCAAGATGATGCGGTGACCAGGATTAAGAAAGGAATGCTTCGGTGGTTTGGTCATGTAGAAAGAATGAATGCGGAAAGACTGACAAAGCAAATATATGTTGCAGAAGTGAATGGAAGAGTCGGAAAGGGACGTCCTAGGCGGAAGTTTGTCGACCAAATTGGCGATATACTAAAAATGGGCCAAATTAAGAGTACCCTTAACCGACGAGCATGTATGCGTAGGTATATGAATGTGGAAGAGGCGAGAAAGGTATGTCAGGATCGTGCTAAATGGAAGTCTGTAGTCTCTGCCTACCCCTCTGGGTGACAGGCGTGAGTGTTTATGTAAACCCAAACCCAAGCATACCACTGCAAGACTTCATGATACTATAAGCTCGTTTTGCGTAAATCGGACCAAAAATTAATATTAAAAAAACTGAAGGTAGCCGGACTAACTATGACATTGGGACGTCAAACATCTCAGTCCCCCCCCGTGACCATGGGTGCTGTAAAGCACCCGAAACGTCGGGATAATAATAAAAAGTAATTAAACGCGATAAAATTCGTAAATAATAGTTTTATTCAATGTGTAGTGTTCGCGTAAATTTAAGAAATCATTATCTAAATATAATCTCCAAAACACACGAATTAAAAAAACCGAGCGAAAAATACCGAGCAAAGCTCGGTCAACCAGGTACTATAATAGAAAATGGCCTATCGATTTTGTGCAAATTTAAACAAAATCAATCTGAAAAAAGAAATCTGAAAAAATATATAGTTGTTTTGATATTCGTGTTCTGGTTAATATGGGGAAAATGCGTGCAGTGAATAATTTTGCAGTTCGTATAAAAAGAAAAATATTTTTTTACAAATATTTTTGATAACTAATTATATACATATACTTAATTGTATATTATTTAGATAACACTAATTAGATACCACTGAGAACTTTATGTTTGATTCTATTTAAAAAAAAAGTGTTAGCTAATATATAACATGGTTCAAAATGACCGTGAACCAAAACGCTATTTTGTCATTTACTTCAGTGTGGGGGTAATTCCCAGCGGCCTTCGGACGGGTATTACTTTACGGCATTGCCATTTGTCACGTTGCTATTTTTGTATTTATGTGCGATTTAAAGAAAATGGAATCTGCCAAATCGGCATACACTGAAATTAGTTGCGTTAATTATGGTATTAGGTTTCAACGCAGTGTGCGAAGACAATTACTAGCCGAGACAGCTGAAGATGTGCACTAACTTTTATTTGTGTGGATTTCTCAGGAGGTGAGTATTTTATCTTATTGAAGGCTTTCTTTGCATTGACTCTAAGAATAAAATCGGTAGTTTCAAATTATTTGGTAGCAAGAATATAATATTTTATAAACTCGTTTGTTTATCATTACATTGTTTAAGTTGCTAGACATAATTAGTAGGGGTTATATATAAAATAAACAGTATTCGTGTTAAAGTTTGAAAAAATTCCTACTACTTATTTGAAAATATTCTTATAACAAATATCTAATTTACGTAGTTTTTCTGCTTATAAGTGGGTAAAAACTGACGAGTAACAGTTTATGTAAGATTAAGTAAAATCTGTAATTTATGTTGAATTACCCAAAACAAATGATAAACACAGGTCTTATTTATATACTACATACATACATACATTACAGCAATTCACAAGTCCACTGCTGAACATATGCCTCCCCAAGGAATGCCACAAAGCTCGGTCCCGAGCCACCTGCGCCCATCGACTTCCTGCTTGTCTTACTAGGTCGTCACTCCATCTAGTGGGGAATTCGTCGATTGACCTCTCGGTCGATGTTGGACTTACCTAGTCGAACTATTTGTCCCAGGTAAACGTACTCGTCAACAACTTCGAGCATAGTGCTCCCAACAACTACCGGCATAGGTCTGACATGGACATTAAACATGATCTTTGTTTTGTCTACGTTCATCTTAAGACCTATCCGTTGGGAGACACTATTGAGGCCATTGAGCATAGTGCTTAGGTCCTCCAGCGATTCTGCCATGAGGACTGTATCGTCGGCAAATCGAAGGTGAGTGATGTAATCGCCATTGACGTTAATACCGTATCCTTTCCAGTCCAGTAGCTTTAAAACATCTTCCAATGCAGCGGTGAAGAGTTTCGGGGATAACGTCACCCTATCTTACACCTATCTGCAATTAGATAGGTTTCGTACTCTGGTTCTACACACGGATAGCCATCGTATTTCTACTGTACAAACATTTCAGCACTTCGATATACAACTATATCAGAGATATATTTATAAGATATATTTAGAAGTATAGTTGTAGCACGAATGGGTCGGCTCGACCGGGGAAGGACAACGCTCTCACAGAATACCAGCGTGAAATAGTAGCTTAAATGCTGCTGTATTTCGTATGGTGAGTGTACAGAACCGGAGACCCGTTTTACTGGAAACGAGGCATTCCATCTTAGTCCTCACGGGTGACAACGCATCTGCATTTCGATTCGTAATCGAGGATAGATGTAGATGTCTATGAGCCACAGCATTACTTACCATCTGGTGGACTGTGTGCTCGTTTGTCACCCTATCCTATAAAAAAAATATCGAACTGCTGAAGTGTTTGTACATATATAGTCAACTTGGCACCGCTGAAGGGCTCAAGCTCCGCTCAAATTTCGACGGGATCAAAGGCTTTCTCATAGTCCACATTCGCCAGGCAAAATGACAGATTGTACTCTTCGGCCTTCTGTACAATTTGCTTCAGGGTATGTATGTGATCTATGGTACCGAAGTCTTTTCGAAAACCGGCTTTTTCGGGAGGCTGGAAGTCATCGAGTCTGCGTGCGAGATGTACCGTAATGACTTTCAAAAACAGCACGTAGATGCGGCTCGGAAGGGAAATCGGTGTAAAGTCTTCAATAGAGCGATTTTTTGCGCCTTTCTTGAAGAACAAGACGACCGCACTTCTGCTCCACGCCAGTGGAGTAGTGCCACTATGGAGGCCAGAATTGCAGAGCTTCTGAAGGACTTTAAGTACCGGTGTTGCACCCGCTTTCAGAAGCTTCGCTGTAATTCCATTCTCGCCTAGGGCCTTGCCGTTTCAAGGTGCTAGAGAGTCATTCTAAGCTCTTTTGCTTGACTTGACCTTTTGAAACTTGCTCTTGGATCGTTACTCATACGTGCGTGTGGCTCCAACGATGTTGTGTACAACTGCCCATAAAACCTCTCAATCTCACTCAAAATCTCAGGTGTCCCGGAAACGATGCTACCACACTCAGTCTTCAGCTTTTACAGTTGGCTCTTTCTGGCAGACAGATCTCTGGCAAAGACTATGGAGCTTTAGTTCCGCTCTATCGCTTCTTCAATACAGGCAGTATTAAAGTTGCGTAAGACCAGCCGCACGTATTTGGATATCTGTCTGTTCAGTTGCCTGTATGTTGTCAAATCTTTTGAAGACTACAACAGAAAGTGTGTTTATCAATATCGATATTTCTCTTTTGGGCTTCCAATATATTTATGTAATTGAAAATATATTATATTTCAAATACTATATGGTTCCACATCAAACCTTCAACTTAACGCCTAACTTGCTTCCCTCTCTTCCCCCCCCCTCCCCCCAATGTAAATTTTTCTGAATTAAATATTTTTTTACTTTTTTATTTTTTAAATGCATTCTTGATTTTTTTTGTAACACTCACTTGATGCAGTTTGTTGTAACAACCTAAGAATATTGCAAGAAAGTATTGCATCTGCTCATTCCATTAGAAGATTTGGGTACAAGAATATTTGTATTCCACGTGGATCTTTGATTTTAAGAGCATGCCATATACGGGCTGTGCCTATTAACTCTACTAATATTATTTTGTAGTGGACACCATCTCACAAGGTACTTACTTTATTTTAAAAAGCTGTAAATGATCCCCTGCCTAAAAACGTTTTGTATTGGTACTGGCAGACGTCTACACGCATTAATATATTATTTTTAATAATATAAAATTCGGAAAAATTGAGTATGATAATAACTAAGTACATATATCTTACTTTACACACACATTCTTATAATATTCAACATTTAATTAGCCATTCTAAATTGTATTACCTACATGACAACAAACAAGTTTCATTATTTTACCGCGATGCGCGTGTACGGTACGTTATACAATTCTGAAGGTAGTGAGTGTGCACTTTTCATATACACGCTGATTTCTATAGCAATTTATATACAGGCTGATTTTTTAGCAATTTCATGCTCATTAAACAATTTTATGCTCATTCAACACGGCTGTTCACTATCAGATTATCTTTAACTTTACAGCCTATCAAATCAAAAGTCTACTTCTGAACGTAGACCTGCCCACAGATTGCCTTCTGGGTTATATTGGCCATTAATAACCAAAATTTTTATCTTTAGTTATTTTTAGATAGATGCTACTTCTTACTTACTATGTACTTACTAATAAGTACTACGTACTTAATATACAAGTAATATTTTTTTACCTTAAACGAAATTAGTATAAATAAAACTTCAAAGAATTGGTGGTTAGTCAAATAATGTTATAATTCCAAAATAAATACTTGTTTATCTATCTGATATGTGATGTACTTTTTATTTATTTTTAAACAAGTGGAATCTGGTTTGCCACAAAAGTATTCTGAAGAGAAACAATTGCATGCTAATAGTTATAATGTTACGAGCTTGAGGTTCGTGACAATAAAAATTGCCGATAAAATTACCTAAATTAACACTTTAATTTACTTTACACAAATTAAAGTTAAAACACTAATAATTAAACACACTAATTCACTTAATTCCACTCCGAAGCTTCGCTTGTTTCGTCAAATCAACACTGTCTCGATCGCATCTTGCGCCACCTATTTATTTAAATTAGCAAAATATCCGGAATGTTCAAGTAAACACGCGCAAGGTACCGAGAGCTCGAGTATAGATTCTCTAGAAACTTAGTTCTTCGGGTGGCGCTGTCAGTCGAAAGATCTGTGATGTCATAAACTGCAACGCTCCCCTCGCTCTCGTTCCTGACACTAGATGACGCTAGTTGACTTATTCACACAACACTGCCCCCTCCTAAGACATGCTCGTCCCGAGCATTATCGGTCCCATAATAACGCGCCAAGCGATCCACATGGACGATCTTAGGAGTCCCTCTTGCGCCTTTCTGAATCCGGTAGGTCACATCGTTGATCCTGGTTACAATCCGGTACGGGCCGTCCCATTTAGCTTGAAGCTTAGGAGATTTCCCTTTGTTGCGGACTGGATTGTGCAACCACACTAATGAACCTTCGTTGAACCCTTTGTTGTTCATTTTGCAGTCATACCGGGTTTTCATTTTCTCAGACATTTGCTGGCCCGATTGTCTGACGTGCTCATAAATGTTATTCATTTTGTTCCGCAAGTCACACGCATAATCGGTTATACTGCTTGGGGCATCAGGTGGTATCCCAGTGATCAGGTCTGCAGGCAGCCGTAATTCTCTTCCAAAGTTTGCGAAAGCTGGTGTCACTGCTGTACTTTCGTGAACAGAACTTCGATATGATAACAAAAACGGTTGTATGTGCTTGTCCCAATCTCGTTGCCGATTGTCTACAACTTTTGCTAGGTACCTCTCCAATGTCTGATTAAATCTTTCCACCATTCCATCAGATTGCGGGTGATAAGAAGTCGTTCTTGTTTTATGAGTACCCATAACTCGGCAAGTTTCCTGGAATATTTGAGACTCAAAATTCCTTCCTTGATCGCTGTGAATCTCTAAAGGTACTCCAAAACGACAGAAGACTTCATGAACTAGTTTATCTGCAACTGTTGAAGCTTCTTGATTCGGAATGGCGAAGACTTCTGGCCACTTAGTAAAGTAATCCATCACAACCATGAAATACTTGTTACCGCTTTCACTCTCCGGAAACGGCCCCGCCACGTCAATGGCTATTCTCTCCCATGGTGCACCAACATTGTACAACTTCAATGCACCTCTACTACGAGTCTGAGGTCCCTTTACAGCCGCACAACTTGTACATTTGCGACACCAGTCCTCGACATCGTTTCGACAGTGAACCCAGTAAAACCGTTCTCGGATCTTCAGTAGAGTTCGTTTAACTCCCAGATGGCCTCCTGAATAATCATTATGGTACAGCTGTAGCACACCCGGTACTTTAGCTTTAGGGACAACCATTTGCAAATGACAGCTGTATCCCCTAACATTTTCCCATTTACGGCACAGAACTTCATCCTGAAGCAGCAAGCTGTCCCACTGGGCCCAATAGCTTTTAGTGGTCGAACTCATTGCTGAGACGTCGCTCCACTTAGGCTTGGGAGCACTGGCCTTCATCCATTCCAGGATCGGCTTGATGTCCGGATCTTCCTGCTGTGCACGTTGTAAGCTGTCCTTCCACTCGTTGCTGAGGTGGTCTGACCTGAGCATCCTCACGGATACCGCCCTTACTCTCTTGCCTAGTACAATGTTTTCAATCTTCAGGACAAGGTCTTCGTGATAATGCATCTGCGTTGCCATGAGATTTCCCGCTGCGATGCTCGATCTCAAAGTCGTATTCCTGCAGTAGTTCAATCCACCTCGCAACTTGTCCTTCTGGATTTTTAAACTGCAATAGCCATTTTAGTGCAGCATGGTCAGTTCGTAAGTGAAATTTTCGCCCCAGAAGATATTTGCTAAAATGCTGCAACGACTTTACCACAGCTACAATAGTTCCTTTCCGGTTTTGACAACGACTTGCTGAAGTACGCTATCACGACCTCTTGGTCACCATTCCGTTGAGACAACACACCGCCAAGTCCTATATCACTTGCGTCTGTGTCAACTATAAATTCTTTGCTTGCATCAGGGTATCCCAAAATAGGTGTTTTGCACAGACGGTCCTTGAGCTCCTGGAATGCGATATTACAACTTTCATCCCAGCAGAAATGTCGCTTCTCCTCGGTTAGCTTATGCAGAGGTTTGGCTATATCTGCAAAGTTCTTCACAAATCGCCGGTAATAGGAGCACAAACCCAAAAATGCTCTAACCTGCGTCTTGTCTTTTGGAACCGGCCAATCCTTTACACCCGTAATTTTCTCTGGATCCGTGCGGATACCTTCTTCCGACACTACATACCCCAAAAACTTGACTTGCCGTTTGAACAGTGAACATTTCTTCGGACTCAGCTTGAGATTGGCACTCTGAATCTTCATGAGCACGCGTCCCAGGTTTAAAGGTGTTCCTCAAATGTACGGCCCACGATGATGATGTCATCCAAGTAGACCAGACAGGCATCGCCAATTAGCCCGGTAAGTACAAGTTCCATCAGCCTTTCAAACGTTGCTGGAGCATTGCACAACCCAAACGGCATTACTTTGAATTGCCACAGACCCTTTCCCGTCGAGAACGCAGTTTTCTCCTTGTCCTTAGGGTCAATTTCAACTTGCCAGTAGCCACTTTTTAGATCCAGCGTGTTAAACCATTTTACTCCTGTAGGCATGTCCAACGTGTCATCAATTCTTGGCAATGGATAGCTGTCCTTCTTTGTAACGTCGTTCAGACGGCGGTAGTCAACACAAAACCGCATGCTGCCATCCTTCTTCTTTACCAGCACCACGGGTGAACACCATGGACTAGATGAAGGTTCAATAACACCATCCTTCACCATTCCCTCAATCATGGTTTCCACTTCCTTTTCACGTGCTACCGGCAATCTTCTTGGCCGCTGACGGATAGGCAATTCCTCTCCTGTGTTTATTTTGTGTTGAACTAAGCCAGTCTTTCCTATGTCAGCATCGTTTGACGAGAATACATCGGCGTACTTGAGTAACAACTTCTTCGCCTTGACCAATTCGTTCGGGGAGAGAACACTGCGACAGTCTTCCAAAAGTGTGGTCACTCTCGTTTCTGAAACCTTGCTGGGGGTCCCACTCGATATATATTGGCACCGACGTAACCAATCCACTTCCTCACAAGTGCCAACTAGTGTGCCTTTTTCTATAATCTGTTCCCGGTCGCAAAGGTTCAACACACGTATTCTTGAGATGTCAGTGGTACTGACCAAGGTTCGAGCTACTTTCCATGGAAGGTCATTGTTTACCCTTTCCACAAGTACACAACGGTGAGCTTGCCCAGCGTTTCGGGGAAGACTAACCGGAACAATCGTTTCTGATCTCGGCGGAAGAACAATCTTCTTAATGCTGTACACGTTCCCTGGTAACGCACCTTCCATAAAAAGTTCCTCCTGTCCACATTTCAAAACACCTTGCTTAACGTCGATCTCACAACAATTATTCCTCATAAAGTCTAGGCCTAGGATGCAGTCGTCCATTATATCAGCCACGATGACATTATGCAGGTAGATCACGTTGCCAAGCTTCAACTCCATCTCCTTCTCTCCACGGACGGGTATACGCTGACCGGTGGCTGTTACCAAATTAATGCGTTCTCGGTTGTATGCGGAGTCCCCAAGGAACTGACTTATAAGTTGGGAACTAACAACCGTACGAGAGGCTCCAGTGTCTATGGTCAGTTTACACGGCATCCCGTTGACCTCGCCCTTGATGATTAGACTGTTCCCATCATGGGTTTGTGAGATCGAGATCCTTGGGGCTCTTTTAACATCAGCCAGCACCCGCCCCGCAGTTCTGGCTTTTACTCGTTTCCCTGCTGCTACTGGGCGGTGCTGTTGGCCGCACTACCCTCCTGGGATCGTTCACCTTCCCTTTCTAGGGTTCGCTTAGGGCAGCTGGATCGAAGATGGCCCTTTTCCCCACAGCCATAGCACCTTGGGCTGTATCCTTTGTTGCGGTCGCGAACTGTAGCTGCTGCAACCTCCCTGATGCGATGGGAACGATGATCCTGCCGCACGGCTTCCACTTCCAGTGCATGGGCCAAGGCGTCCTTAAGCGTCTCGTGGTGCCCGAGCCTCACAGCAGCTCTGACTTCCAGGTCACGGATGCCGTCGATGAATGTCTGCACCAGGTTCCCTTCAATGAGCGCAGGTACAGACCGGTATGCTTTTCGCACCAGCTTCTCCACTTCTAGAGCCCACTGCTGCAGGTTTTCATTGATGCGCTGCACACGATCTTTAAGCTGCGCACGAAAGACGTGTTCCAGGTGAGCGTCGCCATATCTCGCCTCCAATGCCTCAAGGAGTTGCTCATAAGTCACTTCCTCACCGAGAGCTTCCAGAACTGTTAAGGCCTGGTCGCGCAGGCCTAGTGTGAGAGCAGTCATGGCCTGACTTTTGTTCCAGCCGTTCGCCTTCATAACAGCCTCGAACTGGATTTTGTAGGCTGACCAGGGAGAGGTACCGTCGAACGGTGGCACCTTGAACCCGCGTAGCGAAGGTGTTGTAGCTACTACGGGAGCTGTAGCTCCATCTCCGAGTTTGAGTTCGTCCAGTGATTTCTTCATGTCAGCCAATACGTTGTCAACCCGATTGTTTACTTGGTCGATTCGGGTTTCAGCTTTCTCGATTCGGTTTTCAGCTTTCGCGATTTGGGTTTCAGCTTCCGACAGGCGGTTGTCATGCTGAGCAACCCTATCCTTCACCTCCTTTATCTCCTTCCCGAAGGTAGCGTGAAGGTCCTTCATGAGGAGCATCTGCTCTTCCAACCGACGGGCCTGTTCCTCTTGTCCGCCCCGCAGCTGCTCCTCCAAACGACGAACCTGGTCTTCCTGTCGGCGGGCCTGTTCATCCTGTCCACCCCGCAGCTGCTCTTCCAACCGACGGACCTGTTCATCCTGTCCACCCCGCAGCTGCTCTTCCAACCGACGGACCTGTTCCTCCTGTCGGCGAGCCTGCTCCTCCTGTCGGCGAGCCTGCTCCTGCAGCATCACCATCAGAGCACCTCAGTCAGGTGCCACAAACGTAGAAGCTGCTGACGGACCGGCTTCCGTGGCCGGCGGCTGGCCCTCAGACATCTGCGGCGTTGCACCACCAAATCTCCTCTGGTCCGTCTCCTGCTGGCGTTGACTTCGGGTACGGACACCCTCCGTTTCCTCCTTAGGTAAAATCGGCATTATTTTATCACACTTCTGACACCAATTGTTACGAGCTTGAGGTTCGTGACAATAAAAATTGCCGATAAAATTACCTAAATTAACACTTTAATTTACTTTACACAAATTAAAGTTAAAACACTAATAATTAAACACACTAATTCACTTAATTCCGCTCCGAAGCTTCGCTTGTTTCGTCAAATCAACACTGTCTCGATCGCATCTTGCGCCACCTATTTATTTAAATTAGCAAAATATCCGGAATGTTCAAGTAAACACGCGCAAGGTACCGAGAGCTCGAGTATAGATTCTCTAGAAACTTAGTTCTTCGGGTGGCGCTGTCGGTCGAAAGATCTGTGATGTCATAAACTGCAACGCTCCCCTCGCTCTCGATCCTGACACTAGATGACGCTAGTTGACTTATTCACACAACAATAATTTTAAAAGGCATTAACACTATTTAGTGTCATGAAGATTGAAATAAATAGAACATTAGTAAATATTATTATTATTTAGAGTAGACACTGTAAAACTATAGTCAGTTCTGTTAGTTGATAAAAAAATACTTTTTTCAGGTGGATCGTTTAGAACGAGTCTTCAATCCTTGCTGGCTGGGAGCTTCCAGAGCTGTATGGAGACAGAGACAACAAAATGGTAACAGGGATATGGAGTTACAATCCATGAATATTGAAGACATCGATAACATCTCACAACCACCCCCTATATCTGCACCTATAACTCCTGCCATTTCCAGAGCGGTATCAACAGTTACTATGGCTAATTATAAGCGTGCTGCTTCTATTTCCCGTCACTGTATTTTAAGTTATGCAATCTTTTATTATTTAGTATAGCAGTCTTTACAATATTCATTAACTTTTTGGGGGAATCGCTTATAACAAAAGTCTATATGCCTTGCAGGCTAAAAGCTTACAGAGCTGCCCGTAGGTAGAAACAAAAATTGTATTTTTTTTTTTTTTTTTTTTTATAGAAGAGGGGGCAAACGAGCATGCGGCTCACCTGATGTTAAGTGACTACCGCCGCCCATGATCAACCGCAACACCAGGAGAATTGCGGGTGCGTTGCCGGCCCTTTAGAAAGGAGTAAGCTCTTTTCTTGAAGGTCCCCAGGTCGTATCGGTCCGGAAAAATCGCCGGTGGTAAACTATTCCACAGAGAGGTTGTACGTGGAAGAAAACTCCTTGTGAAACGTACAGTGGTGGACCGCCAAGCATCCAGATGGTGTGGATGGTATCGGGACGTTTGCCGTGTAGTGCGTTCACGAAATTTGGCGGCTGGGATTAATCCGAACAATTCCTCAGAGCACTCCCCGTGATAGATGCGATAAAATACGCAAAGAGATGCAACATCTCTTCGCAGCGCCAGTGAGTCGAGCCGATCGGAAAGCACTCGGTCGTCGACGATTCGAGCCGCTCTGCGCTGGATGCGGTCAAGTGGAAGGAGCTGGTACTGGGGAGCCCCAGCCCAGAGATGGGAACAGTATTCCATGTGCGGCCGAACCTGCGCCTTGTAAAGTTGCAGGCGGTGTGCCGGCATGAAATACTGTCCCGCTCTGCTGAGCACGCCAAGCTTTTTAGAGGCCAATTTGGCCTTCCCTTCCAAGTGACCACGAAACTGCACGTTACTCGATATGTCGACGCCGAGGATTCCGATACTGGCTGAGGCAACAAGGGGAGTGCCTTGAAACTGAGGGGATACGACAAAGGGGTTCTTTTTAGCGGTTAACGCGCAAACTTGTGTCTTCTGGGGGTTAAACTGGACTAGATTTAGTCTTCCCCAATCCGAGACTCTGTTCAGCAAAGACTCGACTTCTGACACAAGTTTGTCCCGGCACTCGGAGACGTTTTCCCGAGAAATATTGGCTCGGCCGGTGTAAAGAGCATCACCAGTGCTGTCATCTGCATAGCAATGAATGTTACGGGTATGCAACATATCATTGATATGCAGAAGAAACAGCGTTGGCGATAGCACGCAGCCCTGTGGAACACCAGCATTAATAGGCTTGCAATCGGAGCTTGCACCGTCTACAACGACCTTGATGCTCCGATCTGCAAGAAAGCTGGTGATCCAATCGCACAATTTCTCGGGAAGCCCATAGGAAGGGAGCTTCGAAAGAAGCGCTTTGTGCCAAACCCGATCGAAGGCCTTCGCAATGTCCAAACTAACGGCCAATGCCTCCCCCTTGAACTCTACTGCCTCCGCCCATCTGTGAGTGAGGTAGACCAGAAGATATTAAAGACCAATATCATAAATGGGCATGTTACTATCAAGTTGTTTTGAAAAAATCTTTTCATATGAAAACACAAAAAAATTCTACCTATGTCCGTTATAGAGATTGAAACCATTCAACCGATTTTGATGATTTTTAATGTGTGTTTGAATGGATCTCTAGATGATTCCTAATCACATTTGGATTCAGTAGGTGGCGCTGTTGTCAAAATCCAGAAATCACTTGTGCGAAGCCGGGCGGATAGCTGGTAATAAATACATTTGCATCGGTCTTCAGCTTTGACAGTTTGTCAGTTCTTACCATCTTCAGCTTTGTCAGTTTTTACCATCAGCCCAGAATAATGTCCCTCTGCAAGATGCAGGAGTGTACAAGCTTGATTGTGAACGTGGTCTCTCCAACATAGGACAAACTAAAAGATCAATTAAAACCCGCGTTAAAGAAAATACATCTGATGTGAATAATCGACGCTCCGGGAAGTATGCAGTCTGTGAACACGTACAGGATCGCCCTAGTTACTACATCAGATTTGATAGACCACAAATCCTCGCTAAAGAACACCGATTCCTCCCAAGGATGATTCGCGAGGCTACTGAAATCAAAAAACATCCTTATTCCCTACGGATTCCCCGAGATCGGAACAAAAATTAATAATTTTAATCTGTGATAACCGCGGTTAACTATGACATCTGAACATTGAACATCTCAGCCCCTAACCCCCACCCCCCCCCCCCCCCATGGGTGCTGTAAAGTACTCGAAACTTCGGATATATAAAAAAGTTAATATACGCGATAAAATAGGTAAAAACTATTATTATTTAAATGTGTAGTGTTTGCGTAAAATATAAGAATTATCTTTCTTACTAAACATATAACGTGTGTTGGTAATATTATAAATATAAATGGACATAATGATTTTTTATATTTACGCGAACACTACACATTGATTAAAACTACTTTTACGGATTTTTTCGCGTTTAATTTTTAATTATTTTTAATTCCCGATGTTTCGTGTGCTTTCCAGCGCACATGGTCACGAGGGACTGAGATGACTGACGTCCCGATGTCATTGTTAAACCCGGAGTACCTTCAGCTTTTTTAATTATTTTTTATGGTCCGATCTATGCAAAACGAAAGGACTGTGTCTTGAAGTCATAGCTGATGTGAAGCATCAACGTTCCGTGAAGTCTGTAGTTTGTGATCATATCCTAGACGGACCCAACCATTACATCAGATTTGATATACCACAAATCCTCGCGAAAGAACACCGATTCCTACCAAGGATGATACGTGAGCCTATTGAAATTAAAAAACATCCTAATTTCAATAGAGAAGGAAGTTGGGTACTACCACCTGCTTGGGACCCTATAAGCAATAAAATTAAAACTAAAACCAAGCATACCACTGCAAGACTTCAAAACACAGTTAGTTCATTTTGTATAAATCGGACCATAAACAATAATTAAAAAAGGTGAAGGTTTTTCCGGGTTTAACAATGACATCGGCACGTCAGTCATCTCAGTCCCCTGTGCTGGAAAGCACCCGAAACGTTGGGAATTAAAAATAAAAAAAAATTAATCGCGATAAAATCCGTAAAAGTAGTTTTAATCAATATAAATGGACATATTATTATCCCTTAGTCATCTTGACGTTCATCATATTACTTTAATGGTATTCGGAATATACAATTATACACTCACAATCAATCAGTATCTACATGTAAAAAATAGTATCCGTACCACATTTGTGCACAGACAGGCGCTATATTTTGCCGTAACTAAAAAGGTTTGGATTTTGAAGTACCTGTTAATGCTGAATGTACCTACAACTTTGTTTTATATGTACTATAATCATTCAACAGTGCACTATTTTAACCTATAATGCCGGTAAAAACTAGTAGAAAATCGCTTTTAGTTTATTTATAGATCCTTGTAAGATTCATATTTTAATTGTTAATTTCTCAGTAGTGCGTTAAGATGCGGTAAAACTAATATTACTATTGTAATCTATGGATTATAAGGAGTAAATCGATATGCATTTCATTGAATGTCGCGAAACTTTGTGGTGGGTCCATTCTGCATACAAAAAGAAATTGTCTCCTTTCTAATTTTAATATGCTTACGTAGACTCTAGCACAGTGATTCTTAAATTGTTCCGGGTGAACCCCTAGGGGTTTTATACCCCACTTAAGATCACAGTGGGAGACTTCACAAGCTATGTTAGCGTGAAAAATATGCGGGATTCACAAGTTGTAATTGGGGTCTACAAAAATTTATCTGGTTTTAATAATAAAGAACAAAATTGTTGGCTTGGCTTTACCTTTCATATAGACAGATAATAAACTAATCAAAAAAATGAAGTGGCAACAAAAATCGAATTTTTCGAATAATAAACAATAGTTTGCTGAACAATGATTTGATGAAACAATAATTTTAGTGAAAAGCGTTTCACAGAAAAAAAATTCTTGGTTGAATATAAATGTTCTTGAGTCAAGAAAATTTTAGGGTCAAAGAAGGAAGGCCAGAATTAACTTCAATCAAGTGTTCAATTTTTAATCTTTTGTCAATAAATTGTTTCACAAGTCAAATAATCTTTCACGACTGAATTAAAATATTTATTAATTCAAGATATTTGTTTCTTAATTGAGGAAATAATCTTTTGAAACAAGATTTATCATTTATTTGTATTAAGATTAAACTTATTTGTTTAAGTTCTTTTTTTTAAGTTTTTTTTAAGTTTATGAGTCAATATATAAATAAATTTACATATTTTGCACCAATAAGGAGCTGAAGCTGAAATTTTAAAAAGGCTATCAAACATTTTGGCTGAGAACAGAAATACCCGAAAAAACCCATACACTGTAGAAAATGACGGGTTTTGAGAATATGATAAAAATGTAGCAACCACAGAAACCAGTAAAATTTTGAAAGTGGTCTACGAAAAAAGGTTGGGAACCTCTGCCCTAACGTGATTTAGCGGCTTTGTCATAGGTTTCATATGAAGTTCATATTATAACATGTATGCTAGCGGTTGACCACACTTGTATTACGTTACCGTTTCAGCCTGTTAGTATGGGCCCCCAGAGATTGCCATAGTTTCTACGCTTGGCAGGCGGATTGACAACCGCAGTTTTTATTTTTTATTTTAGTCGTTATTAGGAATACGCTACTGCTCTTTTTTTACTACATATTGATTTGTTTCCCCCTGTCGCGTCTTACGACACCTACGGGATGACGTGGGGTAGTGGGCATTCTTACATTGCCACGCACACGCCTGCATTACGATTTAAGATTAAAGAAAACAAGTAAAATTACATGCTGGCAGGCATGTCATCTCAGCCCCCTGAAGTAATATCGTACTACAGGTACGATGTTACTTACCTACTTCAATTTTTTTTTTTTATAGGATCGGGTGACAAACGAGCACACAGTCCACCTGATGGTAAGTGGTTACTGCGGCCCATAGACATCTACATCTTTCCTTGATTACAAATCAAAATGCAGATGCGTTGTCACCCGTGAGGACTAAGATGGAATGCCTCGTTTCCAGTAAAAAGGGTCTCCGGTTCTCTACACTCACCATACGAAATACAGCAGCATTAAGCTACTATTTCACGCTGGTATTCTGTGAGAGCGTGGTCCTTCCCCGGTCGAGCCGACCCATTCGTGCTACAACTAAACTACTAATATAACTGCAGCATGGCTCTACCACGTATAAAATTGAAGTTAATTTAGGGTATTAATTCCCTGCAGTAGCTACTTTCTATCAAGTGGATTGTATTTGTCACAATTTCATATGTAAACTTCGTTAGTTTTAAAAATAAAAATTTTAAAAATTGGGCGCTTGAGATAATATTGCACTTACATTAAAATGTACACACACAGCTATTGACATATTTTCATGAAGAGTTGAATCGAACTATTGGGATCACAATACGTTGAAGTTTGTAGTTCTAGAAAATTAGATACATCATAAATACTGTAATTATTTATGTTTGGACTTGTAGGTAAGATGTTTTACTTGGTAGAGCCATGCTGCAGCTTTATTACTGGTATAGTTGTAGCACGAATGGGTCGACTCGACCGGGGAAGGATTACGCTCTCACAGAATACCAGCGTATGAAAACAGCTTAACGATGTTGTGCTCGTTTGTCACGTTTATAATAAAAACAGTTAATCTATAAAAGTATCAATAATTGAAATATATTACAAATAAACAACACGTAGAAAAACCCTGTCTGATCCATAAGGATACTTTTGTAATCCTATTCTGAGAATAAATATACAAAATAACTTCACAAAAGATAAAATAAAATTTATTTTAACGGGGAAAATTTTTATTGTAATACAAGCGACGCAGGTATAAAAATATCGCGGCCGACGGTTAATACAGATTTCAAAAATGTATTAAATTTTAAGAAAATTTGGGTAAAAATACTATGATGTTTTTTTTGTAATATTGCGGTTACTTTTAAATCGATTTTTACATATGCACATAATAATACGTAAGAACACAAACAAACAGCATTTTAAGTTTCGCGAAACTAATATTCACGATCAGTGCGGATAACTAAGCCAAGCTGCGACGTGTACCGGTCGTCAGAAAGAGAGGCAGAGATAAAAAATTACTAGTTTATAAAAAATCTACAAGATGTTTTATATTTCCTTACGATACATTTGATTTTATTTATTGCAGATGCTATAACAGAATACTTATATACCTGTTACTGGGTGTTTGAATTATTTCTTGGTAAGAAATACCCTCAGAAATCTAAAGAAATGGATAATCAAATTTGTATTTTATATTATACGAATTTTTAATATTTTGTATAATAACGTGTTTTACAAATCTTTAGAATTGTACTATAAATTTCATAGGCTGCGGCTGTACTACAATTACATCATCAAGCAAAGCCAACGTTTGGATGACAACAATGCTGCAAATAACAGGCTTTCTTTACTTTGCGTTTATGTTTGGATACGTAGCGTCCACACGTTCAGCTACTTCGCATGCCTTACTAGAGCACACCGTGAGTAAACACACCGTCCTTAAACAGTATTATTGGAAAATCATGAAGTTTCATGGATCAAAATAAATTTATAAACCAGCCGAACTAGCGATGGAGGGTATTTCTTAACCAGCCGAACTAGCGATTAGACACATAGTAGAGCCACGTTTCAACTATATTATGGTTGTAGTACGTATAGGTCAACTCGATCGGGGAAGGATCACACTCTCACAGAATACCAGCGTAAAATAGCGGCTCGATACTCCTGTGTTTCGTATGGTGAGTGTAAAGAACCGGAGACTCTTTTTAACGGATACAGGACATTCCACATTAGTCCTTAAGGGTGACAACGCATATGCATTTTGATATTCAATCAAGCATGTAGATGTCTGTGGGCCATAGCATCCACTTTCCGTCAGGTGGGCTGTTTGCTTGATTGTCGCCTTTATTCTATATAAAACAATCGTATAGTTCATCTATACTCATTAATACTTCGATTTCATATGTCTATGTTACGTAGTTTATGGCTTACCATGCGGCGGCGGCATATCAAGTATTTTTATGCCATACGTATAAAGACCGGTGACGACAACAGCGTCCACATGCGTGACTTCCTAAACTGCGACCGCATGCCAAGTGTGACGACTAAAACAAGTTACGACTACAACGGGAAGGGCCCATATCTAGCTGTGGACTTTCCCGTGGCTAATGAATAGTAAGTTCCTAAGAGACACCAGCCAAAAATTTTACACGTCTTTTTATAGGGTAGGGTGACAAACGAGCTTTTACTCTGTGGCCATTTACGATACCCACTGGTAGTGGATTCTATTACGCCGGCACTACAACAAGTGTAGCAATTATTTACTTCACAGCAACTACATTTTGTGCGCAATTTATGTATCGATTCCTTTTGAGATACAAACGTAAATCTAATTTAAAGAAATAAAATTCATAATAACATGTATTTCATTGCAGGAACAAACAAAAGATTTAACTAACTTTCTATATCAGCAAGACGTGGATCCTTTACTCATTATAAAAACTCTAAAATACTTTGAATACGTTTGGAAAAGAACAAATGGCAGTAACCCGCAGGTGGCAATATTTATCGTTCGTATAAATCTTAAAATAACTTATGATAAAACATAAAAAATAATTCTCCTTATTATGTTGATGAATACAGGAAATTTGTCGAGGTTTGAATTCAGCTTTGATGGAAGACACTCTGGTTTTTATGTACGAGAGAGCTTTGAGGGAAGTGCCGCTATTCGGCAGAGTAGAAAGATCATTTATCAGAGTCATCACGCAACACCTCCATGAAATGTACTTTCTTAAAGGAGACACCGTTGTTCAATGCAAAGATATTCAAACTGATATTTATATTATTTATAGAGGAAAGGTATGTGTAAGGAAATTTTTATTAAGCCTCATTTACATTCAGCCCCTGCCACTGCTCCTCGCGCTGCCGGCAATACTTCTCAAAATACTGCCGTAGCACATCACTTTCGGCTTTCGACTATGGCAGACGTCGAAATAATTACAGCATCCGCGCTGTGTCTTCGTGCAATACAAAATTATGTTAATAATTTAAAAAGATATGAAGTTCAAAAGAAGATAGATAGAAAATTTATTAGCTTAAAAACATGGTACATAAGATGATCAATGACGTGGAACTGTCATGTTTTGCCATAATTGGCATGCAAAAATGATATGAAATACAGCTAATTACACAAACCCAATGTTACATTTTAAAATTATTGCATTGCTTAAAAGTTAGGTACAAACATTCTTTTTGAATTAAAATATTATGTATTAATTAAATACTTATACAGATCCATTCTATTTGAATTCTTATACAATAAATTGTTAATAAATTATTAATTGAATTTTGATAAATTATTAATTGTGATTTGATAAATTATTAATTGAAAACATTATTGTTACATAAATAATATTAAATATTATATGAGATTAGTTAAGCTATTATTATTTTAATAATTACACTACAGTATAAATTAATTCATAATTTTAATTACAATAAAATTATAATTTAAAAATCTCAGGCTATTATGCAAATATTACCATTTAACTTATTTTACATTTTAATAAATAAATAATCAATATGAGTTACTAATCGTTTTTAGAAATAAAATGTCAATGTTCATTAATTCCTTAAACTACATTTTATATTAATATAATAAATTTGACGAATTTATAATTAATTATGTACATAGGTACTATGTTATCTCAAAAAGAAAATTCGTATTCGTAGAAGATAATGAATTGTGGTTTTTATCGTTGAAATCCCATAGTTTTTTCTGATTCCAGCAGTTCTAAAAACTTTATTGTATTTTCATTATTCCACTCCAAAGGCATTTTGGTAGATCGTACTTATTTAATAACAAGACGGCACGCACGTCCGTTCATCCAGGCGCTTGGCGCGAAGTGGTGACAGGTGAGCGAATGAGCGATGGAGCTGAATGTGAACACTCACTGCCGCTCGCGCTGCCCGTCCTTTGACTTCCGTACGAAAAACCGACATTTGAGAGATCGTCGGGCAGTGGCAGCGGCAGCGGCAGTGTCAGCGCGAGTAGCCTGTTTACATACTGCCCTGCCCACTGCCCTGCTCACTTCCCTGCCCAACAGGGCTGAATGTAAATGGGGCATTAGACACTAGCTGATGATACTCGGCGCGTTGCAGCCGCAAAAGAAATAATTGTGGAAGTATCGTATATTGTTTAATTTGGAATTATAAATACATTGATGGAAATTGAATGATATAAAACATTAAAAAACCTTAAACACTCACGCCTGTCACCCAGAGGAGTAGGCAGAGACTACAGACTTCCATTTGGCACGATCCTCACACACCGCTTCGCCTTCTCCACATACACCTACTTACCTACGCATACATTCTCGTCGGTTAAGGGTACTCCTAATTTGGCCCATTTTCAATATATCGCCAATTTGGTCGATAAACTTTCGCCTAGGAGGTCCCTTCCCGACTCTGCCGTTCATTTCTGCAACATAAATTTGGTTGGTCACTCTTTCCTCATTCATTCTTTCCACATGACCAAACCACCGAAGCATTTGTTTCTTAATCCTGGTCACAACATCATCTTGCAAACCACACTCTTCCCTTATCACACAATTTCTCATCCTGTCACTCAGATTCAACCCTAACATACTCCTTAACGACCGCATTTCTACTGATATAGTATGATATCATCATCATCATCATCATCATCATCATGATATCATACTATATCAGTAGAAATGCGGTCGTTAAGGAGTACTGATATAGTATGATATAGTGTAAGTTAATTATACTGTGCCTATAACCTTCGCGTAGATTCAAGCAATAAGTTCACAAAGTTTTACCGCAATCTGATGAACGGTTGGGCAGCGCGTAAATTATGAACAAACGGAAACTAATTTTTAAATATTAAAATACTATAGCAACAATAACGTGAACATTAAAATTTTTATTTCTACGACTATTCTATATTTAACAAGTAGTCAACACAGTCAAAAATGCTATATAATTACGAAATCTTTATATATATAAATTACGTGTCACGTTGTTTGTCAGCGATGAACTCCTAAACTACTTAACCGATTTTAATTAAATTTGCACACCGTGTGTAGATTGGTCCAACTTGAGAGATAGGATAGTTTGTTTGCCCATGAGTAACCCATAATTATTTTTGCGAATTTAAGAATTTTTAATATGACATGACAAAGGGTCGTCAAAAAGGGCAGAACAACGTCCACCTGGCAAGCTACTTTAATATAATGAAATATCTAATTTTTACTTTACATAATCGACGTCTTCTTTTAGGTGGACGTACTCAGTACTTATAACGAAATGGTTACTTGTATGGGACCTGGTGGAATGTTCGGGAATTTCACTGGCGTAAATTTTCACACTATTGTTGTTTGTTGATTGAAAAGTAAATAACATTTTAACTTGGTACATAATTTTTTTTTTTAGCAACCCGCTTCAACTTCAGAAGTGTCCATATACGCCAGCAGAAGTTTGGATTTGTTAGTTATACCAAGTCAAACCTTTTTTAATCTTGTCAAATATTATCCTAAGATACAAGAACCTCTTAAAAAAGCTTTCGAAGTATCGAAAAATTACATTTTACCGATTACGATAGATATAAGTAGCGATGATGAGTCGACAGGTATGTATACTCGGAATAATGTCCTCCAGACCGAATTTCGGCCACGGCGGCCTGCCTCAACGAAGGCTAGCCATCGGCGCAGGACCGGATTATAGTGCCCAAGTGTATGCGCAAGCACAGGGGCACTCTCTGTAACCTCACTCTCATAACCCGATGGGGCGGTAAACCGACACGACTGGAGAGAGATCGGGCGCAGTACCAACGGCTTTACGTGCTTTCTGAAGCACAGGGGTGAGACACCGCCAACTTCCTGACTCCGGGCAACTGAGAATTTCTTGACAAAATTAAATTCAATAATTGATTTTTGGCCCGACGCGGGATTCGAACCCAGGACCTCATGATCAGCAGTCGCACTACAACAACCACTAGACCAACGAGTTCTGCCTCGTTCTCTCCCAATCGTGTCAGTTTACCGTCCCATTGGATTACGAGAGTGAGGGAATAGAGAGTGCACCTGTGCTTGCGCACACACTTGTGCAGTATAGTCCTGTCCTGCGCCGATGGCTAGCCTCCGTTAAGGCAGGCCGCCGTGGCCGAAATCGGTCTGAATGATATTATTATTATTATACTCGAAATATTTACTTCCGTATTTATAAACTTTTTTGAACTTCAGTGTTCGTTTTCAAACCTATTACTCATTGATATTACAGACGATTCCGACGCTGATTTTCAATCGCAAGATTCTGCCGTAGATTCTAGAAGTGGTTCTAGTCGATTTGAAATACCTAGTAAGTATTGCTTTCCCTTTTAGGACGTAATTTTACTGTATCCATAATCCTATAGAATGTTTTATTCTCACAGTGGGACAGTTATCGTTTCATAGTTCGCACTCTAGTATAAGTCAATCCAAATCTGTAGCAAGTGTTATGAGTTATCAAAGTTACGTGCACATATCGAATTTACTTAGACCTGGAACAATGTTATTTCAAGTAAGTTACACTATTTCGTAAGTTGTCTTTTGTACTCCTATCCATCCATCCGTCCATATTATTTTATCAAGGTCTTCTGAACATAGGCCTCTTAATAGCTTGCCTCGTTACGGTGATATTTGCAATAGTGGCCGCGCTTTGCAGACAGAATTGGCAACCGCAATTTTTAACTATCCAGTTTTGCTAAGAAAACGACGCTGTCTATGTGATTGTATCTCTCCGTCGCGTACTAAGACACTATCGGGACTGCTTGGGGTAATGGATAATACTGTCTGTGTCTGTGTACTGTCACTAAACACAAGTTATAATGTTGATGATGATGATGATGATGATGATGATGATTATGGTGATGATGATGATGATAATAATGATGATGATGATGATTATGATGATGCTGATGATGATGATGATGACGATGACGATGATGATGATGATGATGATGATGATGGTGGTGGTGGTGATGATGATGATGATGATGATGATGATGATGATGATTATGACGATGACGATGACGATGATGATGATGATGATGATGATGATGATGATGATGATGATGATGATCCTTTACAATGCCCAGCGAAGTGACTATTTATACTCTTTGGATATCGTTACACCACCACGACACATTTTACACACTGTTCATACTCGTATCCACTACAAACCAAAAAACGTTTCCCGTTAAAGGATGTTGCTAGATTTTTTTATAGAATAAGTATAATAAACGAGCACACAGTCTACCTGGTGGTAAGTTTTTTTTGACGTGACAACGTCTTATAAATTGGTTTGCCGGGTGACACTTCAAGAAACTGCGTTACGCTCCGCTCACGTTATGCGCTCACAATGAGAGCGAGTGAGAGGCACGCGTCCCTTCCACTCGGGCATGGTTAGCCCGCCTAAGAGCGAGAGAGACAGACATAAAAAGTGTAATTTCATCCTTCTTCCTACTATACGAATGAATATTCACATTAAAATTATTTTACCACTCAAAGTCGTTGTCACGTAAAACTTTCGCCCGTATACCGACTTTACAGGCAACCAATATTTTTTTTTTTTTTTATAGAATAGGGTGACAAACGAGCACACAGTCCACCTGATGGTAAGTGGTTGCTGCGGCCCATAGACATCTACATCTATCTTCCATTGCAAATCAAAATGCAGATGCGTTGTCACCCATGAGGACTGAGATGGAATGCCTGTTCAGTTTCGTGGTCACTTGGAAGGGAAGGCCAAATTGGCCTCTAAAAAGCTTGGCGTGCTCAGCAGAGCGGGACAGTATTTCATGCCGGCACACCGCCTGCAACTTTACAAGGCGCAGGTTCGGCCGCACATGGAATACTGTTCCCATCTCTGGGCTGGGGCTCCCCAGTACCAGCTCCTTCCACTTGACCGCATCCAGCGCAGAGCGGCTCGAATCGTCGACGACCGAGTGCTTTCCGATCGGCTCGATTCACTGGCGTTGCGAAGAGATGTTGCATCTCTTTGCGTATTTTATCGCATCTATCACGGGGAGTGCTCTGAGGAATTGTTCGGATTAATCCCAGCCGCCAAATTTCGTGAACGCACGACACGGCAAACGTCCCGATACCATCCACACCATCTGGATGCTTGGCGGTCCACCACTGTACGTTTCACAAGGAGTTTTCTTCCACGTACAACCTCTCTGTGGAATAGTTTATCACCGGCGATTTTTCCGGACCGATACGA
Source organism: Parnassius smintheus behrii (assembly GCA_036936625.1). Taxonomy (NCBI): domain Eukaryota; kingdom Metazoa; phylum Arthropoda; class Insecta; order Lepidoptera; family Papilionidae; genus Parnassius; species Parnassius smintheus. The sequence continues at coordinate 49,688,832 of JAUPFT010000004.1, forward strand.
CCTGGGGACCTTCAAGAAAAGAGCTTACTCCTTTCTAAAGGGCCGGCAACGCACCCGCAAGTCTCCTGGTGTTGCGGTTGATCATGGGCGGCGGTAGTCATCAGGTGAGCCGCATGCTCGTTTGCCCCCTCTTCTATAAAAAAAAAATGCCTCATTTCCAGTAAAGAGGGTCTCCGGTTCTCTACACTCACCATACGAAATACAGCAGCATTAAGCTACTATTTCACGCTGGTATTCTGTGAGAGCGTGGTCCTTCCCCGGTCGAGCCGACCCATTCGTGCTACAACTATACTACTAATATAACTGCAGCATGGCTCTACCACGTATAAGTGAATGCTATGGCCTATATAAATCTACATTTATCCTCAATTAAGAATTAAAATGCAAATACGTTGTTACCCCTGAGGACTGAGATAGAATGCCTCGTTTCAATAAACTAGATCTCCGGTTCTCTACACTCACCATAGGAAACACAGCAGCATTAGGCTGCTATTTTACGCTGATATTCCGTGAGAGCGTGGACACACCCCGGTCGAGCCGACTCATTCGTCCCTACAACCATGATACAGCTGCAGCGTGGCCCTAACAAGTAAAAAGATTGTTACGAAAGTAATATTACAAAGAGTGATTACCGAAAATGTCTCAGTAATATGAACCATATTACTGAGACGTTTTCGGTCTACCATTAACTTTATCAATACACACCATTTACCATTAGGTTAAAAAATAACTTCCGTTGGGAAAAATTTATCTTACTCGTCACGTTTGACAAGCGGATTGACAAGCGCAACACTAGACACCACGCATCTTTGACATGTGACAGACATATCATATTACCTACTTCTACCTGAAAAGGAAATCTATACACAGGCTTTATTTCTACATGATGGATAAAATAGACTAAGCGGCAATAATGGGACAATTTATTTCAAGCCTCTAGAATAACAATTGATCTGAAAGAATGCTGGTTTTGCAAAATAAGAACTTTTGGTGTCTGCTGTATATATTTCGGGCATGCATGTTAGGAGGACAAAGTCACCAACATATGGCACACATAATTGAATTATAAATGTTATTTTTTTATTTAAAAATTCATACATTAATTAAAATAATTTTTGTCGGGAAGTCGCTTGTCAATTGTGACAAGTTGAAATTCGGCATCCGTAGCGAAAATGGAATTAACGTAAATCGATTTTACGGCAATGATTTTTTATGATTTTTAAATTTTACTCTCTCCTCAAGAGAGCTTGTATTCAAAATGCTTTTGGGAGGTATGCCCCTCATTTGAGCAACTATACGCTGAAATGATCGTGGCCATGTCTCTATATATAATATATTTACTGTTTTAAGCAGTAAATTAATATTATAGGTTTACATATAATTTTTTAATTTATGAGTTACGCAAAACTTGTATGTACCTCAAGTCAAACTATTTTTAGTGTATAAAATTATGCAATAAACATATTTCTCTTATTATAGGGTTTTGGGTATCTCACATGTCTTGTGATTACGGCTAATTATGTTTTGATACTATACGAGCTGATAACTCTGAATGATTGTCAAGTGATATTTTGGTTGCAGTCATTTTTTGATATATATTCTTATATCAAGACTTACGCGTATATACATCAGGTTTGACAAACTCATATATATATATATATATATATATATATATATATATATATATATATATATTCATTTTTGTTGTTAAAAGTCTAGCTCTAAGAACGTATTTTTAGAGTCACTAATTCATTTACTAGTGTTTCTGACTCCACATAAAATTTTTTCGCCAAAAATATACAAGCCAAATGTAGCTATAAGCTTTCAGTTTAAAAGTTGTTGTTATGAGTTTAAAAGTCCCAATTCCAACATATCTCTAACCTTTTTAAGGTATTGTAAGTTCGTTTTTACTGTTTTTAAAACGAGACTACTGCATGTGCTAGTACGTTAGTGAACATTTTGCGTCTTGCATATCTTGAGATGAAATTTCGATATGGTCTCCAAATCATATGACTTTATTTAACACGTTTGCTGTGGCAACTATTTGAGACATTATTCCCCCAGTGCGTTACCAGGTCTATACGCCTTATACCTAAACTTTTCACCGGTGCGTCAATGGGTCAATAAACCTGGTAAGATATGGGTCACTTCAAACTCTAATAACTCTGCGAAAACTTTTTAGAAACTAGGTTATTGAGAAATTGTAAGCCTATCTTATACTAGCGTCGCAAATTGCTCCGATGGCTAATTTAGAAAATATACAGAAAAACAAACATAAGGCTTATCGACCCATTACCGCACCTAGGTAATGGTATAATTGGGATAATTTTAGTGATGGGAAATAACATAAGTACAGAAATATCGAGATCAACTTTATTTTATTTTTAACTGTTATCTGTTATAGACGATTTTCGTAAAAACATTTAGCACAATATCTCTTGTTGCACTCAGCGCAATACGATTTAGTTTTTTTGGTTTTTCTTTGAGCATCTTTGCTTTTTAACGTTGCACGAAGCTTATTGTAACAACTCGCACAGTTTCTTCTTTTTATTCCTTTGGTTTCGAAGGTATGATTCGTCTTTGGCATAGCAGCACATTCATTAGCTGTAATAAAAGATACAAATTAAATAATAAACCAAGAGAGGAAACGCCGTGTGAGATTGTTGCTATTTTAAAGCTAACTTTACCTTAAAACTTAACAACTAATAAAAACTAGCTTGCTCCGAGAAAAAAATATAAGGTTATTGTATCAGTATTAAATTACAGTTAAGTATTTTATTATCATTTTCAGTTATTTTTTTTCTCAGACAGAATATCTTTACCTAGTGCTAAATATTACGGAAAAATATATTACCTGTTTCTGTTAATATCGGCACCTGAGTCAAAGCTTCAATAATTGCTTCCATAAAATTTTTCTTTGGCATTTGAACTGGTTTTCCGTGATTGTATAATACCCAGCTGTTTATTATGACTGTTCCAAATAATATCTCCATCATTACTTTTCTGAACCATTTCACGCCTCTTTTCAAGCTAGAATAATATGAAGACATTTGGTCGTTAAAATCGATGCCTTTTTTATTCTCATTGTATGTTATGACGCATTGTGGTTTTTTAATTTTGTTTCCAGTGATTCGGTTCGTCTTACCTGAAAATGAGATAAATACAAGTTAAAATATTGGTAGATACAGTGTATCTATAAATTTATTCAAATTAAATTTCTCAAAATTTGTAGATTTTATCGCGGGCGGATACTAGTTTATTTATAAAAAATACTCCTTATTTCTCAAATTTTTACCTAGTTATATTTTGTTTTTATTTTTGCGTCATAAGTATTTTTAATTTTTTCATTTAAATAATTATGTAACTAGCTAGTTATAATGCTTTAGTGCCAACTATAATGTTACTTCTATAAATAAAAACGACGAAAAAACGAAAAATGAACTAACATCCTTATGTAAAATGACACATATGTAATATGTACCTGTAGATTTAAGAGTCAAATTGTGATTTCGGCACGTAGAAATCACATGAACCGGTCTCTTATCCGTCCACTTTATAACTCTTACCCCATTTGGGTTCGTTTATCCTACTATTTGACCTTGTTTCAATTTTATGGATATTATTTTCTTAGAATTTCCTTTCCGATCTCAGAGTACCACACATGAAGGTCTTTTTACGTATAAGTTCTTCCACAAGATCAATGGAATTGTAGAAATTATCTGTTATTATTATTCTTCCATTATTTTCTAATCCTTTTATTAATCTTAATATTGTTTCCTTTCCATGATTAGTTTCTCGACCATTATCTCCTTTACCTGTATATATAATACAGTTAGTTTCTTGTGTATCTTATATAGTGAGCTTATATAGTTTCACTCCATATTTGTGGGACTTGTTTTTAATGTATTGGCGAAATTTCAACCTCCCTCGCCACGGAATCATACTTTCATGTATGATAAGATACCGACCTGGCTCCAAAAGGGTTTGCATTTTTTCTAGAATGTTATTAAAAGTATCCCTTATCTTTTTCAATTTGTCTGTGTCGTTAGGTGACTCTTTACTAAAATGCCATAATTTCAAAATTAGCAGAAATCGATCTCTTGTCATAACTGAACTAATGTATTTATTATTGTAGATGTTTCCTTTCGACCAGTAATCATTTAAACGTGGTATTCTTACAAGACCCATCGCCAGTAGCACTCCTAAAAATTTTTTCATCTCCTCTGGAGTTGTAGGAGTCCAGGCTCGCAAGCGTGATTTAGGCTTAAGATTACTTAGATTACTAATAAGATCTTGTGCGTAATTGTTTGTGTTTATTACCATTTGCTCAATAATTTCATCCGTTACAAATAGACCGTAAAAATCTGCTGGCGTTATAGTATTATCCGGAATGTTTGGTCTACAATTATGTGTGAATTCATCGAAATCAGGTTTTTTATCGTTAATGTCTTCCCACTCGTCAAAATTATTGTTTTCTGTACATTGAGTATTTTCAAGTATTTGAACTAATTCGGTTTCAGAACTGTTTTCATAGTAAGTTATTACGCTATCATCACCATCACTATCGTCGGAGTAAGAAGAATCAGTTTCTAGGTCAGACGAGTTAGGAGCATAACTATCATCAGATGAATTAGATTCAAAATCATTAGCAGAATTTGCAGGAATATTCAAATATGTTAATGAACTTTGTTCATTTTGCGTTTGAGTGTCATATATTGCATAGATTTTCTCGGAAGGGTTGGGAGTATAATTGTTATTAGATGCATCTGGATTTAAATATTTACCATAAATTGTAGAAATATTCAAATTTGTCAATAAACTTTGATTATTCTGCGTTTGGATGTCATATATTGCACAGATTTCCTCGTTGGATAGTGGGCATAATAAGGATTTTGCACATGAAATGTCACTAATAGAACTAATCCTGCTTGTAAGATTTTATACGTTCGGAGTTACTGGGGTTTCTTTTCGTAAATTATAATATTTGCGGATAGGAGTTGCAAGTCCGTATTCAGCGTTTTCCAGTACATGAAGAGTATTGCCAGTACTAGGACTAACATAAACATCGTTTTCTGATTTTTGTATTTTCTTTCTTTTAGGCGTAAAGTCTAAATAAGTCTTTCTAACTTGAGGACTTACCCGCATTGAACTATCGTGTAAAGTTGAACTGAAGCTAGGTTCTTGAAAAGCAATAGATGAACTGCAGCGAGGTTCTTGAAAAGTTGTAGTTTCACTGCTTGTAGAAGCTGGCTTAACAATAACATCCTGAAGGATTTGAATTTGTTTTCTTGTAAACTGGCACTGTTATTTTGGTCCACCACTTCTTGAGCATTTTGAAAAGACAGCTCGAGCATTTTTCGACAACGTTTATTGACTCGATGCATTTTTTATGAATCGTACGCACATGCATTTGTAAAAGCTGTCAACACAACACTAACTAATTTTGACTCTTCAATCAGTGCGGTATTATTAGTATTTGACTCTTCAATCAGTAGGCATTGTACTTCCCATAAGGCCTATGGGCCTTGTATCCGCACGGAGTGTCAATTTTTACTCTCCAGTGCGGTATAAGGTCGATAGGCCTGATACAAATATTATTATTTAAATGAATAGCCATTGAAAAGACGATCTTAAATATATACTTGTCTTTATCACTTATAGAGAAATCTTTAAGTTACTGCGTTCGCACCAGAGGGAGAACGCTGTATTTTCGCTCCGCACCGACTGCAAGTTCATGTATCAGGCCTATAAGCCTTGTGCCGCAGCGAACGTGTTAACGCTCATGTCTTATTTTTATTTCTCATAAATGCAAGTTTCTCACTATGATATTCTTCACCGCCGAGCACTTGATAAATTGGCACTTAAAATTTGATCAAATATTTCAATTAGTTTAATCGGGGATCGAACTAAACCCTTTCATGGATATCGTAAGAGTTGACTAAATATCTCTCAAGAAACGTTTCGTTTTTTTATATTTCAATAGATTGTAATATAGGCAGTAGTATATATAGTTATTTAATATACTTAGTTTATATACGTGAAGTTTTAGTTCTTCAGCTTACTATGACTTAACATAAAACTTAGTATTTTTCATATAAAAATGGTTATAATGGAAACAAAACATTTTTAAATAAATAGTATTTCTAACACTCACTTGCACGATCAGAAGATTTCCTATCTATGTACCTAAAGCAACGTATCTCATGTACCTAACGCCTGTAGGTTTAGTTCGCAAGTAGATTGAAATGCAGTGTTAGAAATATAAGGCCAACCAGTTACGTACTTGACAACTAGAATACGCAGTAGGCAAAAATTGTAAATCAAAAATGTATTATCCTTCATTACACTATTGGTAATACGTCTATTTCTTTTATCAGGGGTATTTAAATAAACATGGAGAATTGATATTAAGTCTCCCTAAATGTAGAATGAGATACTTCAAGCACAAGCTGTGGGTTTGGACTGATATAATTGCTAACTTTCCACTGGAATTGTTCGGTTTTTGTTTCACGTAAGTCAAACAATTTCACTAGAAAGTTAAATTAAATTCAATATTATTCACAGAAGTTTAAATATATAATTATTATTATTTTATTATTTATTTAAAACTCCGTACAAAAGAAATCTAAAAAGCTTCAACAATTCTGAAAACTTCACTACCAAAATCTAAGATTTAATATTTTTTAAATTTTCAGCCAACCGATGAAAGCTATGCATTACTTACGCGCCAATAAGATACTTCGAGTCAAATACATTTACGACTTCTATTGCAAGACAGCCGCTGAACTAACCAACAACCTCACAACTTTACAAGTATTGTTTTTTTAGTTTATCTATTTTCATAATTCTTTACAAACCAAACATTCTAAAATGTAATTCAAAACTTAAAAATTGCAATTACAGAGAAGTTCTGATACCAAACCTTGAACTCAGGATCTATGAAAGTGCTATGATATTTTGGCTATTGAATGGCTATCAGAATACTTTATTTACATATTGGCCTAACTTACGCATCTCACAGGTTAGGCGGATTAGGATAGTTCTCAGCCACACAGACGGTTAAAACAAACATAGCTGAGTTAAACTATATGTTCTGTCTGGTCTACCTGTATAAAAAATAATTTCGTATATCTTTCTCCTTCGACTTTTTTATACCTACTGTTTGATTCAGCACATATTATCTAATATTAGCAACAGAATGTTAATGTCGCAGTTCTCAAATATTTATATAATAGTCTATGGTCACAGACATTTGTAAAATTAATAAACCATTCGGACTTCACCCAATAAGCGAAGGGTGAACGCGTATTTAACGGTTTTTTCGGACACAACCCTATATAATGACCGAATTTCGGTCATGGCGACCTGCCTCAACGGAGGCTAGCCATCGGCACAGGACAGGATTATAGTGCCCAAGTGTATGCGCAAGCACAGGTGCACTCTCTATTCCCTCACTCTTATAATCCGATGGGACGGTAAACTGACACGACCGGAGAGAGATCAGGCGCAGGACCAGCGGCTTTATATTATCTCCGAAGCACGGGGGTGAGACACCGTCAACTTCCTGACTCCGGGCAGATACTGAGAATTTCTTGACAGAAAAACTCCATAATTGATTTTTGGCCCGACCCGGGATTCGAACCCAGGACCTTATGATCAGCAGTCACACTAATACACCACTAGACCAACGAGCCAGTACCCCTATATATTTATATTATGATAATATTATATTGTGTTTTTGTTTAATTTACAGGCGGTAACGACCACACTTTTGATCGTTTTGTTCATACACACATTCACGTGTATTTGGTTAACGACTTTAATTGCTACCTCGCCAGTTAGTTTTATTCGAACTCTTAAAATGCATCTGATCGAGGAGTAAGTAAAAAAGTTTTCAAATTTATAACCTAGCTTGACCTCGCGTTTTTTAACTAATAACTTTCATTGATAAAGCTTCTTCAATAAATTCAAGTGAATCTAACTACTACTGTGTGGTCTAGGTATATTCTCGATTTTATCATGTGACTATTTGTAATTTGGAATTTTTTTTATATTTAGCAATTACGCGTCGAACGAAATTTGTTTGGGGTCAGTTTTATAATTTATTTTCAAGATTTGTGATACTTAGAAGATACATTTTACTAGCATTTTTATAACGACTAATGCACGCATGGACTTCGCTTTTAATAACTTTAACAACGTCAGTGTTCGATGCCGAAATTCGAGATCACGTCGTTGTCTTTCAGTGTGTCTCTCTGTCTGTCATAAACGTTTGCCTCAATAACTAAATAGTAATACGTAAATCACGTAAAAGTCCAGAGTGAATTCGAAGTGAAATTCATCGCGCCACCTGCCGGAAAGTCAGAACATTGCCAGACCAGCTAGTATATAATATAATATCCTTTCTTTATATTTATACGTGAAGGGAAAACTTTGTGGCCCTTTATACGACCTATGTTTAATTAATAAGGCGCTTGTATTTAAGAAAGAATTAGATTTAGGTACTAACATAGGTTATAAGTTCCATATTTACTAACAAATTTTATGGATCACTTGGTTATCTGAAATAAAATAATAATTATTATTATTATTTATAAGCATATTACGCGCATAGATGAGTGTGAGATCTGGCTTCGCTAAAATTTATGTGCAGAAAGAGTGCAAAAAGCTAAAAATTATTTGTAATAGCATGTGTTACAAATTTTATTGAATAAAACATACATTCTTTACGTTTTTATATGTACTAGAGCTACGCTGCAGCTATATTATGGTTGTAACACGAATGGGTCGGCTCGACCTATATAAATAGCAACTTGATACTGCTGTGTTTCGTATGGTGAGTGTAGAGAACCGGAGACCCTCTTTTACTGGAAACGAGGCATTCCATCTCAGTCCTCAGGGGTGATAACTCATTCTGCGTTTTGATTATTAATTGAGGATTTATGTAGATGTCTATAGGCCACAGCATCCACTTACCGTCAGGTGGACTGTGTTCACGTTTGTCACCATTATTCTATAAAATGAAAACGTACATACTTCCAATGTTTCAAAGTAACTACTACGCTCATGTTTTAGTTATTGTTCTACTATATATGACAATGATATGTTTTACCATAATATTCTAAGGCCAATGTAAGAGTCTGTGGTTAAACATTCATACAGTACCATAATATTCTAAGGCCAATGTAAGAGTCTGTGGTTAAACATTCATACAGAGTAGATATTTCCACCAAATGATCTTAAAACAACAAATAATTACCGACAGATTGAGTGACCTGTGAATTGTGTGCGATTTCAAACATTCCTTTTTCATGAATGTGTGAAGTGTACGAGTATGTCAAGACAAAAAAGTTATATTTTGTATCTATATTAGATATCTATTATTTTATATATATGAAACAGAGCCGTGGTAGATCAAAGGCTAAGCGCTCGATATAAATTTCACAGTACGTTAGCAGCCCGGGTTCGATCCCCGCCAGCATCAATGAAATTTGTTGATTTGTTGTTGATTGTTGATTTACCACGTGTTCGGCGGTGAAAAAAAACATCGTGAGGAAACCTGCATATTTGAGAAATAAGAAAAAATACATATTTCGAAGGCATGTGAAATTCGCCAGCACGCATTGGGACAACGCGGCGAAAATTTCCTTGCCCCAAAACTTTTTCAGAAATGGGAGGAGGTCCTGTGCCAAATTTCCACCACGAGGCGACCACTAATATACATAATATATAAAGATACACACTGGATAAACAAATGTGTGCTTTTGAACCTGATGTTTGTATAAAAATCACCCCTAAAAGCGAAAGTGCAGTTACAACCAGTTTTGACTGATTTCAGTATCAGCCGATTGCGTCGGTTAAACTTAGTTTAATGATATTTGTAAGAAAAAGCAATTTTTTATACGTATTTTAGTGATACACCGCAAGATCGTTGGGACTATACGACTTCATTATATTTAGTGGTGTCTGAGTTGACTGGGACCGGCGGCGACGAAATTCATATCATAGAATTATTCTCAATAGCTATATTAGCGTTTTGCCATATTTGTGGGAAAATGCTTGCAGCTGTCGTTGTCGCTACATCTATACAGATCGCTTATTCAACCAAATATGCTTTAAATACCTACGAAACAAAAACAGAAGAACTCATTGATCTATTAAGGAATCAAGGATTATCAGGTGAAATTACAAATTGTATGAGTAAATAGTCACATTATATATTTATTTTTACAAATTTCGTTAAATGAGAAATATTTTAAAGCACACAGAAGAGCCACTCTGCAGCCATATCAACAAGGGTAGAGCTATGCGGCAGCTTTGGCTGTTGCACGCATGGGCTCGAACCGGGAAGGTACCATGACATCACATATTACCGGCGTGAAGTAAAAGTTTACTTCTGCGTTTTGCTTGGTAAATGCAGGTAACCGAAATCCCAACCCCTCCCCTCCCTTCAAGTGATAGTAAAATTTAATAAAACACTACCTCAAGAGGTTATCAGCACCCCTGCTAATGAAGAAAACTAAGATAACCCTGCCACGCTCTCTGTGAATTTGTGCAAGATCAGGGGACATCATTTGAAGCGTAACATCGTTAACTACCATCTGGAGACGGCGAAGCCGGCCTTGCTCTTTTTAACCGAGACGCAGGTGTCCTCTCCAGCTGATACTTTGTATATCTCCTAAACGGGGTATAAATTAGGACACTCGAGTTAGAGTTTGCGTATACGTCAGAGAACATCTATCTTTTCTTTGACTGAGCGTAGATACAGACCGATTCATCGATCACATCTAAATGGCTACAGACTCCGTGCTACAACAGGTGATTTTAACGCTCACCACGCTGAATGGCTTGGTTCTCGTTTATACCGATCATGCGGGAAGATCTGTTTATGACTTTGCTTTAAGATATGGTCTGAAACAACTTGCTACTTCGCCTACGCGGATTCTAAATGTGGAAGACCATGCATCTTCCTTGTTGGAGCTTTATTCCCTCATTCGGACGGATATCAGGTCTCCGTCAACGCTCCACTTGGCTCTTCAGACCAAGAGTCTCATCCAGAGTATAGTGTCACGGTTGCATGCTGCAGGTTGCCGCCTTTTTTGCCACTATAGATCGGCTGATTGGGACAGGTTTTTTGCATCCTACTCTTAGGGGCGAGTTTACCTTTCGCCGGATGATCCCATTGTTGTTGATGATTCTGTTATTGATGTGGTACTATAGGGAAAGGAACTTTTTATTCCATTATCTGTAGAACACGTCGGAGGCAGATCCTACCCATGGTTTGTCGCTCCTGTAAAATTGCATTGCGCTATCTATTATAAACAGGAATGATGACTCGAAATCATGGAAATCAGCTTTAGTGTACCTGCAATTCCTCTGGTGTTGCAGTTGTTCATGGGCAGTGGTCGACACCCATGAATCAGGTGAGCCGTATGCTCGTTAGTCCCCTCCGCTATACAAAAACCTATTATGGCTGTAGCATGAATGAGTCAGCTGAGCAGTTAGTTATACCATTTAATCGATTAAAATATTCGAGTAATTCATTCGTGGGGCAACAAAAATGTCACAGAAAATATTCATACCTTATCTATAAATTTTTATTGAACAAATATTGTATAATATCCTACTAGAGAGTACATGTTTGGTAATAACCAAAATTTTTGAGTACCTTTACTCGTCTTTCCGTATAAATTACAACAAATGCAGTAATTCTACACTAGAAGTTATATTCTGCAATTTCAATGTAATTGTATAATACGTAAATTAGAAGAAGGTTGGTCTTCTTTTCTTGTTTTAGCAGAAATGTTGGTTTCAAACACAAATCCCGTGACATTGCAATCACCAAACGCAAAACCCAAGGTCTCGTGGTCTTCACTTACATACGTACGAGTATATATATATATATATATATATATATATATATATATATATATATATATATATATATATATATATTATTCGATTCTTTACATAGTTTAATTTAAGAAGCCTTATACCAATTTATTATCCAAAATAAATACTTGCATTTGTTCTGTATCTTAATCATCATTACTAAGCACCGAAATATGTTTCCCCCAAGGTCTGCATACAGTACTATTGTATAATTTGTTGTGCAAAGATAGCTAAGGTAACTGCCAGAGTAACTTTGTTATCTGAAAACATTTTCTTAATTGAAACCGTAGTAGGACTTCAAAAAGCTTTCCATGAAATCGGTCAATCAGGTCTTCTAAATAAGGTTGATTTAATTACTTTATCTTAATAAAGTAAAATATAATTTCAGATTATCAATTTAAAAAGTTTTTGAAATACGTCCAACAGCTTTGGGTAAACGAACGCGGTCGACAGGTAAAGTACAACTAGGGTTTATTTGCATTAATAATATGGATTATATAGTTACCTTAAAGAGTTTTTATAATCTTTTATACAGTTTTTAATATAATGGTGACAAATTAATTTTAATTTTTCTCAGTTGCCTGCCTTGTTGGCTAAAACCCCTTATGTTTTGCGTTGTGATCTTATGACTGCGATGTTCGGTCATCATCTGAGAAACTGTTACTTGTTTGCTGAAACAGGAGAGCCATTTCTACGTCAACTTAGCGCTGCATTAAATTACACAATTTTCTTTCCAGGTAATTGACTCTACTATTTTTTATATATTACATTTAAAGTTTTGTTCTGTTTATCTGTTTGCTTTCTTTTGTAGCGTGTAAATACTCTTATCGGCTATCCTATCGGCTTATCGAAGGCGATTATACAAAATATAATTAGTAATCAATATTTGTAACGAATTTTAACTTAAGGCGACACCGTGAAAAAATGCACCTCCTTTCATCGAATAGTATAGGACTATGACACCACTAACGAAAGTGGGATTTTGATATAGGCAAATTCATGTCTTTATCTTGAATTTGATTGCTCAAAAACACGATTGTATAATTTTGAAATTTTGAATAATCGAGATCAAGATCAAAATTATACAATCTCGCACTGCACACACACTAATTATACAAAATATCGCAAATAATTTTGCGAAAACACCTCTAAAAAATCACTATAGTTGAAATTACTACGAAATCATTTGATCTATATGCTTGGGAATCACTCAAATATATTCATAACATCAATATTCATAATTTACTTGCTCATTATTTTGATAACTTAAATCAATAATTTTTAAAAAAAATATTTTATGATTCTGACAATTTCTAAGCGCTTTTAATCGTCGCGGGCGCTACGCAATTTTAGACCTTGTGACGGCGTTTCTTCAAGTTTTTGTAGAAATTATGTATTCACTCGGATCAGTACTTCGATATCGTTTTCGATGTGTCGTCTTAACTGAATTATTGTACTTATTTTATAATAAATATTCCATTAAAAGATAGCATATGTCACATTTGGCACATTACAACTGCATAAGTAATAAATATAACTACGACTGGTTCCTGGTCGTAAACGCGGTTGTTGATCATAGGGTCCCGGGGTCGAATCCCATTCTTAGGTGATAGAGCCATGCTGTAGCTATTTTGGTTGTAGCACGAATGGGTCGGCTCGACCAGGACCGCGCTCTCACAGAATACCAGCGTAGAATAGCAGCTTAAGGCTGCTAAGTTTCTTATGGTGAGTTTACAGAACCGGAGACACTTCTTAATGGAAACGAGGCATTCCATCTCAGTCCTCAAGGGTGACAACGCATCTGCGTTTTGATTCAAAATTGAAGATAAATGTAGATAGATGTCTATGGGCCATAACACCCACTTATCCTCAGGTGCACTGTGTGCTCGTTTTTCACCTTTATAAAAAAAGATCGGGCCAAAATGAGTTATTGGGGTTTTCTGTCAAGAAATTCTCAGTAGCGGCTTAAAGTCACGAGCCCGTGCCTCGGAAAGCACGTAAAGCCGTAGGTTCTGCACCTGATCTCTGTCCGATCGTGTCTGATCATCTGTCCTATCGGATTAAGAGAGTGAGAGAATAGAGTGTACACCTGTACTAATGCATACACTCGGGCATTATATTATGCTGATGGCTAGTCTCTGTTCAGACTGACTGACCAAAATTCGGTCTGAAGGACATCAATTATTAGTAAATATAAAAAAAATTGTAATATCTTATATTAGTTATTAAAGCAATCGCTCCCATAAAATGTCTTGTTATAATGTATTTATTTACTACTTTTAATAGAAAATATTAATTTGTAATGGGAATTAAGGGATTTTATTAATTTTATTGTTAACTTATAGATTTTATTAAATTTATTGTTACAGAATAAACATTTTTTGAATTTTGATTAAATATAGAAAATTAATAATAAACACAAACAGAATTTATAATCAATACTTTCTCAGAAATAAAAAATATGTATATTTAAAAAAATTCAATTACAGGAAATTACATAGTAGTGGCGGGTGATAGTGAAGCACGAATGTATTGGGTAGCGTCGGGCACAGTGTCCGTTGTGACGGTACGCGATGACTTGACAGAGACAACTTACGAGTCCCTCGGCCCTGGAGATGTGTTCGGCATTCTACAGGGCTTGAATCGAGGGATAACCCATAGTTTCTCCTATAGAGCTGAGACTAAAGTTAGTATAAGTTTAAGCATATAAATAATTCCCTAAAACTGATTCCATTTCCTTTAGCTTCTCAGATTATAGGCAATATAAAATAAAAAAGCCACTAAAGTAATTATTTAACTTAGAGGAGATTATTCAATATTAGATTCAATCAATCAGATTTATCCATCAAATAAACTGGCCGAATACAAAAGTGAAACAATTGAAGTATTTAATACTTAAAACTGTAATTTTAATTTGTATAATAATCATATTTTAATTTAAAAAAATTTCAGGTGGGTATTCTAACATTAAGCTTAGATTCGTGGATTAATATTTTGCCGTTTTTTCCTGATACGCAGAAAATCATTGCGGATAGATCTGTAGTTTTGTTTGCTAAAATTTGATTTTCGTTTTCGTTTTTAAAAATAATGTTAAAAGACTGAAAAACATTAATAATACTATTGTTATTAACTTACATTTTATTTAGAAATTAATAAAAATATTAAATAAAACTATCTTTTCATTTATTTTAACAATTTTAGTTTCAATTTTAGCCATTGTTAAAATTACTATCACAGTTGGTAAGTCTTATATCAATTGTTCCAGTCATCTGCTTATGCTTGAATATTCTCGTATTATTACAGCACAACAGATTGTCTCAAAGTAAGTAAGTACTGCAGACTCCTGCGTAGAAAATTATTCCTACCACCTAATAAAACGCATGCGATGTACTTCAGTTCAACATTGAATGCCTTTGACGCTTATTTCGTTCTATTCAATCTCTTATCTTCTATCAAATATATCTTTTATCTTCTATCAAATCCGAGGGTTTGTTGTCATCATCGCTAAATATCGAAGAATCGTCCTTGGTACTCAAAATTCCCAGAAGGCGGCGCAAACCCTCAACATTAAATGGCACTTACATGATACGACAATGGTATCATCTATGGATCAACTCTGCGTCAAAATGTATGTAAATAATATGTAACTACGTGTCGAGAGAAATTGGTCATCATTATATGTTATCGAAATATGCGAGACAAAAATTTACGTACACATTGGTTTCATTCAATGATGATTTTATTGCAGCCCATCGAAAGTTCACTGCTCAACATTTGCCTGGCCACAGATTGGCTTATAGAGGGAACATTTGTTAGAACAACACTTGTCAGCCGGGAAGATGCTGATACTCATGTCCTGTTTCACTCCCTTTGCCACCTCTTTCTACACCCAGGAAACGTAGTGAGAATATCTTACGCCTTTATATATATAGTTAATTACTATATATGTAAAACGGCTTAGTTAATTACTTCTCCGTCCCCCACCCCTATTCATAAAAGAAATGCTTGATTAGTTTTTGTCGCATTCTGATATTTGCGAGACACTTGTTGCTAGAAAGTGACAAAATTTATAAGTGACAATATTTGTGATATTGAACAAGAAAATGACGATAGTAGTTAGTATTGCTGGTTATCCAGCAGTCAGTCAGTCATATGGCTAAATAGGCTTAATTTCGCGGTGTGACGTCTATATTATGTCAACAGGACTAACAAACCCCACTTTTCCAGTGGCAACCTGGCGATCATGGCTGTAAAGATATCCATAAGGAAAATAAAAAAGTTACAGTTCGTGTTCCAGTAGAATCATATAAATTTAAACGAAATCTACTATAAAGATAATATGTTCATACATTAATGAAAATTTTATTTATTTATTTCTGCTTTGTTTGTATAACAAGTACAAAAAGGCGAACTTAATGCCATAGGGCATTCTCTACCAATCTTCCAGAGTAAGCAGTAATCCAAATATTTTATATAAAAATATCTGATGTCATATAAGATTTCATTTGAAACATGAAAAAGAAACGTGATTGTGACAATTTTATTAACATAAATAGTTACAATAAAGTATACACAAAGTAAATATCAATTTTGATTTAAAAACGTCCACTCGTAAAATTTACAATAATAGCTTTTGTTTTCATCGGTATTATACTAATTGTAAAACTAAAAAAAAAACAAAGATAAAAATTAAACTTGATCTACCTAAAATTTGCCTTCTTTACTATCTTCCTTTATATTTAGAACCGGCTATGGCCTGTAAAGTGAAGAATTGTTTTAGTGCACTAAATATCTTCGCATAGTACTTGGCGGAGTTGAGTGACGTATCAGATTTAATTTTTCTGCATCTTATTTTTCTGCCGCCTGGAATACGCAAGTTCCTTTGCTTACATAAAACAAAAACAAATAAAAATACAGGTGTCTATGCAAAGGCTCGATATTTACATGTTCTTACCATCTCGTATCTCATTTCTTCGTTGATGCGCTCGTACAGATCCGCTGGTATATCATTCTCTGTAACATCTTGGAGAACATACTTCAGCTGTGATGTTCTATGGTCCAAATTAAAAACAATAAATTAAAAAAATCTAATGTTTAAGAAAACAGAAGGATAGGAACGTACGTTTACTCGTAAATGCCAAAAAGCTCATAGAATTAACAACCGTTGAAGAAAAAAAATACAAAATAGTACCGAACCTTCATAAATCCCATAGCACTCTGTGATTTTATGATCTTAATAAGACTGGAGGTTGGTGCTCAAATGACAAGCAATTAATTAAGTGGATTTTTTCATAAGGGCCATATAAGCACGTTGAAAATGAGAACCATTTATCTTTATGTACACTTATAAACTTTATTTCTCGAGTATATATAATGCAACCTATTATTGTGCTTAGTTAAAAAACGTAAATTTCCCGATACCGATAGATTCCTGTGCTTGAGATTATTTAAAAAAATGACTTTATATTTAATGATTTATATATAGTTTTGAATTACCAGTTGAACTTAATGAGAATTTATTTTGCTTCTAAAATATTATTTTTTATTAGTTTATTACGTTAACGTCTATTTTGATATAGCGTCCTACGTTCTTAAGTTGTTTAAACTTTTATTACATGCGCTCGTTATGTTACCAGCTAATTATTGGCTTATGTAGATAACCTTATAAAGATCAAATTTAAGCCTAAACATGTCTCACATGCCTAAACATGTGTTCAGAAGATACCGTCCTCTTCTCATTTCTAGGAGAGAAAAGGAGAGAGAGATTGTGACAATTAATTTGTCGTGAAGCCTTAGTGCCGACTGGCAGACTTCACATGTCTTCCTCAAACGTGAACGCAGATTCCCTCACGATAGTTTCCTTCACCGCTGAGCACATGATAAGTAAGCACTTAAAAGTACAGTTTACTAGCGCTAGGGGGGACATAATCCTGATGGCTCGAGTACTGTTAAATTTATGGCAAACGTATAGCCCCTGGGTTACCACGACTCTAATTAATAATTTTATTAACAGTCATTGTCAGTTTTTTAAGATAAAATAAAAAAATATTTTTATTATAAGAAAGAGCTTTCAAGTACAATTGAATTAAGCTTAAACTATACATTTTAATCTTAGTTACATAATAGCTCAAAAAAAGAAAAATATTAATTGTTTAAGCCATTTTTTCTACAGGTTTTTCAAAATCCAACAGACAATATTTAAGATTAAAGATAATTTAGTTATATCAAACTAACCTAAGTTTATAAGGAAAAATCATTGACTATTGGATTTAGGAACACCCGCGTAGAATAGCAGCGTAATGCTACTTTTTTTCGTATGGTGAGTGCACAGAACCGGAGACCCTTTTTACTGGAAACGAGGCATTCCGTCTTAGTCAGCAAGGGTGACAACGCATTTGCATTTTGATTCTTAATTGGGGATAAATGTGGATGTCTATGAGCCACAGCATGCACTTACCATCAGGTGGACTGTGTGCTCGTTTGTCACACAATGCTATAAAAAACTTTAAAAAAATCATTAATTAAAGTTAGACAAGACACAAGCTACAGACATCATCTCTAGTGCCGCATACCACTTTCATCAACACTCAAACGTTGTCTGCGTCTCTGTTTAATAATTCCTTTTACTTTAATAATTTGTTTAATAGTATTTTTAACGGATAAGCTTTTTTTACACAAAACAAGCGTTAATAGCGTTGTTATTCGATCGTGAAAGATGCAATAAAAGATAAGAAATGCTATAAAAATCGATTCTAGCATTTTAATAATTATCTTCTAAAGCTGTCGGTAGATGGCGGTGAAACCATCTTAACTACGTTAGGTGGAACATATTCAATATGGCGACGGGCGGCAGTGTCAAAGGTCACTCACACACACAAAAGGACACACACACAAGACAAATCCTCTCACAGCGGGAAAGGCCCATGGCCAGCAGTAGACTCTCACGGGCCAATAAAAAGAGGAAAGGCATTCACTTACTGTATGTAAATAAGCATATACGCGCTTGTTGCACGTCTTGCTAAATATGGTGCATCTTCCTTTCCGCCAAAATTGTACTCGATGGCTTCTTTTTTTCTACAGCGTGATACTACATCGTCATCAAATTTACACCACTGTAATCGTATTTTACATATAAATTTGTCACTAATATTTAAATTATTTAAGCTTATTTTGTTGTAGAATAGCAATAAAAATTGTTTCCGTTACCTTTCCATCGCCCTTGGGATTGATAAACACTACATAATGACCTCCATGGTTATCACCGGAATGAACCAAAACCGCATGCAACGTATAATGTGCTGGTACTTTCGGTATCTCCTGAAGATATGGATCCAAGTTAATCTCTTCATAAAATTCGAACCTATTGCAACATGAATTTTATTTAAATTTGCTTAGCATATGCAATGTGAAATTAAGAATCTGAATTAACTACTATATTTCATTGGCCGTGCGTCTTCATCCGCTCTGAATCCATTATTAAAAGTTTTCTTATTGAAATACACAAACTAACACATTAAGGTAACGAATAATATTACGCGTAAGGGCAAACAATATAACAAATAATAAAAAATAACCTGTCATTAAATTTGACAGACGCGTCGCTTTGTGGGTCGTATTGAAACCTCATAAGGTGCAGATGTAGTACAGGAGGAAACTCGTCAAACCGCACTCCTTTCTCAGCTTCCTGCAAGCCGTGCTCCCCAGCATCATATTTATTCTCACCATCTAATGTTTCTGTGCTGATGTAGTCTTTAAATGACTCGTAAACTATAAAACAAATAAGAACAAAATAAAACAATACTGGTAGTAAACATACATAAGATTTAAATAACGTATATATATATATATATGTTCATATATATATATATATATATATATATATGAACATATATATATATGTTCTTTAAATCTTATGTAGTCCTCACCCATGGTAATGGAATGGAACTTTTTTATAAGTGAACCAATTTTAAAGATTCTTTTTTTATTTGAAATAATGTGCTTCTCATGCGGTCCCATATAAATTTGATCAATATCTGGTCAGTAGTTTTCCTTAATAATTACAGAGTTATCCTTAAAAATGCGTATTTAATAAACTTCGACTACATTGATATTCTCATTTTATTTATATTGGGGTTGGTTATATAAAAATATAGTTGTTATATTACAAAAAGGAAACAACATAAATTAGATAAAGGTAACGGCAGCCATTTTGCGACATACTCGTACTATGAATATTTAAAAGAAGAACATTTTTGCATTATACACTTACGGTTGTTTTTTCCTTTAACGCTTAATTGAATATCATAAAACGTTTCTACTCGAGTGCTACTGCAATTTACATTTTTGCATTTAATAAAAGATGTCATCTTTCCTTCAAAAAGCTTTGGTACTGTTCCTTCCACTAAAGTACCCTTCATTTTATTTTCTAGCTTATCTAATAAAACCTGCAAAAATATCACAGTATTATTTTTTTATTATATCAAAATAATAGACATTAAGGAACTTACTCGTAAAAATTCTTGGACATCATGTTGCATAAAAGAATCTAATGTCTCCCAGCCAAAACTCTTCGTTAGTTTTTTTGT
Organism: Parnassius smintheus behrii; assembly: GCA_036936625.1. Taxonomy (NCBI): domain Eukaryota; kingdom Metazoa; phylum Arthropoda; class Insecta; order Lepidoptera; family Papilionidae; genus Parnassius; species Parnassius smintheus. The sequence continues at coordinate 49,709,309 of JAUPFT010000004.1, forward strand.
TGCAACTGGTTTCTCGGAAAATTGGAGATCAAAGAAAACGCGTTGAAGTGCAAAGGCGACAGATCTCGAACTATCATCTCCTACAGTGGGAATTTTGTAGACCGCCTTGCGTAAAACATTGGTAAAGAATAGGGTTTGTAAAAGGGAGTTCATATAACATGTTGCTCCTTGATTTTTTAAGCCTTAAACAAAAAGGTATTTTTTACTTCCAGGTTCATACTGCTTAAGGGTTACATATGATTTTTTTTCTTGGTTACCGACGTATCCAGTATGTTTTTTAGAATCCCAGGAAACACCATGAGGTGCCTCTGCAACAACATGTACTTCAACTGTTATTGAGTCATCTTTCACAAAACCATTTTCAGAGTCCATCAGATCCTTCCAAGAAATGAAATGTGCGAAACCCCAATCATCTTCTTTACTGCATAAAAATATTTGCTTAGATTATTAACTCTATATTTCGGAAAAATGTGAATAGTCCTTTATAATATTAATGAACATCTTAATTTATGTACTTTACTATACCTGTGATACATGTGGTGAATTTTTCTACACAGATGCTCACCATCATGTTTGTAAGATAAAAGTTTTATTTCACCCAATCCATAACATGACCAACCCGGTGAATCACAATCACCGTTACATTGAATGAAAACTCCAAGAGCTTTTTGTTGCTGACGATCGGGTGTTGTAGTGTTACGGATAAGAACAAGAATTTTCCATGGTAGACACCTAATGTAACACGGCGGTGATAGAACCTGTTCTTTCATCTGGCTTATATTTTTAACCGTAAATCGAAATGTTGCTTCAGGCCGGGCAATATCATCGTCTTCATTTGTTACTTCCTAAAATATATTTACCAATTGTGGATATGATTGTTTATAGCAGCTTAATAAATCTGACTAAAGTAAAAAGTATTGTAAGTAATTTGTAAATATATGACAGATAAATAACAAAACTTGAAAACAACATCGAATACGACATTACTAACTGGTAGGTGAAATTGATTATATAGTAATTAGAAAACATTCTTATCCAGTAAATACAGAAAATAAAAACGTTGCACTGTTCTTACCGTAGTTATCGGAAGTAAGTTGGATGTTGTATTAGCGGTACTTCCAGTTTCAATCATTGTAGTAGCAAAATTATTGCTTGTAAATTTGACAATAAATCATTTAACAAACAAATCCTTATAAACTTATTAAACAAAAAGTTTGTCGTAGTACGTAATACTTTGTTGATATGCTTTATTTAAAAGCAAATTAATGCTATGTTTATGTAGTTATTGTTATACGATTTGTTTTAATAAAAAGCACATACTGTTTGTTATCAAATTAATACACAAATTTTGTAAGGTTTAGGCCGATGACATGTGTCAATTTATGAATTTTCAGGTAAATTTACTTTTCGAATTTTAAAAGGAAGAGTAAGGTTTTATTATTAAATGCTGAGACCGCATCTGTATCTATCGCCACAAAGCATCACGATACACGCAGATGTGACACGCGGGCTATTATCGGCTATCGTCGTGAACATTCGGGTTGCGCGTGCGTGTGCGAGTGCTATCGCGCGGGTAGTGGTACATCAAAAGGTTTTAGCGCGTCAACTTATAGCGCTGCATAGTCAGACTAGCGTGTCATTCTTCTTGTTCATTTCGGTCGTCATTTTTAGCAGTTCATACGCCTGCAGGTGGCTGTGTAAAAATGAAGTGGAGTGATGAAGTGGTACTGGAATTGCTCTTTTTAGATTTTAGGTTTCTTCTTTTTAGATTTTAATAAATGCATTATGTAACTGTTAGCACACATGAAGAAGTAAAGAAATTCGTCGTCCATAGTTAAACGTTTGAAAACGATTTCAGCCATCTTGGATTATTGCACGATAGTTCATGCAAATATCGAAGCCGCTAAAATATGACCACAGCTTTTATCGCGATAACTTTTTAGTATCGAACGAATCTTCTTCGAATCTTTTTAGTGTTCGAAGCTTTTACACGCAAATGCGGCCGAAGCAAAACAGGGCCAGAAAAATGTATGGCTTCTGATAAATGGTGGCATTTTAGCGCGTATAGCAGATCCAGAAATGTAACCAAAAATACCCAGTGCGTAGACAGGGAACAGTGTCAAGGGTGCAACACGTCCGGTACTGTGATCTTCCATTCACTTGCCAAGTGTAATGATTAAGACATATCCTCTCTACGGAAAGAGAGACTCCTATCCAGCAGTGAAAATCTACGAGCTGATTACTCCAAAAATGTAAAGAATGGAACAAACTTGTGCGCATGTATTTTTCGTCTTCTACGAATTTTATTTTAATTATTAATGGTTTTGTCATATTGTTAAGTCCATTCAAATTGTTGGATAAGATTCTGATGTAACATACAACATACACATCATGTCTAAAAAGATTAATTTTATGTTCTTGTTTTCTGAAAATAAATAAGAAATCACTCAAAGGCTCCAGCGACACGCAGTGACTTGCATGCACCAAAAATTTGTGCAAAAAATTTGTGCAAAAAATTTGCGCAAACAACAGTGCACCGTACAATGTCCACACACGATAGCGTCTTGCTTGCGGAAACCGTTTGTATAAAGTTTCTGCAAAGAACATGTGTGGCATCCACACGATATCTAAACGTAAATGCTTCCTTGTGCAATTTTATTTTCCGCAAATTCAGCATTTATGCAAGCTATACCGTTGTTGTGGCTTGACGTAGATAGATGAGATAGTGCAAATTAGAATTTGTGCGAGTAAGATTGAGTGAGTGAATTAGAGAGAAGAGAAGTAATTATACCTTAAATCCCTCTGGCATTTAAGGTATAATTACTGTAATTTTATGCTTTCGATCTATTCGTAAAGTTTCATCACAATCGGTTCAGCCGTTACAAAGATCTGTCTGTTTGTCTAGATAGAGCCGTGGTAGCTCATATGGTTAACGCTCGCTGTAGTATTTGTAGCTTAAGCGCTGATTTTCCACGTGCTCGGCGGTGGAGGAAAACATCGTGAGGAAACTTTCATGTCTGAGGAATAAAAAAAATATTTCGAAGACATGTGAAGTTCGCCAACACGCATTGGGGCCGCGTGGCGGACACTTCCTTGCCCTAAAACCCTCTCAGAAATGAGGGGAGACTTTACTTTATTTTTTCGAAGATAAATCCGGACAGACGGATAGGACTTTTATGAGGGTTGTTTATGTCTTCATATCATGCAAATAACCCCTAAACTTAACCCATATTTTCTCAAGGTATTTAATTCATAAAGTCTCTCAACTTCCCCTTGTACTCGTATTATATAACTGATAACAATGTCTTTGATCGGCGGCTACTCGTTTATTGTTGCACAATCTCTTCACCTTCCCCAACTGAGGCAAAAGTAACGATGTATGTATTGTAGCGCACTGAAGACATTTTCGATAAAATATCCGTGACCTGATTCAAATGGTAGGAACCCCCGTAAACCTTGTAGCCTTTTTATCCCCATCATATCTTCTAGCGGTGCAATTTCCACTTTTTTGGTTCGAATCATTCCAGTGATATCATGATCCATCTGACTTACTTCATCAAGTAATCGTAAAAATGTAAAGAAGTTATATCAATATAAAAACCATAATGATCATCAGACAGCTTGGAAATCAACTTTGTCACTCCAGAAATATATACGCCGAGATTTGAGTATTGTATATCCAGTTTTAGCTCCCTGGTAAGGTTCACCATATATGAGTATAAGATATCCAAATCGCGTGCAGAGTAACCAAATTTTATATTCGAAATGAATTGCTTTGTCGTATATGTACTGCTTAGTTCCATATTGTCCGAAGTGAGGTATCGAGTCATTACCAGATTAATGTTTATCTACTGGAAAATATTTCAATCACCTTTTATTCATCACATCGCTCAGAGGTCTTGCTTTGCCAAATTTATAATCAGGAGAAAAGCGACTGTTATCGCATCCATAAAATTATCGTATTTGCTCATCATATCAATTACGTGTCATATATGATATATGAGGTAACTTCTGGATAATGTGTTGTTGTAATAATACTCTGATTACAATACAATCTGTAGCGCCATGTGCTGTTGTAACCTGATAAAAATACGTCAAAATGGAGTCTCTTGCTCCTAGCGCATCTTCAGGGGCGTTAAACGAAACTTTCCAAAAACCACATATAAAACAAAATATCATTGTTTTCAATGTTTTTAGTAAAAGAATAATTATTTATCATACATAAATATAACTTCAAGTAATAAAATTAGTAATCAACAATTATAAAAAAAGGGATAACTTATGTTATCCTCGAACTCATTTTAACCAAAATTCACACTATTAGAATAACTGTTGAATAGATACAAGTGTGCGTTTGGTTTTGCGTGTGCGTGTGCGTGGGCATTTGCGTGTAAGTGTGCGTGTGCGGGTATGTATTCGTGTGCGTGGACGTGTGCATGTGCGTGTGCGTATGTATGAGCATGTGCGTATGCGAGTACGTGCGTGCGTGCGTGCGTGGGCACGTGCCTCCATAGAAGCCGAAAAGCCAGGCTGGCCCTTTCAGACTGCTCATTCAATAATATCAACTAATAACATAACTCGTAAACTGTTTCAATTATCCTCGTAACCTTATTATGTAACGTCAGCACTTGACAGTTTGCTTTCAATTCGAAATACACTGATTCGTCTTCTCTCTTTCTCAAAGCGAAAACGCAATGGACTGTCAAAATTAATGAAAACAAGGGCTTGATTTGAGCGATCAGTCTTCTCTCTCGCACGCGCGGGCTTTTTACCGGGCATTCGAGAAGACGATTGCTCCCTTTCTAACCTGTGGCAAAATGTTCTATAATGAAATATAACTACGAAATGTTTATATCGCAAATTAGTATGCACCAAAGGCCCAGCTTTCGTGTGAAGTTGTCGAGTGCGGGGGCTCGCAAGTGATTCGTTTAAAAGTTCACTTCACATTTCAATGTTTACTCTGTTTGTTTTTGTTGTGTCTGTTCAGAATAAAAAAGCATAACTTTTTTAAAGATTTTTTAGTGAAAGTGGAGGATTCAGAAAAATAGTCGGTGGTAAACTATTCCGCAAAGAGGTCGTACGCGGAAGAAAACTCCTAGTGAAACCTACAGTGCGCGCCTAGGATTAATCCGAACAATTCTTCAGAGCACTCCCCGTGGTAGATGCGAAAGAAAATGCGAAGAGATGCAACGTCTCTTCGCAGTGCCAGTGAATCGAGCCAATCGGAAAGCACTCGGACGTCGATGATTCGAACCGCTCTGCGCTGGATATGGACAAGTGGAAGGAGCTGGCACTGGGAAAACCCAGCCCAGAGATGGGAATAGTATTCCAAATGAGGATTAACCTGCGCCTTGTAAAGTTGCAGGCGGAGTGCCGGCATAAAATATTGTCCCGCTCTGATGAGCACACCAAACTTTTTAGAGGGCAATATGGCCTTCTCTTTTAAGTGATCACAAACTTATACTTAATAATATATATTGTGGCCGTAGAAGGAAAAGGGGAGATCTCCCGCCGGGCAAGGTGTTCTGCCCGGGGAGCTGCCAACACTTCATGTGATTGTTCGGAGATTTTCTATATATACTGTTTATGATTCGGAACGTTGATAGCGTGATTTAAGCTTCGGTGTGTTTCGCTTGCGGCGCGATGACAGCGCCGCCACATCATAAATCAACTGCTGTACATACGTTAGTCTCGCTAAAACTTAAAAACGGCTCAACTTATTTTGATGATATTATTTATGTGGTTGTGTTTATTACCGCGGAATGGGCCAGTTCACTGTTACGTACTCTTTTATTTGTACGAAAGAAATAAAAGGCTTTTTTATTTTTATTTATTTATTTATCTCTATTTCATTTTATTTGTGATTTCTTTCTTTTTTCTTTCTTTTTTTTAAAACTTTACCCCCGCACTAAGATTTTCCCTTGTATTGTGGAGGCACTTTACAAACATAAATTGCACTGGGAAAAATTATTTGAAGGCCATACAAATACTTGTTCCGTGCGGGATTCGAACCCGCGGCCCCCGGCGCAGCCACTCATTGCTAAGCCACTGCGCCACGGAGCCGTCAAATTAGCATTTCTATAAAAACTGTGAAAATGTGACTTAAAACAAAATATTATATTTTAAAATATATTCATGTAAATTTCACACTATATGCCAGAGATGGTAACACTGTAGCAAACATAACATTTGATATCATCAAAGAACACATTATAATCACTACCAATTATTACGGTTACGGACGGAAACAAGAATTGACTTTGATCTGGTTTATAATTAAATTGTTTACTAACTAAATATTAGCAAAATACTCAAAGCATTTTTTTATAGATTGTTTAAGTAATTTCAAGTTGACGGGAAACGAGAAAAAATTGTAAAGAAAAAGAAATTTAGTAATTTCCGGTAACATCGTGTTAAATTAAATTGAAGGCCTGACATCAGCGCTAAATGAAAGTTTGTAACAGATCCCTTAATTAAAACGTCGACCGTAAATATTTATCTTTAAAAAGCAATAAAAAATTATAATTTTAATGATATTCCATTTGATTCAAATGAATGTCCGTGATAAAATTAAAGAACGTTCGAGACGATCTAATATTACATTTACGTAATTACGAGAATTCGAACATTCTTTCCTAGAATTCGATATTTCGATTCGAAAAGAGTTATAATTTCATAAAAATACTAGCTAGCCAGGCAGACGTTGTTTCGACCTTTCCGGTAGGTTTCCGCGATAATTATTTTCACTTCGAATTCAGTCCGGACTATTACAGTCTAAATACAATAAACTATATAACAAGTCGCTGAGCATAATCGATAAATAAAAAATAGTAGAATGTTTTTTTTATAGAATAAGGGTGACATGCAAGAACACAGCCCACCTGAAGGTACATAAGTAGAGGCTGTGGTCCATAGACACACCTATTATCGATTAAGAATCAAAAAGCAGATACATTGTCACCCCTGTGGACTAAGACGGAATGCCACGTTTTCAGTAAAAAGGGTATCCGATTCTCGACACTCACTATATGGAACTCTGCCTAACACAGCTGCTATTTTACGCTGTTATTCTGTGAGAGCGTAATCCTTCCCGGTCGAGCCGTCCCATTCGTGTTACAACAAATACATAAGACAGCTGCAGCATGGCGCTACCACGTATAAAACCTATATTTTTTTTTCTTTCAATATAAAAATGATTTGTCTGTTAAACTTTATGCTGAAAAGTAGGTAACTTCAACAAAAGAATAGAATAAGAGTGAGACATGAATTCTAAAAATTATGGTGTATAATGTAAAAATTATACTACGTTAAACATTTAAAGTACACTTTTTTTAAAGTAATATATGAAATAAATTCAAGTTTACAAAAACTACTATTCCACTTGAAGTAAGTAATCTTTTACCAAAATGAATGAAACATCTAATTTTTAATCTTTGATTACTTTATTAATTATAATTATTTAGGACTTAAAAAATGATACTTCAGTAAGTTTTAGGATGGGTAAAATTCACCGGTCTTGGAATATTTTCAAATCATAGCTTACTAAGATATTTTTTAAAATTATCTTTGATAGCTTGATTTAAATGAGATCCTTGATTAAAAATTGACTCATTCATACCCGTACAACTATGATCAAATTATTATATTTTGATATAACTATGTATGGTATTTAATAGCTTGTATTACGATTTATGGCTTCCTTCTTTGAAGTAGAACTCACGAATGAAATTATTATCATGATGTTGATCTCTTTTTTTTCTTTATTGATCATAGAACCAACAGCACGTTATAAATATTAACAGAACTTCTCAGATAATCCATAATGCCAATAACAGGTTCTTACTTTAAATAAATGTACATACTATCGCTTGTTATAGTCTATAATTAGTAATATTACAATCAACAAAATTACAAATTAATAATATTAATTATAAAGTACTTGGATATACCTATTAAAGTTATTTCAAAAATAAGTGTAACAAAAAAGAAAGAGACAATAAATAAGCAGAGACAAAAAATGATATTACACAACAACTGTCTGACTATACAATAATAAATAACATAAAAGAAATTTACACGTGCGTGCGTGCGTGCGTACGTGCGTGCGTGCGTGCGCGTGTGCGCGCGTGTGTGTGTGTGTGACTGTGTGTGTGAGAGAGAGAGAGAGAGACAGAAAGAGAGAGAGAGAAGTAGAGTGCGTGAGTGTATGTGTGTTTGTTATAATTTCTTACTTAATGTTGAAATAATATCTTTTTTAAAGACTGATTTGCTTTGGTGGAAGTATTAAGTATGCGACGTATTACAGAATTCTGTGGATAATTTGAGTTAAGGAACATTAAATAACGGAGTGTGTCTAGTGCGCTTAGTAGGTGTTCGTAGTTGTAAAGTACAGGAAATTATAGTAGGCTATCAGTTTTGTTACTGCAGATGTTATATAATTAATTATGCCGGTTATTGCTGTTAAATTGTGTCGCAATTATGTGAGAAAACCGTATAATAACCACCAAAATCACTTTTCAACAATAAGTTTTATTACTTAACCATTATTATTTTATGAAAACACAAGTTTTTAATTCGTTACATTGCAGGTTAATCTGATTAGCCAGTGTTGTCAGTTTATTACCAGGGAGTTTTGGCGAAACTATGGAAGACAAAATACAAATATTACTACATCATCGTTTGATCAGGAGAACATTATTATTTTAAAAATTACTTTATTTATTCGATCAGTAAATAATAACTTACCTACACAAAATAAATGAAGCCCATGACGTCATGAACTAAAGAGTGTTTCTGTTGTTACTAAAATAAATTAAAGTAATCTACAAAACAATTACTTTATTTAACCTATTTTGTTTACATTCATCTGATTAAATATGTATGTAATCAAAGCCTCGACCGTTCTTGTGGTCTTCCCTGCCGAGGTCTCACATCTCGTTGGATTTTATTTATTTATGTATATTATATACTTATTTTATTTTATTTTATTGATAACCATGTATATCTATCATTTTCTTTTATATATTTATAAAACTATCACTAAAACTACATAAATACTTAAATTAACTATATAAATACCAAAAATATTAATAATATTATTTCTTTGATAAATATAGTACATTAAAAATGACAAATAGTTGTACATAGTCCACATGTTTACCACATCTGACTGGTGAAAATTATTTAATATAATATATTAAATCATTATTTTTTTAAGAAAGTAAGTCAATATAATACACATAATTAACATCAAATAAAATAAAATTAATTAAAAGTACAATTGTCATGTCAATCATTATTACTTTATAACTCTGAAAATAAAAATATGTATAAAATTGATAATTAATTTAATTTATAAAATTTATATTTCATTTTCTGTAGTTATACTTTAAATATAAAGAAATAGAGTATCAAATGAGAACTTAACCTTATGGGAAATGTTTAAGAGCTGGTATCACTCAGCTCGCCCCAGAGTGACGCAGCGCGCTTGTTAAACAATAGTAGTACGCATATTTGTGTGTAATAGATATGCAAATTGTGTAATAGATAATAAGCACACAAGCACTCCAAATCGGGTCCGTTATTTTTGTTGCGATTGTAGCGCAACACTCTATCTAGACAGGTATATAATCAAAGAATTCTTTTTTTTACGAACGGCGTTAAAGTTGGCATTAATTTTCCTTGAAGAATTTTTATATTTGTTAAAAATGGTTGTATAAAAACCACTTAGGTCTTCCTTCGCCTTTCTAATTCTTCGATAGTAGTATTTTAATATTAAAAGATAATAATTGTATAATTCGTCCAAATATACGATTCTTAAGACTTTTGAATCTCGGATTCCATAAATATGGTTCTATTTGCAGAATCTCAAGAAACGTAATAACTTTTTTATTATTTCGCTCCATCAAAGCCATACGTGTGACCTCAAAGAGCGCTATGAGACAAACGTAGTGTGGCCGCTTCAACGCTTTATTTCGTGCGTTAATCTCTTTGATGTACCGCCACTCGAGTTAGCGCCAAACGGCAAACGACATTGTTAATGCCATTGTTAAATTAACGCGTTAAGTCTTGGCACACCTGCATTCAACGTCCACCAACGCGATAATTAACGGCATTCCTTGTTATTGTGGCCCCAGCGTAAGATTGTACATCATCATCATCATCATCATTACAGCCCTTCACAAGTCCACTGCTGAACATAGGCCTCTCCCAAGGTATGCCACAAAGCACGGTCCTGAGCCACCTGCATCCATTGACTTCCTTCATGTCGTACCAGGTCGTCACTCCATCTAGTGGGGGGTCGCCCTACACTTCGCCTACCGGTACGAGGCTGCCATTCGAGAACAGTTTTTCCCCAACGGTTGTCGGTTCTTCGAGCTATATGGCCGGCCCATTGCCACTTCAGCTTACTAATCTGTTGGGCTATGTCGGTCACTCTGGTTCTACTGCGGATATCCTCATTTCTAAGTTTATCACGCAGAGAAACTCCGAACATAGCCCTCTCCATAGCTCGCTGAGCGACTTTGAGCGTCCTCATACGGCCAGCAGTGAAGGACCACGTCTCGGTTCCGTAGGTCATCTCCTGCAACACGCACTGGTTGTACAACTTAGTTTTCATGCTTTGAGGTATACCTGACCAGAAGATGCGTCGTAATTTCCAGAACGCTGCCCAGCCGAATTGAATCCGTCGATTGACCTCTCGGTCGAAGTTGGACTTACCTAGTCGGACTATTTGTCCCAGGTATACGTACTCGTCAACACTTCGAGCTTAGTACTTCCAACAACTACCGGCATAGGTGTGACATGGACATTAAACATGATCTTTGTTTTGTCCATGTTCATCTTAAGACCTATCCGTTGGGAGGCACTATTGAGGTCATTGAGCATAGTGCTTAAGTCCTCCAGCGATTCTTCCATAAGGACTATATCGTCGGCAAATCGAAGGTGAGTGATGTACTCGCCATTGATGTTAATACCGTATCCTTTCCAGTCCAGTAGCTTGAAAACGTCTTTCAATGCAGCGGTAAAGAGTTTCGGGGAAATAACGCCATCCTGTCTTACACCTCTCTGCAGTTGGATAGGTTTACTAGGTAACTCTGGTTCTGTACTCGGATAGCCATCGTAGCCCTACTGTACAAAGACTTCAGTACTTCGATATATCGACAATCAACTTGGAACCGCTGAGGAGACTGTAGCACCGCCCAAATTTCGACGGAATCAAAAGCTTTCTCATAAACCACATACGCCAAGCAATATGGCAGATTGTACTCTTCGGACTTCTCTACAATTTTCGGAAGGGTATGTATGTCAATGGGATAAATGTTTTGAATAGTCGCTATTATGTTAACATTGACCATTCCGATGACGCTTGCTTCTATTTCCCCAACGTAACAGCTAACACACCTGTTGTATTCCGAGGCCAATGTGACCTCAATATTCCTGTAGTAACGAATTTCTCCTATGGTACTAAAGCCTTTTCGGAAACTGGCTTGTTCGGGAGGCTGGAAATCGTCGAGTCTGCGTGCGAGATGATTCGTAATGACTCTCGAAAACAGCACGTAGACGCGGCTCAGAAGAGATATCGGTCTGTAGTTCTTCAATAGGGCATTGTCACCTTTCTTGAAGAACAAGACCACCGCACTTCTGCTCCACGCCTCCGGAGTAGTGCCACCATGGAGGACGGAATTAAAGAGCCTCTGAAGGACTTCAAGTACCGGTGTTCCACCCGCTTTCAGAAGCTCCGCTGTAATTTCATCCTCACCCGGAGACTTGCCGTTTTTAAGGTGCTGGAGAGCCATTCTAATCTCGCTCAGAATGACGTCCGGGATATCATCGGAATAGTATCGGATAATACTTGCTCTTGGATCGTTACTAACACTTGCGTGTGGCTCCAACGATGATGTGTACAGCTGCCCATAGAACCTCTCAATCTCACTCAGAATCTCAGATGTCCCGGAAACGATTCTGCCACACTCAGTCTTCAGCTTTGACAGTTGGCTCTTACTCACAGACAGATCTCTGGCAAAGACTTTAGGGCCATGGTTCCGCCCGATCGCTTCTTCAATACGAGCAGTATTAAAGTTGCGCAAGTCTCGCCGCATGCATTTGGAGATCTGTCTGTTCAGTTGCCTGTATGCTGTCAAATCTCTTGATGATTGCAGCCTCATCTCCCGTCTAACAGCCATGAGATTAAAAGTGTGATCGGAGAGTTTTTATGTTCTTCTGCGGCGGGTCTTGCAGAACTTACCTCCGTTCGCATGGACAGTTTCCACGAGCTTGTCATTCATATCGTCCACTGTATTGCAATCTTCTAGGCACTAAGAGCGGTTACGTAACTCGAGCTGAAATGTTTCGGGATTCTGGATTAGAGCATGAGGGGGACGGGGCGTTGACTTCATTAGACGAGCCCTCTCCAACTTAACGTTTAGGTTCAGTGTACCTCTAACCATTCGGTGATCGCTGCCAGTTTTCACCCTTGCGATCACTGAGATATCACTGAACAGTTGGCGTCTGGTCGTCATAATGAAGCCAACCTCATTTTTTGTCAAACCGTCGGGGCTCGACGAGGTCAACTTCCTGTGTGGACCGCTTCTGGAGGAAAGAGTTCATCATAAAGAGTCCCTCTTTCTCCATAAAGTCGGCCAGCTGCTGGCCCTTACGATTCCGTTGCCCTACTCCAAATTACCCTAACTTCAGCTCACCGCTTTCTCTTGTGCCTAGTTTTGCGTTGAAGTCTCCCATCAACACCGTGTAGTGGGTTTTGGAGGAATGCATGGCTCTTGAAATATCCTCATACATTTCCTCCACCTCCTCATCAGTATGTGCCGAGGTTGGTGCGTAAACCTGAATGACCTTCAGCGAATACCGTTTGGTGATTTGGAGTATTGGGTACGCGACCCTCGTCGACACTCCCAATCTTTACAACGTTGTTGACGAGAGACTTGTGGACGATAAATCCGACACCTCCTTGGGACAGGTGGTCGCCCTCCCAGTGATAGAACAAGTTGCCGGACTCGAGAATTACTATGTAGGTGGCAACCCAACCTCCACCGGAGATTCTTAGCACCCCCTGCCCTGCCGTTACCATGGTCGCCACCGTAGCCAGGAATAGCGAGGCCGCCGGGGACTGGGGGCCGTTTATTTGCGTCATTACTCATGGGGGGATATTTGCCATAGTTGCCACGCTTGGCGAGCGGGTTGGCAACCGCAGTTTTTTATTATATTTGTTATTAGGAAGATGCTGCTGCCCATCTCCTGCCTGTTTCCCTCTGTCGCCTCTTACGACACCCACGGGAAGATATGGGGTAGTGGATATTCTCAACCGCCACAACACGGCCTAAGATGGAAGATATAAGATTGTACAAAAATGATAAAATAAAGTCTCGAATTAATAAAGTAATTATTTAATTTGTTTGATAATCAAATATGTTGAGTTTTAAGTATTAAGTAACATATAGGTACACTATATTTCGTTTAGTTTTCATTATTTTTCTTGAGTTTTTTCTCCCCTTTGGGGGGGGACATAAATTTTAGTTTTTAGTTTAGAAGTGTCACAGATAAAATTGCGTGTCTCCTATAAATTAAAAATAATGAAAATATAAAATCACTGATGTCCTATGCTCAACTTTGATTGCACCATCAAAAAGGTGGGATCATAACTGGTTGCGCGGAAAACCCATTCGTGTTTATTTTATATCGGACGGTAGGTGCCAAGTCGCTTGTTCCTTTTCGAAAAAAAACGATATCATTCATACCCTTCTATCGACACATCGGGGTGGTGGGGTGGGAGGGGCAAGAAGATGATTCTAGAATGTCACGTAATCATCGGAGCCGAGGATATATAAGACACGCGCGACCGTTGCGCGAGCCTCTTTCCGCCGCAGTCGTCGTTGAAACTACAACGCTTCTCTCCCGACGCACCCCTGGGGCCCCAGAGTGTCAGTCCAGAAGAAGTTCCAGAAGTTGCAGCTATAGTGCTCAACAGGATAGAAGAAACCCCGGTGAGTCAATATTCCTTTAATTAGTTCCTGCCTGATATAATTGTTTTAACCCGCTCCAATTTGTGTTTTCCTAATCAGGCAGGATTCCCTTTCATCGACTTGGCAAAATAATAGTTTTAGTTTTAGGGAAGAGCGAGTGCATTATACCGCATGCTATAGTAGTCGCCTTTACGTAAGCGTAGAAGCAATCGCATATACAGTCCACTTTAGTTAATATCTCGCGTAATGGGTTTAAGGTTCGACCGGGGAATTAGACTTTGGCAGCCTTAGACACGTGGCTCCACCATTTTATGGTCTTCGTCAGGATTTGGTCGAATTGTTGAATTAATTAATTAGGTAATGCACTCTAATTTATGGAATAGACTTAAATAGTGTTCGTTTAAATTTAAAATTTGATTAGGTACTCGCAAACAGAATTATTCGTTTTATAGCGCTCGTATTTGATTAAATTTAAAGCCTATTAAATAATTGAAACAGTGTAATAGGAACCGTTTGATACGCTTACCCCACAATCTTGATAAAATTATTGAGTGCAAATGACGCGTCACCTCGACTCGCTGCGCAGGTGTTCGATTTAATTACGTAATACGGCATACCGAGTGTCCATCCTTCATTGTTTGTGCGTTGTGAGATTAATTGTGATTAATATAACTTTATTATAATAATTTAAAATGGCAGTTAGTGGAAGTGAAATCAAAATTAAAACGCTTTATGCCAAGAGGGACATACTCTTTTCGCGTATGCAGAATATAAGTGATTATATAAAGAACATTAATATAGAAGCAGTGCGGGAAAACTTTTTGAATGAAATCGAAACGATAGATTCTTTGCGGATAGATTACGAAAGAATATTAGACCAAATTAATCATTTGGAATTACAAATCGACCCGAAATACATAGTGAACTACCAACCGCTGCTGGCATTCGAAGATATGTTGTGTCGCGTGAAAAGAACTGCGAGATCCCTACAATCTCAAAACGAAGCAAAGCCGGAAACACAGGTACGTCCAAGTGACTCGATTAGGTTGCCGCCAATAGATATTCCGGTATTCAATGGTGATATTAATACGTGGCCCTTCTTCTTCAGTAGTTTTCAAAACAATATACACAATAACCCATCGTTATCGGACGCCGAAAAATTATATTACTTAATTAGTAAACTTAGTGGCAGGGCACAGTCGATCTGCTCTGGTTTTACACCTACAGCAAACAATTACTTATTAATATTCGAAACGCTTAAAACTAAATATGAAGATAGGAGAATGTTAGCTTCCGAATATTTGAACCAGATATTCGATCTTAAACCTATATCATCCGCGAACATCAACGGCTTAGAGCAGTTTCTAGATAAATTTGTGGCATCGGTGGCTGCACTTAAGAATTTGAAATTTAATGATCTTATGGACGTGGTGTTTTTCCATGTTGCATTAAAGAAATTAGACCCCGACACCGTGCGTGCGTTTGAAATGGAGCATCGTAGCTCGGAGATGCCTTCCTTTCATTCATTAGCATCGTTCGTGCGAGATCAAATAAAGGTGATGCAGCGCTCTCCGAACGTTAAACAGGAGATTAAAAGGTGCGTCGACCGTAGACAGACTCAACCATCTAAAATAGCAGGGTCGTTAACTTACGTAACCGCTACGCCAACATCACTCCAGCATACTTGTATAGTATGTAAAGATAAACACGGTAATTTATATAATTGTGCGACTTTTCGTAAATATTCACCAAGCGAGCGTTATAAATTGGTAAAGACAAACAACCTATGTTTGAACTGCTTAAGCGATAAGCATTTAGTTGCAAAATGCAATTCGAGTTCCGTATGTAGCAAGTGCGCCAGGAAACATCACACGCTATTACATTTTGAAAATAGCAACATAGCGGCGTCAAGTAAAACGGACAAGGAATTCGCCCCTACTAAGGTCAACGATTCTAGCGGTCGACCTGGTGATGTCGCTCTGTGCTCATTGGCAAATATGGGAGCACAACCTCCTTCAACCGTGTTACTGGGTACGGCACGTATTTTGGTTAGGGATTCGCGTGGAAACGAACAAAGCGTCCGTGCACTGCTGGACAGCGGAGCCCAAAATAGCTTTATAACGCGACAATGTTGTCAGCGCTTAGGCTTAGTAATAAATAGGTCACTTTCATGTCCGGTAATTAAAGGCATCGGAGGTACTAGTAAAGCGACGCAGGGATATATAAATTTAAAATTTTATTCTCGGATAGATCGTAATGTTAACTTTGATATAAATGCACTAGTAGTAGATAGGGTCACTGAACGGTTGCCAACCGTTTCGGTTGACACCTCGGCAATGATTGAATTTAAGAATTTGACTCTGGCGAACGACACTTACGCCGTTCCTGGAAACATAGACATGCTCATTGGAGCATCGCTTTTCCCTCATCTTTTGTTAAACAATAAGGTCAGGGGCAACTCCTCGCATGCCGCGCCTTACGCACTGGAAACCGTATTGGGCTATGTGATCCTTGGCTCCACCCCCATCATAGATAGTATTTCGGCAACCTCTTATTGTGGTATGGCTGTCGAACCGCTCGAGTCGTTAGTCCGCAAATTTTGGGAGATGGAGGAGGTGAACGTCCCACCCATAGCTAGCTCAGATGATAGGTTATGCGAGGAAATTTACGTCCGCACGACCGTTCGTGATCGCGACGGTAGATGTAGTTTAGCGCTACCCTTTAAAGGAGATGTTTTATCTCTCGGCGATTCGCGTCAAATGGCGGAAAAACGTTTCTACAGCTTGAAGCGTAGGATGCTCGCTTCACCCCAGTTAAAGAAAGCTTACGACGGCGTCATTAACGAATATATAAGAGAAGGTTACATATCACTTGTGGCTTCGAAATTAGATAACTACGAAGACACACCGTCGTATTTCATACCACACCACGGAGTCATTAGAGAGGACAAACTTACATCTAAGTTACGTGTAGTGCTCGACGCTAGTGCCAAAACTAGCACTCACCTGTCGCTTAACGATATCCTCTATAGTGGGCAAAATTTACAGGGCAGTTTATTTAATATAATAGTCAATTTTCGTTTGTTTAGTATAGCACTATCCGCCGATATTCGCCAAATGTTTCTTTGCATAGGGGTTCGTGAATGCGACCGTAGATTCCAACGTATTTTATATCGTTTCAACCCAAAGGAACCTCTAATGGTGTTTGAATTTAACCGCGTTTGTTTTGGTTTAAAGTCGAGCCCATTTCATGCGTTACGCACGGTGAGACAGCTCGCTCACGATGAAGGTCCCTCTTATCCTAAAGCTAAGAGGGCAATTGAGAGCGGATTATATATGGATGATTTTGTGTACTCGGTCGATAGCGTGGAGGAGGCAACCCTAACCACCGCCGAGGTTATAAGGCTCATGAAATCGGGTCAATTCGATCTTGTGAAGTGGACTAGTAATTCGCGTCCGGTTTTAGATACAATCCCACTATCGCACCGTCTTTCGGCGATAAAGGAATTCGACGATTCTGATACACACATGGTGCTCGGTCGGTGTTGGTCACCAGAGTCCGACGTGTTTAGCCTTAAGGTAAATCCGCCCGTAGAGAAATGCACAAAGCGCACAATGCTGTCATGTGTTGCTAGATTATGGGACGTCATGGGTTTCGTAGCTCCGGTGGTATTATACGCTAAGCTTTTAATTAAACAACTTTGGTTATTGGAATGCGACTGGGATGACTCGCTGCCTGACAGCATTGTTCGGTTGTGGCAGCGCTTTAGAGAGGAACTTCCTTTATTAAGAGAAATTAAAATTAAAATACCGCGTCATATAAACGTAGATAGAAATAGCGCCATAACGGTCGTTGGGTTTGCAGACGCCAGCGAGAAGGCTTACGGGGGCGTTGTATATTTCCACGTCCAGAATAATGGTAGAAATTTGATTAGCCTCATTAGTTCTAAGTCGAGAGTCTCCCCCCGTAAGGTTGTCTCTCTGGCGCGCTTAGAGCTTTGCGCATTATTAGTACTCACCAAGCTTATTACCGCAGTTATCAGCGCATGTAGGGATAGAGTTCACATAGAAAGGATATTTGCCTTTTCCGACTCCACCGTCGCCTTATGCTGGGTTCATTCTTCACCCCACCGTTGGGATACGTTTGTCGCGAACCGAGTGGCCAAGATACAAGACGAGTTGGAAACGCGGAACTTTTATCACGTGTCCGGTACGGAAAACCCCGCCGATTGTCTATCCCGTGGACTCACCCCGATGCAAATAATGGACCACCCGCTTTGGTTCCACGGACCTGCTTGGGTTCACTTGGATCCCTCGCAATGGCCAATAACCGACTTCGAACCTTCGTCAGTGTCACAACCGCCGGAAGAGAAGAGACACGCTCTAGTGGCGAACGTTTCGAGCGAGGTTTCTCCAATCATTGCTTTGGCGAACCGCTTGTCCTCTTGGTCGAAATTATTGCGTAGCGTAATTTACGTTTGTCGACTCGCGAAGCTGTTACCGCGACGTTCGTATGTCTTAGCATCCGATTACAACTATGCCGAGTCGCTAGTATTACGTAAACTTCAACGTGCGCACTTCTCTGAAGAAATTAGAAGATTACAATCGAATAGAGCTTGTAGTCGCGCCTTTCAACGCCTTAAGCCATTTTTACAGGATGGGATTGTAAGGGTAGGTGGACGCTTGTCCAACTCGCAATTGAGTTTCGACCAACGGCACCCTATTGTTTTACCGCGTAAAGACCATATCATGAACTTATTAGTCGATTACCATCATAAATTGAACTCGCACGCTGGCCCCGACTTGTTGATGTCGATTTTGCGTCAGAATTATTGGATTCTTTCTGCACGTAGTTTAATACGCAATCGGGTGCACAGATGTATAGCTTGCTTTCGGGCACGCCCCAAGCCGTCATTTCCGGAAATGGCGGAACTTAGATCTTGTAGAGTAATACAATCAGTAAAGCCCTTCACGCACACCGGGTCTGATTTCGCTGGTCCGTTTAAGGTCACGCTCACTCGCGGGCGTGGTATAAGATCCACAAAGGCTTACGTCTGCATTTTCGTATGTCTAACTACTCGAGCGGTGCATATAGAACTCGTTGGTGATCTAAGCACAGCAGGCTTTATGGGTGCATTTAAAAGATTTCTTTCCCGCCGTGGCCCTGTAAGTAGATTGTATTCGGATAACGGTACGAACTACGTCGGCGCAAAACGTATTCTATCGGAACTACATGAGCTCTTAGCTAGCAAGTATTATAATTCGGAGTTCGCTCACATTCTAGCCGAGAACCGCATTGAGTGGTCTCTGAACGTCCCAGCCGCGAGTCATTTTGGGGGCGATTGGGAGACTAATATCAAGAGTCTAAAGAGTCATTTATACCGAGTAATAGGAGATCAAATTTTGTCCTTCGAAGAGCTAAGTACGGTGCTCGCTCAAATTGAATGCGTAATGAATAGTCGCCCACTTTGTCGTAAGTTATCTAGTGACCCCTCGGAACCGCTGGCTCTAACTCCAGCACATTTTTTGAATTTAACGCCTTTAAAGTATTTGCCAGCCGCAGATATGGATGAGAACAGACTTAGCATTTCCGCACGCCACAAATTATTAGACCGGTTAGTGCAATCGTTTTGAAAACGATGGAGGATGGAATACCTGCATACTCTGCAGTCTCGGCAAAAATGGAACACAGCAACTGAGCCTTTAGCTGTAGGAACTGTGGTTGTGCTCACCAAAGAGAATACGCCGCCTCTCCATTGGCCATTAGGAATTGTCGAAGAGGTCTTTCCCGGTTCCGACAGAGTAATTAGGGTAGCTCGCGTTAAGACCACGGTTGGGTCTTACTTGCGTCCTGTTGTCCGTTTGTGCCCCTTGCCTCTACCATAATTTAAATTACTTTCTAGATTAGAAATGGTAGTTGAATTTAGGTAATCTTAGCGTTAGTTAGTTATTTGTCAGTTTGATCTTAGCTCTAGTTGTTTTAGTTATTTTGAAGGAAATCCTTCAAGGGCGGGGGAGATGGTTGCGCGGAAAACCATTCGTATTTATTTATTTGACGGTAGGCTTGCCAAATCGTTTATCCCTTTCCAAACGATAACATTCATACCCTCCTGTACAAGTTAGATTGTGAATGTGGTCTCTCTTACATAGGTCAAACAAAAAGATCCATAAAAACCCGCGTGAAAGAACATATAGCTGACGTGAAGCACCGACGTTCCGGGAAGTCTGCAGTCTGCGAACATGTTCAAGATCGTCCCCACCATTACATTCGATTTGATAAACCACAAATACTCACAAAAGAACACCGATTCCTACCAAGGATGATACGCGAGGCTATTGAAATTAAAAAACATCCAAATTTCAATAGAGAAGATGGATGGGTGCTGCCACCTGCTTGGGATCCCATAATTAACAAAATTAAACCCAAACCTAAGCATACCACTGCAAGACTTCATGATACTATAAGCTCGTTTTGCGTAAATCGGACCAAAAATTAATATTCAAAAACTGAAGGTAGCCGGACTAACTATGACATTGGGACGTCAAACATCTCAGTCCCCCCCCCCCGTGACCATGGTTGCTGTAAAGCACCCGAAACGTCGGGAATGAAAAATAAGTAAAAGTAGTGAAATAAACGCGATAAAATCCGTAAATTTAGTTTTATTCAATGTGTAGTGTTCGCGTAAATTTAAGAAATCATAATGTAAGTATCTACTAAGAAAGTAAGTACTTACCAGTAATAAAAACGAACTGAAGCCAGTGGCTTACGGTGCGCCCGGAAAACTTCGTGGATTACCGACGGTTGAGAATTTCAACTTAAGATTTCACAATCACGATCAGAGATTCTACACTCACGGTCAGTTTTTTGGATGTAGGTCAGTTTAATTGATCATTTTAAGTCACCGTGTGTGGCGACCATAAGTCTCACTTTTGGCGCACCTCGTAGTAAGATCTTCGACTTCACGCATCTGGACATGTTGCTAGCATCTGTCATAAATATATTCAAATGCAGCTATAGTGTAACAATATTTCTATGCATTATAGTATTCAATAATGCTATTGATAACATTTTTCATAATTTCGGTAAATATGTAAGTGTAAAAGTAACATAACACGATTTGTATACTAATTAATTTTTTGAGTAATATTTTATTATTTTTTACGTTGTATAGCCATTGCTGCGGCTATATTATGGTTGTAGTACGGATGGGTCGGCTCGAACGGGGAAGGAACATGCTCTCACAGAATACCAGCGTAAAATATCAGCTTAACGCTACTCTGTTTCGTATGGTGAGTGTAGGGAACCGGAGACCCTTTTTACTGGAAAAGAAGTATTCCATCATAGTCCCCACGAGTGACAACGTATTTGCATTTTGATTCGTAATCGAGGATGGATTTTGATGTCTATAAGCCACAGCAACCACTTACCATGATGGATTGTGTGCTCGTTTGACACCGTTCTCCTATAAAAAAGAATCTTTTCTTTTTTATATCGATCGATCGAAGTGATTTCGTAAAAGTTCTATTTTACTTATTTTAGCATGGAGTATTATTAATGATGTTACTAAACTGAAGTCCACACAAGAAGAGCTAGTATTTTAATAATCCTGTAAATACAAATTAAATTGATGATTTAGTGACCGTTTGAAGTAATCCCTACGTTTCGTCCATTAAATATCTTTGCTTAATTAAGCCCGAAGCTACGCTATTAATTATCAGTTTTTTGCTTCACGGCGGGGATTATGGCCTTCGAGTCTGACGGTAATTGCTTGTCTGCCAGCCGGGGCTTAATCAGTTTAAACTAATCTCATAAATTCATTGGATTTCATGAAGCACTAATGTATTTGGAATCGCAGCGTATTTTCTCTATAAATAATGTGATTATTCAATTTTAAAAACAGGATATTTGTTTAAGTTATAAGTTGCGTGAATATTTGCAATTATGTAATGCCTTTACAAGTTTACATTCAACGTTTCAAAAGTTTAAATTATATTTGAAAAAAAAAAGTAAAACTTTCGTAATAAAACTTAATTATATTAGAACATTACTCTTAAGAAAAAATTACTACGCACATGCCTTCATCAAAAAAAACTAAGAGTAATATTGTAATAAATAATTCCAATATAAATCTTTAGCAGATATAAAATGCTACTGATATGCACATAGGTGAATTTCTTGGCTGTGCCCCCTTTCCGATAGGAATGAATGGATGAACGATGAATTTCTAACTATCCCAACAAGCATAATAACATCTTTCAATTATTTATTTAACGTCTGAAAGTCACCATTAGGTTTTTAGTAAACTGTTTGTATAAAGGTATAAAATGTTTATAAAGCACGATATGTCCCGCGTTACATAACGTTTATCTCACGTAAGTGTTTTATTAAAATCGTGTAGATGACCTAACTAGTTTGTGTACATTAGAGCTCTTAAAATCTCTGATCTCAGCTTCGAGCACAGGTACAGAGTGGCCAGCCTCTTCGTGTTCTATAGGTACTATCGAACACCGATAGGCTGGCAAAAGGCTCGTTACGCTGCGCCTGGCTAGAGGAATATACTCCGGTGAGTGTGCACAGGAATAATTTCCCCCATCCAGAGGGTCTATGGGTCACCACCCCTGTTGTTGATATTCCACGCATTCAAATCCAGCTATTTTGCCGTATTTGTCGAAAAGCGAACAGAAGGAAGAAGTGAAGGTGTGAAATAATTTGCCGGCGCGGCGTCTGTTTTTCCGTCTAATATTAACTCTAGCTCGGAAGGCAAAAGTGAGTAGGCTTTTATTACGCTAAAACGGTGCGATTCACCATCTAGGGTAAAACGTAGTGGTTATATTACTCAGGACCTGAGTCTCATGTCGGATGTTAATCAAGCACTGGCTATGTCCCAAGAAGCACGTGTCATTTTTTATATCTAGATTAACTTAACTGTGATATAGTACCGATAATAGATTTGGAACCAATATAACCACAAATAAAACATCAAAATTTACAAACACGTGTTACTTCGGTAGTGCAAAGTTAATCAATAAGGTTATGGCCATGTTAATTTTACAACATATTGTACAAGATGTTGTAATTAGGCTTGGCTAAATAAAATTTCAGTGCGCTTATGTTATACTACTACTTATTCAATATCATTACTGGTGAATATAGTCGTCTACTTATTCCTTTATACGTTGTATGTAAAATTTAATGTGGTGTAAGTGAATCAAACACAACGTATGGGCACACGGCACAGCAACAAAATATAGTAAATGTTAATCATAACCTCAAGGAAATAAAACGTAAATATACAGCCTAAATATCTCACTGCTGGGCATAGGTATAAGCCCGCCACGCAACACCACTTACCGAGTACTTTATATTATACAACTGAAAGCTCCAGTGCGTGTTGACATATTCCGCATACACTCGAATCGCTTGCGTGGTAGAGCCATGCTGCTGCTACATTACAGTTATAGCACGAATGGATCGGTTCGACCGGGGAAGGACCACGCTTTCACAGAATACCGACGTAAAATAGCAGCTAATGCTGCTGTGTTGCGTACGCTGAGTGTAGAGAACCGGAGACCCTTTTTACTGAAAACGATTACATCGTAGTCCTCAGAGGTGACAGTGCATCTGCATTTTAATTCTTAATCGAAGATAAATGTAGATTTCTATGGGCTACAGCATCCACTAATCATCAGGTGGACTGTGCGCCCGTTTATCGTCCACATTCTATAAAAAAATCATAGCCTCCTCAATATGTGGCTATATGTGGGATAAAGCCTACAGAAAGTTGCATACCATAATTTAGGTCTCTTAAGATATTAACATTACCCTGTATTTATATACTAATACGTAGTATCGTGTAAAGTGTAATCCGGAACTTTTTGATATAAGAGTACAACCATCTTCTGTTGACCTTCGAACCTCGAAAACAAAAAATCCAGAGAAATGTATGTTAAACCGCCCTTATGAAAAAAGTGTTGTTGAAATGACCCCCAAATTATATAATTTACTAATTATTTAAATATGTAATTTAATAATTTGATTTTTACTCCACTTAATTTCATTTTTATTTTGATTTGCATATACATTTAATTTTATGATGTATGGATACATAAATTTGTATGCTGTTAAAGCATTTCACGGAGGTACTATAAAATTATAACATTGTCAACCTTGTTACTGGTGAAAACGAATAAAATGATTGATTGATTGATATGTTTTCCTTCCCCGCTGAGCACGTGGCACATCAGCATTTAAAATTGTATATTAACAATTTCATTGTTGCCGGCAGGGATTAAGCTCATATCGCTAGCGTACTTAAAATTTACGGTAAGCGGTGAGCTCCTACGATTTTAATAACCGCTCCACTTTCATTAAAGTCTCCAATAAAAAGTAGTTAATATACTACTGGATATTAAAATTAGAATATTGCACTCGTTACTTAAAAACTAAGCATTCGGTATAAAAATATACTTTGAAACAAACATGCAACTAGGAAAGTAATAAAGTTAAAACAGTAACCGTAGCCCGCAGTTTGAGCTTTAATTAACGCAGAAACTGTATCATTAATTATGAGAGTTATCTTTATTACGTTGTGTGTTTTGGCTGAAAGGTAATATGAAAAGTAACTTAGAGTTTATTTAAAGTGCATTAAAAATAAAACAAGATAATTTTCAGCTCAAGTGAGTATAGTACCCCTTTCAGCATTTTTATTTTATTTTAGGGAATAAAATAACACACGGTGATTACCGACCGATGTGCAGTCCAGAAAGGCTTTTGAGTGCTGAGCGAGAGACTCGTTGTCATGGTGAAGCAGTTAACCCTGCAGAGCCCCGTATTCGATAGCTATTTGCTCACAGCAGTCAACACTTTTGGCAAGCATTTGATATATATACAAATATCTTATTTAAAAAAAAACACCGCAAAACTATCCTCCCTGTGTCCTTGTGAGTTATCGTGAAAGTATCCCGATCCAAGCTGCAATATGTGCCGCTCTTCATATATAATCCGCCTTTTCCTTTTCCTTATTATTTTTATCACTGCTAGCACATTTCCTTTCGCATGTTTCTTTCTTTATCTCTCAAAATCATTTGACTGTGCAGAAATTTGCTAAACCAGCATTACACGATTGCCTTAAAAATGTCATTATACGTAAATGCCATTAAAATTCAATCAATCTATTTCGCTAGTTTTAGGACACATTATCAGTATCGTTAAAATCGTCGCATGATTTTTCAATTTATTTAGTAAAAAATGTGAAATGAAAACATTATTCTCAAAATAAATTACAGCTGACCAATGTCTTATAAAAAAAATTTTTTTTCAAAAATCTTTCATTAACTAAATATTAGCAAAATACTCAAAGCATTTTTTATAAATTATCTACGTAATTTCAATTTCGCAGTAAACGAAAAAAAATTGTCAAAGAAAAAGAAGTTTAGTAATTTCCGGTAACATCGTATTAAATTAAATTGAAGGCCTGACATCCATGTTAAATGAAAGTTTATAACAGATCCTTGTAATTAAAACGTCGACCGTAAATATTTACCTTTAAAAAGCAATAAAAATCATAATTTTTAATGATAAGTATTCCACTAAATTCAAATAAATATCCGCCATAAAATTAAATAACGTTCGAGACGATCTAATATAATATTTACCTCTTAACTTTATCTTATATATCTTAATAAGAGTTATAATTTCATAAAAATACTAGCCAGCGAGGCAGACATTGTTCTGACCTTTCCGATAGGTTTCTGTGACAATTATTTTCACTCCGAATTCACTCCGGACTACTACAGTCTAAATACTGTAAATCATATTAATAAACTATATTATATATCCCTGAGCAGAATCGATAAATAAATAAATAGTAGAATGTTTTTTTAAGAGTGACATGCGAGAACATAACCCACCTGAAGGTAAGTGGATGCTGTTTTCCATACAAACATCTATCCTCGATTAAGAAGCAAAACGCAGATGCGTTGTCACTCGTGAGGACTAATATGGGATGCCTCGTTTCCAGTAAAAAGGGTCTCTGGTTCTCTACACTCACCATACGAAACACAGCAGCATTAAGCTACTATTTTACAGTGGTATTTTGTGAAAGCGTGGTTCTTACCTATTCGAGCCGACCTATCCATGCTAAAATCATAATATAGCTGCAGGATGGCTCTACCACGTAAAAAATAATAAAATATATTTTAATTATAAATATATGCAATAAACTTCACATATTGTTTTTATTTGTTAATTTTTTAATTCGTGTACAAATCGTGTTATGTTCACTTTTTTACACTTAAATTAAATTTGTCGAAATTGTGACAAATGTTATCAATAGCATTATTAAATACTATAATGCTATAATGCATAGAAATATTGGTACACTATAGCTACATATATACTTGTGACAGATAATTGCAAGAAAATCTATCCTCGATTAGGAATCAAAATGCAGATGATTTTGATTCCTAATCGAGGATAGATGTAAAGATTTGTGAGCCACAGCATCCACATACCGTCAGGTGAACTGTCTGCTTGTTTGTCACCTTTCTTTTATATAAAAAAATTCTTCGGCTTTCCCTTGGACCATTAACATTTTATGTAATCATTCAGAATTAAGGTGCTCGGTGATGAAGAAAATCGTTAAGAACAAAATATTTCGAAGACATGTGAAGTGCGCCAAAGCGCACTGCCAGAGCACACAACACGAATAATTACTACACAT
Source organism: Parnassius smintheus behrii (assembly GCA_036936625.1). Classification (NCBI taxonomy): domain Eukaryota; kingdom Metazoa; phylum Arthropoda; class Insecta; order Lepidoptera; family Papilionidae; genus Parnassius; species Parnassius smintheus. Next base: position 49,736,009 of record JAUPFT010000004.1, read on the forward strand.
AATCTTCTAAAAATGAGAGGAGGGTTGAACTACAGGACATATACCAAGTAGTTTATATAAACATTGTTTCTGGAAAAAGTAAAATAAAACAGAAAGTAATGATTTATATTCACATACTTAAAATTACGTTAAAAAAAGCTTTTGTACGATCTACCATACTATTACTTTGAAAATGTATATTTTACTTCCATTTTACTCCTTAAGTTCGTATATCTGAAATATATAATCGTGACAGAGAGACAGTCGACATGATTTCTTAAAAGTTCTATTTTACTAATTTTAGCACGGAGTATTATGAATGATATTAATAATCTGAAGCTCACATAAGAAAAGCTCGCATTTTAATAATCCTGTAAATACAAATTAAATTGATGATTTAGTGACCGTTTGAAGTAATCCCTACGTTTCGTCCATGAAATATCTTTGCTTAATTAAGCCCGAAGCTACGCTATTAATTATCAGTTTTTTGCTTCACGGCGGGGATTATGGCCTTCGAGTCTGACGGTAATTGCTTGTCTGCCAGCCGGGGCTTAATCAGTTTAAACTAATCTCATAAATTCATTGGATTTCATGAAGCACTAATGTATTTGGAATCGCAGCGTACTTTCTCTATAAATAATGCGATTATTTAATGATAAAAGCAGGATATTTAATTAAGTTATAAGTAACTTGAATATTGACAATTATGTAATGCCTTTACAAATTTAAATTCAATGTTTCAAAAGTTTTAATTAATTTGAAAAAAAGTAAAACTTTCGTTATAAAACTTATGAATTTTGTATGAACATTTCTGTTATGAAAAAATTACTGCGCATATACCTTTATCAAAAAATAAACTAAGAGTAAGAAAATTTCAAGATAAATCTTTTTGCCCCCCGCCCCTTTCCTATAGGAATGAATGGATAGAGGATGAATTAAATTCGTAAATTTGAAAGACTATTTCACCTTGATCAATATAACAGTTGGCTTAGATGCAAGCACCTAGAATTTAAGATAGGTACTATCCCAACAAGCAAAAGAACGTCATTCATTTATTTAATTAACGTCTGAAAACCACCATTAGGTTTTATTAAACTGCTTGTATAAAGGTATAAAATGTTTATAAAACACGATAAGGCCCGAGTTATATAACGTTTACCTTATGTAAGTGTTTTATTAAAATCATATGAATGATGATGAACTTTTTTATATACTCGACGTTTCGAGCACTTTAAAGCACCCATGGACACGAGAGAGGGGCTGAGATGAACGTCTAGATGTAACCCCCCCCCCCCCCCGAGCAGGGTGCTGTAGTGCTTGAAACGTCGGGTATATAAAGAAGTTAATATACGCGTTAAAATCCGTAAAACCAGTATTACTTAAATGTGTAGTGTTCGCGTAAATGTAAGAAATCATTATTTTACTTTATCTTTCGAAAAGCTAGCAGAAGGAATTAAACGAAGGTGTGAAATAATTTGCCGGCGTTTGTTTTTCCTTCCAATATTAACTCTAGCTTGAAAGGCAGGAGTGCATAAGCTTTTGTTACGCTAAAACAGTGCGATTCACCATCTAGGGTAAAACCTCAGATCAGATATTAGTCAAGCACTGGCTATGTTCAAGAAGCATGTGTCATTTTTTAATTTTTAAATTAACTTAACTACAAATAAAACAACAAATTTTACAAACACGTGTTACTTCGGTAGTGCAAAGTTAATAAGGTAATGGCCATGTTAGTTTTACAAGACATTGTAATTAGGCTTGGCTAAATAAAATTTCAGTGTGCTTTTGTTTTGTGTAATACTTATTCAATATTATTATTGGTGAATACAGTCGTCTATTTATTCCTTTATAAGTTGTATGAAAAAAAATTACGTGGTGTAAGTGAATCAAACACCACGTATGGGCACACGGCACAGTAACAAAATATAGTAAATGTTAATCATAACCTCAGAAAAAGAAAACATAAAGATACAGGCTAAATATGTCTCACTGCTGGGCATAAGTATAAGCCCGCCACGCAACAACACTTACCGAGTACTTTATATTAATATACAACTGAAAGCCCCAGTGCGTGTCGGCATATTCCACATACACTCGAATCGCTTACGTGGTAGAGCCACACCGCTGTTACATTATGGTTGTAGCAAGAATGGGTCGGCTCGACCTTGGAAGGACCACGCTTTCACAGAATAGCAACGTAAAATAGCAGCTAATGCTGCTATGTTTCGTACTCTGACAATAGAGAACCGGAGACCCTTTTTACTGGAAACGATTCTATCGTAGCCGTCAGGGGTGACAATGCATGTGCAATTTAATTCTTAATCGAAGATAAATGTAGATGTCTATAGGCAACAGCATCCACTAACTATCAGGTGGACTGTGTGCTCGTTTGTCATCCTCATTTTATAAAAAAATCACGGGCTCCTCCTATACGTCGGATAAAGCCTACAGAAAGTTGCATACCATACTTTAGATCTCTTAAGATATTAACTTTACCCTGTATTTATATACTAGAATCGAGTACCTATGTTTGTAAAGTGTAATCCGGAACTTTTTGATATAAGAGTGCAACCATCTTCTGTGGACCTTCGAACCTCGAAAACAAAAAATTCAGAGAAATGTATGTAAAACTGCCCTTATGAAAAAAGTGTTGTTGAAATGACCCCTAAATTATATAATTTACTAATAATTTAAATATGTATGGATTAGATATGAGCGCCGATGGTCAATCTGTTGGCGGCGGCGCGCCGACTTTTAGAAGTCGGCGGCGGCGGCGTCGGCGGCGTGACCTTCATAACCTTACTTTAAGAGAAAAATTAAACAAAAATTTACGTATAAAGATTTATTATATTTTTTACATGTCGAATTGATAAGACAAATTATAAAAGAAAAATGAAATTAAAAGTCTTATATTCAGTAACATAGCTATAAATCAATAGGAAATTAGGAACATAAAACCCGCTTCAATTACCTACATTATTAAATGTTGAAATATTAAATAATCAACAACAAAAATCAACAGTATCTTTTAATCTTCTACTCAAGGTACTATCATATAAATATTACAACATATAGAAATCATTCATATTAAAAAGAATTATAATTATAATTCAAATTATAAACATTATTTAAAACTTTAACGAAATCATTAGAACATAGGTTCAGTCAGTTAAACGGTGAAATATCAATTAATTTAAATGTCGGTTTCTCGTTTGCAATGGCTATAGTTATCATGAATAAATATTATTCGGTTTAACCTTAGGGGATTTAATCGAGACCGTTTAGCGGTTATTACCTGCCCTGCAACAGAGAAAACTCTTTCGCTTGGGGTACTTGTCGCCGGTACAAACAATATTGCTCGAGCCAAAGTTGACAACCATGGAAAGGAAATCTTTCTGTCTTTCCAGAACATCAATACATCACCGTCGTAGGGCTGAAGATCTTTCACACTAGCTGTGCTAAAATACCTCCAGCATTCATTTTCAACCACGGTGTCAATATCAGTGGATGTACTGCTGTGCTTTTCAACCAAATACATCAAAAAATTTGACGGCGTAGGCGCGGAACTTGGTCCAGGTGTTGCATCTCTTACTTGGTCAACAACATCCTCCTCTTTCAAAATATTCTTTAAAAAATTCGACAAAAATGCTACCTTATTGGTGTCTTGACTTTCCATGTAAATGTCGATTTCCTTAATTGATTGAAACCTACAATCCAATAAAGTAGCCGCCACAATAGTGTCTGTAACAGGAAAGCGATGGTCCAAACGTTGCAACATGTTGTTTTTTAGTCTAGTGACTATGACAGGTTCATCGTCCTTGTATTCTTCTAGCAACCTTCTAATTTCTGATTTAAAAACCAATGCTAAATTAATAGTGCATTCTACTGTCTTCTTAAATTTATCAAAGAACGATGTCAAGCTAGTAATTAAATTGTACTCATTCTCATCTAGTAAAAGAGCACTACGACCTATATCAATCAACATGTCTCTAATGGGTCGGCGATTTGCATTGTGGCTTATGCTTGTTAGCATCATAAGCATGCTGTGCCATCTCGTTGGTGTACTCGTCTTTATAGTTGGAGGGGCGCTGGTGTCAGATCTTGTCGAAACCTCATCTAGTTCAAAATCACTCGATGAAGCTTCGTTATCCGAGTGGTTTATATTTACACCAATATCTTCAAAGGATGAGAGCAGATCACGTTGTTCTTCGCTGGCAGCGGCTTCTAGTTGTGGAGCTCTATACCTCAAGTGCTTGACTATTTTCTTACATTTATTAATAAGGCAAAGAACCGCATCAGTGTTCTGTATACCATCTACGGTGACCAGATTATGCAAAGCATGGCCCAGGCAAAGATGATTTTTCATATTCAATAAATCAGCAGCTCTTTTCATATTACTGCCAGAGTCGGTCACAAGGACAATATCGTTTTGTGGAATCTGAAATGTCCGTAAAATACCTTGAATTTCTTCTCTAATCTTTTCACCTGTATGTTTTCCAATAACTTGTTGGGTAGCTAGCGTGAATTTCAAAAGTTTCATCTCATGAGAAATAAAATGGAAAGTGCAGGTTATGTAATTCCGACGTCTAAATTGGTCTGTCCATAAATCTGTTGTTAATGCACCAAATTTTATATTTTGTTTTTTAATAATACTCTGTACATATGTTAACATACTATTATATACATCTTCTAGCCCCTCTCGAGCAATATTATGCCGTGAGGGTAGATCGTCATCAGCTACAATTATATTATATTTTTTTAAAAAATCAATCATGGCTTCATCATTTATGCTGTCGAATGGCAAAAGTGATCTGGCGAACCATAGTGCGAGATCCCGCGCAAGCATCCACTTGTCTTTTTTTCCACCAGTTACACCACTTTTTGTGACTGGTTTTGATTTTCTCTGTACGGAAAAAAAATCCTTAATGGGGGCTACTTTTTTTCTATTATGAGTATCTTCTAAGTTATGTTCGTCCTTTAAATGACGCAGTAAATTGCTGGTGGCTATATTTTTACTGTAGGCTTTGACGAGTGCTCTGAAACAAAATTAAAGGAATTTTATTTGTCAAGCTTCCAACAGTACCTTAGATAAAATGAAAAACATAATCCCAATAAAAACGTAATATGCCAATCTCACGGAAATAAAGAGCAACAAAATATTTCAACTACTAACATTTTATAGTTAAAAGAAACAAATGTACCTACCTATATTACCAATGTTAAATAGAAATAAGACCCTATTAAAACATTCATACCTTCTTACTTGTTAAATTACTAACCACTTAAAAAAAGCTATCAACAGATAAGTAGGTAGGTATTTAATTATTTTAAAATAAACGAAGGCACATAAACTTACTTGGAAAAATGCACACTGCCATCTTTTTCTTTTGCTTGTTTCAAACAAGCGTCACAAAACACTTGCTCGCCCAACACTGTTCGTTTTTTTCCCTCAATATTAATAACCAAATGACCAAAATAAGTCCAACAAAAACTGTGTTTGTTTGCTGATAACTTGGACAGTACAGAAATTGTAATGTCATAGAGTTTCGTTTTATAAACGTCTACGTCTAGTGCCGCCATTTTGTCAGTATTAAGGCAGACGTGCGTTCGGTTTAGTCAGCGTGTTAGGTTAAACTGAATGCCACCGCTCGGAATCGGCGGTCGGGTCGACGCGCCGGCGCCAGGATCGGCGGCGGCGGCGCGGGGGGAATCACGGCGGCGGCGGCGCGCCGACGCGGCGCTCATATCTAGTATGGATATATAAATTCGTATCCTGTTAAAGCATTTCACGGAGGTACTATAAAATTATGACAATGTTTGTCAACCTTGTTACTGGTGAAAACGAATAAAATGATTGATTGATTGATATGTTTTCCTTCCCCGCTGAGCACGTGGCACATCAGCATTTAAAACTGCATATTAACAATTTCATTGTTGCCGGCAGGGATTAAGCTCATATCGCTAGCGTACTTAAAATTTACGGTAAGCGTTGAGCTCCTACGATTTTTAATAACCGCTCCATTTTCATTAAAGTCTCCAATAAAAAGTAGTTAATATACTACTGGATATCAAAATTAGAATATTGCACTCGTTACTTAAAAACTAAGCGTTCGGTATAAAAATATACTTTGAAACAAACATGCAAACTAGGAAAGTAATAAAGTTAAGACTGTAACGGAAGCCCGCAGTTTGAGCTTTAATTAACACAGAAACTTTACGATTAATTATGAGAGATATCTTTATTACGTTATGTATTTTGGCTGAAAGGTAATATGAAAAGTAACTTAAAGTATATTTAAAGTGCATTCAAAATAAAACAAAATTAAATTTTCTAGTATAGTATCCCTTTAGGCATTTTTATTTTATTTTAGGGAATAAAATAACGGTGACTACCGACCGATGTACAGTCCAGAAAGATCCAGAAGAATGTTTTAACGGCCTTTTGAGTGCTGAGCGAGACTCGTTGTCATGGTGAGGCAGTTAACCCTGCAGAGCGTATTTGATAGCTCGTTTTTCACAGCAGTCAACACTTTTGGCAAGCATTTGATAGTACAGTATAGTACATATATATATATATATATATATATATATATATATATATATATATATATATATATATATATATATATATATATATATATATATTTTATAGAAGAGGGGGCAAACGAGCATGCGGCTCACCTGATGTTAAGTGACTACCGCCGCCCATGATCAACCGCAACACCAGGAGAATTGCGGGTGCGTTGCCGGCCCTTTAGAAAGGAGTAAGCTCTTTTCTTGAAGGTCCCCAGGTCGTATCGGTCCGGAAAAATCGCCGGTGGTAAACTATTCCACAGAGAGGTTGTACGTGGAAGAAAACTCCTTGTGAAACGTACAGTGGTGGACCGCCAAGCATCCAGATGGTGTGGATGGTATCGGGACGTTTGCCGTGTAGTGCGTTCACGAAATTTGGCGGCTGGGATTAATCCGAACAATTCCTCAGAGCACTCCCCGTGATAGATGCGATAAAATACGCAAAGAGATGCAACATCTCTTCGCAGCGCCAGTGAATCGAGCCGATCGGAAAGCACTCGGTCGTCGACGATTCGAGCCGCTCTGCGCTGGATGCGGTCAAGTGGAAGGAGCTGGTACTGGGGAGCCCCAGCCCAGAGGTGGGAACAGTATTCCATGTGCGGCCGAACCTGCGCCTTGTAAAGTTGCAGGCGGTGTGCCGGCATGAAATACTGTCCCGCTCTGCTGAGCACGCCAAGCTTTTTAGAGGCCAATTTGGCCTTCCCTTCCAAGTGACCACGAAACTGCACGTCACTCGATATGTCGACGCCGAGGATTCCGATACTGGCTGAGGCAACAAGGGGAGTGCCTTGAAACTGAGGGGATACGACAAAGGGGTTCTTTTTAGCGGTTAACGCGCAAACTTGTGTCTTCTGGGGGTTAAACTGGACTAGATTTAGTCGTCCCCAATTCGAGACTCTGTTCAGCAAAGACTCGACTTCAGACACAAGTTTGTCCCGGCACTCGGAGACGTTTTCCCGAGAAATATTGGCTCGGCCGGTGTAAAGAGCATCACCAGTGCTGTCGTCCGCATAGCAATGAATGTTACGGGTATGCAACATATCATTGATATGCAGAAGAAACAGCGTTGGCGATAGCACGCAGCCCTGTGGAACACCAGCATTAATAGGCTTGCAATCGGAGCTTGCACCGTCTACAACGACCTTGATGCTCCGATCTGCAAGAAAGCTGGTGATCCAATCGCACAATTTCTCGGGAAGCCCATAGGAAGGGAGCTTCGAAAGAAGCGCTTTGTGCCAAACCCGATCAAAGGCCTTCGCAATGTCCAAACTAACGGCCAATGCCTCCCCCTTGAACTCTACTGCCTCCGCCCATCTGTGAGTGAGGTAGACCAGAAGATTGGCCGGTAGTTGGACGGGTCTGAGCGGTCGCCTTTTTTAGGGATCGGGTGGACGAAAGCCGTCTTCCATGATTTTGGGACTACGCCTAGGGAGTAGGAGTACCGGAAAAGACGCGTTAAAACCGGTGCCAACTCTGGAGCACACGTCCTCAGCACAATTGGGGGGATTCACTCGACTTGTGGATGTCCAGGGAGAGGAGTGCTTTGCGAACCGAGCGCTGTGTGAACTGCACTTCCGGCATGGAGCACTCACACCGCGGGATGGTCGGCGGCGTACTCCCCCCGTCATCGAGAGTCGAGTTAGACGCAAAGAAAGAGCCTAGAAGATCGGCTTTCTCCTTTGCAGTATGGGCCAGTGAGTCGTCCTCCCTGTGCAGAGATGGAAGTGATGGCTGACAGAAATTCCCCTGGACAGCCTTGGCGAGAGACCAGAATGCACGGGTTCCAGAAGGAAGGCGAACTAGTTTCTCGCCAATTCTGCCTATGTGCTCTGACTTTGCCTTGGCAATGACTCTTTTGAAGGACCTAGAGGCGGAATTATACTTCTTTTTTAGAGCGCTGGTGTTTACATCCCGGGACGCTGATGCATCAACCCAGGCTTGGTAGCACTCCTGCTTATAGCATGATGCTATTTTACAGGAGCGACCAAACCATGGCTGAGATTTGCCTCCAATGGGCACCACAGAGGAAGGAATAAAAAGTTCCATACCCTGAAGTACCACATCAGTAACAGAATCCGCAACAACGTTGGGATCATCCGGCGAGAAGCAAACCCGCCCCCAAGGGTAGGATGCAAAGAAAGACCGCATCCCATCCCAATCGGCTGACCTATAGTGCCAAACACGACGGCAGCCTGCAGAATGCAACCGCGATTTCAGCGTGAGTGGCACAACACTCCGGACCAGACAATGGTCCGAGGAGCCTAAAGGGGCGTCGACGGAAATCTGATATCCGTCCGGGTGAGAGGTCAGCAGAAGGTCCAACAGGGAAGGTGCATGATCCTCCACATCTGGAATCCGCGTAGGCGAAGTAACCAGTTGTGTCAGACCATATGCCAAGGCAAAATCATGAACAGATCTCCCCGCATAATCGGTTAAATGTGAACCAAGCCATTCGGCGTGATGGGCGTTAAAGTCGCCGAGGATCACGATCTCTGCGGAGGGGATCTGCTGTAGCAACGAATCCGCAGCCATTTGGACGTGGTCGAAGAGTCGGTCTGTTTCGGCATTACCGCTATGGGACCTATAGAGGCACCCGTAGACGCGCGGATGGTCGTCGCTGTCTACGCGTAGCCAAAGGATGGACAGGTCCGAACCTTCAAGTCTGCCGAGGCGTCGAGAACAGATGTCCTCTCTGACGTAAACGCAAACTCCAGCCCGAGGCACAAAGGAGTGTTCCAGTTTGTACCCCGGGTAGGAGAGATACGAGACATCAGCCGGAGAGGACACCTGCGTCTCGGTCAGAAAGAGCAGAGCCGGCCTCGCCGTCTCGAGATGGTAGTGGACGGCGTTTAGGTTTGAGTGAAGTCCCCTGATATTGCAGAAATTCACGGACAGCGTGGCAGGGGTCGCCTTGGTTTTGTTGCTCCGTTTGCCCCGAGCAGTCGTAGTCTTGAGCGGAATTTTGCCCCCCCCAGAATACGCGGGGCAGCCTGAGCACCCACGCTCAGAAGTGGAGAAACATGGTCGTGGATGCTCAGCGAGGGATTCTCCAGGGGTGCTGGTACCCTCCTGGGGTAGTCTATCATTATTTAATTCCGCTACCATGTTGATGGGGGGGGGGGATTTGGGCCTCCGGCCACCTGTTAGTTAAATAGTTGTATATATATATAATATATATATATATATATACAACTATTCTATTAAAAATCACCCCAAAACTATTCTTGCGCGATGCTGTTCTTGTAAAATGTCATGAACGCTTCCCGATCCAAGTTGCAATATGTGCTGAATCCCTTCATACATAATTCGCCTTTCGTTTTATTTTGTTATTTTTATCACTGCTAGCACGTTTCCTTCCGAAAGTTTTTTTCTATCTCTCAAAGTCTTAACCGTGCTGAAACTTGTTACACTAGCATTACACGTTTGCCTTAAAAAAGTTTATTATACGTAAATGCCATTTAAAGTCCATCAAACGGTTCCGCTGGCTTTAGGACAACATCGACAAAAATCGTTGCATGATGTTTCAATTTATTTAGTAAAAAATGTGAAATGGAAACATTATTCTCAAAATAAATTACAACTGACCAGTGTCTTATACAAAGAAACTTTACTTCGCAAAAATTTCTGTATCCTGTTATGGATGTATGGTCACCCTATGGTAATTTTTTTTTTAAATTCACTCTGAAGGCTAAGAGTCATTCGGACTGAATCACAGCAATGAATGCACTTGAAGCTAAGTTCGATAAAGCTGTAAAAAAAAACCTTCTACCTCACATCACCTAAAAATAGTGACTGCACCGCTGTATGTTCCGTTTTGCATTGCGATCTGTTGTATGAATTACAAAGAACATGTGATTAATTTTAAAAGTACGAGTTAATCGATTTCTTGTTTTTTTTTAACTTACAAAGCTAAAATTAATTTTACTTTTAATTCAACATCAATTGACGGAGTTATTATAGTTATTACATGCACATCATAACTGAAAACAAAAGATCGTAATAACAAAACTTTTTTTGAAATATAACAGCAACCTTACGATCGGTTGTTAATTAAAATATTTTATCACGTTAGATTAAATTAATAAAAAGCTTTTCATTATGTTTAATTATATTATTACATTTATCGTTACAATTTAATATTACAAATATCAATAATAATAAAAATGTATTAATACGCAATTTTTTAAGATCCACTGCATTCTCGCAAACAGGACTGTTTAGTGTCAAATTTATTGCGATTACCACCACAACCTCCATATAGGAAATCTTTGCATTCACGATTGTTAATGTCGTAGTAGTACCTGTGGCAAATAGAATTAATATATATTAAAATAAAAAATAGATGACCTCATATGTTGCATGAATATCAAAAAGGTTGTGAATAAAATGGCAAACCTTCTGGAACTACACGATCGTACAACTCCAAACTTTGGCTTTAGTTAAATTTAAAAATAAAAAAAGCCTTTGTAAAGACCCAGATAGTAAATGAAAACTATTACATATGTACATTAAAACAATCTGTTATAGACAGCTATTTGGCAAAGAAGTTGGTCGCTCTCTTAATGTGATGTCGATTAACGGCTGCCACCGCCAAACGCCATACTATCAACCCTAACGAACCACCCCTCTAGACATTGAGTAGAAGTTTACAGAATTCGTTGGATGATTGAATGACAAACCATATCCAGTATAATTACAGTAAGAGATGACAACAACAAAGAGATCGGCCGAATATTCGTTTCATATTCGGTATTCGACATATTCGGCAGCTTTACCGAATATTCGTATTCGGCCGAATATGCGGCGAAATCACCGAACATTCGTTAAAATGTTAGTCAAAGTATCCACTGTATTGAAATGTACGAATTGAGAAATGCCATGTCTCTCATAATTTTGCTGTTTAAAGTTGTATATTTTATTTATTGGTTAAATCTACTTGTATAGCTTAATGTTTTTGTGGTACTGTAGGTTTATTTCCAATTATAGCAAATAGAAAGCTTGATAAAATTTCGGAATTAATTACTTTACTTTACTTGACGACCAAAGCGTCAATTTCTCTAAAATAAGTCTAAATAGTAGATCTCCTGCCACGCATTTTTATCATATAATTATCAATTTTCACTAAAAAAAAATCTCACAAAAATAGTCCAAACATAAGAAGTACTAGATAATGCAATAACATGTCGGGGGTGGCGGGGGAAAGGAGAAAGTGTCCGGCGCTAATCCTGCGCGCTTTATCGTAACAAGTTTCGACATAAATTAGTTAGGTACCGAAGTGATCCTTCCGAATAATGTTGGGCCGAATATTCGGTTCGGTAAAAGTTTTACCGAACTTTCGGCCGAATATTCGTATTCGGTGAAATCCATATTCGGCCCACTCTAATGACAACGCTTTTGTGCGTTCTTTGTTTGAAATTGTCTGCAGATGTCCCTTGACTACAGTAGCCATTTGTTATCAGGTGCACAGCAAGTTTCTTTGTCCCTTTAGTTTTATAATAAGCCCATATTAAATTGATATGCAACTACGCCCACTGGACCCTACCTTCAATAATCAACACCGTAGCTTGTTACGACCGGACTAGGGGTGGGCGTTGCGATGACAAACCGTTTACAAAGACCGTTTTGTGTTCTGCGACAATGAAACCGTTTTACGTCCTGGGTTCAAAAAGTTTTCGTTGCACAAACCGGTTTTCGAATTACTTGATGCGATTTTTATTTTACTTTTGTGAAAATACAGTCAAGAACACAATGATTCAACTATATATCTCACTCGCCGGGTCGTCATCCTTACCGTACCGCGTTATATTGTAGTCTTTGGTTCCGCGTTCGTTTACAAAAGTAAACAGAGACCAAATAGTCCTAACAATAAAAAGGTAACTTTTTGTCAATGCAATATACGCTAGTGTTTATGGTAATGCTAAGTCTGTCCTAGCCAGTCCTAAGTCTCGAAGAGTATAAAGGGAAGGTCATTTCATCGTTAAGCAAATTCGATCGATAAAACGAATTATTTAGTAAATCATTTCATACATTTCAAATCGTTGATGGTTGTAAGTAACTGCAACCATTTCACTCGACAACAACGCAATTGCGTTCCATGTTGGATAAGTTTCGTCCTTTAAACTGTCTTCAAACCAGTTGCAACGACGGCCGTTTTCTGCAACCGTTTTCGTCGTGGGGAAAACGGTTGCGTATCGTCCGTCAAAAATTCGACAACGACCCACCACTAGACCGGACCGACACGACACTCCGTGCACGTGCATAGCACGCAACATTGCCAAACTACTCTATGCAGGCCTCAAACGCGTTATAACCACTTATGCTCACCATTAACTAAAATATTTGCAATCTTTACTAATTGTCTTACTGACATTTTTCTAAAAGCCACCGTATAGGTAAGTGTATAGGTGTATACCTGTGAAATGTATGTATGTATCCGCTATTTAGGTATAATATTAAAATTTAAGAAAAAAAACACGGTTTGATTATGGACTGTGATGATTCTGGACAGAATTATCCTTGTGGTCCTGATCAGGATACAAGGATAATTAAATTATTGTATTGTCATCGATCGGCCTTAAAACGAGCGCCAATTTTCCGTTACATAGATAGATAGATACAGGTGAAGATAATAAACGTGTTTTATAAAACCTAGTGGGGATAACGTTTAAAAATATAATGGTACAACCACAAAAAATTGTAACATAAACGTGGTTTTCTATAAAATAGGCTACATCCGGTAGAACGGTAGTCGATATTCGTATATATATTGAAAAGAGGTAATACGGTCTCTGAACGATTTATACACAGATATGATACGTAGTTAATGACACTCAATCTCAATGTTGACGTTCTAGTTGGCGTAGACTGAAGTGTTTTGTCGTGCCTGATACGTTCATAGCATGTTCATAGAATGATCTGTTGTAAGTAAAAGTAAAAAGTAAAGTTACAGCCTATATACACGTCTCACTGCTGGGCACAGGCCTCCGCTCATTTCTGAGAGGGTTTTAGGGCAAGTAGGTAATTGTCCGCCGCGCTGCCCCAATGCGTGTTGGCGAACTTCACATGTCTTCGAAATATATTTCTTTTCTTATTTCTCTAACATGCAGGTTTCCTCACGATGTTTTCCTTCACCGTCGAGCACGTGGTAAATCAGCACTTAAAATTTCAATTAACAATTTCATTGGTGCCGGCGGGGATCGAACCCGGTTTGCTCGCGTACTGTGAAATTTAAAGCGAGCGCTAACCATCTTAGCTACCACGGCTCTAAGTACCGAAACCTTAATACCTACTTAATTTTTATAACCGAGAAAAAATCATATATTGATGAGCCACCTTATATTATTCACTTACTTTGTCCCTAGTGACAAACACACTCCAGCATCTGGCTGTACGGAGCAGAAATTTGGCAGCTCGTCTTCAAGCGTCATATAAGTAGTACCTGAAAGTGTTTTATGTTGAAGAGTGTTGGAATTCGTAAAGAATAATAAGCAAATAAATATCACCTACTTAAAAATAAAGTTTAAATCCGATCCACAAAGTGAATTTGAAATTGGCTGTTTATTTAAGCTTTTAAGGGTAGTTTCTCCCTAGCGAACTCCATACAAACTAAGTTTGATCCAAGATTTAATATAAACCAATTAAAGTCAATAAAACACCATGCATAAACTAATATCTGTGTCTATGGTTTCCCAGATTTTCGTTAAAACAAAGTTACAAAGTTATACTCGCTCAAAGGTTTGTAATTTACAATCAGAATAGCTTCACCTAACTAACCTAACTTCATTCTAATAATTCACAACAATAAAAGAATTTAGAACAATTCGAAAAAACCACAGACATAATAAAATTATTGAATATTCTGTATGAAAAAAATTACCAACTTAAGTAATATATTATTAGAATATTTGTCAAATTACGAAACAAAAAATAAGCGCGGAAATGTTGCCGAATGAGTGCTATCTTGCCAGTGTGCGCGGAGCTGGACGGAGACCGAAACGATACCCCCAAATACGAGTACCCTAATCGGACGCGCGGTCTGTACGGAAGCTTATCTTAAACTTGTTTATTATGGTGGCCACACAGGGTCAGTTAAATTCATCAGTCGAACTGATATCAATTCGAAGTATTTAAGCCAAAGAAATTTCCACACACACGGTCAGTTCAACTGATCATTCCAACTGATCAGTTCAAACTAGGACTGTAATACTCGTATTTTTAAAAATATCGTATTGTTGGTGTATCGATAATTATAAATATATCAATGTTGGAGATTTATATATCGTAAGTTAATATACAATACATATAGATACATCGGCTTTATTTTTTTTTTTAAAACGTAAGTCATTTTAATTTAGTTCATTTTTTATATTTATTAAGCAAATTAAATTATAAATGAATGAAAATGTTAGATTATAGCTCCTATTAATTATTGTTTAATTTAAATAAGATGATTATGTGTACCAATATTTTTCCGTAAGAGTTTTCAAAATTACTCGTTGTTTTATAAGTTCTGCTGATAAATATGTTTAGAAGCAAAGGTGCTACAAATGTAGATGAAAAAAATGAAATATTTAACAGCTATTTAGATAGAACGGGAGTAAACTGTCTACCCAGCAGACAGTCGATGACGACAGTAACTCAAGTTCATAAGACGCCTAACCGATCAAAATAACTTGAGGTTTATATACAACTTTTGATAGGCTGTAACGTTAACATAAACGCAACAGACGTCATGCACCGAATGAAATATAAGAGACTGGGGTACATACTTCTCTAAACTGCCATAAACTAACTTACGCGTTTCTTGCCAAAACACAACTGGTAATACGATAGTTCTTACCATTACAATTTTTTTCGCAGCTTACCACGCTGTCAAAGTTATTGTTATTGCCATCACATCCACTATAGGTGAAGTTCACGCACTGAGCTAACTGGATGTCGAAGTAGTATCTAAAATATTAATAGCGTATTAATATTTTTGTATTAAATAAAAGAATAGAACAGAAAGACAAGTGTATCAAACCGATCAGAAAGAACTCAGATGTCAACGATTTGGGGCGCTTTTTACAGCATCCTGATCTAAAACTAAAATGAATTTTATATTCGTTCATACCACAAGTTTCGACGCGTTTTTTGCATTTGAAATTTCTTACATGTTCAGAACGAAGCAATCATATTACATGCTTTGAAATAAAACTGATAAAAGAAATATTCTGTGATCATTATATCATAAATAAACTAAATTAAAATATATACTTAACATAAGTTTTGAACAAAACTTTTTTGTTTTGTAATTTTACACAAAAATAAAATTTAGTTTTATGAAGACGATCATGCGTCATGCGCTGCGTTGCGCTAGTGGTAAGTGTTGACCGCCGACCTTGAATAACACCTGCAATTCCCCTAGTGTTGCAGAACACGGGAATTTCTCCACAATCATTTATTTATTTCAAACAATTTTCCGTAATATCGCAAACAGTTTTCGACGAAATCGCAAGTAAAAGCTTATAAACAATTTCTTCTTGGTCTTCAAGGTTGAGAACGCATCTGCATTCTGATTCTTAATCGAGGATAAATGTAGATGTCTATGGGCCACAGCATCCACTTACCATCAGGTGGACTGTGTGCTCGTTTGCCACCAATATTCTATAAGAAAAATAAATCTTAAAAGCAATACAATAAATACCGCATAACTTTCTCTGAGCAGTTCCCTTTTTTCGGTTGTAGATGACACCAATAATCCCAACTCCATATGTCGAACGCTGAGAAAAGATGTTTATCAGATAAATCTAAAATCGAAATCATACCGCACAAGGTAATAATAATTGCTTATTTTTAAAACATTAGCGTCAAATACTATGTAAAACTATATACTGCATATTTCTCACATCTATTACAACAGATAATTAAAATCCAGCCAACTAATCAAACATTAAACTTTAACAGTTATAAGAGAAAATCCTAAAATACTGAAGTGGTTTTAATATATTATTTGTAAAAATACTTCAGATATTGTGATTAAGAGAAACTAACAACTTCTTCGAGCGGAGGTATTAAATAAATCTGTGTTGGTTAAATTATTTTCTTTCTCATCCGCCGCCATAACCCTTCTAAAAGCAATTTTGGGCTTCGGTATCGTTGCTCCCCGCATCTTAGCAGACGTTAAAGTCATGGGCCGATCACTTATAGAACCATTAGCTACATACAGCACTAGCACTGCTAACAAAAACGTAAAATGCACATGAAAATGCATTCTGCAGTTCAGGTAGTATACAACATTTTTATTAATATAATAAAATTCGTCAATACGATGAAGATTTATAGCTTCCTATATTTTAAAATATCTCGACTCTAAAAAGAAAATCGATTTGCCACTCTGATTCAGATATTAAAATATTTACGAGCGACTAGTAGTAGCTCAATTTTCCCGTGTCAAAATATTTCTACTTTTACTATAAAGTGTGTGAGTAAACTGTGTAAGTTGACAGCAACTCTTAAAACTAGTAAATTTACCACACCCAACTATGTCCCAACACTGAGCACTTCACACAACATGCATTATAAAATTTACGGCGAACGCCACTGCTGCAATAAAACACATAACGTGTAGAAATATAAAATGAAGGCATTGCGCAAAATTTGTGTATATTACAGTCGTAGATTTAGTATATATTTACTTACTCTTTACCGGCCAAATCAAATCAACCAACGAAAAATGTCATAGTTGATTAAATAATGTCGTCAAAAGTAGTTTTGACTGAAAAAATATCGACCGCCCCATGGCAGTGACAAACGATGGCATACATTCCACCATTCCACCATAGAATTATTTCCACATAGTAATGATTACATTATGTGTAGAGCTGGTAACTATTATCAGATGTACAGTGTGTTTTTGTTTACCACCCTGAGTTCGTATAGTTCTGCCATTCAGTAAAGATGGAACTCAATCCGTGTTTTTACAAAGTTCTTATATTTTATACGAGACTTCTTTATTGAGACTCTAACTTAAACCTGTTACTACATTAAGCTTTGTAATTCGGCGGCTTAGGTTTCAGTCGGCGCATTTCATAGACGTTCGTGGTCACGAGCCTATGTAACTTTGTTCACATAGACAATCTCATTGACTACCTCGTTAGTCTGGTGGTCTTAGTAGTTTGAATCCCGGGTCAGGCCAAAATCAATTATTGGGTTTTTCTATCAAGAAATCCTCGGCTACCTTCAGTTTTTGAATATTATATGGGCTAACAATGACATTGGGACGTCAAACATCTCAGTCCCCCCCCCCCCCCCGTGCCCATGGGTGCTGTAAAGCACCCGAAACGTCGGGAATTAAAAATAAGTAAAATCAGTTAAATAAACGCGATAGAATCCATAAATTAAGTTTTTTATATATATATATATATATATATATATATATATATATATATATATATATATATATATATATATTATATATATATATATATATATATATATATATATATATATATATATATATATATATATATATATATATATAAGTCAATAGTTGTCAGATATGAGTACGTTAACAATTCTATTTGTTAGTTTAAAATAGAATAATGCAATACTTTAAATTAAGTGACGTATAAGCACTTAATATGTACCTAGCCTATTTATATCAAGATACAAGACAATTTTATATTCACTTTAATTGAGTTATTGTCTTATATTAATTTTATTACCAAGTCCTGAAAAACAATTGAAATAATATGATAGATTACATTTTTACTTACTTAAAAATATATTCACATTTCTTAATAATATTTTTAAAGTTTTTACTAAGGGGAAATAATCTATTAAAAATTATTTGGTTTAATTATTTCCCATAATCCTCCAGAACACTATTAAGTGGAATTTAGTAAGAGATGATGATGACGATGTAAATGAAAAAGAATGTAAAATAAAAAAAATTTACTCCTTATCTTGATCACAAGAAAAATAAATAGATAAAAATACATTTGTATATAAAAGTTGACTTTTAACTTCCATCCACGAATGAAAATAACGTTACAAAACTCCGAGGACGTTCAACTGTGTTCGAGTATTGAAATTCTCAAATGCCCAAAACACATTACTCTTAACGACTCGATATACGTTCCAGTCGCGTACAGTAAGTACGTGCAATGATGAACTATTGTTATATTTTGCAAGATATATTAAAATTTGAAACGGTATATTGTTATAAAATTGCATAATGATTTACTAGATGGTACGACCTCATTTATGTCTATGAATCCGTCTTAGTAGGTACTATCCTTTTCCTATACCTGCCGCTAAATAGTAAGTTGCATGTGGTTCTTTTTACCTTTAACTGGCTGTAATGTAGGAAAGATGTCCATGAAGGGGACGTTTTGTACTAAAACTTTAATTATACTGCTCTTTACTACATACTTAACTCTAATATACTTATACTTTTGGCTATAAGATCCTCCCATCGACAAAATAATAAAAAATAATAGTATGTTTTTTTTTGATACATGATACAAGAAATGATGATATTGGTTGTACTCCAATGTGTTTATGTTATCTAAAGGATGTCTATGCTAACAAGCCGTTAAATCTTCAGTACTCAAATCAAATCATTCACGACGCCATCAGGGAGATAACACCGGAATTGTGCGAAAATGTGACGAGAAACTCGATGAAAAGAGCTCACATCTGTCATACTGCTACAGGTTGACATTTGACAGATGTTATTTTCCACCCACACTTGTCAAGTCTAAGTAAAGTTTTTTTAAATATATTGTAGGTTTTGTTTATATATCGTAAAATATATAAAATATTCATAGCCATTCTATATATAGATTTCAATATTGCTTCACACATTATATTCCCGAAGCAACAATAACTCTGTTCTGTTTTCATCCGATAGTTCATTCAGAATGTCAAAGAAAGCTATTAGGCATATTCGTAAGTACATTAAGAAAAGCTATAAGAGAAAACTTTAAGCAATTTCCTTTTATTATTTTATTAGTACCTGGTTGACCGAGCTTTGCTCGGTATTTTTCGCTCGATTTTTTTAATTCATGTGTTTTGGAAATTATATTTAGATACAAATTACATACTGATGAAATATAAATAATATTTTTTGATCTTAGCGACATAACAGAAAAAACGGACCTGGTTATTTGAATAAACAATCATGAGTGCAATTATTTTAATTTAAATTTTCGTGTTTTTAAAAAATACTAAAAAAAGTGCTCGAAAAAATAGATTTTCTCAAAAAAGAAAAGAACATGAAAAAAAAATTTAAAAAAGTCGGTCGGTCGGTCTGGGCTCAAACCGGGGTTTTAAGATTCTTTGACCGACCATTATACCAATTAAGCTATTTATAATCACTAACAATTCGTCAAAATTTACCTTCTTATTCTAACGATATTGTAGCATTTTTTCATTGCCTAAACACACGGACAAAAAGACATTTTCTAAAAATAAATCCTAGCTAGATCGATTTATTATCCCCGAAACTCCCCAGACACTAAATTTTATGAAAATCGTTGGAGCCGTTTCCGAGATCCCGATTATATATATATTTATATACAAGAATTGCTCGTTTAATAGTATAGGATAGGATTTATCATATTCACGATAATATATAATGACATATATATATATATATATATATATATATATATATATATATATATATATATATATATATATATATATATATATATATAGTACCCGGTTGACCGAGCTTTGCTCGGTATTTTTCGCTTGATTTTTTTTAATTCGTGTGTTTTGGAAATTATATTTAGATACAAATTACATGCTGAAGAAATATAAATAATATTTTTTGATCTTAGCGACATAACAGAAAAAACGGAAATGGTTATTTGAATAAGAAATCATGAGTGCAATTATTTTAATTTAAATTTTCGTGTTTTTAAAAAATACTAAAAAAAGAGCTCGAAAAAATGGATTTTGTCAAAAAAGAAAGGAACTTGAAAAAAAAATTAAAAAAGTCGGTCGGTCTGGGCTCGAACCGGGGTTTTACGATTCTGTGAACGCCCATTATACCAATTAAGCTATTTATAATCATTGACAATCTGTCAAAATTTACCTTCTTATTCTAACGATATTGTAGCAGTTTTTCATTGCCTAAAAACACGGACAAAAAGACATTTTCTAAAAATAAATCCTAGCTTTATTATCCCCGAAACTCCCTGGACACTAAATTTTATGAAAATCGTTGGAGCCGTTTTCGAGATCCCGATTATATATATATATATATATATATATATATATATACAAGAATTACTCGTTTAATAGTATAGGATAACGATAATAAATAATGACTTATGAATATAGCAAATTCATTTCTGGATATAGATTTATCTAATAATACCAACTGGCAAGCTTTAACTTAAAGTTACTCCAATATTGGGTAATATTTTGTATTTTAATTAACATCAACGTTTGGATGAGCAATTAATGGACGTCCCAGCGCTATGATTAAAGAGGAAAGGAAAAATATTACTTATCTTATTTTCGCGGTCTACTGAATACACAAAGACAGACATTAATAAGGACCATCCTGTTTCGTTAGTGTTATTCTTTAATCAGTTTTTTTTACTATTCTTATCTTTTTATACGAATTATTAAGGATAATTCAAAAACTACTGGTCAGATCTTGATCAAATGGGACTAAATGAGAAGCACCAGCTATCAAATAGAAAAAAATATCATCAAAATCAGTTCACCT
The DNA here is from genome assembly GCA_036936625.1 of Parnassius smintheus behrii. Classification (NCBI taxonomy): domain Eukaryota; kingdom Metazoa; phylum Arthropoda; class Insecta; order Lepidoptera; family Papilionidae; genus Parnassius; species Parnassius smintheus. Next base: position 49,757,289 of record JAUPFT010000004.1, read on the forward strand.
AGTTCTAAGATAACACACATAAAAATACAGTCGTATTGAGAACGTACTCCTATTCCGAAGCCGGGTGATAAAGTACCGTGGCTCGCGACAGAAAGCAACATCAAATGATCAAAGGTGCTACACATCTGGTACTGTGATTACCAACGCGCGTAATAAACGTAGTGATGCATGCTATTTTACGTCCTGCAATAGGAAATACCCATGTCCTGTAGTGAACTCCTACTCCTACTCCTACACATACTTACCTATTTTTTGTGGATTTAGCAATGGGTACAACCTTAAAAATTAAGTTTTTTAAGAACATTCATCACCTTTTTTATAATGTTATTTATGACAAAATCCCTTTAGTAACACGATTTTCTTAGATTTATTTTGCAGCGACAACGTGATTAATTACTGTAGCAATTTATTTTGTAAGAGTGTCACGTTTTAATTTATTAATTTTTTATTTATTACTTGCTGGAAACATGGTGAAATAATCGCATGAAACAGAACGTTGGTGAACGGCACTAATCATAAAATTATTCATATCTTTTATTCATATCCTGATTGAACTTGACTGAACTCCTTCGTAAAATAACTATTTACATATGGTTAAAGAAACTTTATTTTCTCAAAAGAGATATTATGTATTTTAAAATAAATGAATGTTAATTTTTAAATTAATGGATCTAAAAACTAATTTTATGTTCTAAATTATTTTAGCTTTTCCTAGTTTATCTTTTTTAGATATGTTATTATCTGTGTCCACTGCAGAAGAGTATATTTACCTATAAGTGTCATTACTATTACAGCTAGTTCAGTACACTGTTAATTTTTGATTTTATAAAAATAGTAACTAATATAAATGTAATCAAATTTCGAGAAACTATTGCCATAGGGCTTATAAGGCCGTGTAGTAGCGATGAGAGAATGCACTTCCCATATCATCCCGTGGGAGTCGCAACAGGCGACAGAAGGAAACGAACAAGAGATTGGTAGCAGCATCTTTCTGATGACAACTCCAAGTAATAAAGACTGCGGTTGTCAGCCCGCACCAAGCGCAGCGATGAGAGCAAATATCTCCTCTATGAAACAATTTATTTTTGTAAACGGAGAGGGCCTATGTTGAACAGTCAAATAAAATTGAAGGTAGACTTGGGTACAGTTGTCTCCAATATCGTTAATTAAAATACTCGTAATAGGTACGGTATAGGCGTAGAAATCATAATAATAAGACAATAGAAGTTGCATAGACGCGTGACCTTGTCGCCGCTATTTACCATTCTGTGATTTATGTTATTATAATGGTGAACTGCAGTATAATCAGTTGTAAAAACTCATCAAGGACGAGTAATTTAACTAATAAAGGCATAACATTTCATCGGTAAGTTGATTATTTACTAATTATCATTGTTTTAACTAATTTACATCTAGTTACTATGATATTTACCTTTGTAAACTTTCATTTATTACTTTTCGTATTGTACAATTACCATTGTTGCTATTGTTCTATCGTAATACGCAACGTATGTTGACAAACTCGCCAAGCAAAGTAATGTGAAATATTAGATATCATTGTGCATTGCTTATATTTATAATACGGCTGCAGGTATCGGTCGCTAAATGCGTAGGAGTTAAAATGTGGCGACATCGATTTTGGAAGTAATCGAGCGCTAATTTATTTCTATTGCCTTATTATTGCTATTTCTGTGGGTTTAGGCTATACCCTGGTTATTATAATAATAATAATAATGTTTATTGATAAACAAAATATGGTACACACTTATAATCTAATCTTAAGATTAAAGTTTCGGGTAGAACAAACATTTTAAAACAATAAAAACTTGAATGCATAAGATGTAGTTTCATTCGAACAAGAAACAAGTTTCACCACTAAAACTGTGAACATTATTAAGAATGTAGTTATTTATGTTGTGTATTTAATAGTACAAAATTGAAATTTTAATTTCAATTGAGTAAATCTTAATATTTGAAACATTGGAACGAAAAGTGTACACTATAAGATAAAAATTGCTAGCATTTAAACTAGGCCAAGCCTGTGTCTTAAATGCTAGTTTCTTCCTTTAAGTAAATGAACATAGAATATACACTTAAACGTTTTACAAATTACTACTTTTTAATAAAGTGTTAGTAGGTGCTTATAACTATTTGATATTGTTTTATTTTAATTTAAGTTTAAATTTTAGGACTCAGCTCATTTTTTTATTGTAAATAGCTCTTCAATGTCGTCATAAGTTTGTGATTTAAGCCAAACTGTCAACTTTTTTTTGCAATTGTATTTATTAAGTGGATGTATATTAATCATTCGGTTAATTTTATTATATAGAAAAGGACCAATAAAACATTGAAACTTTTTAATAAAGTGAGTCCTAAAGGGAATATTAGGACACACTCTGTCCTTCCTTCGCATTTGGGGTTGTTTTGGGTCGTAAGAGACTTTCTTATGTTGGGATAAGATAGTATCAACTACGTACAGTTGTCTTACCGTCAGCACATCGCACATTGTATACAATTCAGCAGTGGGAAATCGGTATGGCTTAAAAGTCATAACCTTAAGTAACGCGCGTTGGGCCCTTTCCACTCTTATTATATGAGATTTTTTAGCACCTCCCCACGCTCTTATGCAATATGATATTACGGATTGGGCCATGGCATAGTAGACTGATTTTAAAAGTTCATTGTCAGCAACATGCCGCAATGTTTTGAAAATATAAATCAGTTTGCGAATTTTTTCTGATATCATTTTAATTTGTGGTATCCACGTTAGAGTTTGATCCAGAATTACGCCAAGGTACTTTATTGTGGTTGTACGTTCTAGTACTGTACACTGGCATGGTGTTATATGTGGATGAATATTATTACAAGTATGGGCTTTAATGTGTATTTCACTGGGAATGCTATTTTGTGCTATACCAAAAGTAATAAACTTTGTTTTCGATGCGTTTAGTGTCAGTATGTTTTTTTGAAGCCATTGCGTTGCCTGTTGCAATCCCATTTCAGCCTTGATTCTAGTTTCCTCCCAAGTTTTACCATGAAAAACTAGTACTGTATCATCGGCAAATGTAAAAATCTTACAGTTATTCAAATTAAGATTACATAATTCGTTTATGTATATTAGGAAGAGACTAGGGCCGAGGACGCTGCCTTGTGGCACGCCATAAGTGATGGGAGAATCTAGACTAGTCAGGTCACCAACCTTTACCCTTTGTCTTCTGTGAGAAATATAACTTTCAAACACACATAATGGTTTCCCGCGTATACCTATTTTATGCATTTTATCTAGAAGTATGGATGCAGAGACTGTATCGAAGGCTTTTGCTAGATCTAAGAATACACCTATACATTTATTTTTCTTATCGATTTGCTGAGCAAGATAATCTGATAATCCAGTAACTGCATCAGAAGTACACTGGCCAGCTCTAAAACCATATTGATTGCTTGATAGAAGATCATTCTTTTCCAAAAAACATATTAATCTTTTATTTATTACCTTTTCTATAACTTTTGATAGGGCTGGCAATACTGAGATAGGACGGTAATTGTTGATGCAGTCTCTTGGGCCAGATTTATGTATAGGATGGATAATCGATATTTTAAATATTTGTGGAAATACACCTGTAGTTAAGCATAGGTTCACTATATGTGTTAAGACGGGTACTATATGATTGTTGCAAATTTTTAAAAGTTTGTTGGATATACCGTCCCAACCAGTAGCGCTGTCATTTTTAAGCCCTATAATGATGGCTTTAATTTCTTCACAGGTAGCTTCAAGCATAGTCATGGAATTTGCAGGAGAGGGTGCATTCGAGTTAGATACCGTTCTTTGGTCACTTGTACGTACATTAACTAATTTATTTGCTAAATTTTCCCCAATATTAGCGAAAAAGTTGTTGATATGCTCAACAGAATTTTGAGGAGTGTCAGATATACGAAGTAGGTCTTTAGGTATAGCCTTCTGTTTATTTAAATGAACAATAGTTTTAATGGTGTCCCAGGTCTTTTTAGGATTATTAGAATGCTTTTTCAGCTCATTTTGTTCATAGGTTCTTTTTAATCGCTTGAGCAGATCGTTGCAATAATTTTTGTACCTTTTATAAATTGTTTGCATAATTTCATTATTGGGATCTGCTTTACTTTTAGAGTGCATCCTGTCTCGGTTTCTAATGCAACGTAGCAGCCCTGGTGTGATCCAGGGCTTAAGACAACGAAATCTACGTGGTACTAAGATTCTAGTTGAATGGCTGGCTAGGTAATTTGAGAGAATATTTACGAGTCTCTCAGCAGCCCAATTTGCGTCCATGGACATAAGAATTTCTTCAAAATTGGTTGCATCCAAATCTTTGAGAATTCCTTCGTAATTGACTTTATTCAGTACAAACTCCCTTTTTTGGTAGTTTTTGAATGTTAATTCCAAACATGAAATGACTGCTCTGTGATCTGTGAGCGGTGCATTTAAAACCAAGGTAGTTACTGATCTATTAGTATTGACCATAGAATGGTCAAGGCAGTTTGCTCCTCTAGTTGGATAAGTATGACCAATGAGAAATCCATGACTCGCAAGTAGGTTTAAATAGTCATGCGAATTTTGATCATCATTGTTAGGCTTTACGTCTATATTTATATCCCCCATTATAATGACATTTTTATAAGACTTGTGTGAGGACAATAGCTTATCCAATGAGTCAAGAAATACAGCAATACTTCTCTGAGATGGAGATCTGTATAGGGCAATTATGAGTGTATCAACATTTATTTTTATTATTAGACAACTAGCTCCATCGAAGCTTGGTTCCTCAACAGTACAAGTAAGTCCATCTTTAATATATACAACTAATCCGTCATTTTGGTTTATATTATTTTTAGTATAAAACGAGTCGTAGTTTGGAATCGTTGGAAAATAAGAAGTAATTTTATTCCAAGATTCTGTCAGTATATATATTTCACAATTTAAATTAATTCTGGCAAGTAAAACTTTAAATTCATTAAAGTTGCGATTTATACTTCTGATTTTTGGGTCAATACTTTAAAGGTTTGGTAAGTAGACGTAGAAGTTAGTATTGTTTTGCAAGACTCTGGGTCACATAAATAAGACTTTCCGGCTATAATATTATCAATGTCATTTGTAATGTACAAGTTATTTATGCCCTCGAATTTTATTATTTATTTGCAATGACACCAATATCGGCAGTTTGGTGGAAATCAATAAGTTAACTCTATCAGACTTTCTAGTATTTAAGTTAGTTTTAGACGATAAATTAGCTGAGTTTACAAAGATTACTATGAATATGTTAGTGTAGAATTTACTGATTAGGTACGAATTAAAACTTAAACTAAGAAGCATGCAAGTATGTAAAACAAGTATAAATAAATATAAAATATAAAAAAATTGAAAGTATGTGTAGCACAATAAGATTATTAATAGTCATTTCGTGTTTTTAAGTTTTACCAGGTCTGTTTCACACTTTATTTCAATGTGCGGCGATTCGTCGGTTTTGCGGAGAAAAACTTTCCCGTTGCTCGTCCAACAGTATTTGAATTTGGCAGTTGAAGCAAAATCCCGCGCCAGATACAGTAATCTACGACCTTTATGTGTAAGACCTTCGGATAAATATAAAGGTATAGATGGTCCACCCAAACCTATAAGAGTTGAGTTAAGCCTTTCATTTGGGTGTGTTTTGTTATAAAGCTTGGCACTTTTAATTACTTCCTGTTTGGTCTTTGTTCGCAAGAAATCCACTACAAGGGTAGATGTCCCCGATTTTCCCTTAATGCGGAAGACGTCCTTAACATCACTCGGTTGAAAATCAACAGCAAGGACTTTACAGGTATTTTGTACTATATTAGTAAGTTCCAACTTGTTATCATTTCTAGTAGAACACGGTACGTTTCTAATTTCTACAGTAGTTGATTTCAGCAATCTTTGCATGTCTTCGACTTTTGCTTCAAGTGAAGAGATATACAATAGCTGTTCTTTGCGTTCTCGTTCTAGAGTTTCCACTCTTACCAACATACCGTCAAATTGATCAGATAGAAACTGCAGAGATTTTTCAATCTCCTGATTAGACTGTTGAATTTTAGAATTTTGAATTTTTATTTCGGCTACATCTTTAGTAAGATCATTGAGAATATGATTTTGGCTTTCACTCATTTCTTTAATCATAGATTTCAACTCTTCTTTGAAATTCAAAAATAAATCTTCGCAACATGGCTCTCTTAATCTTTTTGTTCGCTGGGTTACGTATGGCTTGTGCTCTTGGGCATGCCCAACCAAAGAGACATCAGAATCTGACGCAGTGTGTGGTATTAGCCCACTTGATGAAGGGCTTCTTGTAAGTCGGCTCATTATTAGGATAAATTTTCTTAGGTTCAAAGTTTAAGTGATACAATTTTCGACGTTGTGTTGCACAAAGACCGGTCTTACTCTGATATTATATCTCGCTCGTTCAACAGACCGCAATTAATACTGCACTACTGCTCCCACACTTGCACAGCACTTAATCGTTTATGAGCGCCTGGTACTCGTAGTAATTTAAATTCGCGAATTAATATTTCATAAATTTATTTTTACAACAAAAAGTACGTTTGATCACGGTCGACACCAGGACGGAAGAAGAATGGAAGGTTATTATTATAATATAATAATAACCATTGTTATTTAAAAAACGAAGGAACGGGGAAGAATAGATAGCCTTCTTCTTCGACCACGTCCAAATGGCTGCAGATTCGTTGCTACAGCAGATCCCCTCCGCAGAGATCGTGATCCTCGGCGACTTTAACGCCCATCACGCCGAATGGCTCGGTTCACGTTTAACCGATCATGCGGGGAGATCTGTTCATGATTTTGCCTTGGCATATGGTCTGACACAACTGGTTACTTCGCCTACGCGGATTCCAGATGTGGAGGATCATGCACCTTCCCTGTTGGACCTTCTGCTGACCTCTCACCCGGACGGATATCAGATTTCCGTCGACGCCCCTTTAGGCTCCTCGGACCATTGTCTGATCCGGAGTGTTGTGCCACTCACGCTGAAATCGCGGTTGCATTCTGCAGGCTGCCGCCGTGTTTGGCACTATAGGTCAGCCGATTGGGATGGGATGCGGTCTTTCTTTGCATCCTACCCTTGGGGGCGGGTTTGCTTCTCGCCGGATGATCCCAACGTTGTTGCGGATTCTGTTACTGATGTGGTACTTCAGGGTATGGAACTTTTTATTCCTTCCTCTGTGGTGCCCATTGGAGGCAAATCTCAGCCATGGTTTGGTCGCTCCTGTAAAATAGCATCATGCTATAAGCAGGAGTGCTACCAAGCCTGGGTTGATGCATCAGCGTCCCGGGATGTAAACACCAGCGCTCTAAAAAAGAAGTATAATTCCGCCTCTAGGTCCTTCAAAAGAGTCATTGCCAAGGCAAAGTCAGAGCACATAGGCAGAATTGGCGAGAAACTAGTTCGCCTTCCTTCTGGAACCCGTGCATTCTGGTCTCTCGCCAAGGCTGTCCAGGGGAATTTCTGTCAGCCATCTCTTCCATCTCTGCACAGGGAGGACGACTCACTGGCCCATACTGCAAAGGAGAAAGCCGATCTTCTAGGCTCCTTCTTTGCGTCTAACTCGACTCTCGATGACGGGGGGAGTACGCCGCCGACCATCCCGCGGTGTGAGTGCTCCATGCCGGAAGTGCAGTTCACACAGCGCTCGGTTCGCAAAGCACTCCTCTCCCTGGACATCCACAAGTCGAGTGGGCCTGACGGAATCCCCCCAATTGTGCTGAGGACGTGTGCTCCAGAGTTGGCACCGGTTTTAACGCGTCTTTTCCGGTACTCCTACTCCCTAGGCGTAGTCCCAAAATCGTGGAAGACGGCTTTCGTCCACCCGATCCCTAAAAAAGGCGACCGCTCAGACCCGTCCAACTACCGGCCAATCGCCATCACCTCCTTGTTCTCCAAAACAATGGAGTCCATTGTAAACTGCCAGCTCATGAGGTACCTTGAGGATCACCAGCTGATTAGTGACCGCCAATACGGTTTTCGCCGTTGTCGGTCTGGTGATCTTCTGGTCTACCTCACTCACAGATGGGCGGAGGCAGTAGAGTTCAAGGGGGAGGCATTGGCCGTTAGTTTGGACATTGCGAAGGCCTTCGATCGGGTTTGGCACAAAGCGCTTCTTTCGAAGCTCCCTTCCTATGGGCTTCCCGAGAAATTGTGCAATTGGATCACCAGCTTTCTTGCAGATCGGAGCATCAAGGTCGTTGTAGACGGTGCAAGCTCCGATTGCAAGCCTATTAATGCTGGTGTTCCACAGGGCTGCGTGCTATCGCCAACGCTGTTTCTTCTGCATATCAATGATATGTTGCATACCCGTAACATTCATTGCTATGCAGATGACAGCACTGGTGATGCTCTTTACACCGGCCGAGCCAATATTTCTCGGGAAAACGTCTCCGAGTGCCGGGACAAACTTGTGTCTGAAGTCGAGTCTTTGCTGAACAGAGTCTCGGATTGGGGACGACTAAATCTAGTCCAGTTTAACCCCCAGAAGACACAAGTTTGCGCGTTAACCGCTAAAAAGAACCCCTTTGTCGTATCCCCTCAGTTTCAAGGCACTCCCCTTGTTGCCTCAGCCAGTATCGGAATCCTCGGCGTCGACATATCGAGTGACGTGTAGTTTCGTGGTCACTTGGAAGGGAAGGCCAAATTGGCCTCTAAAAAGCTTGGCGTGCTCAGCAGAGCGGGACAGTATTTCATGCCGGCACACCGCCTGCAACTTTACAAGGCGCAGGTTCGGCCGCACATGGAATACTGTTCCCATCTCTGGGCTGGGGCTCCCCAGTACCAGCTCCTTCCACTTGACCGCATCCAGCGGAGAGCGGCTCGAATCGTCGACGACGGAGTGCTTTCCGATCGGCTCGATTCACTGGCGTTGCGAAGAGATGTTGCATCTCTTTGCGTATTTTATCGCATCTATCACGGGGAGTGCTCTGAGGAATTGTTCGGATTAATCCCAGCCGCCAAATTTCGTGAACGCACGACACGGCAAACGTCCCGATACCATCCACACCATCTGGATGCTTGGCGGTCCACCACTGTACGTTTCACAAGGAGTTTTCTTCCACGTACAACCTCTCTGTGGAATAGTTTATCATCGGCGATTTTTCCGGACCGATACGACCTGGGGACCTTCAAGAAAAGAGCTTACTCCTTTCTAAAGGGCCGGCAACGCACCCGCAATTCTCCTGGTGTTGCGGTTGATCATGGGCGGCGGTAGTCACTTAACATCAGGTGAGCCGCATGCTCGTTTGCCCCCTCTTCTATAAAAAAAAAAAAAAAATAGATAGCCGTATTATATAAATATTATAATTAAAGACAGGATTACGAGCTACAAATATAATATAGTAGATAACATTACAAACATTAAAGCAGTAATTTATTGATAAAATGAACTCCGCCGTGTAAGAAACATATTTTTTCACAAAAAAAAAATATTTTACTAGTTAGTGTTGGACGCTTTTTCAGCCTAGGTATCCATCTAAGTAGATCTAGGTAGATACAGTCTGTGTCTCTTACCTTTTTCTATCACCGAACAGCAGTGTATCCAATATTGTGAAAAGTATAATTACATGCTGTAAAGCATTCTTAGCCATAAGGGGTGAAAACGAAAATATGGTTGTCGCACGCATGCACTATAATTGACACTTAACATCAAGAAGTCGCTTTAAATATCCCTTATCATGCAAATGTCAAAGCAAAAACACCCTACTAAGAAAGAGGTATCATCATATATTTACAAACTGTAGTAGGAGTAAAATTATTTCCTTTAATGACGCATCTTTTACTGGAATCACGTAATCTCTTAATGGACTTTAATCCTCACTGATTTCTTTTTGCAAGTTCATTACGGCGACAGCCGTGCAAAGCGAAAGCAACAAAACGCGTTAATTAATGAACGTCTCAAGCTACACGATACTAGAAAAGAAATTGTTAAGCGAATTGCCTCCTTTTTTCATTTTGATTTAATATATACATAAGTTAATGAGCCGTTACTTGTTTCAAATATAAGAGTACAATGTATTAAAATTATGAACTTAAAGAGAACAATGTTTTTATACGTGGTACAACATGCATCTTGATTCTTCATCGAGGCGATATGTAGATATCGAGGCCTACTATCTATGGGCCACAGCATCCACTTAAAATAAGGTGGACTGCGTGCTCGTGTGTTACCCTCATTCTACAAATCAAAAAATAATACCGCAAATAATGTTTTCAAATGCTAAAAAGTTATTAATCATTATAACGCCATAAATTCCCTGCTGGTTTCTTCACGGTAACGTAATACCGCAGTTTATATTGTATGGACGACTAACTTTAATTCATTCATTTAATATTCATATTCATTGCGTATGCAAAAGCCCGAGGAAAAAGCCGCGCTTGCTATTAATATTTTTATTACACCTCAGATAATAAAGAAACTGTATTATATTAAACTTCGAACTAAAACGGATACGGTTTTAAAGCACTACTGATAGGTCATTTTAATAGCTATACTATGAATAATTTACGTGGTGGAACCATGCTGCAGCTATATTAGTATTATAGTTGTAGCATGTATGGGTCGACTCGACCGGGGAAGCACCACTGTCTCCTAGCGTAAAAGAGCAGCTCGACGCTGCTGTGTTTCTTACGGTGAGTGTAGAAAACTGGAAACCCCGTCTACTAGAAACGAGGCATTCCATCTTAGTCCCCACAGGTGACAACGCATCTGCATTACGATTCGTAGTTGAGGATAGATGTAGATTTAAATAATACTAGTTTTTACTTTTTTATGTTACCGACGGTTCGAGCACTTTACAGCACCCATGGTCACAGGGGGGACTGAGATGTTCAACAACCACATGTCAAAGTTAACCGCGGTTACCACAGATTAAAATTATTAATTTTTGTTCCGATCTACGCAGTATGAACTAAAGGTACCTTAAAGTCTTGCAGTTGTATGCTTGGGTTGGGATTTAATTTTAATAATTCTAGGATCAGAAGCAGATAGTAGCGCTCAGCCATCTTCTCTATTGAAATTAGAATGTTTTTTTATTTCAATAGCCTCGCAGAATCGTCCTTGGAAGGATTCGGTGTTCTTTAGCGAGGATTTGTGGTTTATTAAATCTGATGTCTTCACATCAGCTATATGTTCTTTAACGCGGGTTTTAATTCAACTTTTACTTTGACTTATGTAAGAGAGACCACACTCACAATCAAGCTTGTGCACTCCTGCATTTTGCAGAGGGACAATACACTTGCCTGAAGGTAAAAACTGACCAATCTTCTTTGGCTACATCTTGAAGCGCGTTTGCATTAAAAAGTACTTCAAACGTTTTAACGCAATGCGCTTCAAGATGTAGCCAACTTTGTCAGTCCTCTGCCATATGGCAGTACAACAGGTACACGCTCGACTGTAGCCGGCTTCACTCGTTCACTGTGACGTAGTGTATTTTCTATTATAAAAATCAACTAAAATGAACAGTTTAAGCGCTCGCGCCCGCGCCCGCTTATGCTCTCCAGTCCTGTCTTGCGCTTGTGGCCAGAACCTGCCGAGACGTCCAAAGATATTTTTACATACCTGAAAGAGGCACCTCTTTGAGGATAGATGGATGTCATAAGTTTTTATTATATTTTCCCCGCTTTAGAGCTTTTCACAGAGTGCCAGTTGACCTTAACACTCAGATTCGTTCCGATACATAGCCTTCGAAAAGGGAAGAGGAAAAGGGGTTTGTCATATTTTTACTTGGTCAAATTTCCCATCTGGGAACTTTTCCACCAAGAAGTTTAGGCGAGAACTTAACTACCGGTGGATATCTGCCACTGTATTAGCGCCTAGATAACATAATAATGTTACACGCTTACGTCGACGGCACTAGCGCCATCTAGTCTCGAACCGAAGAACTAAACTTCTAGAAGTTGAAACTCGAACTCTCGGTACCTTAGTAACAATATTATAATAGCATCGGTTTGCAAGAGCGAGAGGAGATCAACTAAAGGAGGGAGCGAACCGCGGCGATGTGATACGAAGATTACCGAGCGGACATTACTGAGCTTCAATTACGAATACATTGAGCTATTATGTACTACGTACTAGAGGCGACACTGCATTCAGCTAATCTGTTCCACTCAACTGCGGTGCATACACCGCACTTTAATCAGTCACTCGCTAGGCGCTTGTAGAGTTGTCACGTGTTGTGTTGATTTTAAAAAAAATATCTTGATAAAATTATGCCGTCGTGTGTACTTAGATATTGCACAAATAATTCAAGAAATGTCAGTAAAAACCAAGGAATTACTTTTCATCGGTTAATAATATACTTAATCAATAAAAAAGTATTATAGATTAATAATAAAACAAATTATTCCTAAGACGCCATCTCGTGTCATGGAATATAGATTATTAAATTAATAGGTTCAGATGCACATTTCTGTGGGTACTTAAGTATAGGACGAATATATTATTATACACATTTACAATATATTATTGTACACATTTTTATATTATTATACACATTTGTAGAAACATATATAAGTTATTATAATTACGCTAAATTTTTCGTGTTTAAATGTGCTTGTAAATGCTCGTATAAGGGAGCGTTGATAAATAGAGCGGGTTTGCTGGCGGGATGTTAACTGGAGAGCATACAGTAGCAGTTAGATGAGCAATAAATAACACTTCTTGAGAATTTCTTCTTGTTTTATTTCTTGATTCCTTATTATTACATTGCCGGATTTGGAATAATTTACCACGAAAAACGCCCCTTTTTTATAAGCGGCTGTAACCAATCATATTTAAGAAAAAATCGCATACGGCATTAGTGAATCTATTGACCAATCAGAGCGCCGAGTAACCTTTTCTAAGAGAGATTCACAATTTCCTTAATAAACGTGGTAAAACATTCCTTACAATATTTATATTTATTCCTAACGATAGATACAACTTATTTCTATTATTCTAAACATAAATCATTCAATAAACCTTTATTTTACATTTATAAAAAATAAAAATAGTTTCGCGGTCGCCTCACGGTTTAGCTCCGGAGTAGGACTATATTTTTTGCCGAACATACAAGTGGCGCCGCCAAGAGGTAGGAATGTACAACACTTTTTCAGGAATTATGCTTAAAATCTATACAATATTTTTTCATGAAATTTAAATCTTTCTCATAATGAAATAACATTATACAGCGATTAGTTGACATATTAATGTTTCTTTTGAAGTACTTTAAAGGAAAAAGAATTATATTAATCACTTATATGTTAAATAGCTCTTAAAGTTATGATAAAAGAAATCTTACTAGAAAATAAGCTTATACTTGCGTCTAATGTTCTAATCAGACCTAAATAATATTAAATAGATTCATATAAGTCACTTTAAGATAAAAATAGAAGTGTTTAATTTACTTTCCTGTTTTTTTTTCAGCACTAATCAGTCTTTACACTTAGCTTTATTTTATAAATAGGAAACAGTTAAGATTAATACCATCACCTAATTTTAAATCACTGATAAGAAATAATTATGATTAAATGCTAACACTTAGTTTTTAATTCACTGATAATAAATAATTAATATTAAATGTTCGAATTCACTTTGTCGTCGCTAACATTCTCCCCCACGGTGCGTAGCACTGCATCCTCTGGAGGCGACGACTCCGCTGGCACCAGCACGATGACACGTCGAGTTGGACGGCGAAGTATTCCGCCTGATGTCCGCACGTCCAGCACCCTGGTTCTTCCGTCTGGTCCGGGATAGGTTTTGACGATTTCACCGCGAGGCCATGAGTTTCGCGGTAATGTGGCGTCCACTATTAGCACGATGTCTCCTTCCCTTGGGTCTCTGGTTTCTTTCCCCTCGAGTTTCCTTGGCATCAGGAGAGGTAAGTATTCTTTAATCCACCTTTTCCAGAAGTGGTCTGCGAGTCTCTGGGTGGTTCTCCAGCTTGCCTTTGCGATGAGCTCCGTGTCGCTGAACTCTCCCGGCGCCATAGCTCCGCATGATCTTCCCAGCAGAAAGTGGTTCGGTGTTAGGCTCTCCTCGTCTCCTGGGTCCATGCTGATCGGGGTGAGAGGTCTCGAGTTGACGATGTGTTCAACCTCAGTCATTAGCGTATGGAGTACTTCCTCGGGCGGGCTCTTCTCGTTGAGGACTACTGCTAGCGCCGTCTTGACTGTTCGTACGAGCCGCTCCCAGGCGCCTCCCATGTTCGGAGCTCCCGGGGGGATGAACTTCCACTGGATGCCCTTTTCCTGTGCGGCCTCCTCTAATTCCCTTTTTGCTCCGACGAAATTAGTTCCGTTGTCGCTATATACGGTTTTCGGAGTTCCTCTTCTGGCTGCCATTCGACGGAGTGCCATGATCATTGAGCTGGCGCTGAGAGAAGGTACCAGTTCTAAATGTACTGCTCTAGTCGTGAGGCAGGTAAATAAGGCTCCCCAGCGCTTCTCGTTTCTTCTTCCGATGGTGACTTGCATCGGCCCGAAGTAGTCTACGGCTGTGCAGGAGAACGGAAATTGATGATGCTGCAATCTTTCACTCGGCAGATCTCCCGTTGGTGGTATCTCTGGTGAACTCTTCTTTGTCTTGCACCATTGACAGCTGTGTGCGACCGCTTTTAGAGTTGCCCTTAAACCCAAGATCCAGAACCTTTGACGAATTTCGTTCATTACTGTAGCGGTGTTTCCGTGAAAGAATTTCCTGTGATAGTGTTGTATTATTAGACGAGTTATTTTTTGTTTTCCGTCTAAAATGATAGGATTCATTATTCTTCCGTTTCGGTCGTGAAATTTCATTGTTCTGCTCCTTAATTTAATTATTCCGTCGTCTCCAATGTAAACGTCGATTTTCTTAAGTCGACTCGAATTTTCTAATGGCTTTTCTGACTTCAGTTTTCTTATGTCTGATGCAAAACTATCGCTCTGGCTTATTTTTATTAATATCTCTTCGGCCTTTTTTAGGTGTTCTGTTTCTATGGGTGAGTATAGGCGCTTATTTTTACTTCCGCTGGTCGACGGGATTGAGGTTTGTGCTTCTTTCTTCTGGATTTTTTGTGGTTTCCAAGACTCATCCTTCTGGCGTGCGGCGGTGGTGGTCGCTTTACGGCTCTTCTTTAGTAGGTGTGTAAAGGCGATCACTCTGGCTGTAGTGCGCAGCAGTCGCTCCCAGCTCGAGAACCTTTCTAGGTTTAATAGGGTGTCTTCTGCTGCCATCGTTGCCAATACCTTTTGCTTGCTTTTTTCTTCTGGCATAACAATTTCTGGCTTGAAGTCGTGAAATGGCCATTCTTCTTCTGGTCGACGGAGAAATGACGGGCCTTTGAACCATCTGGCGTTGTGGTCGAATTCGGTTGGGGTTCCCCTCGTGGCGTCGTCCGCTGGATTCTCCTTGGTTGGCACCCATCTCCAGTCTTCTGGCTTGGACCTTTCTTCGATCTCGGCGAGTCGGTTGGCCACAAACGTTTTGAACTTCCTTGGTTCTGACTTTATCCATTGCAGCACTGTGCTGGAGTCGGTCCAGTAAACCTTTCTCGTTATGTCGAGCTCTGATTCCTCTTCGATTGTGGCGGCTAGTCTGCTTCCGAGTAAAGCCGCTTGTAGCTCCAGCCTCGGAATTGACACAGGTTTCGTTGGCGTTACCCTTGCTTTGCCGGCGATCATGGAGACATGGACCTTTCCTCCGGGCTCGACTATTCTCCAGTAGACTACTGCTGCATAGGCTTCTTCACTCGCATCGGAGAATGTGTGTAGCTGTCCTTTTCTGCCTTTGGGTGAGACGCACCTCGGGATCTTCAGCCTCGTTAATGTTGACACTTCTTCCAGGTATTTCATCCAGACTTCCTTTTGATGTTCGTTGATTGGTTCATCCCAGTCTATTTTCTTTCGCCAGATGTCCTGGATTAGTTTCTTTCCTTGTATTAGAACTGGTGTAGCAAAACCCATTGGATCGAAGGTGGACATTACTGCGCTTGTGACTTCTCTTTTTGTTGGAGTCCTTCTGCCGTCTTGCAGGTCCTCCGGCGTGTTGCGTAGCCCGACGTTGAAGGCTAATGTATCTTCTTTCACCAGCCATCTTAGTCCCAGAGTCTTCTCTTCCTTGGTCAGTTGTAAGGAGTTTTCTTTGTTTGCGTCTTCTACCTCTGATATTACCCCCGAGTTGTTGCTGGCCCATCCCTTCAGATGAAAGTTTGCTCTTGCGTGAATGTCTTTCACTTCTTTGGATATTTTCTTTGCTTCGGTTGTAGATGCGAAGCTCTGCAGGTAGTCGTCCATGTAGTGGTTTCTCTTAATTGCTTTCACTGCTTCAGGATGAGTGTTCTTAAATTCCTCTGCATTCTTGTTCATTACGTATATGGCTGTTGCAGGTGATGACGCTGCCCCGAAGATGATTGAGGACATTCTATACTCTTCCGGCTTGCCGGTTCTTCGGTTTCCGCGCCACAGGAACCTGAGACTGTCTCGGTCGTCTTCTCTGACTTTTACTCGAAGAAACATGTCTTGTATGTCTGCCATGACGGCTACTGGTCCCTCTCTGAAACGCAGCAGTACTCCGAATAATGATTGTAGCAAGTCCGGGCCCGAGAGCAAGGCGTCGTTGAGGCTCTTTCCTTCATATTTGGCAGCTGCGTCGAACACTATTCTTAGCTTCCTCTTGACTGGGTGTACAACAGCGAAGTGGGGTAGGTAGAATGTCCTTCCTTCGTTAGAGTTTTCTGGAGCCTTCTCTGCGTATCCTTTTTCGATTAGACTCGGAATCTGCTCCTCGTAGTGCTTTCTTGCTTCTTGATCACGATCCAATTTTTTCTCGATGCTAACCAGGCGTCGAACAGCTTGATTGTAGTTGTTGGGCAGGTGTTCATCTTCTTTTTTCCACAGGAGTCCCGTTTCATATTGACCGCTTGGCAGTTTCTTGGTAGTTTTCTCGAGGGTTTCTAGTGCTCTTCTGTCGCTGTCGTTAGATGGTGAACGATTTTGGATCCCTAGAGACTCTAATTGGAAGTGTTCTCGGACGAGGTCTTCTATGTCTTCCTTGCCAGTGGTCGCTCTGCCATAATGAGTGAAGTGTACTGTGGCAGTTGTTCCTGTTTCACATCCGTGTAACACCCACCCTAAGTTCGTGAGGGAAGCTACAGGATCTGATGGTTTGCCCTTCTTCAGCTTTCTTGTCACTATCAGTCCCCAATTGTCTTGGCCTATCAGTAGCTTGGGCCTCTCGGAGACGTAGAGGAGTTGATTTTCAATTGCCTTCAGGTGCTCACAGTTTCTCACGGTGTCCTTGTTTATGCATTGTTCAGACAGCTTCAGGTCGTCGATGGTTCTTGCTACGATAGTTCTCTTTTCTTTTCTATGAGCCCCTTTTATTTTGAACTCGATCTTCTGTGAACTATCTTTTCTTAACACCTTTCCGCCAACGGTTTCGATCGTGAGTTTTTCTTTCTTTCCTTCGACTCCGATTTTTTCAGCAATTGATGCGTCTAAGAGTGTGACCGTTGACCCTTCGTCTAGTAGTGCTAATACGCGAACTTGTCCTTTTGGGCCATAGAGGTTCACGGGGATCATCTTTAGGTAGGCCTTTTCTTCTCCTTTGGCGTTATGGATTGAGGCGACCTTTTCTTCTGAGATGCTATTGGTGTCTTTTGCTTCTTTTTCTATCGACGCCGGTGGTTTGTCAGAATGTAAGATGGTATGATGCCATCTTTTACACAGCTTGCAGACTGGTGCTTTACAGTTGATTCTTGAGTGTCTGAATCGAAGGCACTTGAAGCATATCTTTGCCTTCTTGGTCATATCCCATTTTTCATTCAGGTTGGCTTCTTTGAACCTTTTACATTCTAATGCGAAGTGTTCTTCCCCACAGAACGGACACGACTTCTTATATTTCTCTTTTGACGCTTCTTGAACCAAATGAACGGGTTTTCTTACTCCTCTTCTTTGTTCTGAGGGCGCTTCGGGCGGGGCGAAGTCTCCGCACATGTCGGCTTCTGTTTCTAGGAACGCTTCGATAAGTAATAGCTCCTGAATTTCCTCGTCTCTTCTGCTTCTGTGGTAGGCGAACCAACGGAACTTCATTGACGTCGGCATCTTGTCTACTATAACTCTTAGCGTTTCAGGTGAACTGAGATACTGTGGTTTCTTCAGGGCTTTGATTGTTTCGACTGCGTTCTTTACTTTGCTTGCAAATATGCATATGTCGCTCGGGTTTTCGCCGACTCTTGGGAGGTTCTTCATTTTTTCTAGTTCTGCTAATGCTAGTGCTCCAGGTCTTCCGAATCTTGCTTCTAGTCCCTTGATCACCTCGCGTGGGTCTTCGGCGGTGAATAGCAGGCTTTGGACGGCTTCTCTAGCTTTTCCTTGGATCGCTATTCTGAGGCGTGCTAGGTTTTGATTGCTACTGAAAGAAGCAGCCGTATCCTCGTATGATCTTTTGAAGGCTAACCATTCTTCGCAGGCCCCGTTGAAGTGAGGTAGTTCTAGGTGCTTCGGTGAAACGGTGTCACGTGATTTTTCTGATAGCTTTAGTATGACTGAAGCTAGTTCTTGGATGTCACTTTTCTTTTCTTCTGCCTCTATTGGTTTGTGGTTCTTATTAGGCATGTCTCCGGTCTGGATGAACCAGCGTTCGACTTCTCGAGTTCGCTCGAACAGCTCTTCTCCGGCACCATCTTCATCTTCTGATTCCGCGGTGAGAAGTTCTAATTCCGCTTGAGCAACTTTTGACCGCGCTTCTGCCAATTCTAGTTCCCTTAATGCCATTGTCATCTTTGCTTGCGCTTCTGCTCTCTTCCTATGCGACGAGCGAACGGAAAGCGTGTCTGGATCGCGGGTCGTCTTCTTAGGGTGAGGCTGCTGCAGAGTCTTCATTGCGACACTTCTTTCTTGAATCTGCGGCGTTGGATGACTTCCTTCTTGGTGAGGAACTGACGCTTCGACGGTGCGTGTCGGGGGGGTGGTATGGGTTACGTCCCCTGGTGTTGATTCTTTTCCGGCAATGTTTTTGTTAAGAAGTACGGGTTGTCTGTGTACGCTGCTGGGCGATGCTCTTGTAAGCGTCGATCGATCTGAAGTTGACGTGTTGGTAGCCGTCGTGTTTGTAGAATCACTCGGCGTATTCATGCTCCAATCCGTCGTACTGGTACCCGTAGTGGCGTTGCTTTCACTCGTAGTCTTCGACTGCACTGATTTTGATCTTGTATTTGAAGGCATCTTCCTAGTTTTCCTTAAACCCGATCCGGCTTCTCGAAGGACCAATGTAAATGCTCGTATAAGGGAGCGTTGATAAATAGAGCGGGTTTGCTGGCGGGATGTTAACTGGAGAGCATACAGTAGCAGTTAGATGAGCAATAAATAACACTTCTTGAGAATTTCTTCTTGTTTTATTTCTTGATTCCTTATTATTACATTGCCGGATTTGGAATAATTTACCACGAAAAACGCCCCTTTTTTATAAGCGGCTGTAACCAATCATATTTAAGAAAAAATCGCATACGGCATTAGTGAATCTATTGACCAATCAGAGCGCCGAGTAACCTTTTCTAAGAGAGATTCACAATTTCCTTAATAAACGTGGTAAAACATTCCTTACAATATTTATATTTATTCCTAACGATAGATACAACTTATTTCTATTATTCTAAACATAAATCATTCAATAAACCTTTATTTTACATTTATAAAAAATAAAAATAGTTTCGCGGTCGCCTCACGGTTTAGCTCCGGAGTAGGACTATATTTTTTGCCGAACATACAAGTGGCGCCGCCAAGAGGTAGGAATGTACAACACTTTTTCAGGAATTATGCTTAAAATCTATACAATATTTTTTCATGAAATTTAAATCTTTCTCATAATGAAATAACATTATACAGCGATTAGTTGACATATTAATGTTTCTTTTGAAGTACTTTAAAGGAAAAAGAATTATATTAATCACTTATATGTTAAATAGCTCTTAAAGTTATGATAAAAGAAATCTTACTAGAAAATAAGCTTATACTTGCGTCTAATGTTCTAATCAGACCTAAATAATATTAAATAGATTCATATAAGTCACTTTAAGATAAAAATAGAAGTGTTTAATTTACTTTCCTGTTTTTTTTTTCAGCACTAATCAGTCTTTACACTTAGCTTTATTTTATAAATAGGAAACAGTTAAGATTAATACCATCACCTAATTTTAAATCACTGATAAGAAATAATTATGATTAAATGCTAACACTTAGTTTTTAATTCACTGATAATAAATAATTAATATTAAATGTTCGAATTCACTTTGTCGTCGCTAACAGTGCTTATTATTCTTTTATTTTATTTTTAAGTTTTTACATCAAAGTCAAAGTGGTATAAATTCATCAATTTTTAACTCTCGAGTGCCCAGCATTTGTAAACGACTCTCATTCTAATTTAAATAAATATATTTGTAATTTAAATGTTATATTAATAAGTTTTGTTAAACATACATTTAGTATATTTTTATATTTGACATAGATACCTTTTAAAATATTCAGATAAAAATATCATTAAAATATAATTGTGATATAATATTATGTAATATTATATTAAATAAGCAAATATAATATACAAAATAAATGACAAAATTTAAATATGGTTCTTGATATAATTTACCTATTTAACAATACAATCTACTATTGCCTACGGATCATTCTACCTATGTTTATTCTATGATAAAAAAACAACCGCGCGAACACAGAGTAGCGCACATTTTTAGGGTTCCGTAGTCAACTAGGAACCCTTATAGTTTCGCCATGACTGTCTGTCCGTCTGTCCGTCCTCGCTTAATCTCTGTGACCGTTAGCACTAGAAAGCTGAAATTTGGTACCAATATGTGTATCAATCACGCCGACAAAGTGGTAAAATAAAAATTCGAAAAAAATGTTTTATTAGGGTAGCCCCCTATATGTAAAGTGGGAAGTGACAAAATTACCACCGAAAACTTCTGGCACGTCTATGTATTAATTAGTAACCCAATTCCCCGAGAGATGGCGCTGTAGGTACTTATTACATTGGGTCGGGTATTATCGAATTGTTCGGTTGGTCTCTCCTTGGCATCGCCTGTCGCGCATCATCCATGTTCGCGCACGTACCCACTACCGGGAGCAGTTGCAGGAGCGCGGAGCGCTGCTGGAGCGCGAACATAATGGATACCCACCTTTAAACTCATAAGTGGGAACACTTATTGTGACGGACGGAAAACTACGGAACCCTACACTGAGCGTGGCCCGACACGCTCTTGGCCGGTTTTATTTTATTTGAGATAGCTGTTCTAGTACGTATAAGTACATATTACTTCAATGTTTGAAGTAGATTTTGATACGTAAAAGTGGTGCGACTTTGTTTGTTAAATTATTTTTTCTGTTAGTCGCCTTCAAATACTATTGTCATCGAGTGTCTATTCGCTCAAGCTTCCGTTAAAATCTACCCATAACTTCTCTACATGACGCATCAACAAATTGTTAAGAAGTTGAAGAAGACAAACTTTATAAAAATAATTTCTTCATACAGAAAAAAATTTGCACACAAATTACTCTCTATTCTTTTTATTAATTATAAGTATCTCAAATACGGTGAAAGCAAAAAAGTCATTGATTCTGTTATGAAAATATATAACGTTATATTTTCCTTTCATCAAAATATAAATCAGCAATTTACTTACCGTCACGAAACGAGTGAAGTAGAAATAAATTTATTGGACATTGATGAACGTGGATAAATAATAATGTTATATTCTCAAGAGATTTTTCAGGCAAAGTATATTTGAAGAATGAAACGATAGAAATTATTCTTTCGTTTCATTATTGTTCAACAATAAATATCATCGCACAAAGTTAAGTTTAATTGTAATAATTAGAACTTTATTTTTTTATAAGTTAATTATTGAACTTTTTTATAGAATAAGAGTGGCAAACGAGCACACAGTCCATCTGATGGTAAGTAAATGCTATGGCCTATAAACATGTGCATCTACGAGTATCTTCGATTAAGAATCAAAATACAGATGCGTTGCCACCCGCGAGGACTTACAAGGTTTTATAAATATTTAGTCAGGTCATAAGTTCTGTCAAAAAATTTTCATAAAATTAATGATACACTTTTTGATAATAATATAGAAATTATTTATATGAAATGAAAGGTAATTTAATTTAGAATACAATTTTATTTAGATACATTATTTAAAATGCCCTTCCCTATTTTCAATACAACATGCCTTTTATCGCCGCGGCCAATCATAAATCTCAGCACGCACCACACTCTTATCTATTTCTGCCGCTGCCAAAGATGCTCGGAAAGATTCCGAATTCTGGTGAGGTTTAGCGCAGACTTTCTCCTTCAAATGTTGCCATATTTTATAATCCAGTGGGCTTAATCTGGACTAGAAGAGGGCCAGTCTTCATGTCCGATAAAGTCAATTCCATGGACGGTCAACCAGTTTTGCGTGCTTCGTGCCCTATGAACTGGTGCAGAGTCCTATTGGAATATCCAATGTCTGTTTTTGAACATTGTTTGAGCAAGAGGTTCCACTATGTTTGTTAGGACGGTATTTTAGTACTAGTTGGCACTGTTTTTACACCTTTTTCGCAGAAAAACACCTCAGTTAATCCTGAATATGGGACTCCAAGCCAAACAATGAGTAACCACAGCGATGCAACGCGAAAACTGCTACTCTGTCTTCTTTCTTCGACCACTCCATATTTGAAAATAAATGAAAATTAATGTCTTTTTGGTTTTTGGCAAGCGCAAACGTTATATATTTAAAATTGGTGAAGTTCATCTAGCCAGTATTCAATAATTTTAAATAATAAGGTGTTGACAGAACTTATGACCCGACTGAGTATTTTTTAATATTTCACTTTTTCCAGCAACAATGTTTTAACATTGCAGTCTTCCTCCGTGTGCAATAAAAAATCAGTAACAACCTGAACCTGAACCTAAAATGATAAAGTACGGATTTACGTCTCACGACTGTTCACATGTCTCCTTTCATTTTTTAGGGGTTATGGAGCAACAATTCATGCAGTGTTCCAGTGCGTGTTGATGCACTTCACATGTCCTTGAAATATTTTGTTTCACAGACATGCAGTAGTTACGACAACGCACACCTTTGCATTTCTCTCTTCCGTTCATTCCCCACACGGGCCTGCTTAGTAGGAGGGAGCAAGATACTGGTGGACGCATCTTTAGTCCTCCAATGAGAGGTCCGCTTCGCCAAGTAGAAAAGGAGATGGTGTCGTCGCAATTTTATCGTCCCCGCATAGCGGACAAGAGAGAGGCCTCTCGCCGCTTCCCCCAGGTAAGTGCCCATCCTTATTATGAGCTGTTTTATTTGTTGTTCCTTTATCCGCAGAAGCTCATCTCTCGTCGTGTCAGCCAACGCCGCAAATTAATTTCAAAGCAAGTATTATGGTCCACAGTCCGCCACGTGCCACGACCGCCATTTTGTTTTGGTTCCTTTTGAACCACGCTAATACAGTCCACTTGATCGTTCGCCCCGCCATACCTTTGGTCACTTTTCGCGCACTCATGCAGTCTTCCTCACCATGTTTGCCTCGACCGCCGAGAACAGGAACTTAAAATTGCAGCTAGTATTTTACTAGCGCTTATTATAAAATTTCAACGCGAGCTTTTATCCTAACATCTACTTCACCGCTCATTAAAAGAAGCTATAAGTTTATATATTTTTATGACACGGAACACTGACTGTGCAAGTACCCTTAACCAGTTTTTTAATAGCCAAATACCTTGAATCTACATATAATAATATATTGAAACGCATTATAGATAATGAGACATATTGGGTATTACTCATAAAAATCAACTCGTTATACAAATCGAAAGTTGTTCTGTAAAGAAGATGACAAAGAGAGATATAGAGATAATTAATACTTAATTTAAGTAAGCGATTATCATTGATTATAAGTAAGCTGATTATGATTAAAAAAAGAAGTCTCTAAGTATAACCTGTATCCAAGAATCAAACGAACTAGATATACCAACGAAATTTATCTCACTATACCCCTAATTTGCCATTACCTACATCGTAAAGCCAAAGAGGATACTTGCCATCGGCTTAACTGTGTGCACTTTGGTCACCGTTATTCTATACTAAAAAAGTTTCGAAGTTAACTGAAGCGAATAAAAAGAACTCACTGAATGGAAATATTCTGTAGACGTTATTATGTTAACTCTTCACTACGGGTAATGGATTTTCAGTGTCGCAACTTTGATGTAGCTTTGTTGGTAGTATTTCCAGTAAGGGATTGTATTTTAGAGGTTATAAATAGACATCGGAGCTGTCTAATCGTTCATTGTCTCCAGTGTATTAAGATTGAAGTACTAAGACAAGTATCAGTAACATCAAGCTATAATAAATTCGGTCATAGCGACAATTTGAATATAAAATCATATAATTCTAAGTCTAAAAACTACGTTACATACCCTGTAATTTCCCCGTATCGTGCTAGCATTTTGCATAGGTACCTAAACTGATAAGGCAAACATCAAAACCCGATGTATATTTGTGGGCCATTTAAAAACAAATTGTTATGTGTGGGGATACGGATAGTCATGGCTCTTTATAACCGTCTTTCGCTTATTATCTAAAAAAAAAGTTGCAATAAAATCTTGGATTGTACTACAATTTTAGAGTGAATTATGGGAGACTTATTAAAAATTTTGAAAACTATAAAGAGAAAGGAGAAGTGAAGCAGGTTATATTACCTTAGAGTATATAACCTTAGTTAAGCTATTGAAAAGTTCAAACGCCCCTTAGAAAGCACGAGTTGTGACGAAGGGTGACTTACCGAGGTCTATGTTTAAAGAATACCACCATCTTGAATGATGGTATATATAGTCAGACTCTGACGGTACTCTAAGTCGCTGAATCTGATCTTGTCTTAATTTCTATTCTAATTGCTTACAATTTCTCGATATTATAATTTAATTTTAAATCAATTTAAAGAAATAAATTGCATGATCTGAATATATAACTGGAACAAAAAAAATTCATTATTTTTTAATTATAGCCCTCGAGACATCCAATAATTGCTCGTCTGGCGGAGCGTCAATTATTTTAAATTAATTCGCGTTAGTTCCGTTCAATCGGTAGGAACCTATTCAATATTTTATTTAATAACATTAATTTCATAATGCAATTTTTTTACATAGGATAGGGTGACAAACGAGCACACAGTCCACCTGATGGTAAGTGGTTGCTGTGACCCATAGACATCTAGATCTATCCTCGATTACTAATCAAAATGCAGACGCGTTGTCACCCGTGAGGATTAAGATGGAATTTCTCGTTTCCAGTAAAAGGCGTCTCCGGTTCTCTACACTCACCATATGAAACACAGCAGCATTAAGCTACTGTTTTACGCTGTTATTCTGTGAGAGCCTCTTCCCTGGTCGAGCCGACCCATTCATGCTACAACTATACAACTAATGTAAATGATGCGTTATATCCGTTATTGACGCATAAAATACCCTCTATCATTTAGCCAACAGGATTATGGAGCAATTATTCTGGCGCATTACTTAATGCATATTGGCTGACATGTCACTCACGTCTTTCGAAATAGTTTTTCCTCAAACATGCAGGGTGCTAGCGGGAATAGAACCCGAATTGCTCATTCACTGCGAATTTAACGACGAAAATTTAGACCCTGAGCTACCATACCATATATATCTCAATATTAAACGTTTCACACATCACAACAGCATTCAACAATATTTTGAAAACAGAAGGAAAGACATCATCAACCAACAAGTACAATATATTCTTGAGTTTGTAGTGTTTCCCGAGCCGAACCCCTTGCCCGGCGGAAATCTCCCCTCTTGTCCTTCTAAAATTTAACTTTTGATTAACTGTTAGTTTTTAACATTAATCTTGACTAACGCAAACCCTTCGAGTGCTGGAAACTCTCCCAGTTCTACCTTGTATTTTCAGCTCCAATGGTGAACATTATTTAGCAGCATAGCCCTCTTCATGATACAATTATGACGTACAATTACGAACAGGGAACGGAGGTGGATCCGCGCCTTTCCGCAAAAGTCATTTTTCTTGATTGATTCATCAACTTGTTTGTCGTGATTGTGTTCTTTTTTTAAAGACTAAAGTGACAAATGAGTTTACAGTCTCCTGATGACCACACCATCAGATGGACAGTAAGTTAAACTCTGCATTTACACCATTGCTTTAATTTACTTATACACTTTTTTAATACACTAGCTTTTTGCCACGGCGCCGCCCGTGTGAAAGGGAAAATGCCAGGTAATCAAGGATCTATAGTATCCATAGTACGTGAGGGTAATACGGTCATCCAGTTATTATGGTCACTTTCTTATAGCCCAAAAACTAATTCCCTGTTGTCATAGATGGCTTTGTAATACGATAGCTCTTTACCGGTCAATCAAATAATGAAGGATCAAAAGGGCGTTGCTTTATCGACGCCATTTTGAAAGTTGAAATTCTAGTAAATATTTTAGTCGATTTTAGTATGGTGTATGTATGTATTGTAGTTTTTTAAAGTTCTATTTTCGAAGTGTTCCTAATTATTTCCATAGCTTGTTTGCAACTTTTTTCTTAATATATTAGTTGTACCTAGTATACGACTTTGTGTTTTTGTCTCCGTCTTCCTCCTAGTTTTGGTTTTATAGGAAGGCAAAGCTTAAGCTGGCCATATTACCGTCACGTATCTTATTTGTGTTTCTGATCGAATCCATATCTCTTAGCTATTAATGCGTGATTGTACAATGAATATCCAAATATCTTCACAGACTTAATTTTCACGTGTATTAAAACCCTATGAAATAAATTCTAGAAATATTTTCTCCACGATTAATAATAATTTGCCCTAAACGTCTTTCATATTTTCATTTTCTGCAATGAATCATAGCGCGATGTAATTAATCAAAAGGATTTATTTAATCTTCGTTTCGTAGATGACAGCTTTGAAAAGTACTAACATCTATTTGTAAGATTAACAGATTCTAGTCTTAATAGCTGTGCTTAGAATTATATTTATTACTTTAATATTTTAAATTGAAAGAAAGAAATTATTAGTCCCTCTCATTCTATACAATATCTTTTAGATATAAACTGTACCAACATTTTTTTTATTACGTACTCACAATATGTTTATACCACATCTAACATTTATTTTAAAATTAGCGATCAGCCCTCGCACGGATGATTTCTGGATCTCACAACAGCGCCACCTACCGGGTCCAATTGAGTTTTAAACCATCCAGGGATCTATTCAAATACACAGCAAAACATTCACCTAAAAAATAAAATCGTTTTTTAAATCGTTTGAGCCGTGTTCGAGTTTTAGCCGGACTAGCGGACCCCAATTGATTTTTATATGTAAAAGAAGAAGACAAGAAGAGACGGTATGAAACATCCAATTTGTAACTTATATTAATGATTGAGTAATACATATTTTAAAGGATTTCATCGCAATCAAATATTACATATTTTATTTCATATATATCTGGGCGACCATTGCTTGACGTTAAAAAAAACATCTTAGGAATCCAGCAATCGAAAAAAATTTGTGAAGTGTTTCTGTGTGTTGTGAAGTTTCTAAAAAAGCATTTTCACTTGACATTATGTATTTTTTAAAATATAAATGTACATATCCTATACCTTTAAAAGAGCAATTCTTGTATATATATATAATCGGAATCTCGGAAACGGCTCCAACGATTTTCATAAAATTTAGTGTCCAGGGAGTTTCGGGGGCTACAAAACGATCTAACTAGGATTTATTTTTAGAAAATGTCCTTTTGTTCGTGTTTTCAGGCAATAAAATAACTGCACAATATAAGAAGGTAAACTTTGACAGGTTACGAACGATCGTAATAACTCAGATGGGATGTTGTTCGGGCGTAATATCGGAATTCCGTGGTTTCCGACTCTCCGACTTTTTTTCCTTTTTTTTTTCAAGTTCCCTTCTTTTGTGAGAAAATCTATTATTTCGAGCCCTTTTTTTAGTATTTTTTAAAAATACGAAAATTTTAATTAAACTAATTGCACTCATGATTTTTTTATTCCAATAACCAGTTCAGTTTTTTCTATTATATCAATAATATCAAAAACTATTATTCATGTAATTTGTATATAAATGTAACTTAAAAAAACTGAGCAAAGCTCGGTCATCCGGGTACTTATACGTACATAAACATAAACACTCACGCCTGTCACCCAGAGGGGTAGGCAGAGACTACAGACTTCCATTTGGCACGATCCTGACACACCTCTCTCGCCTCCTCCATATCCATATACCTGCGCATACATGTTCGTCGGTTAAGGGTCCTCCTAATTTAGCCCATTTCAATATATCGCAAAAATGTTATTGTATATTGATAAAACCATAGTTAATTTAAGTTGAAAAGTACGCATAGCGCCTTCAATATTAATTTTTATATGTAAATAATTTATACATAAAATTATGTATAGTTTTAGGTATCATATACAAGTATATGTATGGGTATATCTACACAAAAAATAAAATTGAAGTGTTTGCTTGTAATGTCAAAAGTACCTGGTTGACCGAGCTTTGCTCGGTATTTTTCGCTCGATTTTTTTTAATTCGTGTGTTTTGGAAATTATATTTAGATACAAATTACATACTGATGAAATATAAATAATATTTTTTGATCTTAGCGACATAACAGAAAAAACGGAACTGGTTATTTGAATAAAAAATCATGAGTGCAATTATTTTAATTTAAATTTTCGTGTTTTTAAAAAATACTAAAAAAAGGGCTCGAAAAAATTGATTTTCTCAAAAAAGAAAGGAACATGAAAAAAAAAGTCACAAAAAGTCGGTCGGTCGGTCTGGGCTCGAACCGGGCTTTACGATTCTGTGACCGACCATTATACCAATTAAGCTATTTATAATCACTAACAAGCTGTCAAAATTTACCTTCTTATTCTAACGATATTGTAGGAGTTTTTCATTGCCTAAAAACACGGACATAAAGACATTTTCTAAAAATAAATCCTAGCTAGATCGATTTATTATCCCCGAAACTCCCTGGACACTAAATTTTATGAAAATCGTTGGAGCCGTTTCATATATATATATATATATATATATATATATATATATATATATATATATATATATATATATATGTATATATATATATATATATATACATACAAGAATTGCTCGTTTAATAGTATAGGATAACAGCTTTTTTACTAAATGAAAATAATTTTTGCTATTATACGTATATATATATATATATATATATATATATATATATATATATATATATATATATATATATATATATATATATATACATACAAGAATTGCTCGTTTAATAGTATAGGATAACAGCTTTTTTACTAAATGAAAATGAAAGTATATAAGGTACTTATAACAAAACACAAATTTTAAATTTTTGTCTGTCTGTCTGTCTGTTTGTTCTGGCTAAACTCCGAAAGAGTTGAATCGATTTAGACGGATTATATTTTATGAAAAGAATTAGGGTTCCGCGTAAAAATATAAAACCTATGAAATTTTATCATTATAAATAATAAAATTTTATTCATCATCATCATTACAGCCCTTTACAAGTCCACTGCTGAACATAGGCCTCCCCCAAGGTATGCCACAAAGCACGGTCCTGAGCCACCTGCATCCATCGACTTCCTGCATGTCTTACCAGGTCGTCACTCCATCTAGTGGGGGGTCGCCCTACACTTCGTCTACCGATACGAGGCTGCCACTCGAGAACCTTTTTTCAAAAAAGCCGTGTAGTGGCGGTTGAGAATATCCACTACCCCATATCTTCCCGTGGGTGTCGTAAGAGGCGACAGAGGGAGATAGGCAGGACATGGGCAGCAGCATCTTCCTGATAACAACTGTGATATAATAAAAAACTGCGGCTGCCAACCCGCCCGCCAAGCGAGGCAACTATGGCAAATATCCCCCCATGAGTAACGACGCAAACAAAATGTCATTATATAAATATTTTACCATTTACACCAATTTCCCTTTTTATTAAATAGGCTAGGTTATGTCTCAAGTCTAGTCTCGTTTAAATTTGAAAAAATGTCCACCCTTAAGGTTGGAAAAATTGGGGAATGACGTTTTACTTTTCAAACGAGAATCTAATTATAATCTTGAGCTTGTGACATTGCTAAGTTCACTCAAAAAGAAAAATAAATTAAACTTTTGACGCAAAGTGAAAAACCGACATCAAAATCAATATATGATGATATAATTTCCGTAAGTAATATCTTCTGAAGTAGGCATTTGATTCGATAAGTACGTTATGTCTTTGTATTGACTTCACCTAATTTTTTATTAAGTCATTGAAGTATTTATTTATTTAATTATTTATTCTTTTTTGTACACCACAACACAGAAACATCAAGTTCAGTTAAAACTAATTAAAGTGTGTACAATAGGCGGTCTTATCACTCTGAAAGTGATTTCTTCCAGACAACTTTTGCGTAGAGGAGTGATGCAAACAAAAGTTAAAATAGAGGGGGGCATACAAAATAATAATAATAATAATAATTTAAAAAATACATACAAATAAAAATAAGTGAAAGTTATATATAAAATATCATATAATAGATTAAATAAATAGAGTACGAGAAAGGTAAAGTAATTTATCTAATAGCGTTCTAAATAATACGATTTAACAAGACTTTTGAAAGAGTGAAGAGATTTAGCACGACGT
Organism: Parnassius smintheus behrii; assembly: GCA_036936625.1. NCBI lineage: Eukaryota > Metazoa > Arthropoda > Insecta > Lepidoptera > Papilionidae > Parnassius > Parnassius smintheus. Next base: position 49,788,030 of record JAUPFT010000004.1, read on the forward strand.
ATATGGAGAGGTAAGGAGTTCCACAATCGCACAGCGGTTACGATGAAGGATTTCTTGAAAAAGGAAGAAGAGTGCAACGGTGTAGAGAGAGAAAGATAGACGGAGGAACAAAGGAACCGATTATGGGTAAGAGAAAGATACTGGAAACGATTTTTGAAATAAAGAGGAGTAGAAGGATTAAACAGCACACTATACAACGCGGAGAGAATGTGAGTATTCCTGCGAAGGCGGATCGGGAGCCATTTGAGCTGTTTGCGAAATTCGGAGATACGATCATATTTGCGAAGCCCAAATATAAATCTAATGCATAAATTTTGAATACGCTCAAGCTTACTAAGCTGCTCCTCGGTAATGTCAAGATAACAAATATCAGCATAGTCAAGGATAGGCAGAAGTAGAGACTGGGCGAGCGTAACTTTAGTTGCTGTGGGAAGGAAATTACGTAATCTACGTAAAGAGCTTAACGCAGCAAACATTTTTCTACCGACCTCATTAACCTGTGAGGTCCAAAACATACAGGAGTCAAGATACAACCCCAGGTTTTTTACCTTGTTACTGTAAGGTATCAGAGTGCAGTCTATTATAATAGGGGGTAGGGAAGACCAGTCAATTTTACCAATTAATCTAGAACTACCGATGATAATGACCTGAGTTTTCTTAGGATTAATCGTTAAACCATAACATTTACTCCAATTCGAAATACAAGTCAGATCAGCGTTAATAGTGTCAACTGCTTTAAGATAGATCTTCAAGAGAGGACTGAGTATAGATTTGGAGATCATCAGCATACAAGTGGTAGGAAGAGGACAAATTATGACTTATAGAGTTAATGAAAATTGCAAAAAGGAGAGGGGACAACACGTCACCTTGTGGTACACCAGCAGCTGTAGTAGTCCGGTGGAAAAAACCTCTTGCACCTAAATTCGCTGTTGGCGACCAAACAAGTAACTTCAAAACCAGTCAACTACCGTTGGAGATATGTTGAGAGAGCGTAGGATGCTTAACAAGATATCAAAATCTACAGTATTAAATGCGTTACTAAAATCAAGCAACGTGAGAATAGTAAGCTTTTGTTTCTCCATACCATACCGAATATCATCAGTGATTTGTAAAAGTGCAGTAGTCGTACTATGGCCAGGACGGAAACCGGATTGCAAGGGATATAAAAGATTGTGTTTTAAAAGATAGGTGCTTAATTGATTGTGCACAAGACGTTCTAGAACTTTGGAAAAGAAAGGCAAAATAGAGATAGGTCTATAATCAGAAAAACTAGAGGGATTTGACTTTTTCGGAAGAGGAACTACAAATGCGTCTTTCCAAGCTGAAGGGAAAAAAGCAGAATTCAGTGAATTATTCAGGATGGACGTGATTATAGGTAAAAGGAGATCAATGAGAGGGATGACCATTTTCCGACTGGTGCAGTCACTACCAATCGAATTTGAATGGATGGACATTATGGCTCTCTTAACATCACAACTGTTAAATTGGCTAAAATTAAAAGCAGAGGTGTCCGGAGTGGGAGCTTTTGAAAGAGAATCTAAAGTATTATGTTTTGCTTTATCGTTAATGCAAGACGAAGATGAGAAATGCAAATTAAGTTGATTGAGATCAAGGTTATCGTGTGTGAGATTTTGTCGTAATTTCCCAGCTCCTAAGGACTTAAGAAATTTCCAGACCCTAGCAGGATCAGGATCTTGTACTGATTCAAGGATATGGCGTCATCGTGCTTTTCTACACAGATTGTTGCAACGATTCCGTACTAATCTATACTTCTCTCTATTCAAATCGCTAGGAACTGACTTGTATTTAGCTTTGGCACAATTTTTAATATGGATGATTTTTTTTATATCATCGGTCAGCCAAGGAGAGGGAGGATGCTTTACACGCACTGGACGAACAGGAGCATGAACGTCGTAAAGCTGAATTAACAGAGAGTTGAACAAAGCAACCTGTTCGTCAACAGTAGACGCATTGACGACTACACTCCAATCAATCTTTACAGCGTCATTTAAAAGCTGCTCCAAATCCAAGTCACTAAAGTTACGCTGAAGTAGTATCCTTGACTTAGCTTTAGGGGGACGGATTTTGTATGACAAGTATAAAAGGTCGTGATAGGAAAAAGAATCAGCAGCATTTTGCCCAAATTTAAGAACATGGTCAGGTAAAGACACAAACATTATGTCGAGAAGAGAAGTGGCACAGTTCGGGAAAAAGTGTGTGGCAGACGTAGGAAGAAGTTTTAAATTTGCTGCTTCAATAATAGATTTAAGTTTTATTGATCTAGCGTTGTTTTTTAAAAGACAGGTATTAAAATCACCCATAATAATACTGTGACAATAGATAGGTGTAAGATTGTCAAGAATATTTTCTAACGTGGTGAAGTACTCGACAGTAAGAGAGGGACTGTAAAAAACTCCGAGAAGTAATTTTGTATGACCAAGAAGTACTTCGATGAAGAGAAATTTAGCTTCGCTTCCAGTCTGCGAACCATTTGAAACTTGAATTACTGAAAAAGGTATATGAGAGCGCAGATAAATAGCAACACCACCACCGCCCCGATCGGTACGGTCGTTACGAATCAAATGAAAACCTGGAAGCGAGTAGGAAGTTGATGGAAGACATGGTTTTAACCACGACTCCGAAACAAGGATAGCGTGTATGTTTTTGCTATTAAAAATGACAACATATCGGGGTAATGAGCAGGAATACTTTGAGCATTTATGTGAATAGCGTTAAAGTTTTTGTTGAATTCAGAAAAAGTTGAATCTAACATAATATTTAAGGGTGCAATACTTTGAAATCTGTCAATACTGCTTAATCCATCAGAGGCAGAATCAAAGGCGAAGGAATTGGAACTCCGAACACTATCATCTGAAGAAATCATATTAAATTATATCTGAACACTATATATATTTAAAACTAAGTAAATATGTATTATTATATGTATGTATTATAATATATATATATATATATATATATATATATATATATATATATATATATATATATATATATATATATATATATATATATATATATAATTATAAAATAAATAATTCAAAAACAAATAAGTCATTAGTGAACTACCTGCCAGCATTATGGAAAGAAATGTGAAGTAATATGTACTTACGTACTGAAACAGCAATCTCAAACAAAAAATGTGCGCTACTCTGTGTTCGTGCGTTTGGTTTTTTATCATAGAATAAACATAGGTAGAATGATCCGTAGGTAATAGTAGATTGTATTGTTAAATAGCTAAATTATATCGATATTTAAATTTTGTCATTTATTTTGTATATTATCTTTGTTTATTTAATATAATATTACATAATATTATATCACAATTACATTTTAATGATATTTTTATCTGAATATTTTAAAAGGTATCTATGTCAAATATAAAACATACTAAATGTTAGACATACACAAAACTTATTAACATAAAATTTAAATTACAAATATATTTATTTAAATTAGAATCATAAATGCTGTAAATAATCGTTCATAAGTGCTGGCACGCGAGAGTTAAAAATGGACGCATTTATTCCACTTTGACTTTGAAATGGAAACCTAAAAATAAAATAAAAGAATAATAAGCAGATTTAAACATAAAAAATTTAGCCTAATTATAATAAGTTATATATGTTTCTACAAAAAAATGTGTATAATAATATATTCGTCCTATACTTAAGTACCTACAGAAATGTCGCATCTGAACATATTAATTTCATAATATATATTCCATGATACGAGATGGCGTCTTAGGAATAATTTGTTTTATTATTAATCTATAATACTTTTTTTATTGATTAAGTATCTTATTAACCGATGAAACCTTGGTTTTTACTGACATTTCTAGAATTATTTGTGCAATATATTTGTACACAAGACGGCATTTTTTATCAAGAGATTTTTTTTAAATCAACACAACACGTGACAACTCTAAAAACGCCTAACGAGTGACTGATTAAAGTGCGGTGCATGCACCGCAGTTGAGTGGAACAGAGTAGCTAAATGCAGTGTCTCCTCTAGTACGTAGTACATAATAGCTCAATGTTAAAAGTATAACTTTTTATTATGAATTAAAATTTTAAAAATGTTTTCAAAGATTAAGTCATTGATTATAGTTGTACTCTATATTTCGTATTTAACACGTACCTTTATTAGAGTTTAAACAACGACTACTTACGATTAAGGCAAAATCATTTATGTAAGGGCTATTTAAACAAAAGCTATTCCAAACTTTAAACATTAAACCAATCACAGCACGTATCATTACCACTTAGAGCAATTTAAGTTTTCACGTAGCGACAATGTTAGTACCCACAAACTGTAAAGTTAGTCTGAGGTTAATGTACTGTAACTTAAATACTCGTTTTTGCTGTCTGACTGTAGTATTAGGCTTAATTTACTTTATGTATAATGTTATTTTAGTGACTATTTCATTAGGTAAAGAACACAAGCACTTGAAATTTTTATAAGTTATTATTTTGACTTCAATTGGTTTAACTGTAAGGAATCGGTTTGATTTTTTAAAACTTTATACAAAAAAATCTTATTACCACGTCTATTCAAACACAATTCCAATTAAACAGTTCATTAAAATTAATTGGTCAAGCTTAGAGTATTTCTACTCTAAGGGGTCAAGCGACAGAGACTTAATGGAGAGTAGAGAGTAGAGACTACGAAACCTATTATTTATTCTGTGACCAAACTTAATGTTGTTATAAGTGGTTGTATTGGTATTCACTATTCGGTATTCACTATCCTGTAGTTGTAGCTTCGACTATAGTACGTGAGGGTAATATGATCATCGGGTTAATATGGTCACTTTCTTATAATTCAAAAACTACAGCCTTCTTTGCATAGATGGTTCTGTGATACGACAGCTCTTTATCTGTCAATCAAATAATAAAAGGTCAAAAGGGCGCTGCTTTGTCGACGCCATTTTGACAGTTCATATTATAGTAAATATTTTAGTAAATATTAGTGTTGTCAGTTTTTTAAGTTAATTTTCCGAAATGTACCTAATTATTGTCAAAGCTAGTAAGTATACGACTATGTTTTGTCGCTGTCATCCTCTTAGTTTTGGTTTTATAGGGCGGCAAAGCTATTACATTCATGTACCTTATTAGAACAAACCTATTTGGCCATTTCATTACCGTGTGGTGTTTGTACTATGTATGCATGTATGCTGCTGATTTTAATTACGGTGACATCTTCCAAATACTATCAGGCGGACCAAAGACGTAAAAATATACGAATATAACTTAACACTGAAATCATGTGAAGCAACTTTAGTCCTACAACTTTGTTTGTCGCACACGAATTACGCATACTTGTGTTGCGTGCCTAAGTTGATGTCTTGTACCTGTCACTAGCGCCATCTAGTGTCGGGGAACAAAGCGAGGAGAGCTTTCTAGAAAATGCCATGACTGAACTTTCAACCAACAGCGCCATCTAGTATTGAATGAACCAAGCTTTCTGGAAAGCTCCACCCTCGAACTTTCTGCACCTGGTCGATCGGGGGCCGGTATTTGCTGGAATATTCTGGATGTATCGGTGAAAAGGGCGTATATAAAAGCGTTGAAGCCCGCCACCGGGTCAGTATTGAATTGGCGATACTAGCGAAGCTTTTAGAGTGAAATAAAGTGAACTAAAGTGTTATATGTGAATAATTATTAGTGTGTTTTAAGTTTTAATTGGTGATCAGTAAGTAATTAAAGTGTCTATTTTGGTAATTCAATCGGCAGTTTTTATTGTCACGAACCCTAAGCTCGTAACACTTGCATAATGACACCAATTGTCGTTGTTGATGTGTACAATTGTAGGACCGAGGGTGCTTCACACATTGTCAGTGTACCATTAAAGTCTGTATTTTTTAACGTCCATTCTGTAAACTGCACAAGTATTATAGCTCCATTGCACTATAATACATATGCAGTTTATACCATTGACTACCTCATTAGACTAGTGGGCGTGTGATCATATCCCGGATTCGAATCCCGGGCCGGGCCAAAATATACACGTATTGAGATTTTCTGTCTGGAAAATCCCGGTAGCAAATCCGTAGTCAAGAAATTGGAGTTGTTTTACCCCCGTATCTCGAAAACATCGTAAAGCCGTTGTCCCTGCGCCTGATCTCTCTCCGGTCGTGTCGGTTTACCGTCCCATCGGATTATGAGAGTGATGGAATCTTAGAGTATACATAAGCAAGCTATAGTTATGTATACTCTAAGGATAAGGATGGATGGAATGGCACCTATGCTCTATAATCGTGTCCTGCTCATATGGCTAGTCTACGTTAAGCCACCGTGACCAAATTTCGGTCTGGAGTACATTATAGCACCACAAACCTACACATCAACTTTTTTTATTTTTACTGACACTTCCTAACGACCAGCCTACACGATATGTAAGATTAAAAAACTAACACATAAATATGTATATTAGCATAACTAATATAGATAAAATTGGAAGTAGGCTAAAGTGAAATGTCAGAGACACAACATAACTCAACCTCATGTTATTTATGGTTAAAGTTTATTATATTAAATCATTTCAAAGAACTCTCCGCCAGCCTATACAAAGTTTCATGCTTCTGAACTAAGTTCTAACTTTTTCCAATTCACCTCAGACATCTCTTCAACGACCTGCTGCTAGCGCATCCTCGAGCGATCAAAATTGTATTACACCTTTACTGCTGATTTTCATTTTAAGTAATAAAAATCACAAGGTGCCAAGTCAGACCTGCAAGGAGGTTAACCTAAAAGATTGAACGGCCAGGAAGTCCCTCGTTTTGAGAACTGAGTGCGCGGACGAATTGTCATGATAAACAGCAGCCCAGGAGTGACCTTTTTCCTTCGTTTGCTTCTCACAGCAGTAAACACTTCTGTCAAGAATTCGGTTAAAATCATTCGGCATTGATGCTAATTCGATTTCGTAAAGGAAATAACACCAGATACCCAGCAAGGTGATAAATTTAGCGATCAAAATCTTTACTGAACTTCTAGATTGCTTCACTTTGGTATGAGCTGGTTCATTTTGCTGGCGCCCCACACACACATCGAGACGAACTCGCTATAAATTTAGTACCACTATTCCACGTGGATCTGCTCCTGAACATTAGTAAAGTTGCTTCCTTCCTCACGCGAACTTGCCACCCTAACCAGTGTCGCAATTTGTTTCAAAAATATACGTGTTATATATTCTAATTATTAAGAATATATATTATATATTTATAAATTTTAATAATTATGGTATGTATTTTTAAAAGATAAATTTAATGTTTAAGGTATACATAGCGCGTTAATAAACATTATTTTCGAAAAAAAAATAAAGATATTTCTGTATTTTAACTTGAAGGGATAGAGTTGATTTCCTCAGAGAATACTCACTAAGTGTAATTTTTTATCCAACAAACAGTGGCTCAGTAGTAGCATTAGAACAAAGACTACTGAGAAAATACTTATTAATTTTTAGTAAAACATATTAAAAGTAAAAAATTTCATCAGTGAATAATTGAAAAAGAACGTTTACAAATTATTTGATATAAAAATTAATATTTATCGATTTCATTTAAATAAATATGTTGGTTTTTATATGAAAATATATAAGTCCCACTCCTGGGCACTGGTCTCTTATTCTGAGAGAATTTAAGGGCAAGGAAATGTCCAGCGTGCTGCCCCAGTACTTGTTGGAGAACTTCACATGTTTTCGGAAAGTACGTTTTATTTTTCAGATAGGCCGATTTGTTTACTATGTTCACAGAGTATCTTATTTATACTGAGGATCGATGTCTTCCTTCATCGCCAAGCACGTGGTAAAACAAAACAGAAAACTACGATTACAATACCCTTAGTGCCGGTGGCGGTGTTGGTGATGGCAGCAGCCAGCTACCACGGCTCTCTTCTTTCATATAATAACGATATTAATGTATTATTTAACGTATTCTGTTTATTTACAATTAAATTTATCTTACATATGTCTTGTTCTGTGTTCAATAAATTATTTCAGGACACGTCGTTGACGGTTATGTTCAATTTGCGTTCTCTCTTACAGCTAATTCGATTCTCGAAGAGATTTATTGTTTAGTACAGTAGGTTATTATTATTTTTAGTTAAGTAGAATTATAGCTTACTTTTTATTTTAATTTCAGATGTATTACAATTGTTTATTTTTATTTGCTTATAGGATAAGTAATACTTACATATACTTACAAATACAACAATATACTACAGTACCTAAATATAGTATAGTTTAGTACAGTATAAGTTAATATTAATACGATATTATAATATATTTTATTACTCTTTCACGTAAAAACTACTGAATGGATTTTAATGAAACTACAATAATATAGATTATACATCAGAATAGTACATAGGATACAATTTATAAAGATATTGTGTGTGACAAATATGACGATAAGTGTCAAGTAAGTAGGAAAAAATCTACCAACTGCGAGCTATTCCGGCGTGCGCTGCCGAAACCGCTAGAGTTACACATATAGCCACGGCACCGCCGGCGGTGGCGGGAGAACGGTGTGGGGCCGGGGCGGGTCCGACGCACGGCGGATGAAGTGGGGTCAACTAAACCCAAAACTTATTTACGTGATAATTTTATTTAATGTCACAATGTTAGTTCTTTTCTAGGCCACGCTAAATAAGCTACTCGAAATTCTAATCTTGCGCAGTCGAAGTCGCGGGCACCAGTTAGTTTTTCAAATAAATTAACTTTCCCGCTATGAGTTCTGTCAAATATTGCATCTCTTTTTTAAATGCCGCTGCTCTGGAGGCGGATCAATCATTACATAATCGCACTGTAGGCTTAACGGTGTGTACAATAATAATAATAATAATAACTATATAATTGTTACTTATCCTTACTAATATCTTATTAACAAATAATTTAGTAAAATATAAGCGGTTTAAAATTGTGAAAGCACTATATTTATCTAGGCTAGACTTAAATTTGTTTTAAGCTTTATTTCTTCCTTGTGAATGAGCTCAAATAACTCATTCCATTGCAAATGGCTTTCTCCCGAAGTAACGTGTCGCAAAGCTGAGGCGGGAATTCCATTAAATAACAGAATAGTGTGTTAACGGGAAAATTCAGCGGTCCTTACTCCAGCATTTTTGTGCGAACATTTCTCCGTGCACAATAACGCCACCGAGGTTATTCCGTCCATTATTTACTTTTTGACCAAAGCTATTTCATTATTACTACTACTTTACTTATTCTACACTTACTTCAAACTTAGTTCAAACAATAGTCTTAGTGTTTGACTCAAAGACTAATGGCTAAGAATTTAAAACGACTCAGCTTCATAAATTAAGAACGTAGTCAAGATTACAGGAACGTAAAATGATTTTTTTAAAACTATTTAAAATCTATTTTATTTCTAATTACAATTACTTAATTAATACGTCTTGAAAGAAGTCCCCTAACGATACCTATGGTCTTGTGGTTGCATAATAACCACGTTTTATTTTTGTATTGCTTGTGTATGTTTATTATTTTGCATTTATTATAATAATGATGTAAGTAATAACTTTTGTTCGAATTTTAAAAATATAGGGTCAACATAATAATAATAATAATCTTTATTTGCGTAAAACATACATATGTAGGTATATACACTTTTCCGAGTGGATAACGCAGCTTTCTTGGCACTTGAATGCGAGGAGCTTACATTATACATTATAATATTATGATCATTGTATTTTGGATCTTTTTATTACCTTACATATTAAATGTGGCTAAGGCATTGTCTAAAAATTAGAAATCCCGATTTAAGAATAGTATTAAGTAATGACAACAGAGATCTGCAACGCTTGCTACATATCTATTTATTTATGCCTGTAACCAACTTCTAGTGTTGCCCAAAATCGGTCTTGGTCTTGCAGTCTTGGTCTTGTCCTTGCATTTTTGCAAGACCAAGACCAAGAACAAGACCGCCTAATTTTAGAAAGACCAAGACCAAGACTGACCGTGCAAGATTTGAGCAAGAACAAGACTAAGCCTGCGAGAATCTTGCGTCTTGCAGTTAGAATTGAGTGTCGTTTCAGGGAGTATAGGAGTTTGGGTATACGCTTAGGGATTTGCTTTGGAATTTAGGGATTTGGGATTTGATTTGCGACTATGAGACGCAAAAAATATATAAAAAAATTTGGAAAATTGGACTTATGCGCATTACGAACGATACCATAAACATACATAGCGGATGAAAATATCCATTAAAGAAAAAAACAGAGCACCCCTAGTTTTGACCATCGGCACTTTGATAGTGCGCGGCGTCTTGTTGTCGGCATCATCAAAGGCCGAATACTGACCTGTCAAAGAAATTTTGCAGCAATTCGGAAGTACAAGGTCAAGATACACGCGCCGGCGGCTTCTATTGATATCGCATTCATTCGTAGCCGCCGCGCCGCACGCACTACATTTGACACTGTTTGAATGCCACCACAGAGTACATGTTCCAAAGAATAAAATAAGTTTCCGGGTACTCAGAATGGACACGAATACATTATGCTGATCTCGCAAAGAATATTGTAATTAGATAATGGTAAGGATAGGTAGATACCATAATAATTTATTCTAGTAAGTAATTATTATAATACTTAACTTAATTAACACACTTGAAACGTGTAAACATTTTGTACAATGCTAGTCGAATAATATAAAAAGTGTGCATATTAAATAAAAAGCGTAAAGTAAGATCTATGTACTTTTTAGGAACCCGAGTATCTCCTAGAGAACCGTTTAAAGAAATTGATTGCATCGAATTGATGTAAATAATAGTGATTTGCACAATTTTAATAGTAGAAATAAAAATAAAATCACAATACCTGCTTTCCGGTTACACAAAGTATATAATGCGTTCGTGGGTAGCGGTATACACTTTTATAATAAGATTCCAAAAGAAATGTTAAATCTTTCACCTTTTCAATTTAAATCAGACAAAAATGCTTGGCACTGACCTCTCGTACTACACAGGTCTAACTAGAAATTTCTAAACCGATTTGGTATCCACATATACATTTGACATTTTATGTTTGACTTATCGCTTTACATAATTATAGAACTATTGTAAAAATATTTTGAAAAGAGCAACTACTGAGTTTCTTACTTTCTTCCATGATTCTTCTCAGTAGAATCAGAACCCCTGGACATGGAAAAGAAAAAATTGGGGAAAACAGTGATTATATGACTATTCAAAAGTGTATTTTTAATGCCTACTTGAATAAAACATATTTGAATTTTGAATTTCAAACGAGTGAAGGCAAATTTAATTTAATTAACGTAGATTAATTCAATCACAAGAAGAACATAATATACACAATTTTATTTACATATTTACATTTCATTTTTACGTAGGCACACTATAACTATCTGGCAACGCATCTACTTTATTAATCTTCTGAAGAATCATTAATTTTATCAAAGCATGCCGAACTTTCCTTTGTCGGTCTTTCGGCGTGTACTTACAAATAGTAGTATTTATTTTAATTCCAGTCATTCCAAATTGAGCTTCGTTTCGAGTCTAATGTATTAATTGTTTTTACTCTAATCCTTGTTGTTCTCGGAGTGATAAGTTTACAATTTGACATGAGTGACGAAGAGCCGAATAGTTCTAGTCGGAGTAGTGAGAGTTGAAGTTATAGATCTAAAAGACCTAAAAGTAAACTTGATGAGTTTTTCGACATAATTCGTGCATCCCAAATTGCTTTGCGTAAATTATGCCAACATAAAAAGGTTGAAATAAAAATGAAAAACAGAAACACTTCAGGCTTAAGGAAGCATCTAATATCTTTCCACAAAAAGGAATCACAAATATTTCTTCCTGAAAAACCAAAATTAAGTGGACATATCACAAGCTTTTTAATAACCACCGGAAAAAATGGACAGGTAAGAAAAAATATACTTATCACACAATTACATAACACATAATATATTATGTAAGTAGCGGCCGCCGGCGACTTCGTCCGCGTACAATATCTGATTTCCTATGAGATTTTGAAATTTTCTCGCTGCAAAAGTCTTACCTAAGTATATAGAGTCTATATAGGTAAAGCTTAACTATGCAAGTATGTATTATTTAAAACTAATAAAGTAAATGTCGATCTTCATATCTATACTTTAAAAATATAGGACTTGCACTTTTTCGTAAAACATCTTATTCAGGATTTTATTATTGAAAACTTTTAACTTTAGTGCCGATTTTCGTGTCTCTAACTTCAAAAACGTAGGACTTTCATACAAACATCCAACTCCCATTTCACTCCCTTAGGGATAGATTTTCTCAAAGCCGTTTCTTAGCTGATCTCTATGCCATAAAAGGAACCTACCTTACAAACTTCAAGTTTGTATGTTTTATAGTTCCTGAGATATCGTTATAGTCTTATAGTGTAGTAGTCGTTATAGTGTAGTATATAGCGTTAAATATCTATTTACAATTCACTCATATTTTCATTCGTTTTTATAATCGGCGAGACACATGATTGACTGTTTTATTTCAGTCTGAAAATAGCAGTGACAACATCACGACAGCTACAGTTGATTGGATGGTTAAAAAATATCTTCCCTTCTCATTTTTTGACGACGAAGCTACACAAGTATATTTTCGATCAATTTGCCCAAATATGGTGTTTCTTAAAAGGTCATCACTTAGAAGGAAGGTCAAAGAACGGTTTGAAGAGCTTCAATTGAATCTTAAGAAACGACTATAACAATTTTCATCTAAAATGTCATTTACCATTGATGGATGGACGTCAATTACTGGTAGGAGTTACTACGGGGTCGCTATTCATTATATAGACAACGAATGGAAGTATCGATCTGTAGTCCTTGATTTTATACCATCACGCGGTCGACATACTGGGGAAGATATTGCAACGATTTTCCACGAATGTTTATTGGAATATGACATAATTGATAAAATACAAGGTAGGTATCACGGTCGACAATGCAACTGCAAATACCAAATTTATGTATGAATTGGACAAACAGCTGCCACACTTTGATTCAGACAATCAACATTTCCGGTAGTTTGCTCACATTTTGAACCTTGGTTTACAAGATTTATTAAAGACCTTAGCATTACACAGTGAAACCGACAATAAGGGACAAAAACAGCAGTATGAAGATAATGAAGATGAAACTGAGGAAGATGAAGAATATGAGCCAAATATTGCTGACTCACGTACAGCTATAACAAAATTACGCAGTATTTCCAGTAAAATAAAAAGAAGTGAGATATTGAAGAGGAAGTTTCAGTCTGCTTGTGAAGCAGCTGGCGTGCCATCAAATCTGAACCCCTTACTCGACTATCCAACGAGATGGAATTCCATTATGAGTGGATTTGGTTTAAAAGTGACAACTGGCATTAACATATTGTGCACTTCTGTCACCGAATTGAATGATTTTCAAATCACAGATAGTGAATGGCAAATACTCGAAAAAATACATAAGTTTCTAATTAACTTTAAACTTGGTGGAGAAAAATATTACACTTACATTACCGCTAGTCATTGTATCATTCAATCTCTTGCTCGATAAAATTGAATCCATGGTAAAACAATTAGATGAGAAACCTAATCGATCCGAAGTGGATGAAAGGCTCATTCTGGGTTTTCAAGCAGCTCGAGACAAAATGCTTAAACATTATAAAAAGAGCAACTGGATTTATTGTACCTCTTTAATTTTAGACCCAAGGCATAAGACTCAGACTTTTGACATGACATTATGGGGGAAGCAAATTAAAACAGAAAGAACAAGAATCATACATTTTATTTACAAAAAACGGGTCTCCGGTTCTCTACACTCACCATACGAAACACAGGAGCATTACGCTGCTATTTTAAGCTGGTATTCTGTGAGAGCGTGGTCCTGCCCCGGTCAAGTCGACCCATTCGTGCTACAGACATAATATAGCTGCAGCGTGGCTCTAGCACTATTTTTCAAAATTCACTATGAAATATAAGCATATATTAGCAAATTTTTACAGAACTACTACGTAATGAATATTTTAAGAATTTTTCCTTATATGTATTATAAGAAATCACACTTTTACTTGATCCTGAATCAAGCTCCATTGTCATACACTGATTACCTATTATTACATCAATTGAAATGGGCTTATCAGTCACATACCTCAAATTAAAATTGTGGCACTCCTCACAAGACGTGTCCTTGACCTGCTCTGGTTCGCTTACCGACTCGATATGGTACATCCGCGATCTATTGACACTATCACACTTTCTTTAAATGACCTTTTTCACCGCACTTTTGACATTTGTAACTTTTATAACGGCACTTATCACTTTGGTGGTTCTTCAAGCCACAGACCGAACAACGAGAAAAATCTCTCGGTTGGTCGCGACCTGCTGATGTCCTGCCAGCATTAGGACGTCGTATAACCGCGCCGCTGTCTCCTTGACCTTGAAATTTCGCTCGGTATACCGGTTCCTCCTTAATTGGAGCATGTTCGCTGGTGCACAACATAACCTTCGCCTGCCTGGCATACGCCGCCTGCTCGGCTAGCTCCATAGCTACTGACAGTGGCAATGTGGATGGGTCTTGTTCGAACAACTTATCTTGTTCCGGGCCAGGGCCCAGGCCGAGGACGAAACGATCTCTTAAATTCGTTTCCAAGGCAGTGCCGAAGTCACAATTGCTTGCGAGACCTCTCAATCGCGCTGCCCAGTCTCCCAATGATTCGCCTGGATTTCTGGTTGCCCCAAAAAATTTTTCTTTATCCACAAATGAGCATTTTTTTGGCTTGAAATGACCGTCGAGTAATTTAACGAGATTCGAGTAACTTAGAGATTCTAAGTATTGCGGGTACGCTAAGTTTCGTACCAAGCGATACGTTTCATCCGTAAGATGGGTGAGAGGAATTCCACTTTTGTTCACTTCTTCGACGCGATTTATCTTCGCAAACTGAGTTAGTCTGCTTTTGAAAATTGACCATTCACTTGACTTATGGTCAAAAATAGGCAGATTTCCCAGATAAGCCATTTTTTTTTATTGTGGGTACTCCTTCTTCGTCGCCAATGATAGGTTTGTGAATGCAATGAAACAACCGCTGTCTTCTAACACTCGTTTATTACTGGTTGGATGACCGTACTACACACGTATATGTCAGAGACACTATTGAAGTCATTGAGCATAGTGCTTAAGTCCTTCACGATTCTGCCAGAAGGACTATATCATCGGCAAATCGAAGATGAGTGATGACCTTTCCAGTTCAATAGCTTGAAAACGTCTTCCAATGCAGTGGTGAAGAATTTCGGGGATATAAGGTCACGCTGTCTTACACCTCTCTGCAGTTGGATAGGTTTCGTACTCTAGTTTTGTACTCGGATAGCCATCGTAGCCCTATTGTACAAACACTTTAGCACTTCGATATACCGACAGTTCTCATGGCACCGCTGAAGGGACTGCAGCACCGCCCGAATTTCGACGGAATCAAAGGCTTTCTCATAGTCCACATACACAAGGCAAAGTGGCAGATTGTACTCTTCCGACTTCTATACAATTTGGCGAAGTGTATGTATGTGGTCTATGGTACTAAAGCCTTTTCGGAAACCGGCTTGGGGAGGCTGAAAGTCGTCGAGTCTGCGTGCGAGACGATTCGTAATGACTCTCGAAAACAGCATGTAGGTATACGCGGCTTAGAAGGGAAATCAGACTGTAGTTCTTCAAGAGAACGTTGTCGCCTTTCTTGAAGAACAAAATCACCGCACTTCTGCTCCACGCCTCCGGAGTAGTGCCTCCATGAAGGATGGAATTGAAGAGCTTCTGAAGGACTTAAAGTACCGGTTTTCCACTTGCTTTCAGAAGTTCTACTATAATTCCATCCTCGCCTGGAGCCGTGCCGTTGTGAAGGTGCCGGAGAGCCATTCTTATCTCGCTCAGACTAACGTCCGGGATATCATCGGAATGGTGACGGATAAGATGTGTACAGCTGCCCATAGAACCTCTCAATCTCACTCAAAATCTCAGGTATCCCGGAAACGATGCTGCCACACTTGTTTTTCAGATTTGAGAGTAGACTCTTTCTGACAGACAGATCTCTGGCAAAAAATTTGAAGCCCTGGTTCCACTCGATTGCTTCTACAATACGAGCAGTATTAAAGTTGCGTAAGTCTCGCCGCATGCATTTGGAGATCTGTATGTTCAATTGCCTGTATGCTGTCAAATCGGTTGAAAACTGTAGCTTCATTTCCCGTCTAACAGCCATGAGATTAAGAGTATGATCGGAGAGTTTATGTATTTTCTGCGGTGGGTTATGCACCGCTTGGACAGTTTCCACGGGCTTGTGATTCATATTGTCCACTGCATTGCAGTTTTCTAGGCATTGAAAACGGTTTTGTAAGGAGATGAAAGGTTTTGGGACTTTGGATTGGAGCACGAGAGGGATGGAGCGTTGACTTCATTAGATGAGAACTCTCCAACTTAACGGTGAGGTTCAGTGTGCCTCTAATCATTCGGTAATCGCTGCCGGTTTTCTGACCGTCTAGTCGTCATAATGAAGGCAATCTCATTTTTTGTCCAACCGTCGGGGCGCGACCAGGTCTACTTTCTGTGGGGCTGCTTCTGGAAGGAAGAGTTAATCATAAAGAGTCCCTCTTTATTTTTTTATTTATTTATTTATTACAAAAACAGTAACAACATCATAACAGTACAAAACCAAGACGATGCTGTACAAAAACCAAACAATAACTGATAAATATAACTACTGACATAAAATATATACTTATACAATTATAATTAAGAAACAAAATATAAATTGAAAAAAAGAAAACAAAAAAAATTATAATAAAATCTCACAGACCCTGTGCGCCGCTTCTGTGAACTTTGCCAGGCTGCAGTGGTATATGTCCGTTTCTTCGGAAATAATATTCAGTAACTTTAAAGCCCGCGACATAGGTGCAAACCTGAGCAGATTTGTCCTCGCGTGCGGCACCTTAAAGGTGGGATGTGGGCGACGCCTCACCACCGCCTTATCAGGCACAAACAGCTGCAACACCTCCAGTACCTCAGGATGGTGTAGCTGGCCACGCAAGACTCGCCACACGTACTTGCAGAGTGCGACGTCCCGCCTCACACCAAGCTGGCTGTACCCGACCATGCCGATCACGAACATGCTCGGGTACATCAGCGGGTAGAAAGGATAAACGCCGTACTCCTTTAAATAAAGGAACCGCGTGAATTTATTTTGAATTTTTTCCACCATGTTGATATATTTATCTTCATGGAGATTCCAAATAATTGCACTCGTTTCCAGCCGGCTGCGAACAAGTGCATTGTATAAAACTTTAATAATCGCCGTACTAAGAAAATCCCTGCAATTCCTTATGATAATAAAGTTATACTTGAATTCGGCCAGCTGCTGGCCCCTTGGATTCCATTACCCTAACCCAAAATTTTCCAACCCTCATCTGACCGTTCTTTCTTGTGTCTAGTTTTGTGTTGAAGTATCTCATTAGACCGTATAGTGGGTTTTGGAGGAATGCATGACTCTAGAAATAACTTTATACATTTTCACCACCTTCTCATCGGGATGTGCCGAGGTTGGTGCGTAAACCTGTATGACCTTCTGCAAATACAGTTTGGTGATTCTGAATATAAGGTACGCAACCCTTGTCGACATATTCCCAATCTTTACAACGTTGTTAACGAGAGGCTTGAGAACGATAAATCCGATACCTCCTTGGGACAGATGGTCGTCGTTCCGGTGATATAACAAATTGCCGGATTCAAGATTACCATGTCCTCTCCTCTCTTCGGACCTCAGATAATCCTTTAATATCCTAGCACAACTTGTTTATCTCTTCTTCCAGCTCCAGTATATTCTCGTCAGTCCTCAGGATGCGTGTGTTATATGTTGCCAGGTCGAGTCGTCTTAGGTGATAGCCGAACCTCCAACGGAGATTCTTAACACCCCCTGCCCCGCCGTTACTATGGTCACCACTACAGCCAGGAGTAACGGGGCCGCCGGGGAATGGGGGCCTTTTATTTTTGTCGTTGCTCATGGGGGATATATTGCCATAGTTGCCACGCTTGGCGAGCGAGTTGGCAACTGCAGTTTTTTTTGTACAATTGCTGTTATCAGGATGCTGCTATCCATCTCCTGCCTGTTTCCCTCTGTCGCCTTTTACAACGCCCACGAAAGATGTGGGGTAGTGGAGATTCTTAACCGCTTCTACACGGCATATACCTATTTTCATACGCACTTAGTAAAAAGCTGTTATTTTGACATTACAAACAGACACTTAAATTTCATTTATTTGTATAGATTATATAATTACTTTAAAAATTATTAACATCCAAGATTTTCATACATCTTAATATCGTTTTATTACTGTATAGTAAATCTCAAAAATGCTCAATGTCATAACCTCATAATCTCATAACCCTCGATACTTAATTATATTGATTCTTGTACCTCTAACCGTTCTTGGTGAAATAAAAACAAACAGTGGATGGATGAATCTTGGAATAGTTCCATAGCACTCCTTAAATTAAAAAAAAACACAAATAAATTTCAATCTCTTAAATTTTTTTTGACCTAGGTACATCTCATATATACATAACGTGCTATTTCGAAGTAACGGAACGTTAGTGCAGAATCAATATGCAGTTCTTTTTAATATTTTATAGCATCACATATTCATTTAGGCAGATCGTGAATAGGGTATTCAAATTTTACATTTAAAGTTGGTTCAATAACGGTCCTCCGGAAAACAATAGACTTTTGGATGGTAAGTGCTTTTGATGAATGAAAAACGCTTTTTGCCTGAATATAAAACAATGGAGAATGGTTTGCAACTGCAGTATACCATGTTCATCAAAAAAGAAACAATCGGCCAGACGGGAATCTATAAAGTAACTTATTTCTATTTGAATCATATTTCAAATTAAAAACTACCGTGTGATAGCGGCATAAAAGAAGCCATTATTCTTTCCATCCCGAAGGTTTGACTAGTACCTACTTTGGAAAAGACCCAGAGCTCAGATGAAGTAAAAAAAGGTAGATATCGCACCTAGAACAAGAAAATGTAACCAATTTTATAACTTTGTGTGAGTCAGAGAAGTGCTGCCACTTTTTTTTAAAGTTCCTGGGTATCGAGATACAATACTACTATACTATAAGAGTAATATGCGATGCGAATGTTTTAATAAATTTCAATAATTCGACAATTCAAGATGAAACACGTAGGTGTCTGTAGATCATTTAAAAGACTTCGTGATAGATTGTCCAGTGAGCATGTAAACATCGATAAAATATACAACATATGTAATGTAAAACATGTTTATTATAAAAAATAACTTAATATTTGAGAAAACTATTTGGAAGAAAAAATTTATTTCCATGGAATTAAAAATATACTTTTCTAAATGAAAAAAAGTATATTTTAGCAAATACAAAATAGAACAAACTCCAGCCGGGGGCACACAGAACTTAATAATTTGTACCCCCGGTAGGAGAGATATGAAGTATTAGCCGGAGCGGACATCTGAGTCTCGGTTCAAAAGAGCAAGACCGGCTTCGCCGTCTCTGCGTGGTAGTGGACAACATTAAGATTGGAATGAAGTGTCCTGATGTTGCAAAACTTCACGGATAGCGTGACAGGGGTCACCTTGGTCTTATTGCTCCACTTGCTCCTAGCAGTTTTAGTCACGAGCAGAATTCCCCCCCTCCCTCAGAATTTGTGGAGCACCCTAAAAACCCACGCTCAGGAAGAGTAAAGTAGCTTGGTCGTGGATGCTCAGCGAGGGATTCTCCGACCAGAAGTGAGTGTAATCTCTTGGGGTAGCTTTTATTTGATACCGCTACGATGTCAAGGGGGAGGGGGAATTGGGCCTCCAGCCCAAGCGAAATGCAGAGGTAAACCTCTACTTCACGCAGGTATTCTGTGAGGTCGTGGTACCGCCCGGTTCAAGCTGGCCCATCCATGCGACATCAATAGCCGCTGCGTGGCTCTACCACTGTCAAGTCAAGAAGATGGCTGCCATTTTGGTTCATTTCGGCTCAGTCTTATAGCAGCTACCCTTCATTTTTTTATAGGATAGGATGACAAACGAGCTTACAGTCCACCTGATGGTAAGTGGTTGCTGTGGCCCATAGACATCTACATACATCCTCGATTACGAATCAAAATGCGGATGCATAGTCACCCATGAGGACTAAGATGGAATGCCTCGTTTCCAGAAAAAAGGGGCTCCGGTTCTCTTCACTCACCATACAAAATAGCAGCATTAAGCTACTATTTTACGCTGGTATTCTGTGAAAATGTGGTCCTTCCCCGGTCGAGCCGACCCATTCGTGCTATAACTATACTACTAATAGTATAACTGCAGCATGGCTCTACCACGTAAAAAAATCTTGTCTTATTAAAATAGTAGTTGGTAGCCTAATATCATATATTTTTTGATAGTAAAATAGTTTGTAAGTACTCAACAATTAAAACAGAAACATCAGCGACTTAAAAAATTAAATATTTACCTTGACTTCAATTTCATGTAACATAATAACAACTAATTAAAAAAAATATGCTGACTACATATATTTTTATAACTTGCCTAAAATTAATTACCCAAATCTTGGAACATTGAACTTGGAACATGAAATAGGAAATACTGGCAGCATTTTCCCGTTACGTAATCTCGAAACGTTGACATTCGTGCTTCGAATAACCTTCAAAATTGTCTTGGAATAATAAATTAAAATATAGTTAAATGAGTGTTTTTTGTTCACTTTAGTATTGTTTTTGCACCATTTATCTACACAGGACGGCATTTTGTAGGCAAATTTACTGCATGACGCCCCGGGAAGTACTGAGCGAAAATGAGCGTAGTTGATGCATGTGTGTGCGTGAACGCGTGTGCTTACATAAAGTAACGGAGTTTATTGGTTTCACCAATAACAAGGGCCGCGCTGTATCTATATTTTTTTACTTAATCCGAGACCCAGAAATATATTATTGCCAATAAGTAACTTAATACTGGTATATCGATTAATTAATTGCTAGTAGTTTGATGATTTTATATAAAACTTAACTTTTTATACTGAAATTTTAACTAATATTTTAACTATAAATTACAGAACCGTAACCGTAGTTACGTTGGGTTGCAGAACTCACATAGCATAGGTGTGCAAATATGGCACAGATTACCCCCTAATAGATACCGCATCATGGAATATTTGTTCTGTTTCGATTTCACCAAATTTTGCGTCATGCATGAGTTGCGGGGGACGTGTCTTTGTACATGTAATCTTATGATTTCTTGAATTTACGCGTAAGTACACTACACGTTGAATAAAACTATATATAGGGATTTTATCGCGTTTAATTAACTTATGGTCACGAGGGGGGGGGGGCTACTGAGATGTTTGACATCTCAATGTCATAGTTACCCCCTTGTACCCCACCGGCTACCTTCAGTATGTGAATATTGATTTTTGGTCCGATCTACATAAAACGAGCTAACAGTATCTTGAAGTCTTGCAGTGGTATGCTTGGGTTTGGGTAGATTTTGCAGATGGCAGGTGGCAGCACCCATCCATTGACTGTGGCCAGCTTCACTCGGCCGCTGTGACGTAGGCGTGGGACTCAAAGCTTGTTGTCTTGCGATACTTGCTTGACGTGATGAAGCTCGGCGGCCACATGTTTTCTGTCACAGATCGCCTGTGCTCTCTGAAACAAAGATTTACCCACGGTAGCTAACTGTGAAGAGTGATCGTGAGATTCACCATTTAAATATCGGTTGGTATGGGTCTTTTTCCTATACATAATGTGACCAATAGTGTTATCAGGATTTCGGATAACCAAAACATATAGGAAAGCTAAAGAATTATTTGCCTATAATTCCACTGTGAGTTGTATTTTAGGTGGTCTAAAAATGCAGTTGCTTTGTCAGATGGTAAAATTGTGAAAGTATCGTCTACGTACCGCTTGTAGAATCTTGGAATTACAGGAGCAGTAAGTAGGGCTTTCTCCTCAAAATCCTTCATGAATATGTCGGCGACTATAGGAGATACAGATGAGCCCATCGCCAGACCATCATCTTGCTTGTAGAACTCTTCCTTCCACAATAGAAACTAATCTTACGGATTTTAACGCGTTTAATTTTGACTTTTTGTCACCACTTTGCCTGGCGTATGTGGACTATGAGAAAGCCTTTGAGTCCGTCGAAATTTGGGCGGTGCTACAGTCCCTTCAGCGATGCCAAGTTGACTGTCGGTATATCGAAGTGCTGAAGTGTTTTTACAGTAGGCTATCCGAGTACAGAACCAGAGTTCGAAACGTATCCTACTGCAGAGAGGTGTAAGACAGGGTGACGTTATATCCCCGAAACTCTTCACCGCTACATAGGAAGACGTTTTCAAGCTACTGGACTGGAAAGCATACGGTATTAACATCAATGGCGAGTACTGGCAGAATCGCTGGAGGACCTAAGCACTATTCTCAATGATCTCAATGGTGTCTCCCAACGGATAGGTCTTAAGATGAACATGGACAAAACAAAGATCATGTTTAATGTTTATGTCACACCTATTCCGGTAGTTGTTGGGAGCACTATGCTCGGAGTTGTTGACGAGTACGTTTACCTGGGACAAATAGTCCGACTAGGGAAGTCCAACTTCGACAGAGAGGTCAATCGACGGATTCAACTCGGCTGGGCAGCGTTCGGGAAATTACGACACATCTTCTCGTCGGGTATACCTCAATCTCTGAAAACTAAAGTGTACAACCAGTGCGTGTTGCCAGTGATGACTTACGGATCTGAGACGTGGTCCTTCACTGCTGGCCGTATGAGGACGCTCAAGGTCGCTCAGCGAGCTATGGAGAGGGCTATGCTCGGAGTTTCACTGCGTGACAGACTCAGAAATGAGGATATCCGCAATAAAACCAGAGTGACCGACATAGCCCAACGGATTAGTAAGCTGAAGTGGCAATGGGCCGGCCATATAGCTCGAAGAACCGATAACCGATGCGGAAGAAAGGTTCTCGAGTGGCAGCCTCGTACCGGTAGGCGTAGTGTAGGGCGACCCCCCACTAGATGGAGTGACGACCTGGTAAGACATGCAGGAAGTCGATGGATGCAGGTGGCTCAGGACCGTGCTTTGTGGCATTACTTGGGGGAGGCCTATGTTCAGCAGTGGAATTGTGAAGGACTGTAATGATGATGATAATAATGATAATGATGTGTTTATGACATAGACTTACACGCCAGTATATTCTAAGTCTATGGTTTATGAAGAAACCATATTTTTGTTATTTTAAAAAGTTTTAGTTCTTTTTTTTTTTGATAGATCACATTGACGTTGACGTGGTAGCCTAATTTTAATAGAGCACTGAAAATATAGTTCACAAATGTAAACCAGCTTAGATCATACTCTGTTGTGGATTATTTTATTTACCATCAACCCTTCTAGTGTAACAGCAGAACAGCAGAATAACTAGTGTATATCTAGTAAACAGTATGTAGTATGTACACTAACCTCTATATATACAAGTACGCTGGACTGGCTATACCATACAAAATGTCTGTGCCAATTTGAAGCACGTGTCGTCTCAGTACTGTCATGCAATCACACTATCACCATCTCATAACTCTATGCCATCATCATCGCAATATACAGGTACTTCAAATCAGTCACCCATACCTCAGCCTCAGTATTGTCATGCAGGCACACTAGCAGCTCAAACGACAAATATACTGACACAAACAAATACATCTTCATATAATCAGGAAATTCATAAACAAAGGGTATGTTCCGAAATACAACGCAGTGTAATGTCCAATGCAAATGACGTCGTATACTGGTGATTCGTTCCAAAGCATTGGACAGTATATGACGTCATACTTTTGCGCCATTTAGAAAAGTGTTGGCGATTATTTTGTCATTTTGTGATCCAAAAATCATTATATCCTCCTAATGGATATACCAGCATTCTATAATTTTTTGTATTTGAATAAATAGAAACAAATTCTGGCATGCTTCATTCAGCGCACTCACAGTTAAAAATTATTTTATTGTGGCCGGATATCCGACGCAATATGGCGGCGGCACGCCAGTACAATATAGTGTCAATTGATGACGTCATTAGCATTTAACAGTGTACTGTGTTGTATTTCGGAACATACCCAAAGAATAAATGCTGTGGGTGCTACTGTGGTCCAATTGTCAATCCCGGACTAGACAGAGGAAACAGCGGCGTCATGTGAATCGCGATTTGAAATCAACGATTGAAATTTGTGGTGCGATGAGATGATTTATTTTAAAAAAATTAAATATTACGAGTAATTTTCGTATGTATCGCGATTTGGGGTTGGGTTTACAATTTGGTCGCCTAAATTTGAAGATGCTGTCACTGTGGGGGGGGGGGGGCGGTCAAGGGGGTTTATCTGAAGCACACCCACGCGATTTTTGCTGCCAGAGCAGCGTCGAAGTATTTTTAATTATTTTTTAAAATATTGGTAAATGACTTATTAATTACGCTTTTGACATATCATAACGATATATAGTACTGAATCGATCTAGTGAATCGATATTTCACCCTAGAGAATCGAGATCGAATCTTTTTCTGTTTTATTAAGTTATTTACAATTAGTTTATAAAATTATTTACAATTAGTTGAATGTACCCCAACTCGTAAAGAATGACAGTTTTTCAATTCAATCGTTCAATGTTATCCGTACTTTATTGTATCTTTCGATATTGTAAACATAAACTTTTGATGCAAATCAAATAAAGATCGATTTTTGTGCAATCGATCTTTAAGATTTCGATTTTTTTTAATCGATTCATTCAATTTCGATTCGAATCGCTTTAAAAATGTGTAAAATTCGCTAGGCCGGCCATTTTGTTGACAACTTTTCGTCATGCCGTTGCTTCCGAGTTTCAGAATTTTGGTGAATAATGGAATATTTGTGGCGGCGTAATACTGACAAATATCGCAAAGATCCCTTCTTACAAATGGTGGCAGCCATAAATTATGTTTATAAAATAAAGTAGTTATAAAAGTTAATATTTTAGTGTTATATTGAGTGCAATAGCGAGCGAAGCGAGCCTGGGACGTGGGGTACCCCGAATCGGACAGGTTAGGTTAGAAGGGGATGACGGGGTCAAGTGAGCGAGTGAAGCGAGCGAATAGACCCCGTCATCCTCTTCGTGGTTATTTTTTTATAAACCACTCAGAAGTAGAAGCCCCGCGAAGCGGGGCTCCGTTGACCGGGCTTCCCTCGCACCACGTTAAGTGGCGTGGGGCTTCCGTCCCCCAACTCTCTTTCTCCGTAAATCAGGTTAAAATTGTAATAAAAATTACGAAACATAACCTCAAAATGAGATTTTTAAAAATTTATTAAAAAAACTAAGCACGTCCGGCAGGAAGGGGAAGTAGGGGGTGACTCTACAACTCCTCCCCCTCGCTTACACCACCCCCCACCCGCTAATTCAGGCGACTGAATTGTAAACCTTACCCGCGATTTGTAATCAACAATTGAAACTTGTGCTATGATGATGATTTAAGTAATTAAAAAAATTGAATAATACATGAGGAATTTTATTACTTACTTACTACTTTTTAAGTAGTCCTTGTGTAAAACCTTATATATTGCTTCACCGGTTTCTGTTATGCTGGCGGAAAGTGCCTGTGGTGATATTATTGTATAAATTTTAAACATTCGTAAGATCTCCCCGTAGCTAAAATCTTAGTTGCCGTTAATCTTTCATGAGGTGTTATAGCATTTCTCAATATGGTGACCACGTCTCAGATCCGTAAGTCATCACTGGCAACACGCACTAGTTGTACACTTCAGTTTTCAGAGATTGAGTTATATCTGACGAGAAGATGTGTCATAATTTCCCGAACGCGGCCCAGCCGAGTTGAATCCGTCGGTCGAAGTTGGACTAACCTAGTCTCTCGGTCGAAGTTGGACTAACCTAGTCTGACTATTTGTCCTAGGTAAACGTACTCGTCAACAACTTCGAGCATAATGCTCCCAACAACTACCGGCATAGGTGTGATTTGGACAATAAACATGAACTTTGTTTTGTCCATGTTCATCTTAAGACCTATCCGTTGGGAGACACCATTGAGGTCATTGAGCATAGTGCTTAGGTCCTCCAGCGATTCTGCCATAAGGACTATATCGTCGGCAAATCGAAGGTGAGTGATGTACTCGCCATTGATGTTAATACCGTATGCTTTGCAGTCCAGTAGCTTGAAAACGTCTTCCAACGCAGCGGTGTAGTTTCGGGGATATAACGTCACCCTGTCTTACACCTCTCTCCAGTTGGATACGTTTCGAACTCTGGTTCTGTACTCGAATAGCCATCGTAGCTCTACTGTACAAACACTTCAGCACTTCGATATACCGACAGTCAACTCTCCAACTCCACGGCTCCAACGATGATGTGTACAGCTGCCCATAGAACCTCTCAATCTCACTCAAAATCTCAGGTGTCCCGGAAACAATGCTGCCACATTCAGTCTTCAGCTTTGACAGTTGGCTCATTCTGGCAGACAGATCTCTGGCAAAGACTTTGGTGCCATGGTTCCGCACAATCGCTTCTTTAATACGAGCAGTATTAACTTCGCGTAAGTCTCGCCGCATGCATTTGGAGATCTGTCTGTTCAGTTGCCGGTATGCTGTCAAATCTTTTGACGATTGCAGCCTCATCTCCCGTCTAATAGCCATGAGATTAAGAGTGTGGTCGGAGAGTTTTTGTGTTCTTCTGCGGCGGGTCTTGCAGAACTTAGCTCAGACCGCATGGACAGTTTCCACGAGCTTGTCATTTATATCGTCCACTACATTGCAATATTCTAGGCACTGAAGGCGGTTACGTAACTCGAGCTGAAAGGTTTCGGGATTCTGGATTAGAGCACGATGGGGACGGAGCGTTGACTTCATTAGACGAGACCTCTCCAACTTAATGTTAAGGTTCAGTGTGCCTCTAACCATTCGGTGATCGCAGCAAGTTTTCACCCTTGCGATCACTGAGACATCAGTGAACAGTTGGCGTCTGGTCGTCCTAATGGAGTCAATCTCATTTTTTGTCGAACCGTCGGGGCTCGACCAAGTCCACTTCCTGTAGGGCCGCTTCTGGAAGAAAGAGTTAATCATAAAGAGTTCCTCTTTCTCCATAAAGTCGGCCAGCTGCTGGCCCCTTCGGTTTCGTTGCCCTGCTGCAAATTTCCCTAACTTCAGCTCACCGCTTTCTCTTGTGCCTAGTTTTGCGTTGATGTCTCCCATCAACACCGTGTAGTGGAAATATGCTCATACATTTTGTAACACGAAAATTTTCGTGTACTTTATTTTAGCATATTTGTGTTATTACATTCGATGAACGGACGTCAGTGCGCCATCTAACGTCATTAGTCCGAAGTAACTAGAAACGTATATTGACGAATCGAGCTAGCTAATTGCATGCAATTGACCTTTCGTGTTAGTTCGAGGGGAGTTTTGCAGTAAATGACATCACAAATCTTTCAACCGCCAGCGCCACCCGAAGAACTAAGTTTCTGGAAAATCTACACTCGAATACTCGTTGCCTGGCGCGCATTTACGTGAATGTTCGGGACGCTTCTTTGCTAATTATATAAATAGGCGCTGCAAGATGCGATCGGGATAGAGTTGATTTGACAAAACAAGCGAAGCTTCGGAGCGGAATTAAGTGAATTAGTGTTTTTAATTATTAGTGTTTTAACTTTAATTTGTGTAAAGTAAATTAAAGTGTTAATTTAGGTAATTTTATCGGCAATTTTTATTGTCACGAACCCTAAGCTCGTAACAATTGGTGTCAGAAGTGGGATAAAATAATGCCGATTTTACCTAAGGAGGAAACGGAGGGTGTCCGTACCCGAAGTCAACGCCAGCAGGAGACGGACCAACGAAGATGTGGTGGTGCAACGCCGCAGACGTCGGAGGGCCAGCCGCCGGCAACGGAGGCCGGTCCGTCAGTAGCTCCTGCACCTGCAGCACCTGATTTAGGCGCTCTGATGGTGATGCTGCAGGAACAGGCCCGTCGGTTTGAAGAGCAGCTGCGGGGCGGACAAGAGGAACAGGCCCGTCGGTTGGAAGAGCAGATGCTCCTCATGAAGGACCTTCACGCTACCTTCGGGAAGGAGATAAGGGAGGTGAAGGATAAGGTTGCTCAACATGACAACCGCCTGTTGGAGGCCGAAACCCGAATCGACCAAGTAAACAATCGGGTTGACATCGTAATGGCTGACATGAAGAAAACGCTGGACGACCTCAAACTTGGGGATGGAACAACAGCTCCCGTAGTAGCCACAACACCTTCGCTACGTGGATTCAAAGTGCCGCTGTTCGACGGGACCTCTTCCTGGTCGGCCTACAAAATCCAGTTCGAGGCCGTCATGGAGGCGAACGGCTGGAATAAAAGGACTGCGCTCACCCTAGGCCTGCGCGACCAAGCCTTAACTGTGTTGGAAGCGCTCGGTAAGAAAGTGACCTATGAGCAGCTTCTTGAGGCATTGGAGGCGAGATATGGCGACGCTGACCTGGAACACGTCTTTCGTGCGCAGCTTAAAGATCGCGTGCAGCGCATCAACGAAAACCTGCAGCAGTGGGCTCTAGAGGTGGAGAAGCTGGTGCGAAAAGCATACCGGTCTGTACCTGCGCTCATTGAAGGGAACCTGGTGCAGACATTTATCGACCGCATCCGTGACCTGGAAGTCAGAGCTGCTGTGAGGCTCGGGCACCACGAGACGCTTAAGGACGCCTTGGCCCATGCACTGGACGTAGAAGCCGTGCGGCAGGATCATCGTTCCCATCGCGTCAGGGAGGTTGCAGCAGCTACAGTTCGCGACCGCAACAGAGGATACAGCCCTAGGTGCTATGGCTGTGGGGAAAAGGGCCATCTTCGATCCAGCTGCCCTAAGCGAACCGTGGAAAGGAGAATCGATCGACCTCGAGAGGGTAGTGCAGCTAACGGCACCGCCTGGCGGCGACAGGATAATCGTTCACCTCACGCTAGGGAGGTTACAGCAGTTACGGTTCGCGACCACAATAAAAGATATAGCCCTAGGTGCTATGACTGTGGGGAATGGGGCCATCTTCGGTCCAGCTGCCCTAAGCACACCCTAGGAAGGGAAGCTGAACGGTCTCAGAGAAGAAGTGCGGCTAACAGCACCGCCCAGCAGCAACAGGAATACGACTTTACTATCAGACACTGCAGCGGGAAATCTCACGGCAACGCAGATGCATTGTCAAGAAGACCTTGTCCTGAAGATTGCAGCTATTGTAGTAGGCAAGAGAGTAAGGAAGTGGTATCCGTGAGGATGCTCAGGACAGACCACCTCAGCAACGGGTGGAAGGACAGCCTACGTCATGCACAGCAGGAAGATCCGGACATCAAGCCGATTCTGGGATGGATGAAGGCCCGTGCTACCAAGCCTAAGTGGAGGGACGTCTCAGCGATGAGTTCAACCACGAAAAGCTATTGGGCCCAATGGGACAGCTTGCTGCTTCAGGATGGAGTCCTGTGCCGTAAATGGGACAATGGTCGAAGAGACAGCTGTCGTTTGCAAATGGTTGTCCCTAAAGCTAAAGTGCCGAATGTTCTACAGCTGTGCCATAATGGTCGTTCAAGAGTCCATCTGGGAGTTAAACGAACTCTACTGAAGGTCCGAGAACAGTTTTACTGGGTCCATTATCGTGACGATGTCGAGGATTGGTGTCGTACATGTACAAGTTGTGCGGCCGTGCGGGGACCTCAGACACGTAGTAGAAGAGCACCGAAATTGTACAATGTTGGTGCACCACGAGATAGGACAGCCCTTGACATTGCGGAGCCGTTACAGAAAGGCGCAAGAGGGACTCCTAAGATCGTCCATGTGGATCGCTTGGCGCGTTATTATGGGGCTGATAATGCTCGGGACGAGCATGTCTTAGGAGGGGGCAGTGTTACGCGCTAAAATCGATACACTAGCGCCATCTAGTGTCAGGAACGAGAGCGAGGGGAGTTTTGCAGTAAATGACATCACAAATCTTTCGACCGCCAGCGCCACCCGAAGAACTAAGTTTCTGGAAAATCTACACTCGAATACTCGTTGCCTGGCGCGCATTTACGTGAATGTTCGGGACGCTTCTTTGCTAATTATATAAATAGGCGCTGCAAGATGCGATCGGGATAGAGTTGATTTGACGAAACAAGCGAAGCTTCGGAGCGGAATTAAGTGAATTAGTGTTTTTAATTATTAGTGTTTTAACTTTAATTTGTGTAAAGTAAATTAAAGTGTTAATTTAGGTAATTTTATCGGCAATTTTTATTGTCACGAACCCTAAGCTCGTAACAGTATCTTTGAATTTTCATTTACTAATCATCCAACCACAGGCGCCCTGGGATACTTCTATTTTGATACTCGAGTCTCTTAACTCTCCGACGACCGTAGCTGGTGAGTAACTTAAGTTGCTGGATGTTAGTAGATGAATTAACCTTAATTGTAACTATTTGAGCTGTTAAGGCCGAATACGAAGAGAACTGGCGAAAATTAATGTATTTCTCTTGACTAGAACTTTGACCTGAAGTAATTCTAAGCTTTCAAACATTTTTGTAGGTTTATTCGGGTCCTTCACAATGTCACCGTCATTTTAAAATTTTAAAATAAATGAGTATACCAACAAATAAAAGAATGTTAAGAAATGATATATAAAATTATTGTTCTTCCAAAACACTGTGAATTTTAATTTAGGAAAAATTCTTTTACGTAAAAATGTTTGTATTGTGATTCCGAAGGTACCTGCTATCTTTATTTTCGATACGAAATATTATTTATTAACATAATTCGTTTTAATTAAAAACACCTAATAATAATATCGTATATTGCCTGATAAAAGTTTGCCGTAGTAAATTACCAGGCGCTTCGACGTGTGACGTAAGGTAACAACAGTCGATGTGTCTGTAGCGAAAATCGTTAATTTATTGTTTTATACGCGTTCAAGTGTCTATAAATGTAAATATGGGTAGGAAAAGAAATAAATGTTACCTAAGTGGTAAAACAAAAAGAGTTTATCGCATGAACGCTGCTCGAATGTTGTATTTTGAGGTTAATACTTATATTTTTGTAAGGTAATTTTTTGTTTGAGGCTGCCTAATAGGTTGCATTTTTACTCATTTACATTAGCCAAACTGATCATTTATACTTTTCTAGTTTCAAGTGAGAAACACTAAAAATGTAAAATATCAAGACCCAGTCGGAAAAGAATGTACAGAGTTGTGCAAGCACAGAGACCGCAAATAATGTCAGTCAATGTATTGTCCGAAAGCATGTGGTAAAAGTACATAATTAAGAAAAACCGAAATACTTCGGATGTGAAGTGATTGACCAGTCGGAGTAGTCTTGTGAGAATTTACATACACCCCATAGTGGGGATAGGTACTCCCCACTATGGGGCAATCACCGACTTTTTAGTTTTTTTTCTTTATTATTTATGCAATTTGGATTACGGCATCTTGTAAGACTCACAAGAACAAACATTTTCAGTTATATGAGATTCTTTACGTACGATGCACCAATTAAGAAAAAAAAACGTGATCAATTCAATAGCTTTTCGAACAATATTTTATAACAAATAAAGTACAGAATTTATAATCTATAGGAACTAATATTATAAATAAGAAAAATTTATTTAAGAAGTAAGCTATGCTCTCTGTGTTTTTCATTACTCTGCAACTGAGCTAGTTCAGTCAAATATAAATCAAAGCCCGTACGGCTTTGATTATAGGTATTATACATGTCTATATAAACAAAGCGTAGGTACTGGCGGCGCTTGGTTTGCTGCGAAACTAGCAAGGTCATTCGCGTCGTATTGGGCCTTAAAACCCATTTAATATGAAAACTTAGTGAAATTTAATGTTAACATTTTTTTGATGTAGGTAGATTTAAGTAAGCTTGAGAACAAAGAAAGTTTAACTTGAATGTGATTTATATGTACTTAAATGAATTAAAAATTAACATAATAAAAATATTTGTGCTATTTTAAGTAGATATTTTTAATATCAACCGATTTAAGACTTTTTTGTAACCGTCAGTACATTTTAACAAAATGTCGATCCACAAGTATATAGACTTATTACATAAAGATGAAATCAGATATGAACTCGCTATTATTGGTGTTTCCACAAATGAAAATGTAACCACCGATGCAGTGAGGAAGCAGATCCGCCAGGTGTACAAACTCGCACGCCGTGGAAGCATGAAGCGTGAACCACTCCAGTCACCCAGTATAGCCTCTGAACTAGAGATCTGCACCCCAAAGGTCGAACTTCTGGACTCCCAGCAGGCGGCTAAAGTAGATGATCGCAATTTGACTCTTAAACTGTCTCGTCGTGCAAATTATTTGATGGATAGGCTGGCTCGTATCTCTGAAAGTAGTTCGCATTTGTCAGATCTTCTTAGTCGTTTGATTTGCATTTTGAGTGACACAGGCGCCCTGGGATACTTTTATTTTGATACTCGAGTCTTTAACTCTCCGATGACCGTAGCCGGTGAATAACGCCCTAAAAAGTATTATAATGTCCTCCACCTCCTCATGGGGATGTGCCGAGGTGGGTGCGTAAACCTGTATGACCTTCAGCGAATACCGTTTGGTGATTCTGAGTATTAGGTACGCGACCCTCGTCGACACACTCCCAATCTTTACAACGTTGTTGACGAGAGACTTGTGGACGATAAATCCGACACCTCCTTGGGACAGATGGTCGCCCTCCCGGTGAAAGAACAAGTAGCCGGACTCGAGGATTACCGTGTTCTCCCCCTCTCTTCGGACCTCGGATAATCCAATAATATGCCAGCGCAACTTGTCTACCTCTACTTTCAACTCCAGTATCTTCTCGTCAGTCCTCAGCGTGCGTGCGTTATATGTTGCCAGGTCGAGTCGTCGTAGGTGGCAACCGAACCTCCACCGAAGATTCTTAGCACCCCCTGCCCCGCCGTTACCATGGCCGCCACCGTAGCCAGGAATAGCGGGGCCGCCGAGGACTGGGGGCCGTTTGTTTGCGTCGTTATTCATGGGGGGATAATTTGTCGTAGTTGCCACGCTTGGCGAGCGGGTTGGCAACCGCAGTTTTTTATTATGTCACTGTTGTTATCAGGAAGATGCTGCTGCCCATCTCCTGCCTGTTTCCCTCTGTCGCCTTTTACGATACCCACGGGAAGATATGGGGTAGTGGATATTCTCAACCCCCACTACATGGCAAAATAAAGGTAATATAACAAGGTAATATATATAAACATGTATTATTTTTAAATCACATTAAAAAAATTTGAACTATTTTATCCTACAATACTAGACTAAACAAAAATTAAAACAAGTGTTTATAAAAACTATTTACGTAAACAGCGTTAAAGATACATCAATCGCCTAGAACGCGCTAGCCCCGACTGCGTATTACACCCTTGGTGAATCGCGATTTTAGGTAATTATTTAACACAGGTAGCAAGAGTGACTGAGGTGACTGACATAGGTGCGAAAACATTATCAGTCGATCATAGTCATAATAGGTACTTCACCTAAGCCTAAGTAACTTAATTAAAATTTCGCTATGTATTTTTTACTCTTTATTGACAACCCTTAGTAACCACGGAATGTTTGCCGTAAAGTAAGAAGAGGAAAAGATGCAAAGTAATACGGACACTCACACCCAGCGATAAAGTTTTATTTTATTTATCTAATTAATAATAATTGTGTAAAACGTGTGTTAAACATCGGCAAGCAGTCAACATCAAAGAAGTGCAATTTCTGTACGTAGTACTATTATTTATTCTGTGACAGCGGCACTAATGCATCGAAAAGTGTATAGAGTGTAGAATAGTTGAAAAAGTGTCCATCTGTAAGCAGTAAATAACAGTTCAAAACTCTCCACTACAGCGCTCGAGTAGCTACGGGGTATGTTAAATCGCCGTAAAATACGTTGAGCGATTTTGAAAATAAAAATTTTGAGACCAATAAAATAATTATTGTAAAAAGAATTATGGTGAAAGACTGTGCAATAAAAAACTTATAAAAAGTTCTTGAAAATTTATACTGTAGCTACAGTGGCGCCACCTTTATTTAACGCTTTCCTACGGACACTTTTTTATACAGAGCAGAGTCTGTACTCCTTACCTCTACACTCCATAGACAAGTGTTCAATTTGATGGTAAGCGTTAAGGCCATAAAGATTAGAGAACAGGATGGACTACTATTGAATATGGACTACTATGGAATATGGACACCATCAGTGAGGCGCTGCGATCACTAAGTGCAGTTAATAAAAGTCATTTTCAGTCTATTTTTCCGATCAGATGCTCAACCACTTGCACATCCACGCATAATAAATTAATTATTTCTCCATTTTTTAATGTTTCTTTTTGTCAAAAATTACAAAATTACGGAGCATGAAAATTTTCTACGAAAAAATGAAATGAAAACTTGTACAATATTCAACTAACTTCACCTACTTGTACTCATAAACAGCTAACTTCGCAGTCACTACTCACCGACGTCAGCGCCGCTATGTATTCTACAATTTTCAAGGACAGGCGGGCTATGCTTTAGGTACGTAGTGATCGTTCTCCAGTTCTCTAACCTTCATGGTTAATGCAATGAACATAAACACAAATGTTGAAGTGTGCGTGTATAGTGACGCGATTCAATTGTGCATTTGTAGTAAAGTATACAGTAGTGCGTTTTCCTCGCCTCCCCTTGAAAGTGAAAACATTTTTTTTAGGAATTAACGCGCATGGCTTCTCCCCTCAATTTGGTTTACTCAAAGGTCACAAAGGATCCATTTTTCATTACAAATGAATACGATTTGAAAACCGTCAGCTATGTGCTATCTGCCGATTTAACAAATTTAGAAAAAATGCCACGCGAAATTATGTTCTCTTAGTAAGTTCATGTTTCTAAGCACTTTAATTACAATGAAATCTACTGCAACTTTGGCGTGGTTTTAGTTAAATTACCTTCCACTATAACTGTCAAGAAACCGTGTGCAGTGGCGGTGTAAGTATATCCACTACCTCATATCGTCCCGAGGGTGTCGTAAGAGGCGACAAAGGGAAATTGAAACAAAGACATGTTGCAAACCGGTAATATTCATTGCTATGAGGACGACAGCACTGGTTATGCTTTATACACCGGCTGTTGCGGACGGCGAGTGCAATCGTCCATCGCCCCGCACCGCACCTACTTCGACACGTCCCGCGCGCCCCTCATCGAGACAAGGGCCCCGCGCGGACGGCACTCCCACCAACTCGGAGCTTACGGCGCACCGAACTCTGAAATAAAAGAAGCGCTTCTGGCGCCGATTCTGTGCCGATCTTGTGCGCCCTCTTTTCCCAAAAGAGGGTCGCTCATGATAAGGCACAATAGAGCTTAATCAGCCGGCTGCCTGTCCCCAAAGGCGGTTTTTAGAGGGTATCACTTAGGGTCCCCGGTAGGACAGTGAGTGCCTCATAACCACGATAGACCGGCTATCGTGGTATGCGTAATGCATTTTCCGCCTCCCTACGTACAGGGTAGCCCTTTAATTGCTTCGGGCGCAAAAAAAAAAAAAAATACGCCGATTCTGCATTCGATCGGCGGCAATTCGAGCGGCGGCAACTCAAGCAACAGCAAGCAACCCGAACCAACAAGATTCCCTATTAGTGTTAACTACTGTAATTGTAAATAGTGTAAATATAGTGTGTCATTTTGTCAAGCATTTAATTTCTACTCAATCCCTTCATAGTCAGACAGATGTCACAGTTTTAAAAGTAAATAGTAGCTCATAGCGTATTCAACACAATACAATAAATTAAATACAGTCCACTCGCTTTTATCCACCCCACCGGCTGTTCCAATATTTCTCAGTAAAACGTCGCCGAGTATCGGGACAAACTTGCGCCTGAAGTCGAGACTTTGTTGAACAGTCTCGGACTAGTGGCGACTAAATCTAATCCAGTTCAATCCAGACACAAGTTTACCGTTTAATAGAACCCCTTCGTTGTATCTCCTCAGTTTCAAGGCAATCCCCTTGTTGCCTCAGCCAGTATTGGAATCCTCGGGGTCGACATAACGAGTGACGTGCAGTTTTGTGGTAACTTGGAAGAGAAGGCCAAATTGGCCTATTAAAAGCTTGGCGTGCTCAGCAAAACGGGACAGTGTTTCACGCCGGCACATCGCCTGAAACTTTACAAGGCGAAGGTTCGGCCGCACATGGCATACTGTTCCCATCTCTGGGCCGTGGCTCCCCAGTGTCAGCTCCTTCCATTTGATCGCGTCCAGCGCAAAGCTGTGCGAAACATCGGCGACCGAGATCTTTGCGATCTGGCACTGCGAAGAGATGTTTTATCTCTCTGCGTATTTTATCGCATATATATATATATATATATATATATATATATATATATATATATATATATATATATATATATAGTACCCGGTTGACCGAGCTTTGCTCGGTATTTTTCGCTCGATTTTTTTAATTCGTGTGTTTTGGAAATTATATTTAGATACAAATTACATACTGATGAATTATAAATAATATTTTTTGATCTTAGCGACATAACAGAAAAAACTGAACTGGTTATTTGAATAAAAAATCATGAGTGCAATTATTTTTATTTAAATTTTCGTGTTTTTAAAAAATACTAAAAAAAGGGCTTGAAAAAATTATATTTTCTCAAAAAAGAAAGAAACTTGAAAAAAAAAATAAAAAAGTCGGTCGGTCGGTCTGGGCTCGAACCGGGGTTTTACGATTTTGTGACCGCCCATTATACCAATAAGCTATTTATAATCATTACCAAACTGTCAAAATTTACCTTCTTATTCTAACTATATTGTAGCAGTTTTTAATTGCCTAAAAACACGGACAAAAAGACATTTTCTAAAAATAAATCTTAGCTAGATCGATTTATTATCCCCGAAACTCCCTGGACACTAAATTTTATGAAAATCGTTGGAGCCGTTTCCGAGATCCCGATTATATATATATATATATATATATATATATATATACATATATACAAGAATTGCTCGTTTAATAGTATAGGATATATATATATATATATATATATACCATCTGGATGACTGGCAGTCCACCACTGTAAAAGAAGTTTTCTTCCTCGCAAAATTTCCTTGTGGAATCGACTACCGCCAGAGATTTTTCCGGACCGATACGACTTAGATACCTTCAAGAAAAGAGCCTAGTCCTTTTTAAAAGGCCGGCAACGCATCTGCAATTCCCCTAGTGTTGCAGTTGTTCAAGGACGACGGTAATCACCATCGGGTGAGCCGTATGCTCGTTTGCCCTCTCTCCTATAAAACGTGAAAGGCAGCAGCATCCTCCTTTAAAAAAATAAAAAACTGCAATTGGCAATCCACTCACTAACTAAGTTAACTATGGCAAAATCTCCCCTATGAGGCAGTCTATGGGGGAGGCCTATGTTCAGCAGTGGACTTTAAAGCTGTGATGGACGGATGGAAGGATAACTTTCAAGTTACCCCTGCAGTCTAGTCTTGTTTTCAAGGTGCTTGTTGAGATTGAAATTTCCAAAACGGTAGCGGTTAAATCATAAACGTATAATTCTTGCAATACTAGGTTTATATACATCGTTGCTTGTGCATTGCTTGTCTGTCTACGCAGCATTGCTGTCACGACGGCTCATAATTCAAAAAAAAAAACACGGTTGTAGACAGCGATTTCAAACAAAAAAACAAACGGCGGGGAGAGTAGTCACTGATTTTATGTAACATTAATTTAAGTTTGGTACTCCCCAATTGAATACAGAACATCGAACTAGCCAATTTTAAAAAAAATGAAAATTACAAGTAAGGTCTATTAGATAAATATATAAATGTACAAGGACGCATAAGCCGTTTAAAACAAACCAAAGTGAACAAATATAGGATTATATTCAGTGAAACATTCAAATCCAATATAGCAAACATTGGAAACAAGTTCCAAATGTTTGAACAAGCTGCGCTACACTCGACTTCACGAGGGCTACTACAGACATTTCAGTAGGTAACTCAACTAATAGAATAGACTATAATCCCATTTTATATTAGAGTTTGGCGATTAATTTAAGCCACTATTTAACTAACTTCCTCTCAAAATACCTCAAACCATGTTAATTAAAACAGTGTAACCGACAAACATTGTTACATTAAAATTAAAACTGATTTAACTGAAAATATAAAATGAAGTCAGTAAAACAAAGAGGCAGTATATCTCACATTATGCAATTGGCCATTTATGTAGAGTATGGAAAAAGAAATTATACGGGTAGGTGATAAAGTAATTTGTATCGTTTTAAATACTAAAACATATTGAAATGTCTAAGGCATCTTTACGAAAAACTTATTGTATTTTGTTTTCTTAATTTATTACATCATATATATACATAATTTCGACATAATCATTTTTATTAATAACGTAACATTTCTGGGCAGGTCAAGTAAAAAATTAAATAGTAAAATATACATGTTTAGTTGTTGACAGGGCTTTTAGCCAGATCTAACAATACAGTGCTAATTGTTACACCTATCATATGCAATAAGAGTACTCTCGACGAAGGACAGCCAATTCACCAATTTCATTTATTTCCTCTAACACATCTTTACATTTGGTAATTCGACAAAAATAAAACATTACTGTACTCACAACATAATGATTTCAGAGAAATTTTCGAATATGGAAACATTTGTTTGCTTAAGGATTTGCATGCGAATACAAATATTTTTATAGCAATTTTAGGCTTTAGCTATATACAAACATTGTTAAAAATTACTATCACATATCTAACAAATAATGTAGCAAATCCAAGTAACGATAATTCACACTTGTTTTACAGTAGTAGATGAATTATACAGAAATTGTCCAACAATAAAAGAAAAAGTTGGTACCATAAGTTTACAGAAAACTATATATATATATATATATATATATATATATATATATATATATATATATATATATATATATATATATATATATGATAAATGAAATTTATCTTTATAATTTCTAGTCTTGTACGCTTTAGTAATACTAGAATGAATCCTACAAAGTCGAATCTACCTAATTATAGCAGATTGTTCCAACTTCCATGTTTGTCCATGCTGTATTTCAATGCGGATTTTGGTTTTACTCTGTATGTAGATACAAATTTTTATCTAGTAAGCACAAACAGATAACGTCTTATTACAAAACGTGGTTTGTTGAGTCTTGGGATTAAAATATGGTTAAGAAGTCTTTCTCACGAAAGAAGTCGCTTAATCTGAACATTTCCTGTCCAATTCCTTTTTGTTTACATTTTAGTTCGCACATTTTCCGCAGTACTTCTTTTATGAAAGAGCTTCAAATTTAAACCTGAAACTAATCATAAACTACTTTTTGTAATAAGACGCAAAGTCATACTGTATAAGTATAGTGATTGTGTGTATATATATAATATAATTATTTAATATGCATTTTTGTACAATAAGAAATATATCGATTTATTGACATTTTACCAAAGCCTATCGCGAACTGTAGTCTAGTATATAAATTTAAAATCTATTATAACTCGTTTCTATTGCCAATAAAAAAGAAATAATAGTGTAACGTAATATCGCATCATCATATAGAGAAATTATTGATCAGCACAGTGAATAGCCTCCTATATTTCTTGCATAAGAAAAGAAAATCAATTGGCATATGAAAAGATGCGAATTTTCGCTACAAAATGTATATATATATATAAAGGTTTTCGCATTTTTAAACAATTTTTGACACATTTAAAACTTTCTATTTTATTTTGTCACTATCAAATAAAAAAAACATTTTATTTCAATTTTTTAAAGCTTAATTTTGCCGAATCACCAAAAACTTAAACAACCAGTTGATACAAACGAGGAATTCCGTATTTTAAACGATTCGCACAAATGTGCAGCGTCGCATTCTACTACTTCGCGCCTAACAAACCGGTTATAATACAATAAAACACAAACTTGACATTTCGTTAGCAGATTCATATAGGTTTCTTTAAAACAATTATGAAGCCACAATACAATATTATGATTGGAAACGCTAATAAAGAATAAAAAATTATTGTTGGAAAACGAGACCCTTCCCAAACTAAAGGCGAATTTACATTGAGTGATTACTAGGCGTCAGTCAGTAATAACCATAGAATACTATAATATATACATAATAGAACGGGGGAGTGAGCGGAGCCCGTGTAGCCACTAACATGTCACTAACATGTCAATTCACATGTATAGATGTCAACACGAGATGTGTTTTGACATTACAATCGTTTCCAAATTTCGTATGCAAATTATTTAGAAAATACCAAATTGCACACTGTTTACATATAAATATGTACTAAAATTTAAACGATATTTTTAATGATTATTTTGAACATTAATTAAAATTCTAAAATGAGTAAATTTACTCAGTCTGTCAAAACAGCGAATCTGGTCTGCAATAGTTATAATACGACGTAATTGCTTGTACGTGTGCTCCCGGCGACGCCGAATCACGTACAAAATAAGTTTGACAGCCATTCTATTGTGTATTATAGTATTCTATGGTAATAACAGGATTTGTCAAAACATTACCAGCCTAAGCTAACTCGAAATGGAGCGATATATTTTCGAAATCAGTGCCCGCGCCCCTATAGCACATATCTAGACATTGTGTAAACAAGTGGATAGCAGTCAGTTGTTTTGAAAATCATCACCTTTTAACGTATCGCTTGACGTTCGAACTGGCGCCAGTAGCTGACTCAATATACACCAGCCTTAAAAATACAAAGGAGAAATAAATAATAAAACTAGATATTAACAATGCCGGCAAACGTGTTTGCTTGCAAAACTATTGCGTATGGAGTGTAGAAGTAAGGAGTACCAACTCCCATAGTAGAATAGATGAAAAAGTGGTAATCTGAAAGCAGTAAATAACAGCTCAAAAACTCTCCACAACAGCGCTGGAGTAGCTACTGGGATGAAATGAACTTAGCAGTTGTCGCCGGTTTAAGTGTGCTGCTATATTGCTATATTTTTCGGTGCGTTTTTTAAAATGTACCCCGTAGCTATATAGTGGCGCCACCCTTATTTAAAGGTTTCTATGGACACTTTTTAATACACAGTCTGTACTCCTTACTTCTACACTCCATACTATTGCGGTTACAGTGATACACACACTATAATGAATGAAATCTATAGACAATGGAGAGCGGGGGCGAAGGAAGTCGACTTGCTGTCAGCGGTGTACAATGACGTGTGGATAAGGCTATTTATTAAAATGCTATTTCGCACGGCAGTAACGTAGTATTGCTTGAACTTTATATTAATTATGTATTATCAAAACTGTTCCATGATTCAAAAGAATACATTACTCCCGCGGGAGGCGTGTGGTTAGTTTTTCGCCCCTGGGCAAAACCAGCGGTGTTCTCATCAAGCAAGCCAGGGCGCGAATATTATGGCTCAGTTATATATCTTGATGGCTTTTTCTAAGTAATTGATACGGGAGCGCTTCGGTGTCTTGTTGATGTGCTCGAGCCCCAGCCACGGCCTTCCCGTCGCGTCTGGAAGGGACAGATCTTTATTTTATTTTAGTACGCATTCTACGGAGGACTGAAACCGTTACAAATGCACACTAATGTAATATAAACGAATTAAGGGGATTTTGGGTATGGTAATAAATTGCAACTTACTTGCGTTACCGCTTGGCCTGAAGTCGAATATATTAATTGTCACTCCTTCGCTTATGTAAATAGGTCTGCCATTTGTCACTATAGCAAAATTGTACTGAAAATAAGAATTTCAATAATATATATAAAGTTATTATGTGTTATAATCACAGAAATACAATTTTATACTTCAAAGTGGATACTTGGAAGTCAATAAACAAAATTTTATAATAATAATTTATAA
Source organism: Parnassius smintheus behrii (assembly GCA_036936625.1). Classification (NCBI taxonomy): domain Eukaryota; kingdom Metazoa; phylum Arthropoda; class Insecta; order Lepidoptera; family Papilionidae; genus Parnassius; species Parnassius smintheus. The sequence goes on from JAUPFT010000004.1 coordinate 49,829,958, forward strand.
TAATTATATTGACAAAACGTCATAATATGAGTATGGCAAACGTAGACAGAGAAACCTATAGACAAATTGACGCCTTCTATCGCATTCGCACACGAAAAAGACTTATGCATACGTCTTGCATAGAAATGAGACAGAGCGGTGTGATTGATTGTCCTTTTCTCCGTGCCGGCTTTTTTTGTTTAGCAAACTTCACTTTGCTAAACAACTTTGACAGTTCGTAGCGATCTAAGGAGTTTACAAGTTGGTTTAAGTGAGAAAAAAAGTGTTTTGTGAGCTTAAGATTGGTGAATCTCGTTCAGTTCAGTTCTTAGAACAATTAAAAAAGTTATCTAAATATGTTTAAAAGTCATAAAGATTATTGAATAACCTAGAACTACGTTCTCGTGCTTTCTCACTCGAGGCCACGCTAATAATAATTAGTCTATAGGTTTCTCTGTCTATGATGGCAAAGAACACTTGACAAAGTCAAAGTTATTGATAGTCTTTTTCTGAGACTATTAACATATTATGATCTAGACTCAAATTTTGAAATTGTGGAATATGAGTTTAAACTTGAGATTATCTGTGATGAGTAATATAAGTACTGTCAAAATATTTCGAATACCTTTTCCCACTCTTTGTCAGGTATGTCGAGTTTCTTCTGCAGGCGGTCCTTAACGGCCTGGAAGGGCTCGAGGTGCTTGACGCGCGTATAGAACGGGATGCCGAAGGTCGCGTACACCTGCTTGTGGAAGTGCGCGCACGGTACCAGCACCTCGTCATCCTGAACATATGAGTACAACTTAGGTATTCTGTCTACGAAATTATGAAAATTCAATACGAATGAAGTGTGTCCACAAAAGTGCATTATAATTGTACATTTCCTTCCATTTGTGATGAAATTGTTTGAACATTATCAATACATATACCCTACTCCAATATAATTTAAATGTTAAAACATTAATAATATAAATGTTAAAACTTGCAATCCCCAGTTGCCTTACAATGCTGCCAATCTGCACAAAATAGTATATTTTACATCAGTTTCATGTCATCATATCCTTCATGCATTCCTTTAAGTCGCTTCTTACGCGACGAAATGGCGTGATGATTTGTCTTACTTACTCTGCCACCATCAACAAATAATTTTAAGTAATTAATAATTTTTTACTGACGTTCAGGCTACTTTTATAAAGCCACACATTTAGAAAGTCACAATTCTCACATACAACGGCACCGTAAACATATTTGCGCCATTGAAGCTCTACCTCCGTGAAAAATAGGCTTGTGCTAATCATATGTAATAATCACATAATCAATCACTCTTGTTCCTTGAGTGTCACTGGCACAACCATTAATTGGACTTGAATTTGTAACAAATTTAGCTCCAGGGTTAAAATCTAAGCCACGGCCTCACTTTGGCTTTATTTAAATCAAAGAAACAATACAGTAATATGTGGATCAGTCTTAGCATTGCCGAAATAAATACCAATTAATTTTGCTACTAAAATAGCAACCAAAATGTTCAAAAAATGGTAAATGTTCAATGGTGATTTAGCATTTTATGCAAATGAGATTTAATTAAAAATAAACAAATACCTGCAAATGCAATTCGTCCTTGGGTATCTCCTCTATTCTGTACAGTCTTGGTGGAGATATGGTCACCTGGTCCAGTGTCAGTTCTGGGTCTGGACCTGGTAATACCTTGTGACACGACACCTCGACGATCCTTAATCTAAAATTAATATCGAACATTTCATACATAATTTTAAAATATTGCGCTTTACTCAAAGTTTGCTTGTTAAGTTATACACAACATAAGTTATACACATTATGCTATGGAAAGAAATAAAACTAATCTAGCTGTTTCAACACATGTAAGGCCTCTAATCGTTTTTACAGCATATGCTGCAGAACTAAGTTTGCCAACTAGTTTAGATATATATTTGGGCCCCACCCATTGAAGCTTCGCGTCAACTTTAATTCCGAGAAAAACAGTGAATTCAACAAGGCCCAGCTCCTCCTCATTTAAAAGCACCTGTTTAACATGAGGTGTGGTGAGTTTAATATATTTTGTTTTATTACTGTCCAAAAGCAAATTATTGACGTCAAACCAGTGTACTACTTTTGATAGAGCATTATTCACTTCGTCATATTATTTCAATAATCGCCTTTTAAGTCGGAAAATAAACGAATATCATGAGCAAATAAAACTATCACGGTTATTCCCTACCAAGTAAGGTAAGTCATTAATATAAACTAAGAACAGAAAGGGGCCGAGATTTAAGCCCTCAGGACCACCCATAGATACTACCGATCCGGAAGAACTGCTTCCATTAATAACAACAGTTTGCAGATGCGTTGCCGGCCATTTAAAAAGGAGTAGGTTTTTTTCTTGAAGGTTCCTTAGTTGTATCGGTCCGGAAAAATCTCTGGTGGTAGTCGATTCCACAAGGAAGAAAACTTTTTTAAATTGCACAGTGGTGGACCGCCAGTCATCCAGATGGTATAGATATTATCGCGAGTTTTGTCACGATGTGCGATGGTGAAATTCTGCAGCTGGAATTAGTCCGAACATTTCCACAGAGCACTCCCTGTGGTAAATCCGATAATATAAGAAAAGAGATGCAAAATCTCTTCGCAGTGCCAGTGAGTCAACTCGGTCGCCGACGATTCGAATAGCTCTGAGCTAGATGCGATCAAATGGAAGGAGCTGGCACAGGGGAGCCTCAGCCCAGATGGGAACAGTATTCCATGTGCGGCCGAACCAGCGCCTTGTAAATTTACAGGCAGTGTGCCGGCATGAAATACTGTCCCGCTCTACTGAGCACGCCAAGCTTTTTAGAGGCCAATTTGGCCCTCTCTTCCAAGTGACCACGAAACTGCACGTCACTCGATATGTCGACGCCGAGGATTCCGATATTGGCTAAAGCAACAAAGTGAGTGCCTTGAAACTGAGGAGATACAACGAAGTGGTTCTTTTCAGTGGTAAACGCACAAACTTGTGTCTTCTGGGGATTAAACTGGACTTGATTTAGTCGCCCCCAGTCCGAGATTTTGTTCAACAATGTCTCGACTTCACACACAAGTGAGGCAACAAGGGGAGTGCCTTGAAACTGAGGAGATACAACAAAGGGGTTCTTTTTAGCGGTTAACGCGCTAACTTGTATCTTCTGAGGGTTAAACTGGACTAGATTCACACCCGTATTCACAAACGTTACTGTGCAGTCTCACAGTGCGCTCGAACGCACAGGGTACAGAAAACGTATTCATAAACAACACTTGAGGGACGAACGACACTATGCGCTCATTATAATGAACGCATAGATAAAGTAGCTCGCCAGCTACTTTACGCTACGCATAGTGCGACAAAGCAACGCAATTATGTCACTGTTTACGGGTATATAGGTGTTTGTTGATTTGTGATACGCTGATTTGTTTTGATTAATTAATTGCGATGGATTACAGCAGCGAACATGATTTTGATAATTATATCCTGGAGAGAATAAACGTGCAAAGAACGATCAGCACAAGAAAAGTGATACGTGACTTTCAAAATCCTTTTGATTATTACAGTGCCAATGAATTTAAAAGTCGCTATAGGTTTTCAAAAGATTCCGAATTCCGAAGAAGTAAATGGTAACTTCTTTGAACTGTAAGAAAACAACACGTGTTATTATTTGCACGAAATTGACAACGAAACAAACAGAAACATAAAATGTAATACTTACCATATTTTAGGTGATTTCGCATTCATTATAGGCAAGCAACTCGAATTCAAAATGAAAATAAAATAAAATTGTATAAGTAAACTATGTTTAGAATTCAAATGACAAAATAATATCTCGGTTGAGTGACGTTTAACTCGACTGAAGTCGCGTCACAACGTTAACCAATCACGGCGCCCCATTCAATGCTATGTGTCCGCACAACAAAGAGTCCACTAAGTATTGTTAATGAAATGAACGGCCTGCCATGACGAACGCAGTGAGAAATATCTTACTTAGCATAGTGTTGCTGCCATACTTATGTAAGTATCGTTCGTGAATACGGGTGTCAGTCGCCCCCAACCCGAGACTCTGTTCAGCTAAGACTCGACTTCAGACACAAGTTTGTCCCGGTACTCTGAGACGTTTTCCCGAGAGATATTGGCATGGCCGGTGTACAGAGCATCACCAGTGCTGTCATCTGTATAGCAATGAATGTTACGGGCTTGCAACATATCATTGATATGCAGAAGAAACAGCGTTGGTGATAGTACGCAGCCTTGTGGAACACCAGTATTAATAGGCTTGTAATCGGAGCTTGCACCGGCTACAACGACTTTGATGCTCCAATCTGCAAGAAAGCTGGTGATCCAATTGCACAATTTCTCGGGAAGCCCATAGAAAGGGAGCTTCGAAAGAAGCGCTTTGTGCCAAACCCGATCGAAGGCCTTCGCAATGTCCAAACTATGCCAATGCCTCCCTACTGGACTCTAATGCCTCCGCCCATCTATGAGTTAGGTAGACCAAAAGATCACCAGCCGAGCGACCGCGATGGTAACCGTACTGGCGGTGACTAATCAGCTGGTGATCCTCAAGGTATCGCATGAGCTGGCTATCAATAATGGACTCCATTAATTTAGAGAACAAGGAGGTGATGGCGAGAGGCCTAAAGTTGGACGGATCAGAGCAGTTACCTTTTTTAGGAATCGGGTGCACGGAAACTGTCTTTCATGATTTTGGGACTACGCCCAGGGAGTAGGAGTACCGGAAAAGACGCGTTAAAACCGGTGCCAACTCCGGAACACAAGTCTTCAGCACAATAAGAGGGACGCCATCAGGCCTAGGGGGTCTGCTTGGGGTCCAGGGAGAGGAGTGCTCTGCTCACCGAGCGATGGGTAAACAGCACATCTTGCACGGAGCACTCACACCACGGGATGGTCGGCGTTGTGTTCCCCCCGTCATCAAGAGTCGATTTGGACCCAAAGAGATAGCCCAGCAGATTGGCTTTATCCTTTGCGGCATGGGGCAGTGAGTCGTCCTCCATGTGCATAGATGGGAGAGATGGCTGACAGAAGTTCCCTTGGACAGAATTGGTGAGACCAGAATGCACGTGTTGCCGAAGGAAGACGTACCGTACGTTTCTCGCCAATTTTGCCGATGTGCTCACCAGTTGTGTCAGATCATATGTCAAAGCAGTCATAAACAGATCTACCCGCATGATCGGTTAAAAGATAACAAAGCGATTCGGCGTGGTTGGCGTTAAAATCACCAAGCATCACGATCTCTGCTGGTGGGATCTGTTGTAGCACGGAGTCTGCAGCCATTTGAACGTGGTTGATGAGTCGGTCTGTGACCGCTGTTCTGTTACCGCTATGGGACCTATAGAGGCACCCGTAGACGCGGGGATGGTCGTCGCTGTCTACTCGCAGCCATAAGATGGACAGGTTATCAGACCTTCAAAGCTGCCGAAGCATCGAAAACAGATGTCCTCTCTGACGTACACGCAAACTCCAGGCACAAAGGAGTGTTCTAAATACCCCGGGTAGAAGAGATAAGAAGTATCAGCCGGAGAGGACACCTGTGTCGGTTAGAAAGAGCAAGGCCAGTTTCCAGATGGTAGTGGACAGCATTAAGGTTTGAATGAAGTCCCCTGATGTTGCAGAAATTCACGGATATTACGGCCCCGTGTAGGTTTAGTCTCAAGCAGAATTTGACCCCTCCCCCAGAATAAGCGGGGCAGCCTGCGCACCCGCGCTCAGGAAGAGTAGGGTAGCTTGGGTGTGGATGCTTAGCGAGGGATTCTCCATCACTAGGGTGCTGGTACCCTCCTGGGGTAGTGTTTTATTTAACTCCGCTACCATGTTAAGAGGGGAGGGGGGTACCACCCCGGTTCGAGTCGGCTCATACGTGCAACAGCAAAGGCTGCGCGTGGCTTTACTACTGTTAGTTATTTAGTGTTAATTTACCACATGTTTGGTGGTATAGGAAACTATAATGAGGAAAGCTGCATGTCTAAGAAATATTTCACGCTGTCCTCCAACACGCATTAGATCAGTGCGGTGGACTGATTGCTCGATGAACCTCTCAGAAATGAGAGGCCTGTGCGCAGCAGTGACATATAAAGACATAAAGTGGGACATTAAACAATCTAAGGACGATACGACTTAGCGAGCTTCAGGAAAAGAGCCTATTCCTTTTTAAAAGGCCGACAACGCATCTGCAATCCCCCTGGTGTTGCAGCTGTTCATGGGCGACGGTAATCACCTACCATCAGTTGAGCCATATACTCGTTTGCCCCCTCTCCTATAAAAAAGGACATAATATAGCCGTAACTTTACTTTTTACTTTTAAAAGCAACTGAGGATATTCTAAATAATATAAGAGTGTAATAAAACTTAAAGAACACGCATTAATCATAAGCTGTGATGATCCTGATGATTATTATATTTTAACCTGGTGATACTGATCTGATCAGGATACTAGGCTATTAAATTATTGTATAGTCATCAATGCAAATTTTCAAGTCAATTAGTCGTCTACAAGCTTATAAATGCATGTTAAAAATGGCAACTACAGGTAATATCCGCCTTATGAGGTAATCTTATAGCGAAGGCTCATGTTCAGCGGTGGACTTTTCATAGGTGTTAACGGTAAGTAGCCACTGCAGCCAAGGAAACCTACAAAACCAAAATAAAGAAAGCTGCAGCTGTGTTTTCACCCCTAATAAGGTGCTATGTATTATATAGCCTGTAATTACAAGCCATGATGCCTTCAATATTGAACTTTCGATCATAAAAAAACAGTGACGCTCGTTTAGTGACAGAAACAGAAATAGATAGTTATACGCGAAGCTAATAAAAGCATGTTAAAAATAGCCTTCATAACTAAATTGTGAACTGTATGTTTGTATTATTTTTATTAACTTCAAAAGTACAATAAAACTAACCTTCCCGAACCATCTGGTGACATTTCAACAACCTTTGCTGCTTCTTCTAAGATATCCGCAACTTTACCTCCCTTATTTGGATATAAAATTAATTCTTTATCTTCTTTATAATTGGGCCCAACCTGTTAAATAAAACTTTAAAGTAAGAATTCTCCACAGTAGAAGTTTTAATTTGTAGTAAATGTCGGATGCTAAGCCTAGCATCTACCTAGCAGATAATTGAATGCTGTACTGTGCATGTCTGACTCTGCTGTTAACTGCTGCTAACTGAATAACCCGATTCAGTCTATCCACCCTAGGGTGAATACTCGGAATCGCGTGTTCGTTTATCCACCCCAGACGGGACGGGGTGGATAATCGGAATTCGTATTTTATTTTGCTTCCGATTTCCCCCCTCGGCTATATAGTCGTTTATAAATACATGATAGAACCTGGCCTAAGATTATTTAGTAGACCTTAGCATACTTATTTAAATACATACATACTTCTTGTTTAAAGGTCAAAACTAGTTAGTTTTAAAAAGGTTAAAACTAGTACTTCCAATTATTCAATTACATATCTTTCGGTGCGCGACTTAATTTACGTCATTTTGGAAATATCTGATGATGAAAGAAATGTTTTACTGAAATTAGTTTCAATATTTAATTGAATTAGATATTTAAATTAAATAAATATTTTGTTACTTATATAAAAAAAATATTTGAAGGCATATGAAGTTTGTCAACACGCCTTGGAGCAGCGCGGCGGACAACTTCCTTGCCCTAAAACCGTTTCAAAAATGAGGGGAGGTCTGTGCCCAGCAGTCGGACATATGTAGGCTGTAACTTAAGAGCGCGTCGGCCAAACGGAGCGGGCGATAGTTAGGTATTTCAATTAGACTTGCTGGCTGTTTGTGTCGTTACGCACACAGACACAATTTCCCGAGAGCGTGCGTTCGGATTTATATTCAAATTCGGAGTTCATACATTAAATGTATGGCGAATTTGGGACGCTCTTTAGAAAATTCATAACTAAATCACGAAACCAAATATAAAAAATGTGAAAAGGACGAATTGTAGTGCATACGTTGTAGATTAATATGAATTCCATATTTTGAAATAATTAAACTAATTTCGATAAGAATTTAACAAAACGGCAACATACCATTTTTGGGATTTTGTCTAAATTTATGAATTTTTAAAACAGAAACTAAAGATATTTATTTATTTATGCTTCGGAATAAAGGTAAATACATTCCTAGTGATGTTTTATAAATAATTTTTGAATTAATTATTGTAACCATAAAGGATAATTTCACTTAACAGTGACTATCGTTTTGAAGTATTTTGCTTGATGTGCTCTTAACTTTTAATGATATAAACACAGTATTGGAAATAGTATGGTACGTAACAAATTTTAAAATGTTTTTATTGAGAGACGAATTTATACAAGACACGCAATTACGTCCACTCAATAATGAAATTAGTGTTGGTTATTTCCTGAACATATTGCAGAATTTATAATTTACTTATTATTATTTAAAACAAGGAAGTTTAATTCGGTTTAATTACAATACGTAATACGATTGTTGTTTAAATTTGTGGTTATTAAAAATTAAATAATAATATGTTTAAGTGTGAATATATTTTGTGTTGAACTGTACTTGAGGTGGAAAGTCAGAACAACAATCAAAAAGTGAATTCCGATTATCCACCCCATCTAGGGTGGATAAACGAACGCGCATTTCCCATTAACCACCCTAGGGTGGATTTCTTAGGGTGGATAAACAGAATAACCCATTTGGACATTTTGTGCTGTCACTTCTTCAATTAATATCCATGCTTCATGTCATATGGATAGATCCTAAGTTTTATTCAGTTTGTATATTTTTTAATTATAATGCCGACAAGCAAATAACCCACCTAACAGTGAGTGAGCGGCTGCTTCAATTAACTTCCAAAAGGAGGCTAGAGAAGAGTTGTCACCTCTAAAGGCTAAGATGGAAATCCTCAGCCTATTACTAATTATAATTATGTACTAGCTGTACAAAGATGGACGACTCCTTAGCTTAAAAAAGCATACAAACTTAAAAACACATCAACTATAGTCTACCAAATCTAAGAAATACCTTTTGACGTTTCACATTAATCATTCAGCAATAACTTTGTATAAGCATACTTACACGGTTTAAAATAACCTTTTACGTAAATATGAAGAATTATAAAGTTATCTATATTTCATTACAATGTGTATACTTTTTATCACTAATTAAAATTAGAATCTTTCAAACAAATCAAAGTATTAAAATAATTAACCAGTATCAACTTTTTAACTTGACGTGATTTCAATGATATGTCACTATATAACTCACCGTAGTGTTTGGATGATTAAAATTCAATGTTATGCGAATATTCGGCAAAATATTCAAATAATCGGTAAAACATTCAAATAATCGAATCATTAATTTTTTAATGTATTATTTGTTTAATTAAATTTTTATTCTTAAAGTTTCTTAAATTACGTGAATCATGAATAACCTCTCAACTGCGGATGTCCAAGACTTGGACACGAAAATATCTCCGTTGACTGCGGGCGTCCAAGTGTTAGACATTTTTTACCCGCTCTTTTAATGAAGAAAAAGCATTATGCGCTATTTCTAACTCATTCTACCATATGACAATGTGTACAGGATAAAAAAGGCTAGCATAAAAACCCCATAGCTTATACACTTTAGTAGTATATTTTATTTAAATCATTCTTAAATGTCGTCCGTTCCTTGAGTCAGCCATTAGTGTGATTGACGCGCGCTAACAACGAAGTTGTTTGTAATTATTTTGTATTAATTTGTATTTATTGTGTGGTGAATTGTGTTAAAACAATGACTGGGTAAGTAACCTTCTTATTTGTAATCTCATTTTGTGTTTTATCTTATTAAGTACGTGTAAAATCGTTTTTTAATATGTATGAAGCAAACTGCTATCTTAGAACTAACATGCTGGTTGAGGAAAGTTGACTTGAAATGTACGTAAAATTTTAGTGTTGACTGTCAGTTTTGTGTTAAAATATGTGTAATTGTTCATCATTCACAGTTTTAGTACATCAAAATGAGGATAAAGTGCAATATTTTCAAAATTTTAATGTAAATACGCAATAGGTGCAATAGTGTCCATTTTTGAGACGTCCGCAGTAGTGAATTCTAGTTCTTTGTTTTGCGGATGGCGAAAAAAGGAACTAAAGTTTGCCATACTGCATCAAGTTCAAATCCGGTTGAATGGTAAAGAATCTAGCGCCCTCGAGCAGAGAAATGGAGCTTGGTTGACTCCACGATTATTCGATGATTAATGAAAAATTGAATGTGGCATTAGGATATGTCATGTATGTTAACACAAGACTTCGGAATTTTTTAAACAATTTATTAAATCAGATAATTAGAAAGTATTTACATAATATGCTTTTTAATATTTTTATTTTAATATTTGAAATTTTAATTTTTTTAATTTAATATGAACAGGTTGTGGTTTTTAAGGTCACCTCAGACCTATTTCTTATATTGGTTTTTTTAATGTACATTTTATCTGTATGTATTTTGCAAATCGTGTAACGTTGCGTTATGTTTCAACTTAGAGCAAGATTGCTGCTACCTACAGTACCATTCGTAAATAAATTGTACTGTAGATACAGTAAATCCAACAAGAACCAGGAGCCTTTTAAAGAAATGAGTACCTATGTTATATATTTATTCAATTTTATACTTATGTCCATCCATCCATTTAGTTTTTATTGTTGCCTAGCTATAATTTGTTTAGCTAATTATTTCAGACTATCATCGTCGAAATTGTTAAGTTAGTTAAGTTACACAGCCTATTTCCGTCCCACAGCTGGGCCTTCCCTCACTTCTGAAAGGGTTTTAGGGCAAAGAAGTGTCCGCCACGCCGCCCATATGCGTGTTGGCGAACTTCACATGTCTTCGAAATATTTTTTTTCTTATTTCACAGATGTTCAGGTTTCCTCACAATCCGAGCACGTGGTAGATCAGCACTTAAAATTGCAATTAACAATTTCATTATTGCTAGCCAGGATCGAACCCGGCTTGCTAGCGTACTGTGAAATTTACAGCGAGAGCTAACCATCTGCGCTACCACGGCTCTTCTGAGCCACCACGGCTCTCATCTTTGAAATGAATACACCTCTTTATTTTGTATGTTTTTTTTCTATAGGATAGTGACAAACGAGCACGCACCTGTGGTGGTTGCTGTGGCCCATAGACATCTACATCTATCCTCGATTACAAATCAAAATGCAGATGCGTGTCACTCGTGAGGACTAAGATGGAACGCCTCGTTTACAGTAAAAAGGTCTTCCGGTTCTCTACACTCACCATACGAAACACAGAAGCATTAAGCTATTATTTCACGCTGGTACTCGGTGAGAGCGTGGTCCTTCCCCGGTCGAGCCGGCCTATTCGTGCTACAACTATACTACTAATATAACTGCAGCATGGCTCTACCACGTATAAAAAATGTTTTAATGAACTAGTACATGATGCACAAAAAAGTGCAGAATCGGACTTTAATTGTGGCATATTTTTGTATAATGCATAAGAAGTGGGTTCTTTAAAAATATACATAAATAATATTTTTTTTTATTTCAGGAAGACATATATTTATTTTGAAAATGAAAATGAAAATGTTTTATTTGCCTCAAAACAGTTACATGTATATTATATCCCCAGTAAGTAATTAGTAATACTTGTGTTGGGGCAATAATATTTTAAATATTATTATTTCATAGCTATTATTTGTGTTAAGAAAATATGTTACCTTTTGGAGAAATAATGTTGTTGGTTATTGGAAATGTAACATAACCGCTGCGCACCTCGCGGCGCCTCTGTCACTCGACACATTATGGTGCATTGGGTATTGTTTACAAAAAACGTTATTTATAACTCTACATCAGCGGGAGTGACCCTCGAGTGGTTTTATGGTTTTTAAAGGAATTAATGAATCTTTATTTCTGTACAAGTGCTGTTAAAGTTTGTTTGCTCAAATAAAGTAATTAATTTTTCAATAAATATGGCACGACTAAAATTTTGATATCGGCACTAAGAGTACTTATGAAATACTTTATGAGATTTCTAAAACTTAGCAAGACCTATTGAAAGATGACTGAATCATGTAAAGAAAAAGAGAGGTTCGAGACTGAATCATTATAATGAAATAAAAAAAAAACTATTTTTATTGACTAAAGCATTACGCCGCATTATGCCGCATCTGGACCGAACTACATTCTACATCAGTGAAGTTGATTGTGGGTTCTTGTAAGCTTATTATTAATGCGTTTTATGATAAAAAATTGTACTGTAGCCTATGATTTTGCACATAAAATATTGTAGTATTACGGTTAGTCTCCGCAGCTGAAAGGTTATAACAAGTTTATTTTTTACTTTTTTAACGTAAATTTGTGAAGGCAGAAAAGTCATACACGAGGCCACGCTCAAAAAACCACTACCTACGTAATTTCAATCTCCCGCCATTTCGGGAGCTTACTGTGCGTAATTTTGTGACTTTGTGTTTGTCTTTTTATTTTATGACTCGGCTTTAACTTTTTGGAACGTTACTTCTATATTTGTTGAAGCATATACATATATATACTCATGTCACAAAGGATGATTGGGCAAAAGTGGAAAAAACAAAAACATTGCTTATGAATGACTTTGAAAGAGACATTAATTTTGTCTGCATTATTGAAAATCAAATAATAATTAATCTAAGCAACGTCAACTCAACTAGTTGTACTGAAAGTGATTGAATAAATTTATTTTTAATTTAGTTTCAATCCGAAATTTTTATAACTTTGCCTCTAAAAATAAGCAATAACAACAAATACGAAGAAACTGATAAATCTTGTGTTTTAAATTATCAATTTCTAATTTATTCTGGTATTATTCAAACCAAACTGTAAAGGATTACCAACTCTAAATAATCGATATCGATTTTTTTAAGAATCGAAAATTGTACGTTCCCATTTTTTGTTTGGCGTGCTTGGTGCAATAAGTCTGACAGCTGTCAAAATGTATTTCTTAGATTTGGTTGACTATAATTTACCCGAGTTTATCCCGATCAAAACTTTCCTATTAATGGGTCATCAAAATTATCTATCAGCAGAAAAGAAGGTGATAATTTAAACACGTTATATTTAAGAACTGCAATCTATGAGGGGTCAAAATTCTCACAGACTCGATTTTAATGGCAGCTCTGAGATGGAATGGAATGGGGCGATGTATACTGACCCTCATGGTTAAAAATCTAAAGAATAAACTTTCAGTTCTCATAAATAATATAGTAACACTCACCCATAAACATTTAAATTGCTTCTTGTTGTCCAATTCATTAACTTTAATAGATAAAATTTGATAGAACAGTTTCTTGGGGCACTTTGGTTTACAGTACACTAGTAAATCTTTGAGGATCCCATCATATGAGTATCTGAGTGGAGGTCCTGGAGTATCTTTGTAACTGCAACAAAAAATTGTTAGGATTTACAATGTAGGCGTAAATCATTATTTGCTTTTTTTATTAATGACTTAAACATATTGTAATAAAGACACACGACAAAAGTGCGAAACATATAGTAGTGCGATCGTCAATACATTTAGGTTGGAGGACTCCTTTTCTGTTTTAGCGTCCATCTGAGCAAGTAGCTTTCTCTTACTATATCTAAGCTGCAAAGCGTGCACTATTGTCCTGCTACGAAGAAACCAACGTTTGCGGCAGCTTAGGGAGGGTTGAATTGGAAGAATGCGAAGACTTTTTCCTATATTACTTTTATTTTCTAACTTATACGCTAACTTAAAAACTGTGACAATGTGAGTACAAAGGAATACTAGACTAGTATTAATTACAAACTAACTTAATTCTTGAATTTCTTAAATCTTAACAATTACACCTCAGTTTTTATATTCTTACGTCACGTAAGTAAATTGAGTCACATCTTTGGACGTGCTGGTTTTTGATTAGCAGGCGGTAGGTGACTTTCTGATGGCATTATGTTGAAGATTCTTAAGTCATGTGTTGTCATTTGCTTAGCAGGTGAGACTGTATGGTAGGTGACTTTCTGATTGCTTGCAAGGTCTCGGTAGGCATATGTAACTAGAGTATAGAAAGACAGTATAATTACATACTGGGAGGCATTTCATCATTGTCAGTGTGGCGACAGTGCATTAGCAGCTTCCTTTATTTTAAGTTGGTTGCAGTTGCCCACGGGCTGCAGTACTTACCATCAGGTGGTTAGTTTGCGTGTCGTTTTAATTTTCTTAGTAATAAATATGTATAATGGATAAATTAGATAATTAAAACAATATATTTTCCAGCATTTACTCACTTTTGACATTTAAAGAACTGTATTAAGTATGGGTCGACATTCAATCGCTGTCCCACTGCCCGAGCCATTTGGTCATAGCGCATTTGCATTGACAGCTCCATTGTGAACCTGTAAGAAATAATAATAATAATAAAAGTGTGTGGTCCTCCATGTTGAGAGGGGTAGGGTTGCTAACTCTGAGGGCATAGACTTATCTATGCCCGTCAACTTAAGGACCCTTTCCGCGGCTGAAACATACCGATACCTGGGTATGTCACAGAATATCGGTATCGATGAGGCTGGTATGAAACAGTCAGTTTGCGACACGTTTTATGCACGCTTGACCAAAGTGCTTAACAGCCTTTTGTCCGGTGTGAATAAGGCACACGCATATAACGGCTGGGTCATGCCTGTCCTCATATATACCTTTGGCATACTCAGGTGGACTCAGACCGAACTTACCGCCCTGGATAGAAAAGTCCGCAGTACCATGACGTCCCATAGGATGCATCATCCGAGATCGTCGGTAATGAGGCTGTACTTGCCGCGAAAGCATGGTGGGCGTCGCTTCCTGAGCGCGCTCACCATGCATAATCGCGAAGTGTGCAGCCTCCGTAATTACTTCCTGGTGAGATCGGATGATCCATTCTATAATGACGTCATTTCTAGTGATAAAGGACTTACCCCTCTATCCTTAGCCAACGAGCAATGGCAGGACCCGGTAGTACAAAGCATTTCCGACCGGAAGACCGTATGGAAGGAGAAGGAGCTCCACGGGAGGTACTACAGGGCTCTACATGAGCCCTTCGTAGATACAGCCGCCTCCCTCAACTGGCTACGTTTCGGTGACCTCTTCGGGGAAACCGAGGGTTTTGTCTGTGCAATACAGGATCGGGTTATTAAGACCAACAACTATCGGAGATACATCCTAAAGGATGGCACCGTCGACGTCTGTCGAGCTTGTTGCCATCCCAGTGAGTCACTTAGGCATGTCATCTCCGGTTGTTCGGCGCTTTCTAACTCTGAGTACTTGCACAGGCACAACCTCGTAGCCAGAATTCTACACCAGGAGCTCGCTCTGAAATACGGTCTCGTGGACCGAAAATTGCCGTATTACAAGTACTTGCCGGAAGCCGTGCTCGAAAATGACCGCGCCAGGCACTACTGGGACCAGGCCATCATCACAGACAGGACTATTCTTGCGAATAAGCCTGATATTGTGCTGATGGACCGGGCACAGTCAAGGATATTTTTGGTCGACATTCCCATTCCGTATGACGAGAACCTCGTGAAAGCCGAAACAGATAAACAAACAAAATATCTGGACCTGGCTCACGAGGTGACCGATATGTGGGGTGGTCTGCCGGCCGAAATTATTCCTGTAGTCGTCTCTGCGAATGGGCTAATCCCAGTAAGCCTCTCGGGTCATCTGAGGCGATTGGGACTCCGTGACGGACCGCTCCGGGCTCAAATGCAAAGGGCGGTGCTCCTCGATACCGCCGAAGAAAACTACACTAACTATGGAGAAAATTAAGTTATGTGCCTTGATTAAGTAACTCACCAAGCAAGGAAAAACGTCACATATCACCATTACAGATATCAATAAAATCGCCGTAAAATACGTTGAGTGGTATTAAAAATAAAAAATTTGCAAGATATAAAATTATTATTGTAAAAAGAATTATGGTGAGTCTACGCAATAAAAAAATATAAAAAATTCTTTAAAATTGAGACTGTAACTATAGTGGTGCCACCCTTATTTAGTGCTTTCCTACAGACACTTTTTATACAGAGTATGTACTCCTTACCTCTACAATCCATATTATGGCCTATCGAAGTCTGGAAAAAATCATCATACACAATTCAAAACTTAATTGACTAGTTGTTGTATCTGTTACGATTTGTCAGTTAAGACAGGCAAAGGTCTTATACCATACAGTCGAATTTGACGTGTATTTTATTCAGAAAACTCTTCTATATAAATAAATGCGTTCTTTAACGATTCCCTCTATGTTAGTAACTACTCTATATAAACATTTACAAAGTTGTTGTTGACCTAGTCTGATGTGTTTTTAGGGTTCCGTAGTCAACTAGGAAGCCTTATAGTTTCGCCATGTCTGTTTGTCCGTCTGTCCGTCCTCGCTTAATCTCTGTGACCGTTAGCACTATAAAGCTGAAATTTGGTACCAATATGTGTATCAATCACGCCGACAAAGTGGTAAAATAAAAATTGGAAAAATATGGTTTATTAGGGTAGCCCCTCTATATGTAAAGTGGGAAGTAATTTTTTTTAATTTCAACCCTAACGTGTGATATATTGTTGGAAAGGTATTTAAAAATTAATAGGGGTTTACTAAAATCATTTTATGATAATGTCAATAATTTCGGAAATAATCGCTCCAAAAGTAAAAAACAATGTGTCCCCCCCCCCCTCTAACTTTTGAACCATAAGTTTAGAAAATATGAAAAAAATCTGAAAAGTAGAACTTTATAAGGACTTTCTAGGAAAATCATTTTGAACTTGGATGGAAACAACAGTACCCACTACAGGGAGCAGTTGCAGGAGCGCGGAGCGCTGTTGGAGCGCGAACATAATGGATACCCACCTTTAAACTCATAAGTTTACTCTCTTCAATAAGGTACACTTATTGTGACGGAAGGGTAACTACGGAACCCTACACACTGAGCGTGGCCCGACACGCTCTTGGCCGATTTTATTGTTTAAACTGGAATATCTTTAATTCCTGACTTCCTTCAGTAGTATTGACCGAAGAAAAAAATATTCAGGACTTTAAACTCTATATTTTTACATATTTTGCATTTGTAGACGCAAGAAAGTCAATAAAAAAAGTCAACTAAAATGTATTTGAGAGTTCGCCATTGTCCTTTTAGTTTATTTCCCAAATTTATTTTAAAAAAAATGAAAAAAATCTCATGACCACATCTTGTTTATGCTTGAAAAATGTGGTGACTGTGGGGACAAATCTTTCAAGCTGTCAGAAGTTTCTAAAAGTAAATTACATGATGTTAAAGGAGAAGCATATATATCATATAATATGGCAAAAGGAAAGTAATAACTTACCCAGGGTCATTTGGCACAGTCTTGTCAATGAACTGCACCTCGACCTTGTAGAATATGTACTTGAAGTAGTCCTGGCAGGTTGGCAGCTCGAGCTCGTCGTGGCGGTGGTCGGCCCGCTCGAACACGATGATGTCGCCGTCCATCAGTTCGTCCAATACCTGGCCGCGTGCACACGACTCAACCCGAGCGGCGGACAACCCCAGAGGGCAGGTCCCGCTCGGATATTAACTTACACTCACACAAACATATGAACCATAAAGCATATTAGGTATGTAAGGTGTTTTTTAATTTTTGAAGGGATTTTAGTTAGCGTAGTATAGCGTCTCGCTCGTATTTACTGATTTTAGCATAATTATCGGGACATACTTAATTGTTCAAGGTATTACTCATAAACATCGACAGAAATTTAAGAGATGCTTAAAGTGGACCTCTTTCATTACACTAAATGCCAATATAGACAGTTATCAGATAGTTAGTAAGTACTTCAACTAAATAAAAGATATTAAACGATTACAAAGCCGTTAATTTTTAGTTGGTTATTAGCAACAAAGCGAAGATAATTTTTGTGAGAAAAGTTATAGTAAACTTTTGAAAGATTTTATGCAAGTCTAACACAAATAAGGATAGTGACCTCTTATAAGTTACTAAGCAATTAAAATTCCGAATTAAAATAATTTTCATATTTTCATTGTCTTAAGTTTCCGGAACAAAATAATAAATCTGTGATAGCATTTTTCGGAAAGTATTTGACACTTATGTTTCTATGTTTTGAGATAACACTAAAAGCACCAAATTAAAATTATACGTTATAGTGATTTGTGACTGATGCTGTCCATTTAGATGAGATTTAAAAATTATATTATTTAAAGCGTAGATCTCTTCCCCTCATATAATTACTACAAGCAAGTGAAATATAGCGTCTAAGCTGTTAATAACATTTCTCAAAAGATAAATTGCACAACTACAAACCTTTTGTTGTCATATACAATTATCACAAAAAGTAGTTGATAAATTAAAATGAATGAAATAAATTAAAAAAGAGAAAGCATTTGGGATCAGTATTCGAATAAAGTGGCAATTAAGTTTAAAAAAATATGATATCACAATACTTATGTTATGTACCATACCTGGATCAGCATATGTACTATAATTACTAATCATTAATAGTGAAGAAATTTAGAAAGAACAAAGATATTACGCACCATAACACCATAAAAATCAAAATTAAATTTTAATTAAGGATTAAATAACGTGAATTAAGCTACACTGCATAAAATTTACTCATCAAGAATATAATATGTATTTTTTTTATAAGAGCAATGAATTTGAATACAGGCAATCTTCATTTAAGTTAATTATTTAAGTAAAGCGGGTTTCACCAACTTTTGAGCTTTGTATAAGAACCACAAGATACTGAATACAAAAGTTCAATTTGTTCATAATTTTGAATGTTTTAACTTTTTGAAGATACTATAATATTAATTTCATTTTGGAAGTTTTTTATAAGAATGTAACATCCATATACTTAGACTCGCAACATCATGCCAAAATTATTCATTTAATATATTATACAGATAATAATTTACTTAGAAGTAAGGTAAAGTTTGATAGAGTAAAACTGATAAATAATACCTTTTCAAGAGGATCATTGTAATTGTTGATCTTCTCCACAAAGTCGGGTTTGATCTCTTCATACAAGACGAGAGGTGTATCAGGTGGGAAACCTGTAACAATTGCATCATAATCTTTAATATGACAATTATCAATGACAAACATTTTCCCTGTCCAGAATACAGACAGTTAAACAGTTGAATATTCATAATTTAAAAAAAAATATTCTATTCATATTCATAGGACAGGTAAAGGGTTAATTGATATTGAATATCGGAATTAATTCCTTAAAACTGACAATAACGCTCCATAGTTTTTGCCTCTGACTGCCAGAAAGAGCCAACTGTCGAAGTTGAAGACCAAATATCAAATATCACTTAAAATCTCAGATATCCCTGATACGTATATCATACATATACGTATCAGGGATATCTGAGATTTTAAGTGAGGATACAGAGGTTCTATGGGCAGCTGTACTGTACATGTAATTGTTGGAGTTACATGCAAATGTGAGTAACAATACAAGAGCAAGTCTCATCCAAAAATATTCCCATGATATCCCAGACATTAGTCTGAGCAAGATTAGAAAGAAGAGAATGGAATTACAGTGGTGCATCTGAGAGCTGGTGGAAACCTAGTATTTGAAATCTTTCAGAAGTTCGTCAATACCGTCCCTCATGGTGACACTACTCCAGAGGCTTTGAGCAGAAGTGCGGTGGTCTTGTTATTTAATAAAGGCGACAATGCTGTGTAACTATGTTAAAAAACTACAGACCGATTTTCTTTCTAAACCGCTTCTACTTGTTGCTTTCCAGTCATTGCAAATCACACACACGCAGACTCTGCGACTTCCAGCCTCCGGAAACAATAGATCGCATACATACCCTCAGCTAATTGTACGTAAGACTGACGAATACAATGTATATAGTATGTATTATGAGAAAGCATATGATTTAGTCTAAATTTGGGTGGTGCTAAAGTCCCTTTAGCGGTGCCAAGTTGACTGTAGGTACACCAAAGTGCTCAAGTGTTTGTACAGTAGTGCTACATGGCTATTCGAGTACAGAACCACAGTACGAAACGTACGAGCAGGGAGGTGTAAAGGCAGGGTGACCGCTGCCTTAAAAGACGTTTTCAAGCTGGACTGGAAAGGATACGGTATTATCATCAACGGCGAGTACGTCACTCAGTTTCGATTCGCCGACGATATCGTCCTTACAGCAGAATCGCTGGAGAAACTTAGCACTATACTCATGACCTCAATAGTGTCTCCTAATAGAGAAGTCTTAAGATGAATATGGACAAAACCAAGACCATGTGTGATGCCCATGTCGCAAGCATGCTGGTAGTTGTTGGGATTATATGCTCGAAATTGTCAAGGAGTATGTTTACTTAGGAAAAATAGTCCAAGTATTCTATAGGGAGGCCATCGACAGTTTAGCTAGGATGAGCAGCGATCGAGAAATTACGACATATCTTCTCGTCAGTTAAGTAAAGTAAAATTACAGCCTAAATACATTTCACCACTAGGCACAGGCCTCCTCTCATTTCTGAGAGGGTTATAGGGCAAGGAAATGTCCGCCGCGCTGCCTCAATGCGTGTTGGCGAAAATAAATATCATCATCATTCCATTTGCACACACACATTGCGTCCATCCACGCAACAATTATAGTAGGTTCGAAGTTTTGCCATTATAACTTATATAGATTATACAATCATCATTACAGCCCTTCACAAGTCCACTGCTGAACATAGGCCTCCCCCAAGTAATGCCACAAAGCACGGTCCTGAGCCACCTGCATCCATCGACTTCCTGCATGTCTTACCAGGTCGTCACTCCATCTAGTGGGGGGTCGCCCTACACTACGCCTACCGGTACGAGGCTGCCACTCGAGAACCTTTCTTCCCCATCAGTTATCGGTTCTTCGAGCTATATGGCCGGCCCATTGCCACTTCAGCTTACTAATCCGTTGGGCTATGTCGGTCACTCTGGTTTTACTGCGGATATCCTCATTTCTGAGTCTATCACGCAGAAAAACTCCGAGCATAGCCCTCTCCATAGCTCGCTGAGCGACCTTGAGCGTCCTCATACGGCCAGCAGTGAAGGACCACGTCTCTGATCCGTAAGTCATCACTGGCAACACGCACTGGTTGTACACTTTAGTTTTCAGAGATTGAGGTATACCTGACGAGAAGATGTGTCGTAATTTCCCGAACACTGCCCAGCCGAGTTGAATCCGTCGATTGACCTCTCGGTCGAAGTTGGACTTACCTAGTCGGACTATTTGTCCCAGGTAAACATACTCGTCAACAACTTCGAGCATAGTGCTCGAAATTGTGTGCATACTTCAAGCGTAGTGCATAGGTGTGACATGGACATTAAACATGATCTTTGATTTAAAAATAAATATATTTCGAAGATATGTGACGTTCCACATATCTTATTTCTCAGACATGCAGGTTTTCTCACAATCTATTCCTTACACCACTAAGCATGTTGGTGAATCCCGTCAAGTATACCTTTATTCATTAACCAGCTTAGTCGACTGGCTTCTCTCGAGGCAGCTAACTGACCCCAAATTCTTGTTTTTAAGTTTTAAAGTATACCTTAAAACTTAAAAACAAGATTTGTATAATCAGTGCATATTGTCAGTACTGGTATATGGATCTGAGACGTGGTGCTTCACTGATGGCCGTATGAGGAAGCTCAAGGTCGCTGAGCGAACTATGGAGAAGGCTATGCTTGGGGTTGTACTGCGTGATAAACTTCGAAATCAGGAATAAGGATATCCATAGTAGCAATGGGCCGGCTATATAGCTGGAAGAACCGTCAACCGATGGGGAAGAAAGTTTCTCGACTGGCGAACTCATATGCAAGACAAAACACTGCGTACTTCGTAGCAAAATGTGAGGCGTCCCCCCTCCCCCACTTGATGGGGTGACGACCCGGTAAGATATGCAAAAAATCAATGGATGCAAGAGGCTCAGGACTGTACCTTGTAGCATTTCTTGAGGGAGGCCTATGTTCAGAAGTGGACTTGTAAAGGGCTGTACAGATCCAACACAGACATTAAGATATGTGCAGTATGCATTATCGAAAATTTTCTATATCTTTCTTGAACCCATAGTTGAAATTGATATTGCTATGCAGCAGTACCAGAAAGATTAAGTACAGACTATGAAGCATTCCATGTTTAGACACAGGGATCACAACAGAGCAGTAACCCGATTTGCTTCATTGCTATTGAAGACTAATAATCTTATGGTCACCGGATGTCGCTAGTTGACACTGAGGTGAAGTTTTTAGTTACAGTCTCATTTCATTGATAATTTAGTTTTAAATAAAAGTTGATTAGTTTCTAGAGTATTATATTAATACACAATTCAATGCTTTAGTGGTTTGTTCTTTAATTTTTTGCACACTTTTTCCATTTGTATCATATTTTTCTTTTTTTGTGAATATGCGGTTTGGTTTAAATATTATCAATGAAGTTAATATAAATTATAACTAATGATACAGAAATAAACATTAACCTTTACATTTTTCGAAATAATTAACTTCCCAACAATGAAATCTATATCATGCATGCCTATATTCAGCGGTGGCCTAGGCAAAATATAGGTATCATGTTACTGACACGCAACATATATATACACCACTGAATATAGACCTTCCCCATTATATCACTTCATAGTTACCCACAAGGGTGGTGGGTTAACAGTTTTTATATTATTTTTAATGTTATCAGGAAGATGTTGCTGCCCATTTACTATTTCAGTTTCCCGCCGTCACCTCTTATGACACCCAAGGGATGATATTGGGTTGTGGATCCTCGTATGTCACCCACGGCACTTTGTGCTTTCAGAGATATTCTTGTGAACCAAGCCCATCACAACCCATAAAATTCCCGTGAAATAGTTCATATCTACCCACAATTCCTGTTTGGAAATCGATAGAAAAAGGGAGATTGGCTTGGTAAGGGACGAGGTTTGGAAAACAACCAACTTTCCCTGGTGGTACTTAACTTCTATATCATTGCAATGGCGGTCAGATACTTTAATACTAATAAATTCATGATTGTAGCTCAGTAACAGTGTTGCTTAACTCATATGAAGGGAACATTCACTTAAAATGCACTCATAAGATCACAATGGGAATGCTGACTAAAAGAGTATTCAACCAACTCCCTGATGTAAACAATTACTATCAGTCAAAACCAATCTTTAAATTGACTTACTAATACATCAGCATAATAGTAAAAGAACATACCTGCACGTTTATTGAGTATTGGTATAAGATCCGCGGGCTTGCTCGCGATAGGGAGGTAATGGTGGCCGCAGTAGTGTATGCGCTTCTGTTTGGGATCATAGTACTTGAAGAACAGCACAACATCATTCTCTTTGTCGAAGGGGGGCAAGGCACTAAAACCAGAGTCCGGAGGCAACATTTCCAAGAATATGTTCCATGGATTCATGTTCTCAGAAATATCAACCACTGTCTTCTGTTGATCATTAATAATGTCCAGGCACGTTGGTCTGCAGGTCTGTTTAAAAATAATGCAAATAAATAAGATGTACACTGGTTTAAAATATGAAATAATCATACCGCCTAACAAGTCTAAAAACAAGGTCATTAATCACCTAACAGAATTACATGTATAGGTAAAAAAGAAACCAAATATTCTATTACGAGGGGTGATCCAAAAGTAATGATAATGAAAATAAAACACGGTAATTAAAGTTAAAATAATAATTTATTTTTCTACATAGTCTCCTAACAAATCAATACATTTAGTCCATCTTTTCTAAACCCAGGATTCCCTTTGAAAAAAATTCTTTGTCTTGACCCTCCCAAAACGCTTCAACAGCGGCCATTACTTCGCTATCGTCTTCGAATTTCTTGCCTCGGAGGCGTTCCTTGAGCCAAGGAAAGAGGTAGAAGTCACTAGGAGCTAGATCTGGCAAATAGGGAGGTTGTTCGAGCAGTTCGAATCCCGTTTCTTGAATGGCAGCCATCGCAACTGCTGCTTTGTGAGCCGGTGCGTTGTTTTGGTGAAACAGCACTCCAGCTCGCAGTTTGCCGCGTCTTTATTCCTTAATGGCCTCCCGTAATCTTCTTATTTGGTCTGCGTAGTAAGAGTCCGTAATAGTGGCTTCCTTTTTCCAAATATTCCACCATAATTATGCCTTGAGCGTCCCAAAAAATAGATGCCATAACCTTTCCCGCCAAACTTGAAACTTTGAATTTCTTTGGCGTCGGTGAGGAGGCTCGCTTCCAAGTCATCGATTGTTATTTCGTTTCAGGATCAAAATGGTGGATCCAGGTCTCGTCACAAAACGGAACAAAAAAATTTCTTGATCTGCTCGGAACTTTTCGAGATTGACCCTCGAAATGTTAACTCGATTTTTCTTTTGCTCGTCGGTTAACATTCTGGGTACCCAACGCGCAGAGACCTTTTTCATATGCAACTCGTTCGCAAGGATTCTTTGAATGCCGCTATATGAGATCCCTGTGACCTCAGCTACATGCCTGATGGTCACTCTTTGATCTGTCAACACAAAATCTTCGACTTTTTTCACGTTGTCTTCAGTGAGGGACGTGGATGGGCGTCCTTCGCGATGTTCATCTTCAGTGGATGTTCTGCCCAGTTTAAACTCCTTGGCCAAGCATGCAACTGTAGAATATGGAGGAGCAGAGTCCCCCAATGTTTCCACTAAGTCACTGTGTATGTCTTTTGAAGACATTTTTTTCAAACAGAGGTACTTGATGACAGCTCTAATCGTTTTTCTCCATGTTGATGTTATCTCTTTGACAGTTCGTATTCAAATGAATGTATCTCCCGGAAATCGTGATCTATTTATAAGATTTTTTTAGGCTGTCGTAGTGAGTATATAAGCAAGCAAAAAATATTTATTTTGGATTTTTATGCAGACCCTCGTACAATGATGGGTATCTCAATAGTCAACACCTGATAAGTGTGGGATGTCACCTGCACCTGGTAAGGTATGCTTCAAGTTGTAGGATTCTTATTCTGTTGTCATGCAGCAGTCTATCCACAATTGTGTTCGAGTTTGAAAGAGTTGTGGGGAGCCATTAATAATATAAATCCATCATCCTTTGGTTCCCCTAAATATCAGTATTAAGGATTTCAACACACAGAGATACTCAAAGTATAACAATATTAAGCATACACATACAGCCAGTAATTATGGATCACAACTCAGAATCCAATGTTATCACAGTGACTAGAAAATGTTTTGTAATCTCTTGAATAATGCCACACCAAGTTGGAACCTTTGAGTCGAATTTGACTTACCAAGTTGGGCAATTTAACGTATGTAACATACTTGTAATCAATTACCATCAGGTGATCCGCATGTCCGTTTGCCTCCTATTCTATAAAAAAATAAAATAAAAACAACTTCCAGAATTGTGTTCCTGTTAACTACTGGCATAAGTCAGACATGACACTAGTTGTACGCTCTTGTTTATAAGTTTTGAGGAATATGTGACCTTATTTATAAGCTAGCTGAAGTTGCCACTTACCATCACTCGAACAATGTTACTTTACTTTACTTTGCTAAGCTTTAGCTGGTTTGTTCTTTGTCATAAAAAATTACTATGAACACCTATTTTCAGAAGAGGTAACATTTTCTAAGCAAGGAGTTAACGATAATTTTTAAAACAAAGAGCACTTACATGATTAGAACGCGCACTGAACGGCCATGGACGGATATGTTTAAGCGGGTATCTGAAGTTTTCTGCCAACATCTCCATGAGCTCGGTGACAGTGGCCTGCTTACGAACTCTGAACACCCTGTAGTGTGCTCGTTCAGGATCGTACAGATCATTACCCTGGTGCCCGTCGAACGCCTCCTCAAGCACAACATTTACGTTCATATACAGGTGTGCTTCATTGCGTTCCTTGCGACGTATCTGTAATAAGAAAACAATAGAATATAATAATAATAAGTTCTCGTCCGAAGGGTGAAAGCCAATATAATTAAAGACTGAGAGACATTTTGTCCTCAGAGTCGACAACACATCTGTAGCATCCTTTTTTCAAAGTTGGCTACAAGTGGCCATGCACCGTTGTAGCAATTTACCATTACTTTGGTACTGTATAACTGTAGTAGTGTAGTACTGTGTGGTGGACTGTATAAGACTGTATAAGTTCGTTTGTCGATTCAGTTTATAAAAAACAATGGTAATAAAATTCAAAGAAAAAGATCATATATGTATAATGAAGCATATAATAATGTTAAAACAAAAAGATTTAGCATATATATATTCTATGTATTTATTTATTTATTTTACAATACAACTATTATACATTATAGCCTAATTTATTCGAAAGCATACATTTAAATATTATTAAAGCATTAAGAGCGTATATTCAAAATTGCGCAAATCAAAATCGCTCTGGAACGGCGTAATATTGAAGCACACTACAATGTTCTCTGTGTGCGTGACTGCTCGATTTGGGGCGAGCGCAGTGGCATCTAGCACAAATCATCTTGATTGATACCTTTGGAACTAAAAGAATAAAAATAATATAAACATAATAGCTTCTGAGGTCGTAGCTAAGACATAGTGTATATAAGAATTAATATCCGATCTAGCCCGACATCGGAAGCTAATATGTATAAATTATTTAATACTTGTAGTAAATTGAAGTCGGCTTTTCTTTTTTACTCTATGGAGTAAGTAGACTAAGTAATCTCACAGCGCCAAGTTAGTTAAGAACTAGAAAGGGGTAAGTGATATATGTTCGAATTGAAAAATATGTATTATATAAAAAAGATTTCGTTCGATATACATTTATTCTGTATCATAATGTAAAGATAATTTATCTAAATAACAATTTCATTGGTGTCGGCGGGGATCGAACCCGGGTTGCTTACGTTTACGGCGAGCACTTTGCCCTTGAGCTACCATGGCTCATATCTGTTTTGTTTCTATTTTATAATAACGTTACCTCCACACTAAGGATGTTTCCTAAGTATATAGTGGAGGCAGTTAACATAAGAACATAAAATTTCACAAGGACAAACATCCAGACTCGGAACAATTATTTTTAGGTTTACAAATTTTTGTTCCGCGCGGGAATCCAACCCGCAGCCCTTATAGTTAAACTTATTGCTAAGCCACTCCGCCACGGAGCCGTCAAATATATCTTTTATAGGGATAAATATTTTAGTTATAAATGGCTTACTATTAAATTATACTTGAAAAATTATTAATAATTCATTTAAATAATATTATTTAACAATGTAATAACAAATATTAAAAAACATTCCTTACGTTGTGTTGCGCGAACTATTGTTTATACTGTACCTATGCGCCTTATCATCGTTTCTGATAGTGTGTCCATATAAAGTCGGGAATTTGATTTTAAAATCGGGACAATTACATTAGCTACAAAAAACAGATATTTTGTAACCATTGTGGTCGCTATTAGTTATACAGGTTTTTTGACACAATTCGCAATGTGTTTTATAATTATTATATAGAACTGATCAAATTAACGAATCATTTTTGGTCCAAACATCGTTGAAGACTGAACTTTCTGTATAATATAACTGTGAAAATAGTAATAAATCTTATGAACTCACAATTCATGCACTTCAAAGAGCACTTTAAAAAAGAATGGCATAGTTCCAACGGTTTTAATACCTCACACCTTGATAGCCTAGATAAAATCCTTGCATCAGACATATAATGTTACTTTATTTATTGAAAACAACAGTACCTACAAACGATTGAAGAAATTGACTAGTGGAAGAACTTTTTCACAAGCCTTTTGCAGTTTACTAAATGCACTTATCTAAGCAGCAGCATGCAAGTTAGATATTGTACTGATTATTATTACGATGCACAGCGCAAACCGGCGATATGCATCAGGCAGTGAGAAAAAAAACAATTAAACATGATTGATATCCACATCTTGCCATGCCATCACATTACGCGCAAACTTTGATGTGGCCTATTTAGTCCAAGTTTGGTGGGATAATATGCAAAGCCCGATATAAGATCAATTCAATTTTGCTTTCAAAATTATCGATCGAAATATAGACTAGTTAGTGAAAATTCGGGACATATGGCGTCCCGATTCATCACTGATCGGGACAAATCCCGCATAAATCGGGACACGTTATCGCATCTATCACGGGGAGTGCTCTGAGGAATTGTTCGGATTAATCCCAGCCGCCAAATTTCTCGAACGCACTACACGGCAAACGTCCCGATACCATCCACACCATCTGAATGCTTGGCGGTCCACCACTGTACGTTTCACAAGGAGTTTTCTTCCACGTACAACCTCTCTGTGAAATAGTTTACCACCGGCGATTTTTGCGGACCGATACGATCTGGGGACCTTCAAGAAAAGAGCTTACTCTTTTCTAAAGGGCTGGCAACGCACCCGCAATTCTCCTGGTGTTGCGGTTGATCATGGGCGGCGGTAGTCACTTAACATCAGGTGAGCCGCATGCTCGTTTGCCCCCTCTTCTATAAAAAAAAAAAAAAAAAAAACCGTGGCAACACTAGCTTATGATATCGGTGTGAATTAACACGTACGTGGGCTGTGGCGGCATACTGAATCGGACGGCGTTTGCGCGTGATGATTTATAGTATTTTTAAAATAATCATATATAATAATTGACTAAATAAAACGAGCTAAATTTTTTTTGGATATTTCAACATTACCTGTATGTTGATAAAATAATTAAAATAGATACGTTTATATCTCAATACACGGAAAAAAATGACTTTGAAGTGGACAGTTTTGGTGATTTTATAGTATTGTTTTTTTTTAATATTAAATCGAAATATTTTCGTAATTTAAGCTTTGCTATACATTAAAAGACTACATATTCTATTATAATAATGTTTAAAATAGAGTATTTTAGCTTATAATCATGGTTGTATTCCACATGAAAGATAACTGACGCATATTTTCGTAAAACACTATGAAAAAACCCTAAAACATGAAGTTTTCGACGCAAATAGCATATGCCCTCTTAAATAAAGAGGCTCTTTTAAATGTCCCGCAAGCATGAACGCACGTACGCACGCACGCACAAACGCACTCACGCAAGCACGTATATATTACACATGTGTGCCCGCGCTAATCTAAAATCATTTGCATCATCAAGCAATGATTTTAGATTTGATGCAAATGATTTTAAGTTTCGGGTGCATATAGGTCCGACTGAGTACTTTATGTGCTATTAAAAAGTAAGAAGGAAGATTTATGTGTGAGTAGGTCAAGAAACTGAGCATGGTGTCGACGTGATTTTAAATGCAGCGCTCCTCTTTTGGTTAGTGTGAACTTCCACTTTGTTGCACCCAAACACGCCCAAATAAAGGTTAAATGAATCAACAGTAAGAATGGATATTGCTTTGCCGCTGCACGTATGGGCCGGCTCAAACCGGGGTAGTACCACGACCTCACAGAATACCGGCGTGAAGTGGGAGCAGGTGCAGCAGGTGGCCGGAGCCGGACTTTTGCTTAAGTTTGTGGTTATTAAAAATTAATCAGTAACATGTTAAAGTATGAATGTAATTTTCTGTTGAACTCTACCTGGGGTGGAAAAGAGGAACAATAATCAAAATGTGAATTCCGATTATCCACCCCATCTAGAGTGGATAAACGATCAGGCGTTCTCTAGGGTGGATTTCTTAGGGTGTATAAACGGAATAACCCAAACAGTCGCACGGAGTAGAGATTGTGACCAAAGAGTATGTAATCACTACGTCTTAATTGTCGCTAAAGTATTTCAAAATGTTGCCAACAAAAATGAGCTGTGAATTATGTGCGATTTCAAACATTTCTTTTGAAAAAATCTGGGTTACATATATCAGGGCAAATACGCATTTATCTTATATTGGATATCTGTGTTTTATATTTAAATGTGCAGTTGAAGATGAAATACACCTTGATTAACATAATAACCCAAAAATTTTGTTAATTACTGAGCGACCATTAATATTCATGAACTAAAAGCAATGTTACTCACTGTCTCAATTCTCTTTTCCTCTGCCAATCTTTCACTGAGCTCTGTGGGTATATCAGCTTGAGTCACTTCTTGCAATACCGTCTTCAACTGTGAATCTCTTAAAACAAAAAAATAGAATACATTTGCAAAGGTGTTTCATTTTTTATTGCACATATTTAGTATATGATATTTTGTAGATTCTTGATAAATAAATGCTTAAAATTCTTTATTTTAGATTTTACAAAAATATACACTTTATTTAAGATAAACAGGTTCAGGTTCAACTCCCAGTCAGGAAAATAATGAATTTTATTATAAAATAATAAACTCTTTTTTAAATTTAAAACAATTGCAAAATTTAAAACGCTAACTTAAAAAAAACAAAAGCAAATAACTTTCATCTTGATGATGACCAACGCATAAATAGTAAAATATATAAAGAGTTAATACAATTCCCAATTGCTGGTGGTGACTCACCTAATGTAGACCAACATGTAAGCGTTTGTGCAGTGACGCACTGTCAGGGTCATATCCTCGTCATGTCCACCATAGTTGTACTCGATGGCTTCCTGCTTCGTACAGCGTGACACCACATCGTCGTCAAACTTGCACCACTGTTTAAAATTCAATTAAAACTTTTCATTTCAAAAAAACTAGTTTTTATTAAAATGATTAGTAGCAGGTACTACTTGTACCTTCATAGCACTTAGTCCGCATTTCCACCTGCAAAAAAACTTCTGCAAGAAGCGACAACAAGACTATCAGACAGTAGCTTGCAGATGTAAACTATGTACCAAGTGCACTCGCGACAATTTGCAAACGTTTCCTGCGAGTAGTTGCGAGTTCAAATCGAAACAGGTTCACATCAACTCGCGACAGATCTCGCTGCCTATCGGTCTAGTTTTATATATTTCGTAAAAATACACATTTACAGGAAATTAGGTATTGGCAAAAATAATAATTTTTATATACTACTTTAAGTTATTACTTCTGTGTTGAATCCTATAATTAAAGATAATATATTATATACCTAACATGGCATATGGCAAATAAATTCTAAGGCCGCGTTTTCACCTGCAACAATACAAAATAAATTGCCATAGCCTTCGCGATTGTGTGTAAATAGCTCTACGATAAGTTGTGATAGTACGATTTGCGAGCTTCTAATGAGACATTTATTGCAAAAGAAAAATTGTAAGAAGACATACGATAAGTAAACAGTAATACAAGAAATTTATGCAAGTCTTCCAAGGTCTTTCGCGTGGGTGTGTCCTTAGTAATACCCATGAACATTATGATAACCCCAAATGGATCCTTTTTAAATGGGGGCAATTAGACTTATGTTTCACTATAATCACAAATAACAGGAATAAACTCAGCTTTGTCTATTCCTTTATAGTTAAATTCTTGGAGCAGTACATGCTACTGTATTTGCTACACATGCACATTATTTCAGTGTGCGTCAGCTCGAGCGTTAAAAATTATTATCGTATTACCATCAGAATGAATAGTAAGTAGAGAATGGTTGTTTGCAGTGATTTAAGACAATAATTCATCATCATCATCATTACAGTTTTTCACAAGTCTACTGCTGAACATAGGCCTCCCCGAAGGAATACCACAAAGCATGGTCCGGAGCCACTCCATCTAGTGGGGAGTCGCCCTACACTTCGCTTACCAGTACGAGGCTGCCACTCGAGAACCTATTTTCCCCATCAGTTGTCATTTCTTTGAGCTATATGGCCGACCCATTGCCACTTCAGCTTACTAATCCGTTAGGCAATGTCGATCACTCTAGTTTTACTGTGGATATCCTCATTTGTAAGTTTATCACGAGGAGAAACTAAGAACATAGCTCTCTCCATAGCTGGCAGAGCGACCTTGACCGTCTTCATACGGCCAGGAGTGAAGGACCACATCTCAATTCCACAAGTCATCGCTGGCAACACGCACTGGTTCGTCATCACGGTACAGTCTCGTTTTCAGGTTTTGAGGTATAGCTGACGAGAAGATGTGTCGTATTTTCCCGAACGCTGCTCAGCCAAGTTGAGTCCGTCGATTAACCTCTCGGCCGAAATTGGACTATTTGTCGCAGGTAAACATATTCATCAACAACTTCGAGCTTAGTACTCCAAACAACCACTGGCATTAATGCGACATCGACATTAAACATAATCTTTGTTTTATCCATGTTCATCTTAAGACCTACCCGTTGGGAGACACTATTAAGACCATTGAGCATAGTGCTTAACTGGTCCTCTAGCAATTCTGCCATAAGGTCTATATCGTCGGCACATCGAACGTGTGTGATGTACTCGCCATTGATGTTAATACCGTTCCTTTCCAGTCCAGCAGCTAGAAAACGTCCTGGAAAACGGCTGGAAGTCGTCGAGTCTGCAAGCGAGACCGATTCGTAATGACTCGAAAACAGCACGTAGACTTGGCTCAGAAGGGAAATTAGTCTGTAGTTCTTCAAGAGCATTGTCAACTTTCTTGAAGAAGAACACCACTGCACTTCTGCTCCACGTTTCCGGAGTAGCGCCACCATGGAAGACAGAATTAAAGAGCTTCTGAAGGACTTCAAGTACCGGTTTTCCACCCGCTTTCAGAAGCCTTGCTGTAATCCATCCTCGATCGGGGATTTGCCGTTTTTAAGGTGCTGGAAAGCCATTCTCATCTCACTCAGACTGACGTCCGGAATATCATCAGAATAGTGTCAGGTAAAAATTGCTCTTGATCATTACTTACAATTGCATGTAACTCCAACAATGACGTATAAAGCTGCCCATAGAACCTCTCAATCTCACTCAAAATCTCAGATGTCCAGCAAACGATACTGCCATACTCTGTCTTCAGCTTCCACAGTTGGCTCTTTCTGGCAGATAGATCTCTGGCAAAGACTTTGGAGCCATGGTTATTATTAAAGTTGCCTAAGTCCCGCTCCATGCATTTGGAGATCTGTTTGTTCAGTTGCCTGTATGCCATCAAATCTGTAGAAGACTTTCATTTCCCGTCTAACAGCCATGAGATTAAGAGTGCGATCGGATAGTTTTTGTGTTCTTCTGCGGCGGGTCTTGCAGAACTTAGCTACAGCCGCATGGACAGCTTCCATGAGCTAGTCATTCATATCGTCCACCGTATTGCAGTCGTCTAGGCACTGAAAACGGTTTTGTAATTGAAGCCGAGTTTTCGGGACCCTGGCTTAGCGCACAAGGGGTATGGATCGTAGACTTTATTAGACGACACCTCTTCAACTTAACGTTTAGGTTCAGTGTGCCTCTAACCATTCGGTGATCGCTGCCAGTTTTTAACCTCGGAATCACTGAGACATTGCTGAACAGTTGGCGTCCGGCCGGCAATCGCAGTTTTTCATTGTATAATTGCTATTATCAGGAAGATGCTGCTGCCCATCTCCTGCCTGTATCCATCTGTCACCTCTTACGACACCCACGGGAAAACATGGGATAGTAGATATTCTCAACCAATAACATCGCCACTACACATAATGGCATAATGACAATAATTAATGAGTCTTAATTAGCAACTGATTAATTAGACCGCTTTTTGTGAGATAAACATCTGTATCATTAATTGTACTCTGTCAACATTAATTGTACCTTGATTTGAACCTACACATTGCTTAAGTCAACTCAAAACACTGAAAGTAAAAACATTTGTCAAATAAGTAATTGTTATAATTCACCTTGCCATCACCCTTAGGATTAATGAACACAACATAATGCCCGCCGTGATTATCGCCAGAATGTACAAGAACTGCATGCAATGTATAATCAGCTGGAATTTCAGGTTTCTCTTGCAAGTATGCATCTAAATTAATGTGCTCATAGAACTCAAACCTGTAAATGAAAATAAATAAAAATTTTAAGTTATATAAAATAAAAATTTTATGTGGAAGAAACTTTATTATAAATGTAAGAATATATTTGCCATAATGTGTCACTAAAAGAAATTGAAGCATAGTTTTGGCAAAATATCCATTGCAAGTTAAGGAGACTTACCATGTAGTGCCGGTAAGAATATCTACTACTCATCATTTAGTGGTAGTTGTAAGAGCCACAGAGGGATACAAATCAGAAGATGGGCAGCAGCGTCTTCCTAATGTCATTAAAAAAAAGTACTTGCCAACAATATTTCCAAGCGTGGCAACTATGGCAAATATTCCTCCTGTGTGGCAATCTATAATAGAGGCCTATGTTCAGCAGTAGACTTTAATAAGCTGTAACCAGATTTAAATATATATATGTACATATATATATATATATATATATATAGAGAGAGAGAGAGAGAGAGAGAGAGAGAGAGAGAGAGAGAGTGGACAATGGGAACATTTACATACAAAAAAATTTCTAGGTGCTGTAAACGGTTTTGTAACTCAAGCTGAAAGGTTTTCGGGACCTTGGATTAGAGCAAAAGGGGGACGGACCATTGACTTCATTAGACAAGACCTCTCTAACTTAACGTTAGGTTCAGTATGCCTCTAACCATTCAGTGATTGCTGCCAGTTTTGACATTAGCGAGCACTGGGACATCACTGAACAGTTAGTGTCTGTTTGTCATAATGAAGTCGATCTCATTTTTACTATACTTGCGATAATAAACCGAAATCACATTCAGTATTTGCTCCGTATTGGGACTTACAATACCTTAATGCACAATCGGGCATATTTTCTTTAAAAAATAGTTTTTATATTTAGGAAACGAATCCATCTTAACCTTATGACAATGTCACTAAATGACATAAATCCGAAATATATCCTATAGTACTGCTACTGTGTCTTTGGCTGTAACAGTAAATAATAGAGTTGTCATAATATTCATTCTAGTGATAAAAGTTACAGCCTATATACGTCCCACTCCTGGGCACAGGCCTCCTCTCATTTCTGGCACGGTTTTAGGGCAAGGAATAGTCCGCCGATGTGTCGATGTTCCTGACGATGTTTTCCTTCACCACCGAGCACGTGGTAAATCAGCACTTAAAATTGCAATTAACAATTTCGTTAGTGCCGGCGGGGATCGTCCCAGTTTGCTCGCGTATTGTGAAATTTACAGCAAGCGCTAACCATCTGAGCTACCATGGCTCTTTCTATTTTAGTAATAATTGACAGATTATTATGGCAAATACTTTAAGGTAAGGAGAGAGCCACCTAACAGCCATCTGATAGTAGATTATTTAAGAGTTTACTTTTTATCTCACTTCTATCACTTGTAAAGATTTTTGGGAATATAAATTGTAGTTCTTTGGAATATATACTTACAAATTAAGTAATATACAGTGGATATTAGTAGAAATCCTTACCTATCATTAAACTTTACAGAACTGTCGGTGATCGGGTCATACTGGAACCTCATAAGGTGTAAATGAAGCACTGGTGGAAAAGATGCAAATATAACACCTTTTTCAGCTTCCTGCAACCCATGCTCACCAGCGTCATACTTGTTCTCACCGTCCAATGTCTCAGTACTAATGTAATCTTTGAATGATTCATCAACTGTAACCAAGATTTTGGTTATCAATACACTAAATAATGGTTACATAAATAACTAATTCACAATCATATATTTACAAAGTTATTTTGGTTTAAATATATATATATATATATATATATATATATATATATATATATATATATATATATATCTGGCATCATTTTAAAACAATATTACTCATTAAAAAGGGCTCACGAGTCGATTAAAAGTCAGGGCCCACAAGTTTTATGGTAGATTTTGATATGTAGAAGATACAATCGGCAAATACAAAAATAATTGGACGATATCATAAAGGTTGAAATTAGCCATGACGGCAATACAAAATTAAGTTATCTAAATTTTATTTATTAGATTTAGATTTTTACATTTAAGAAAACAACACACTACTTTGATTTACAAACTAATACCCCAATAAACTTACATTTCAAAAAGGAAAACATAAACAAGATATAAATGTCAAGATCAAACAACACTATATAACAACTTCAGACACACACAACTACATTAATATGCAACTTTATGGTTTTGCCATACTCACTGTTTTTCTTTCCCTTTATATTCAGCTGTATATCATAGAATGTTTCCACGCGTGTGCTGGACACATTCACATTCTTGCACTTGATATAAGAGGTCATTTTACCCTCAAATAGACGTGGTACCGTTCCTTCCACACATGTACCCTTCATTTTACTCTCCAGTTTATCCAAAAGTACCTATAACACAGATTTCATCATTAACAAATGAGCCACGAAAAAGTCTAAAATAAAAGTGCTAAATAAGAGCTCTTTCTACAATGTTTTGGTGAATATAAAAACAGAAAGTATGCTATAGAAGTACGTAAAATATGGAGTATAATAATAATAATAATAATAATAGCCTTTATTTCAGACATTATTTCATTTACAGTATCTATCTGGATTAATCTATATCTAACACTGGATTATATATTATATATATTTACACTCTCAACTCTTAACTATTGTACATCGACAACCGTGTCTGTATGCCACTTATTGGCAAAGGCCTCCCCCAAACTTTCCCATTCTTCTCTATCCTTAGCAGTTCTCGTCCATATGCCTCTCCTGCTATGGCTTTAATATCATCCTCCCATCTTCTACATGGTCTACTTTTTTTCCTTTTCATATGACCTGTAAACCAATTCATTATCGATTTCGACCATTTCTCTTTTCCTCTAATTATATGGCCTGACCATTTCCATTTTAACTTTTTTATTATTATTGTGACATCTTTTGTTTTCGTGTGTTTCTTTATGGCTTCGATTCTTATTCTATCTGATAGTCTAATCATACTCCTTTCCATGGAGTTTTGGCATGTTTCTAATTTTTTTAATGTGTGCTTTAGTGAGTGCCCAGGTTTGGCAGCCATAAGTGAGTATAGGTAGTATGCTGGTATCAAAGAGTTTCCGTTTGATGGTTATGTTAGTGTCGTTATTTTTCATTATTTCTTTTAGGCTCCAAAATTGTTTCCAGGCATTTCCAATGCGTCTGTCAATTTCTTTTGATGTTAGATTTATAGGAGAGATTATCTGGCCCAAATAGATGTATTCATTAACATATTCAATCAGGTTATTATTGATCAGAATAAGTTCTTCCTTGCCATTGGTCATAGCCTTGGTCTTTAATGTGTTCATGACCAATCCCACATTGCCACTTTCTCTAACCAGGTCATTCAGCATCACCTGCAGTCCGTTACTCGATGACGAGAGGATTATCAAATCATCGGCAAATCTCAAATGTGACAGGTTTTCGCCGTTAATGGACAGTCCACATTTCTCCCAGTCTAATTGACGTAAGACTTCTTCCAAAACGGCTGTGAAGAGTTTCGGCGATAGCGGATCGCCCTGACGTACGCCTCTTCCTATTATAATATCTTTACCTTCCTTCTCTAGTTTTATCTTAGCCTTACTGTTGTCGTAGATATTTTTTAGTATTGATGTATTTATTTTCATTACCTTGGTTTTTGAGTGCCTGCCAAATTTTTTCATGCTCTATTGTATCGAAAGCTTTACTGTAATCCACAAAGCAGCAGTAAAAGATTATGTTGTATTCATTGGCTTTTCCGAATAGTTGCTTGATGACATGAATGTGGTCTAAAGTTGAGTATCCACTCCTGAAACCCGCCTGCTCTCTTGGTTGATTTTCATCCAACATGCTAGTTATTCTATAGAGTATAACTTTTGCCAAGATTTTATATATATCCGACAATAGACTTATAGGTCTATAATTATTAATGTTATTTTTAACTCCTTTTTTGTGTAGAAGTACTATTGTTGACGTTGTCCATTGGTAAGGTATTATCTCGCTTTGTAAGACTTCATTGAAAAGATGTTTGAGAATTGGTATCAGGTGGTTTCTATTTAGGATGAGGAACTCGTTACTTATGCCATCTAATCCTGGAGCTTTATCTGTTTTTTGAGTTCTCACAGCTTTTTCTATTTCTTCGTGTATTATATCCGGTACTTCACTTCCTCCTGTTAGGATTGTCTGTGCAGCGTTTTTCCTTGAATACAATTCTTCAAAAAATTGAGTGGCTATTGATATGATTTCAGGGCGTCGCTTCTCGCATTTATGATTTTTATTTATTAAATTTGGTATCCAACCTCATTTTGCCAATAGTACCAGGCGGTCCCATAATGAACTGGCCTGATATAGTTCAACGCGACATGTCGCTACATGTTGTGTTGCATTAAATAGTACGTTTATCGTGCACTTAATATAAGAAACATGCATCGACATGAAATGCTTAGTCTTAGTTTAACAGGCATTTGAATAATGAGAGTCGCGAATTTTTTAAAAATGTCGAAAACTGAGTATCGAAGTGTCATAAAGTTTCTGTTTAAAGAAGGTTTATCCCCTGCCCAAATAAAAGAACGATTGGATGGCGTGTATAAGGAGTCTGCCCCCTCCTATAGCACAGTGAAAAATTGGGTGAAAGAGTTTCGCCTCGGGAGAGAAACCGTCGAAGACTTTGGCCACGACGGTCGACCTGTGGAAGTGCTCACTCCCGAAACGATTGCTCTTATCGAAGAGGAGGTTCTGAGTGACCGCCGTTTGAAGATTAGAGAAATTGCAGCAAGGCTTGGGCTCTCTAAGAGTACCGTTCATCGCGCGATCCATGAACATCTTCACATGAAAAAAGTGAGTGCAAGATGGGTACCGAAACTTCTTTCAGCGGTATAGAGACAGGAAAGAGTGCGCTGCGCTTCGGAGTTTTTGGATCTTTGTGGCGAAAATCCAAAGACTATGAACGAGCGGCTAGTGACTGGTGATGAAACTATGATCTTGCATTATGATCCACAAAGCAAGCGCGAGTCAATGGAATGGCGTTATAAGGGTGAAAAGCCCCCTAGAAAGGCAAAGGTGCAACAATCGACTAAAAAACTGATGTGCACAATATTTTGGGATTTTCAAGGCATTTTGATGGTGGATTTTAAAGAACGTAATACAGTCATGAACGGCGAATATTATGCTTCTTTAATATATAAATTACGAGACAAGATAAAGGAAAAACGAAGAGGCAAGCTGTCTAATGGTGTCCTGTTGCTCCATGACAACGCCCCTGTTCATACCGCTGGTGTTTCGAAGGATGCAGTTCGTCAATGCAGGTTCACAGAAGTTCAACATCCACCTTACAGTCCAGACATGGCCCCGTCCGACTATTATTTATTTCCAAATTTAAAGCCGGACTTAAGAGGAAGAAAATTTTCAAGCGATGAAGAGTTGCAGGCGGTCGTCTTTAGTCATTTTGAGGATAAAAAATGTGATTATTTTTATAAAGGTTTAGAGATGTTGATTCACAGATGTCAGAAGTGTGTTAGTATTCATGGTGATTATATTGAAAAATAAAATTGGTTTCGTTTCATTTCCTTCATTGGTTCATAGTTAGGCCAATTCATTATGGGACCGCCTACATAGTTTAGCTGTTTTTTTGGTGCCTCCAGTTCTTTGTATGCATTTTTCCAGTTGTTCTAATCTATATCTCTGACGGTCTTTTCTCATGTGTGTTTTTATTTTATTACTTAAATTAGCTATGTCTTCATATAGTTTTTGTCTTTTCAGGGTTAGATATAAGGTCTGCTCTACTTCTTATCAGTTCTTTTGTTTCGTTTGTTACCCATTTTGTGTTGTTGTTTCTACTTTCCATTTTGCCTTTTTTAGTAGTATAGAGGAGTTCTTCGAATTTATTGTATTTACTCCGTATGTCTAAGTCCTTTGTTTTTTCTATGAATTGTTCTATCTTTCCTTTTAGTGAATCGGTACTTTCTAGTGTTAAGCTGGTGGTTTGTTTTACTTTAAAGGGTCTATCAATAAATTGAGTGTGTTTATTTGTAACTTAGCTCTTAGCATCCCGTGGTTGCTGTTGAAATTAATATTGTTTAAAACTCTACAGCCAGTATGTGTTAGTATGTGATCTATCTCGTTTTTGTGGTGA
Source organism: Parnassius smintheus behrii (assembly GCA_036936625.1). Classification (NCBI taxonomy): domain Eukaryota; kingdom Metazoa; phylum Arthropoda; class Insecta; order Lepidoptera; family Papilionidae; genus Parnassius; species Parnassius smintheus. The sequence goes on from JAUPFT010000004.1 coordinate 49,869,862, forward strand.
CCATCTGGAGATATCCATGTCCATCTGTTGTTCTCACGTTTTCTGTATAGTGTTTAGTACTTTTAAGTTGTTTCCATATGCCAGTTGGACAAGTTTCTCTCCATTTCTTGTTCTTTTGCCTGAACAATACGGACCCAACATCATTTACTGCTAAATTGCGTATTTACTATATTGCGTCCTGTAACATAGAGTAGAATGTGTCGATTTCTGTTCTACTTGATTGTTCAGTTGGAGAGTAGACTTGCACAATCGACCACTTTTCGTTTCTCGGAGGTAGTTTTATATTAAGTATAACAATACGCTCTGAGACTCCAATGAACTCGTCAATAAATGGTTTTAATTCATTTTTTATTAAGAATCCTGTTCCATATAAGCCTGGTATTTCTCCTTTATAATAAAATATAAAATGCCCATGGTCTTCTATACTCTCCCCTAGTCGTACTTCACTCAAACCCAGTATTGACAACTTTACATTTTTTAGAGCTAGTATTAGTTCCGTTAGACTCTCATTGGTTCTTAAGGACAACGTATTGTATGACGCAATGTGTATTTTATTTTATCTGCCATTTGGCGATGTTTTTTAGGAGGAATGTGTAATTGCAAATTAGTTGGAGGGTAATAGTCTTCTTCCCCCACGGTGACTGGCCGGATTGGGGTGCCTTTAGAAAAAGTTTGTTTTATTGATGTTGTGTTGTCTCGGTTCCGGGTGTCGATGTCATTTACAGGTTTTTTGGTATTTCTGATATCAAAGCTGAACTTCCTCTTTCCACATAACTGAGTATGTTAGGTCTTATAGTGTCTTTTCCTACAGTTTTGGTCGCTGAGTTGATTTGTGTCTTGAAAATGGTAGTGGTAGCTTTCTTTTGATTTGAATTGTTTGGCGAACCTGACTCTTCTCTTTTTCTCTTTTCTGGGTAGTTATCTTTGTTTTTCTTTACTACTAATTTATTGTATCTTATGAATGCTACATTTCCTTTTTTCTTTTCTTCTTCAACCTGAACTGTAGCTGCTTGCGTTTTTCTAGCATTTCTTTAGAATAATCTTCCTTAATGTATATTCCTTGTGGAAGTTTAGACTTGCTTCGCAATAACAGGTGCTTTTTCCACAGCGTAGTAATAGTGACTACGACCGGGCGGTTTTTGTTGTCGACGTGTTTCCCAATTCTGTATATTTTACTGATTTCATTACTATCGAAGTGTATTTCCATGTCTATTATGACGTCCTTGATGTAATCCACAAGCTCACATTCGGTTTTTGCTATTTCTTCTATTCCAAAAAATACTAAATTATTTTCACTTTTTTCATCTTTCAAAAACTTTACTTCCATTTCTAATTCAGATATTTTTGTTTTGAGGGTACTATTTTCTTCCATAATAAATTTCATCTTGTCATCAAGCGCCTCCATTACATTTTTCGTAACTGAAGTTGTTATTAGAAGAGCCTGATTTAAGTTTCTTATCTAGTATTGATATTAGCTTTTCCATATATTTTTCCTCCATTTTTAGGGAAATTTTACTGTTATGGCAGCACTGTATTTTAGTTGGCAGCCCTAGATTCTATTTGGCAGCACTAGGTTCTGTTAAGTAACACTGAATTCTAGTAGCAGGGTTGCCAACCGTACGAGGTTCCTCGTACAAATACGAGATTTGTGGTCTTCCGTACGAGGTACGAGGACACTATCAACCTCGTACAATTATGTACGAGATCTTGATAATATGGCTCTAACATTTTGCACCACTATTATAAAATAGTAAAAACTAGTACCATCTATCAGAACTTGAAGGAACTTCTTACACCAAAAATTTAATTGCCGCATTTACGCGATGATTGTCTATGGTAGCCTAAATCAGACTTGGCTGTATCGGCTCAGCTCCCTTTGCCTGTCCCAAATAGGGACGAAAGGAATAAAAAAAATTATGTAGCTCATTTCGTTCTTCGCATTAGTCGTCTATGTCACACATAGCGCAACTTTCTCTGTTCTTTACGTGTTCCATTCGTTGCATGCCGGCCGTGTTTAGTTGTGCTACAATATTACGTGGAGCTAATTGAAGTTTTTGTAAAAAAGAAGATTTTATTGTTAAATACCTAGTCTTTACGTTGTTTTGACCATTGTTTAGTGGTATAATAGAAGTATCGTAATGAGTGATAATGACGTAAACAGTGACCGTTCGCCTACTTTGACTCCGCCTAGAAAATTACCCAAAAAAGGTGGTTGGACAAGAAAAAAGGAAGGTAACACATTATCGCAACATTGTGTACAAAATTTTAGACAGCAATGGTTAAACGACCCGACTTTTAAAGACTGGCTTTTGCCAGACACCAATGATTTAACAAAAGCTAAATGTGTATATTGCCCGGGAACATCAATGGTAGCTGAACTATCCAATTTAAAAACTCATGCCTCCACCAAGAAACACCTAGGCAACAAACCCGGATCCAGTGGAAAAACACAAACATTAACATCGCTTGGATTCCAAAGAGGTATAACTCCACAAAATAGAGAAAAAGCTAGTGCAGAAATTAAACTTTCTGCTTTTTTTGCGGAGCACAATATTGCATTCTCGGTTGCTGACCATTTGACAGATTTATTAAAAGAAGTTGTGACGGATTCTAAATTAATCAAGGAAATTGAACTTAAACGAACCAAAATTACAGGTGTGATAAAGAACGTTCTCGGAGAAGGTCATAAGGCAGATTTAGCCCAAAAACTACAAAAAAATCAGTTTTCGGTGATGACGGACGAGACGACCGATGTTTCTACGGTCAAAACTGCTTGCGTTGTGGTACGCTATTTTGATCAAGAAGCTCAAAAGATATGTAGCGCATTTTGGGAGCTGTACAAAGTTTTTAAGGAAACACCTGATGCTGTTGATATTCCTACTGCCAATGCCGAGAATTTATACAGAGCTCTTATTGATTCATTTACTAACCGTAATGTTCCATTAACAAATGTGATCGGCTTTGGCTCAGATGGGTGTAATGTCATGATGGGTGATAACGACTCAGTGAAAACAAGGTTATTACGCGATTTTCCAGGAATCATAATCACGAAGTGCGTTTGTCATTCGGCCCATTTGTGTGCCAGTGAAGCCTGTAAACAGCTGCCTGAAGGTGTAGAACAACTGGCTAGAGATATCTACAACTTTTTTAAACATAGTGATAAACGGCTATTTGATTTTCGTAACTTCCAGTCGTTTGCTGCAGTGGAGCCTCACAAAATACTGAAACCATCACAGACAAGATGGCTTTCCTTATTATCAGTGGTTGAAAGGATATTAGAGCAATGGGAAGCCCTACGTCTTTTTTTTATCGATTTTACGACAAATCGTGCACATAGAGCAAGAGCCGATGTAAGAAATCGAGCAGTATTTATTCTCGAAAAACTCAGCAACCCATTCTACAAACTTTATTTCTGTTTCCTTGAATGGTCGCTCCCTTTATTCAATAAGTTCAATCTGGAATTTCAAAGCGAGAAAGTAGTTGTTCACAATCTACATGAGAAAATTCGTACACTCTACCAGGAAATCCTATTGCGTTATTTACAACGCGAATATGTCATGAGGCCAAATCTTGGTGAAATAAACCCTGAAAGTCAGCGACATCAGCTCCATGACAATGCACTGTATCTTGGTGTCAAAGTGTATGAGCTCTTGAAACATCCAGATGTGATCAGACAGCCCACAGATATCGCTCAGTTCTTCTCATGCTGCAAAAATTTCTACAAAGTTGCAGCCATCGAAATTAAAAAACGATATAACATGGAAGATCCTGTCTTGTCAAAGCTACAAGTTTTTGAGCCTGCATCTGCACTCTCCTACAATTTTAGGAGCAATTTCCCTACACTTATGCCTCTTATGGAAGTGGTCCCCCGAATAATCGCAACAGCTGATCATGCAAAGAAACAAATAATCGACAATCAATGGAGGAGTTTGCCAAATGCACAAGCTCGTCATCCTAAAGGGTTGAATGAAATTAGTGAGCCAGATAAGTTTTGGGCTCAATTACTGAAAACTGAAGACTTTTCCGAGCTAGCTCATTTTGCCCTATCTACACTGTCCCTACCCCATGCGAATGCTGACTGCGAGCGGGTTTTTAGTAAAATCAATTTAATAAAGACAGAAATACGAAACCGGCTAACTGTGGAAACAGTGAACGGCACACTTCTTGCTGCAGAGAGCGCAAAGGGTTCAACTCGTACTGGAAACTGCGTCAATTTTGAGCCCACAAAAGAAATGTATAGTCGCATGACAAAAGATAAAATATACGGCAGAAAAAACGATGACAGTGAGGATGTTCCTGACATAATATTTGGAGAGGAGATGTAAACTAAGTTACCTTTACCTTTTTGTTACATTTTAATTGTCGTAATAATATAGCCACATTTAGTTTTTTTTTGTGATTTTACTTGAGTAATAATAAAGGTTTTTTTAAATACTTATAAACTTGCAATAGTTTATTTCATTGAGAAAAAGTCCTAAATCCAGTAGTTCAATATACATTAATTTTGGTTTAGCACGTTTTGGATGCATAGTAAATGTACGAGGTTTGAAAGTCAAAATACGAGATTTTTAGCTGCCTAAGTACGAGGAAATATTTTTTACTGTTGGCAACCCTGTCTGGTAGGCAACACTTTTTTTAATGTCACTTCTTGAAAGTTGTCTAAGGTGTGTTGTTCACTTCCCTTCAATGATTTTGCAATTTTAGGTTATGTTTCAATAATGTTTGTTGTACAATTTTTCACTTAATGTTGGTTTCCACTGTTTTTACTTCTGGATTTTGCCCGTTATTGTTTTGTTCAGCAATCTTAGGTAAAATACGGTTGATTACACTTGTTTTTGCACACAACTCGAGTATATATTCGCGGAGAACGTTGACGCACGTCCAATCAGTTCAATGACCGGAACCGGAATCTCAAAAATATAGAGTAATTTACTTTAAATGTTTTAAAGATAATTATTAGTCATTAAAAAAAGCATTGAGAACAATAATTTAAAGAAAGTGGAATCTTACTATTTTTGCGCAAATAAATATTATTATTTGAGAAAAATTTTTGCCAATTTTGGTTAAAAATAAAATATGCCTCATAATTTTTATATCGCTAACAAATACTTAAAAAATTTAGGTATATATTTAAAACATCAAACTTTTTGAACGCCTGCCACCTTTAAATCATTAAGCATAATATGTAATTGTACCTCTCTCCCTTTTTAACATACTTACTAATGTGGAACCCATTATTAGTGAAGAAAAAACGAAAAAAAATTAGAAAGTTTATCTTACCCTCAAAAACTCCTGAACATCATGCTGCATAAAAGAATCAAGTGTCTCCCAACCAAAACTTTTGGTTAACTTCTTGGTGCCAACAGGCTTATCAGAAAATTGTAATTCATAGAATACTCTCTGTAGTGCCAATGCAACAGACCTACAATAATTATAACAATTTTAGCAAATATTAAAAGTAAGAAACCAGCATTAATGGTTTTTATAAGAAATAATTTAAATGTATTGTACCTTGTACTATCATCAGATTCTGTGGGCATTTTATATACAGCTTTTCGCAATTGATTTGTAAAATAAAGTGTTTGTAACAATGAATTCATATAACAGGTCGCACCCTGGTTTTTAAGACCTGAAAAAAGAATAGGATTTTAACAAAGTTTTGAAAGGGATAAGAAAATTTAATATTCATTATGTTTAATAAAACAAGACATAAAATTTCATTAGATAAATCATCTTTGGCATCCATAGTGAAATATGCAGTTTTGAGCCGTCTGTATCAATTGTCTTCCTGCATATTTCACAATGTCTACTCCATGTCATCCATGCAAGGTCTGCAACTCAAGAACCTTCCTTCTCCATTGGTTGTCAGTGGAATAAGTCATGTATTAGTGGCCTAAGATAATCCAGTATCCCATATCATTTCGCGGGTGTCGTAAGAGGCAAGAATAGGGAAATGAGACAGGAGATGGGCAGCAGCATCTTGATCATCATCATGATCATAATCATTATTACAGCCCTTCACAAGTTCACTGCCGAACATAGGCCTCCCCCAAGGAATGCCACAAAGCACGGTCCCGAGCCACCTGCATCCATTGACTTTCCTCATGTCTTTTACCAGATCATCAATCCATGTAGTGGGGTCCGCCCCACAGTTCGCTTACTGGTATGAAGCTGCCACTCGAGAATCTTTCTTCCCCATCGGGTGTCGGTTCTTCCAGCTATATGGCTGGCCCATTGCCATAGTGCTATGTCGGTTACTCTGGTTCTACTATGGATATCCTCATTTCTAAGTTTATCATGCATAGAAAACCCGAGCATAGCCCTCTCCATAGCTTGCTGGGTAACCTTGAACCATGTCTCAGATCCATAATTCATCACTGGCAGCACGCATTGGTTATACAATATTGTTTTCAAGTTTTGAGTTATACCTGACGAGAAGATGTGTTGTGATCTCCCAAACGCTGCCTAATTATTTTTTATAGGATAGGGTTTTGATTGTCTATATGTTTGTATGTTTGTATGTCTCAATGTTTAATTGATTGTCCTAGGTAAAATTACTCGTCAACAACTTCGAGCTTAGTGTTCGCAACAACTAACGCTATAATTGTGACATGGACATTAAACATTATCTTTGTTTTGTCCAAGTTCATCTTAAAACCTATTAATTGGGAAGCAGTTTTTGATAGTGTAGATAAAACAATATTAAAATAATAAAACAAGTGGTTGCCAAACTATACACCAAGGACGACAAGTATGGCCAATATCCTCCCCCCTATGAGACAAAATAAGGGGAGGACTATGATCGGCAGTGGACTTTTGATGAGCTGTAAGGAAATTAGTTTAGTTTACGACAGGCTGTTTTTCGCAACTCCACGTCTAAGCGCGTATTTTGCGTGTGGACAGGAATAATGTAGTTATTCGAGCCATGATATTTCCCCGAAGAAGTTCAACAGTCCTTTGATGTTGCAAGCAACTTCGGGGAGCGATCCCGGCGGCCGAGATATTTAGCCCTGTATGAAGCGACTTCTGGACATGTCAGCAACACGTGAGCCGCCGTTTCTTCCTCTCCCATACATGCCCTGCACAGGAGGCTATCAGTAACAACTATGGTGAACAAATGTTTGTTAAAAGAGCCATGTCATGTGAGCACTTGTTACTATCCTGATCAGTGGCTTGTTCAGTCTCATTAGAACCTTGGTTAGACAACTGTTTATTTCAGGCATGGCCTCCCTAGCTTGTCTACAGTCTACAAAATTTTTCCAAAGCTAAGCGTGTAAATTATTGAAGTATCTATATACCAGAGAACGAACGTAGCCAAAGGGGATTGGTATTATTGGTTCTGGCCCTATAGTTGCCAGAGCAGATCCCCTTCTGGCCAATTCATCTGCTGCATTGTTGCCTCTAGACCCACTGTGTCCCTTGATCTAATGCAGAGTCACATTGTTGTGCTTACATACCTCATTCAATCATTGATGGCACTTGTATATCAGTCCCGAGTTCGTCACATTGCAACTCAGAGCTTGTAGTACCGCCATACTGTCGGTCAGCATTCTGATGGAGAAGTCTTTCACCTTCCTAGAATCTATTGCTACGGCCGCTTGGATGATACCCATGCATTCAGCCTGGAAGACTGTGTTGTGGGTACCCAGCGGTGTGTATATGTGGATATTAAGGTCTTCAGAGAAATCCCCAGACCCCACATCTTCATTTGTCTTAGAACCATCCATGAAAACTTTGAGCTCTCTTGGACCCAATCCTTCCAGATGATCAGTTTGCTTCAATTGTATCCTGAACTCCTTCTTGAATACAAATTGTTTTGGGATCCTATTATACTTGGCTTGTAAGATAGGAATTTTTGAGTAAATTCTATTGATTATATCTGTATGGGGGACTCTACTCTTACTTAAACGATTTAGGGTCTTAAGTCTAATGGCAGCTAAAGTTGCTTCTTGTTGTAAATGTAGATGAAGTGGTGTTAGCTCCAGCATAGCCTCCAAAGCTGCTGTTGGTGTAGTCCTTATGCAGCCCATGGCAGCAATACAAGCCAATCTCTGGTAACGCTGAAGCTTTTATATAGTGGTGGCTTCATTGGTTTTGATCCACTATACCAGAGAGCCATATGTGATCATGGGCCAAATTACAGTTTTGTACAGCCACAGTATAATTTTTAGCGTCAAACCCCATCGTTTGCCAATCATGTTTCTGCATTGCCAGAAAGTTAAACTAGCTTTGATGACTTTGTTTTCTATGTGTTTATTCCAGTTAAGTTTACGGTCCATGGTAAGACCTAGGTATTTTACTTCGGAGGAAAGCAGGAGTTTTGCTGAAAAGACTGAAGATGATGGTTATTCAGCATTCGTTTTTGTGTGAACATTACTATAACAGTTTTGTTGGGATTAACGGTTAGGTCATATTCCCTGCACCATCTCTCCATCCTCCATCCACAATACGGAGAGCCGCTTGGGTCAGGTCACACATAATGCTTGCTGTCTTACCAGTATTGTCAGATCATCTGCATAACTGACTGTGTAGAAATGGTTAGCGTTTAATTTGCTGATGAGTTCATTTATGACCGTATTTCACAGGAGAGGTGAAAGAACCCCCCCCTGCAGGCATACTTTCATGATCTGAATTATCCGAGATTCACCAGCAATCTTTATTGTTCGTGTATTGAGCATGTTTACTATCCAGTCAATCAGTGCCGGTTCAACATTATGTCTACTTAGGGCATCTTTTATGCTGGAGAAATTTGTTCTGTCAAAAGCACCTTCTATGTCTATGAAGGAGCCTAGACATATTACTTTATTTTGGATGGCCTTTTCAATCTTTATTATTACATGGTGTAGTGCCGATTCTGTCGATTTACCTAAGCAATAGGCGTGTTGTTTTTCGTGTAGCGGTAAGTTAATTAGCGCCGACCCTCTCAACTCCCGTTTACACATCCTCTCCATCGTCTTTAGGAGAAAGGATATGAGGCTAATGGGTCTGTAGGATTTAGGGTCTGTATAGTCATTCTTACCTGATTTGGGTATGAACCTAACTTTCACTTCTCTCCATCAACTAGGAACATATTTAAGAGCCAGACATGCTCTCATTATAGCAACAAGTTTGACTATTAGGACTTTACCCCCCCCCCCCCCACTATAGAAGTGCCGGGAATAAGCCGTCAGGTCCTGCTGCCTTATAGGGTTGGAAACTATGAATGGCCCAATGGATTTTGTCCATCGTCACCACTCTCACACGGCTGTAAGGAATAAATAAATTCAAATATTACAAATGAATAATGAATTAAAACTTACCAACATAACCAGTATGTTTTTTAGAATCCCAAGACACTCCATGTGGTGCTTCAGCAGTAACATGCACCTCAAGAGTAATAGAATCATCCTTGATGTAACCTTTCTCAGGATCCAGAACATCATTCCATGACATAAAGTGAGAGAAACCCCAATCGTTTTCCTTACTAAAATGTACAAAATATACAAATTGAAACTCCAAATAAATTCAAAATGTTTCACTTAAACTAAAAATATGTAACAGCTGTCTTATCTACTTATTAAATAAAGTCTTTCCTTGATTACATTCTTTAAAAAACAAATTAGAGGAATTTGTGTTTACAAGACTTAAATCATGTTTATAATTCTATGTGTTTATTTCTGTAAGTTATCTGTCTTATACAATATAAATTTGTCTACATTTCACCTTTTATTATTGTAATAACTAATTGAGTAACAATTATCAAATAAATAATTCAACAAATACAAAAGTTAATTTTATTGACCTTGATAAAATAGGTGGCTTGATAGTCTTAAAAATAAAGGAGAAAATCCCAGAGGGTAATTTTTACAATGTGCGAGCAGCTATGCAGGTCTAGGGAAAGAGACCAGTATCACTGCAACCTAAAAGATCTATTGCGATCGCTGCTGCTATCCCATAGGGTTATGTTTTAAACAAACAAGAAAAGATAACCCATAATAACAAAGAAAAACAAACCTGTAAAACAAATGTTGAATTTTTCTAGAGAAAGGCTCAGTGTCTGGTTTCTGAGAAAGAAGTCTCAGTTCTGCCATAGCATAACATGACCAGCTAGAAGATTCACTCTCTCCGTTACACTGAAGGAAGAAACCTAGAGACTTCTGCTGCTGACGGTCTGGGGATGGTGCTTGTCGAGGCATTACCATAATCTTCCATGGTAGGTTGCGGACAAAACATGGTGGTGAAAGTACAGAATCCTTTAAGCTTCTGAAATTGTGCACTGTAAAGCGAAAGGTTGCTTCTGACCTCGCTTCATCGTCTTCCATTTCAGCATCAACGCAAGCCAGCTGGTGAACAAAAAACATTTTTGTTAAAAATAATCCCACACAAACAAGGTTCACGTTGAGCTTGACAACTTTGAGTACAAAGTAATGCACTCAGTCTTTCTTTCAAGGATTTAAGATTACTAGGATAATTCCAGGCACTTAATTTTACCCGTGAGGGTATCAGTCATTCAAACTGAAATAGAAATAAATATAGTCAAATAAAAAAGAGGCGACAGATGGAGACAGGCAGGAGATGGGCAGCAGCATCTTCCTGATAACAACTGTGACGTAATAAAAAACTGCGGTTGCCAACCCGCTCGCCAAGCGTGGCAACTATGGCAAATACCCCCCATGAATAAAGACGCAAACAGACGGCCCTCAGTCCCCGGCGGCCCCGCTATTCCTGGCTACGGTGGCGACCATGGTAACAGCGGGGCAGTGGGTGCTAAGAATCTCCGGAGGAGGTTCGGTTGCCACCTACATAGTAATTCTCGAGTCCGGCAACTTGTTCTATCACTGGGAGGGTGACCACCTGTCCCAAGGAGGTGTCGGATTTATAGTCTACAAGTCTCTCGTCAACAACGTTGTAAAGATTGAGAGTGTGTCGACGAGGGTCGCGTACCTGATACTCAGAATCACCAAACGGTATTCGCTGAAGGTCATTCAGGTTTACGCACCAACCTCGGCACATCCCGATGAGGAGGTGGAGGAAATGTATGAGGATATTTCCAGAGCCATACATTCCTCCAAAACCCACTACATGGTGTTGATGGGAGACTTCAACGCAAAACTAGGCACAAGAGAAAGCGGTGAGCTGAAGGTAGGGAAATTTGGAGTAGGGCAACGGAACCGAAGGGGCCAGCAGCTGGCTGACTTTATGGAGAAGGAGGGACTCTTTATGATGAACTCTTTCTTCCAGAAGCGGCCCCACAGGAAGTGGACCTGGTCGAGCCCCGACAGTTCGACAAAAAATGAGATTGACTTCATTATGACGACCAGACGCCAACTGTTCAGTGATGTCTCAGTGAACGCAAGGGTGAAAACTGGCAGCGATCACCGAATGGTTAGAGGCACATTGAACCTAAACGTTAAGTTGGAGAGGTCTCGTCTAATGAAGTCAACGATCCGTCCCCCTCGTGCTCTAATCCAGAATCCCGAAACCTTTCAGCTCGAGTTACGTAACCGCTTTCAGTGCCTAGAAGATTGCAATGCAGTGGACGATATGAGTGACAAGCTCATGGAAACTGGCCATGCGGTCGGAGCTAAGTTCTGCAAGACCCGCCGCAGAAGAACACAAAAACTCTCCGATCACACTCTTGATCTCATGGCTGTTAGACGGGAGATGAGGCTGCATTCGTCAACAGATTTGACAGCATACAGGCAACTGAACAGACAGATCTCCAAATGCATGCGGCGAGACTTACGCAACTTTAATACTTCTCGTATTAAAGAAGCGACCGAGCGGAACCAGGGCTCCAAAGTCTTTGCCAGAGATCTGTCTGCCAGAAAGAGCCAACTGTCAAAGCTGAAGACTGAGTGTGGCAACATCGTTTCCGGGACACCTGAGATTCTGAGTGAGATTGAGAGGTTCTATGGGCAGCTGTACACATCATCGTTGGAGGCACACTCAAGTGTCGGTAACGATCCAAGAGCAACTTATCCGACACTATTCCGATGATATCCCGGACGTCAGTCTGAGCGAGATTAGAATGGCTCTCCAGCACCTTAAAAACAGCAAGTCTCCGGGCGATTTTGTTCTTTAAGAAAGGCGACAACGCTCTCTTGAAGAACTACAGACCGATTTCCCTTCTGAGCCGCGTCTACATGCTATTTTCGAGTTATTACGAATCGTCTCGCACGCAGACTCGACGACTTCCAGCCTCCCGAACAAGCCGGTTTCCGAAAAGGCTTCAGTACCATAGACCACATACATACCCTGCGGCAGATTGTACAGAAGACCGACGAGTACAATCTGCCACTTTGCCTGGCATATGTGGACTATGAGAAAGCCTTTGATTCCGTCGAAATTTGGGCGGTGCTAAAGTCCCTTCAGCGGTGCCAAGTTGACTGTCGGTATATCGAAGTGCTGAAGTGTTTGTACAGTAGGGCTACGATGGCTATCTGAGTACAGAAACAGAGTTCGAAACCTATCCAACTGCAGAGAGAGAAGACGTTTTCAAGCTACTGGACTGGAAAGGATACGGTATTAACATCAATGGCGAGTACATCACTCACCTTCGATTTGCCGACGATATAGTCCTTAGGGCAGAATCGCTGGAGGACCTTAGCACTATGCTCAGTGACCTCAATGGTGTCTCCCAGCGCATAGGTCTTAAGATGAACATGGACAAAACAAAGATCATGTTTAATGTCCATGTCACACCTATGCCAGTAGTTGTTGGGAGCAATATGCTCGAAGTTGTTGACGAGTATGTTTACCTGGGACAAATAGTCCGACTAGGTAAGTCCAACTTCGACCGAGAGGTCAATCGACGGATTCAACTCGGCTGGGCAGCGTTCGGGAAATTACGACACATCTTCTCGTCAGGTATACCTCAATCTCTGAAAACTAAAGTGTATAACCAGTGCGTGTTGCCAGTGATGACTCACGGATCTGAGACGTGGTTCTTCACTGCTGGCCGTATGAGGACGCTCAAGGACGCTCAGCGAGCTATGGAGAGGGCTATGCTCGGAGTTCTCTGCATGATAGGCTCAGAAATGAGGATATCCGCAGTAAAACCAGAGTGACCGACATAGCCCAATGGATTAGTCAGCTGAAGTGGCAATGGGCCGGCCATATAGCTCGAAGAACCGATAACCGATGGGGAAGAAAGGTTCTCGAGTGGCAGCTTCGTACGGTAGGCGTAGTGTAGGGCGACCCCCCACTAGATGGAGTGACGACCTGGTAAGACATGCAGGAAGTCGATGGATGCAGGTGGCTCAGGACCGTGCTTTGTGGCGTTACTTGGGGGAGGCCTATGTTCAGCAGTGGACTTGTGAAGGGCTGTAATGGTGATGATGATGAAATAAAAAAAATCTTTACGTTTAGTAAAGTAATTAAAAAATAAAAATAAAGAAATATTCCAGGTTGTTTTAGTCCGCAGCATGAGCAAACCTCATGTAGTATGATTTGTTACAAGTTGGCAGTATGCAGTGTGCAGTGTTACTTACAATCAAGAAGGTTGCATACTACTTGGATCATTTGCAATTTTATTATATTAGTAGTTTCCTTAGTTATAAACTAAATCTAGTCATATAAACTGTAAATTCCTCACATTTACTATAAAACTAAATATGATACAAAAAAGGTATTTATTAAATCATAAACAGACATCCTTTTTGTATTTTATGATTGGTTACTGGAGATATTGTAGGAAATAATAACAATAGTTAATTGCTACATTGATTAAAAATATAACAAGCTTTAGAAAATAAAACTGTGTTCACTATATTTCTGGAAATATTTACTCCAATATTTGTGTCCAAACATTGGCATGGAGGAATTTAAAAACTTCACATTACCATTAAATCATAATGTGTCCATCATAGTAATAGAATCAAACTGAATATCTCTTTTGATTATCTCCTAATTACATTAAAATAAAACATTTATGACACTTGATACAATAAAGCACCACACAGTGTAAGCCACTTAAGAGGATAGAGTAAGTCAGCTCAAATTCTAATTTCGCCCCCACTTCCCCGCGCGTCGTATGCTATGTACCGATATGTTTGTAATCACTAATACTGTAAGTAGAAAGGTCGTTAGACACTTATTTCATTAGGTTTATCATATTTATGCCTGTTTCTTAAAGCCAAGCCAGCCACTTCTTATTTTTATCACGGTTATTTCCCATTTTAATTTTACGTCGTACTGTTGCGTAATGTATATTCTGATCGTAAGCGACACAACTTCTCCCTTCAAAAGCCTAAGCGATACTAGCGGGGCGACAGAATTCAAGCTCAAGACGCCGATAGTTTAGGTAATTTCTTTTTACAGTGAAAATAATGGTATTTTAAAAAAAGTAAATAACATAAGCACTGCTTTATAGTTAGTTCAGTTAGTATGCAAAGTTTCATGATCTTATTTAAAGTATTTTATGAATAACAGCGGTTTATTGTTTATTTTGGAGGTAACTTTGGATTTTTTTTCTATCGAGAAAATTTTACGAAATCGTGTTTTCGTCTAACATAATCACTAACATTAATCCTCAACTTTACCATATATTTATTTCAAAATTAATGCTGCAATATTTTCGGTATAACGAAGGATCTTGCTAAGCCATTTGACATTATATTTCCCCTTAATACACTAACATCAATCACATGACCAGGTACAATAAATCAATAAACACATTATCCAATTGAAGCATAGTTATAAATAGATAATATAATGATGAACAATATACTTTTTAATAATTGAAAAACTTTGTTTTTATTATAATTAATTTTAAGCAATAAACAGTACTAATTTTCAACCTGTTATCTTCACTTGATGATGATAATGGTGGAAATTCTCTGATCTTTCATGAAAAGTAAACTAAGAGTTTTAATGTAAAAGGTATGTAGTAATTTTATCACCTTTTTTTTATATAGTAATAACAAATTAAAAAACAGTATCAATCCTTACTCAGAAAGCATTCACAAGAAAGAAACGTCGTTCTCAGGATGTATATGAATCAAAGTTCATACATGCATATGTTATGACTAAATTGTAGAATTGATCACTTCGTGAAATGTTACATTGTCAGTTGGCCACATCATGAAATGTTTTGGCCAGATTAATAAGAAATTGTTTGTCGATATGGTCAATTAAATATGTGACTATTTCATGAAATGGCCAACCTCATATCGTGAAATAGTTATATTTTCTACCGCTAGAGGCTCTGATTGTGCTTAGTTTTGTGTTAAATGTGGTGGCCACTGTCAACCAAGTCATTTTTATCTTATATCTCAATTTTTAAACTAAATAATTTATTTTTTTCAATCTCATACATTACCTTTCTCTCTATCATATTATTATTGTTAATCAAAAGGTTGTGTAGCATACCATGATTTTAGTAAATTATAACATGCTATTGTTTATTTACCCCAATAAATTATTACTATTCCTTTAAAAAACTTTACGTTGACTCTTTCTATTTTTTCCTTATGTGTATCTTTAACCAGAAATTATAGCACTGTGATTACTATTCCTACAATAAATCACATAGAATTTGTTATGACATGTAACAAAAAAATATCATAGAATAGTTTTCTTTTTATATCACCTAACTTTCAGCAGTTTCCTCAATATCACCATTATTGCAAACATCGGCAAACATTTGCTTATTCCTCCATGACAGTATAAAAGTTTATGGGTATCATGAATGATAGTTCAGAGTCAATTCCAAGGGTTAAGGAGTGGTTTTTAAATCATCAGATAAGTTATTAATAAGATGAAATAAAACATAAACAAAATAAAAATTACAGTTGTAAGTTCAATTGTTTAACTTTTATATTCGATCAGGTTATTATTTAGTTCATGGTTTACTTTTATTTGATGATTGAAAAATTAGGCCCAATATATATTTTTTTACTTTAACTGAATTAGTTTACTTAAATGTTTGAGAATCAATAACTATTGTATTCAAGTGAAGCTCACCGGCATATCAGAAGATGTTGTCTCTTGATTCTTCATGACTTCACCCATTACAACCTCACCATTAGATTCTTTAATAAAATCTTCATCCCAAATCTTTTCAGTAGCTGTGTCTACAGTCTCCACTGAAACATTCATATTTTTAATTTTATTTATCTTGGAGTTTAATTTAACTTACATAATTTAATGTAATTAACTGATAAATTAAACACAATAAATTAGGGACTAACTACTTAGGAAACAAATTAACTATTGTTTTAATGACATTCTGAAATTATATGACATCATGGCAGAAACACTTTTAAAAATGACATATTACTTATATAGACACAATAACATAAAAACACAAAAAATAAATCTTGCTTTGGCAGTGATTGGCATATTTTTGGTATTATAAAAGTTATTAGTCTGCATTGCAGCAGTAATAAAAAAAATAACAAAGGAGCTGTTACAGTTATTTTGTTAATTATAACTGCTGCAACCTGCAATGATAATGACCTGCAGACCTGGTAGAATGAAGAAACTTTATCTAAAAATGTTTATCTAACTTGTAAGCTATATAATGATCTATGAAACCATCCATATCAGGATATATAAAGTGACACCATCTAATAAATAAAATATAAAATGTAATAAAAAGAACAAACAAGAAATAATTACAAGAAACACAAGAAGAGACGAAATTAATAAATTATACATAAAAATGAATCATTATATTTATTTTATATATTTCCTTCAGATAGAAGAATAACTTTTCCTGAAGATAGTTTCATGCCTTTACCACTTACTACAGATATACAGATTTTAAATTTCATTAGTAGTAATTAAAAAATACTAATAAAGTGCATATATAAAATATACTATAAAAGTAAAATCAAATAAGCAACACTAATACCTTTTAATGACACTTGTATAAAAAAATATGGCCACATTTTTAATTATTATCAAAAACAAAGAGATCTAAATTTATATGATATATTGTTGGACAAGCTTTATAATCTTAACAAAGGAAGTGTAAGAACCAACTTCTTTCGTTATAAAGGAAATTTTATTATTTCTTGAAAGCTAGAAATGTAAAAGTGTGAAATCTGCAGAAAATAACATAGTGAACAAAATTGGGAATATAATACATACATTTTTAGCTATATATTATTATGAATTTTAATTTAAATAAGAAATGATGTGAAATGATCATCACATCATTTCTTTTTTGATGCAATTCTCAAATAACAATTGTCATACACACAACTTAGAATAGAAACTCCATTAATTAAATTTAGCAGAACAAATCATGTCATGACAAAATTATTATAACAACTAACCTTCTTGCGTCTCCATCTCCTCTACCTGATTAACATTGGAGTCTTTCTGCTGCCTGTCCGGGGCAGGCGTGTGATTCATGTTAGCCGGGCGCGCCACCGGAGACTGTCGCCCACAACTCTTCGAAATTTCCTGAACAATTAGTATCCACCATACAAATTGCGAAACACATTTTTAAGTTGAATAACTTCCGATGTCTGATAATTTGCACAGGACATACCTTTAACGCTAGAGGTTCACTCCCTTTACCTCTGCTAAATATTCGTTGAACAAACTTCAAAGTACCTTTCTCATTGATTCGGATGCTCGGTGAACCCGGGATTTTGTTGTTATTTGAGGACAAGGTGTTAATTTTAAAAGAGTGTTTACTAGCGGCACGGCCGATGTCTGCAAATTTCAACAAAAGGCCCCGATAATAATGTACGCTAATAGCACATTCCTATTGTAATAATCATTGCCAGTTATACTTAATTGCAGTATCATAAGACAAGGTAACCAAATATCACTCCAGCTTCAAAGTGAAAAAGAATTTTCACGAAAATAAACAAAATGGTGGATGTCTAATTTAATTTCTAGCTTCAAATGTGTGGCCCGGTTTGATCGACGAATACACCATTTTATCATTCTCTCACATTCACCGTAGGGAAGTGCCAATCTGCCAAGATTATTCATTTAGTTTTATCGGTTTTTAATATTTTCGTCATTATTAATATTATTTACATAACATTCAAATAAAAATAATATTAAACTGAAAAAAACTAAAACTAAAAACTTAAATTATCATACAGTCTAACTCCTCATGGTATCGCGCCGAGAACGCTGGCTGCGCTTCCTCGGTAAACGGCTATACTTAGCTTTGTGTTAGAAAAGAACCAGCCCTCTTATCGCCAGCCACCCGCGGACCCTACAGAGCTATAATCCCTACAGGAAATGGCACAAATATGTAGCAATCTCTCAGACAGTCATATTTACCTCACTTAATTACCGGTTTTTTGCTGGTGTAAGGCATCCAATAGACTATCAAATATACTGTGCAATATTAATGACAGTATAGGGTTAATATTGAAGATTACCGCATTTATTGAACGAAAGTTTGGGTGAGTTCAATTTTTATTGCACCATATTTTTCCATTACATCTTGTAGGGTCGAGATTAAACAATATTTTTTAGTTTGTGTTTCGTCTTGACGAAGAGAAAACGCGCGCTCGCAAACTATACTCTATTCCAATTACGGAGTCCCTTTTGACACTTCTTAGAACGTAACTCTTCACGTTTCGCATAATTTGAAATAATAATCATTTTTTATTCATGGTCGTAAATCATTTAAAAATACACAATCAACCTAAATCATTATACAATTAATTCACACACACAATCAACATATTGTTCTTAAACATCGTGCTCAAAATAATTAAAACTTTAAGAGATAATAATATTTTACTGCCGTTTTGCGTTTACGTTCTATAGTTTTATTTTTACTTTATTACATAGTTTAGTTACGTAAAAGAATCGTATAAAATCGATTATAGACGGATTCTTTTCGCGAGTGAAAATCTGTCAACACTGCGCCCACCTCGTGATCACAACCGCCATTTGGTTTGTCTCTTCAGTACGAGTGCAGAAGCCTTCTATACGATACGCGTGTTCAGTTTAGTTGATGTGTTGTGTTTTTATTTCGTTCTTGTTATTGTAGTTATAACTGTTTGATAATTCGTTCGTTGTTATTAAGTTTTGACTGTTATTTCATTTTTTTTGTATTTATAAACACCATGACCGAAACTAAGACCACTAAAAGAACAGTGATGCGCAGTCAAGCGCGAGAGTTTGTAGTACGCCTACAAGATTACTTTGAAAGAGAGTTTCAGAATGGTGGTCCATTGTTGCCACTTTCACAAATGACTAACCGAGTAAGTGCAGCTCTTGGCATTAGTCAAAAAACTGTTTCCCGAATAAGTAAGGAAAAACGTGATAAAGATTTAATGGAAGATAACAAATTAAAATTCACACTTAAGAAAAAAGTTAGAGGATCAATAGTTACACATATCGATAGTTTTGATAACGACGCCTTTAAAAACCGTATCTATGGCTACTATAGTAGGAACGAATTGCCGACGCTCGATAAATTGTCAAATACTTTATGAGAATCTGGACTGTTTCACGGCAGTAGAACTTCTTTATGGAGAGTTTTAAAAAATGTTGGCTTTTCTTATAAAAAATGTAAATTGATAGAATCAGGCGTTACTTTGCGGAAATCCATTAAAATAAAAATATAAATTTCTTTGCAACCTTCCGCTAAATAAATACAATGATGTGTCTTACCTGGATTGAAGAGCACCTCCCGCCCTCCCTCAATTGCATGCACTAACTCCGTCACCCCTATTCCAGGTAAGACACATCATCGACGATAATACGCCACGTGTTTCGACTCTACACGAGGCATCTTCAGGTAATGTAGACTCTACGGCGGCTGACCGCTAAGTGAGCGGCGAGTTTTTTTTGCGCCCGAAGCATATATGGGCAACCCTCTGGAAAGCGGGGGAGGGAGGTTGGGAATGCTCATAGCATACCACGCAGCCGGCTGCGTGGTTATGTGGTGACTTTTACCCACTAAACCCAACCTTTTAGGAACTGGCTTAACGATCTGACTAGAGATCTCTAAGCCGTATACGAACGCGACCCTCCTTGGCAGAAAGGAGGGCGCAACTTGGCAGAAAGGAGGGCGCAAAGAGCGGTGAGCCGAAACAGCTACTATTTATACACGCCGACACAATCGCTCCCCACCAAAGTAGCGAGTGACGGCGCCGTGCGATAACAAACCTGCTACTAATTATCATTATTGTTATGATTAATATTTTTAAATACTATTATTATTATTATTGTTTTATTGATATTATTATAGTTATTTATTATTAATTATTATTATTTAACATTAAAAAGCTAAAGGTTTTTTTTTGCGGGTAGTCGCAAAGTAAACACGCAAACTCAGTGTGCTTATTATATTTATTGTTGTTAAATTATTTAAAGTATTGGTTCTTTCTAAATAAATGTGTTAAAACACTGCTAAATTCTACCAACACGTGCTGTTCTTAACAACTTCTATCTTTTTATAGCTAAAGCACAGTTTTGCATAACAGTCTAATATGGACCCACAGCTTGTAAATAATCTTGATGAACTGGAAAAATTATTTGCTTCTCGCATGCGTGAGTATGAAGATAAGCTTTTAAAAGCCACAGTTGTTTCCTCGCCAGTTCACCCAGACATTTCTTCACTGTCCAAGGACTTCAACGATTTCAAATCCTTTGTCAATCGCTATCGCTGATCAGAAAACAATTGGACTTAGTTACATACAATATTGACAAACATGAAACAGCAATGAGAAGAAAAATACTGCTTATCCATGGTTTTTCTGAAAGACAGAATGAGAAGTTGCATGAATCGGTATATAAGCTGTTTTCCGACCAAATAAAGGTGACCGATTTGAAAGTCGAGGATTTACAAATATGCCATCGTCTTGGATCTTCTCAAGCCTCAACACGTCCAGTGCTTGTTAAATTTGGTAGTATGGAGAGTCGTCGTCTTGTCTGGGTTAACAAAACTTCACTAAAAGGTTCAGGTATCACGATATCCGAGTTTTTGTCTAAGACAAGGCACAAAGTATTTATGACAGCTCGTAAACATTTCGGGATTAAGAACTGCTGGTCCGTAGAAGGCAAAATAGTTATTATTTTGCCGGACAAATCACGTCAGAGGATTGAGTCTATGGCAGAACTAAAACCCCTTATTTGCCGATATCCCGACAAGTGTAGTACGGTCAATGACCCTGGGCAGTCTAAGGAACCCACTTCTCCAAAGAAGTTGCGTCCAGATTGACTACTAATGCTCCACGGAAGGCTCGTCGCCGCAACTAATCCCTAGTTTCGTTGTTTTCTTTCAGAAAATATAGGTACATATCATAATCATTTTTTTTTTGTTTGTTTTTGTTAGCCGCTTTACAACCACTTTGTAATACTGTTTTATAATTACTTTATATTTCTGTAATAATGATACATTTTTCCAGCTGGTACTTTCATAATAAGATAAGCATTTAATTACACACAGTAGTTATCAAAATATCTATTTTATCATTCACATTTGCGTAAGCATCATACTAGTCTGTTGAATTGCATTGAATTGACGCTCGTGAGTTTTGAGATGACTATTATGCATTTTTTTTATTTACTTTTTCTCCTAGCTGTGACGCACGGCTCTTTGGCCACTGTGCTACTGTCAAGTTGTAGCTTGGGAAAATGTATTATTTATTCTGCTTTGCAGTAATACGTAATAGTGTTTTTCAATATTTTTATTAATCTCTTAAGGAAGTTTAATATGTATATAATTCTAAGATAGGTTCATTTCATAACATTTTAAACTTCTTTTCTTTTTTTTATCGAATCTTATGTATAAATTATACTCTCATAAGATTTTTTTTATTCAGTATTTCATGACAGTTCTGTGATTGGTGATTTTAGATGTTTTTTAATTTTTTTCTGTTCCGTTTGTATTAGATTATACCTAAGTTTTGTTTTATTTTAAATTAAGTAATTGCTAAATTGATATTTATAAATATATACATATATATTGTATTTACATATCATATTTATACATATTTCATAAACCGTATTATTATATTTACATTTTATATTATATTATTGTTATATTACTATACATTATTATATTATCTTAATTAATTTGCTAAATGGATAATCTTGATGTTTTTGATGACAGTTTCTTCTCATGCTCTTCATCTTCATGTAGTTTTACATGTGCGAATAGTGAGTTACCTTTAACTTTGTATGACCAGATTTCATCCCTGCGCTCTAAATTTCCTAATAACTTTAATGTTGCACACATTAACATCCAGAGTGTTCCTCGCCATTATCCTGATCTTCTAGCATCAATTAACAGTGCACATCTCGATGCTTTACTAATTTCTGAGTCATTTCTCAAGCCATCACTCCCCTCTACACAGTTTGCCTTACCTGGTTTTGTCCTTATTCGTAATGATCGTACAGGAAAAGGTTGTGGTGGGATAGCTATATACCTGCGTTCGGATATATTTTATAAGACCATATGTGCCTCTCCTTCTATTTACTCTCAATCTGCTGAATATCTCTTTATAGAAGTTACTCTCAATCATGTAAAAATGTTGCTGGCGGTATTTTAAAGTCCTAACATGCACATAGATTACTTTGATACGCTTGAAAAAATCCTTGCTGATTTTAGTACTACTTACGATCATATTATTCTTATGGGAGATTTCAACACCTGCCTTATTAAAAAAGATTCTCGCTCCCAAAAACTTCTGACTTTGGTATCTTCCTTCAATCTTCTCACTCTCCCTCTTCAGGCAACTTATCACTTCCTTAACTGTAACCCTTCTTTGCTTGATATTATGATCGTTTCTTCTCCTGATAGTGTCATGTCTCATGGACAAATAACTGCCTCTTTTTCATATCATGATTTAATCTACCTCTCTTATCGTCTCTGTCCACCTAAAAAGAAATCCCAATACTTGTTCCCTCGTAATTAAAAGGTAATAGATCTGGAGTCATTGCAGCGTGATATAAGTAATGTTGATTGGACACCTATTGTTGACAATACTAATATTAATGATAAGGTTTGTAACTTTAATGATATAATTTTGAAGGTATATAATAACCATGCCCCGCTCAAACGCGTAAAAATAAAGCGTAATCATGCACCATGGATTACACAAGATATAAGAGAACTTATGGGCCAGAGGGACAAAGCTAAGCAAAGGTTTAAACGTCTCCCATCTGAAAATAACTTAAATCGTTTTAAATTTTTACGCAACCGCTGCGGTCGCTTGTGTCGGTATGCTAAAAGACGCTACTTTTACAACTCTCTACATAATAAAAATTCTACTGAGATGTGGAAGTTCCTTCGTTCTGTTGGTGTGGGCAGGTCTCCCATCCTAGAATACAATGACGTTAATGTAAAGGATCTAAACAATCACTTTGCTACTCCTCCTATGACTTTAGATCCTTACATCAATTCCACCACACTCCTCGCATTGGCGGGTATACCGAAACCGCCCGTTTGCCCTTTTCATCTTTCCCTTGTAACGGAGGAAGATGTAAAAAAATCCATCCTAGCCATCTCTTCAAATGCTGTTGGTATTGATGGTCTATGTGCGAAGATGATTTTGCTAGTTCTACCTTTGCTTCTACCAATTCTTACTCACATATTTAATTTTTCTATAACGTCATCATCCTTTCCTTCAGTTTGGAAACAAGCATATATAATTCCTCTGCCTAAGGTTTCTAATCCTTCTTCTTTGTCCCACTTTCGTCCCATATCTATTTTACCCTTTCTTTCTAAAGTTTTGGAACACATCATCCATAGTCAACTCTCTCTCTTCTTATCGTCTAACTCCTTGCTCTCCACTTATCAGTCGGGCTTTCGTCGTGGACACAGCACTGTCACTGCTTTACTTAAAGTAACCGATGATATCCGTTGGGCCATGGACAATAACTCTCTTACACTTTTAGTTTTGCTTGACTTTAGTAGTGCTTTTACCTCAGTAGACTTTGATATTCTTCTCCGGATCCTGGAATCTATAAACATTTCCCCATCTGCCATTGCATGGTTTGATTCATATCTTCGTGGTCGATCACATTGTGTTCGTGTTAATGACACTCTAACCGATTGGTCTGGTATCACTACGGGTGTACCTCAGGGTGGCGTTCTTTCCCCCCTTTTATATTATTCCATATTTATTAACTCTATTACGAGTGTTATTACATCTAATTACCATCTCTACGCGGATGACTTACAGCTTTATCGTCATTTTCCGGTGGGTGATACAAATAATGCAATTGCAGCTATGAATGCGGATCTGGGCCGCATCTGTGAATGGTCTGCGTCCTTCGGACTATTAGTTAATCCCACGAAATCTCAGGCCATCATAATAGGCAGTAAGCATTTGCGTAATAGATTAGAATTTATATCACTACCTTTTGTTTGTTTTAATGGCGTTCTTATACCCTTTGCCAATACTGTCAAAAACTTAGGCGTCATATTTGATCACCATTTAACATGGACCACGCATATCGCTGAAGTTAGTCGCAAGGTCTACTTTACTTTGCATTCGCTTAAATGTCTACAAAATTTCTTACCCCTTAAAGCTAAAATTTCACTCGTGCTTACTCTTATCCTACCTCTCCTTGATTATGCGGATGCCTGTTATTTGGATGCTACAGAGGAGCTTCTTAATAAACTTGAGCGCTTGCAAAATCAGTGTATCCGTTTCATATTTGGGCTCAAGAAATTTGACCGTATATCTCAGTTTCGTAAGCAACTCAAGTGGCTCCCAATTCGACTTCGAAGGAACACTCGATTGTTATGTCTCCTCTATAACATTTTGCACAACCCTTCCTCTCCCACATACCTCAGAAGCCGATTTTCCTTCCTTGTTAAAAATCTTCTTGACTTTCCCGTCTTTAATTCCGGTTTTTACTCCCACTCCTTTTCAGTTCACGCGGTAAGATTATGGAACTCAATACCGTCAAATATAAGAAATTCCGAAACTTTGTTGGTATTCAAGAAACGTCTTAGAGATAACTACTTTGCATCCTGTTAATTTATATATATATATATATATATATATATATATATATATATATATATATATATATATATATATATATATATATATATATAATATATTATTCTATTATATTAGTTTTAGTTTATATATATATATATTTCATAATATTTAACTATCGTATTTATTATTATTATTATTTATTGATTTATTTTATTTTTATTTATTGTTTTATTTTATATATAATTTCCGTAACCTTGTGTATATTATTTATTTTTTAGTAGTACTAATGTATGCACTAAGTTTGCAATTTAAATATAATTTCCTTTATGGGTCTACTGGAAGATATTTCAGCGAATTTGGAATAAGTAGAACCTTTGTACGTAATTACTATAAGACTGCTTCTGTACCTTAATGTGTGTACATAAAATAAATTAAATTAAAAAAAAGGCTTCAGTACCATAGACCACATACATACCCTGCGACAGATTGTACAGAAGACCGAAGAGTACATTCTGCCACTTTGCCTGGCGTATGTGGACTATGAGAAAGCCTTTGATTCCGTCGAAATTTGGGCGATGCTACAGTCTCTTCAGCGGTGCCAAGTTGACTGTCGGTATAACGAAGTGCTGAAGTGTTTGTACAGTAGGACTACGATGGCTATCCGAGTACAGAAACAGAGAACGAGCATAAAGATGAAAATGGACAAAACAAAGATCATGTTTAAAATACATGTCACACATATGGTGGTAGTTGTTGGGAGCACTAAGCTCGAAGTTGTTGATGAGTACGTTTACCTGGGACAATTAGTCCAACTAGGTAAGTCCAACTTCGACCGAGAATTCAATCGACGGATTCAACTCGGCGGGGCAGCGTTCGGGAAATTACGACACATTTTTTCGTCAGTTATACCTCAAAACCTGAAAACTAAGTTGTACAACCAGTGCGTGTTGCCAGTGATAACCTACGGAATCGAGACGTGGTCCTTCACTGCTGGCCGTATGAGGACGCTCAAGGTCGCTCAGCGAGCTATAGAGAGGGCTATGCTCGGAGTTTCTCTGCGTGATAGACTCAGAAATGAGGATATCCGCAGTAAAACCAGAGTGACCGACATAGCCCAATGGATTAGTAAGCTGAAGTGGCAATGGGCCGGCCATATAGCTCGAAGAACCGATAACCGATGGGGAAGAAAGATTCTCGAGTGGCAGCCTCGTACGGTAGGCGTAGTGTAGGGTGACCCCCCACTAGATGGAGTGACGACCTGGTACGACGACGACCCCATTGCCACTTCAGCTTACTAATCCGTTGGGCTATGTCGGTCACTCTGGTTTTACTGCGGATATCCTCATTTCTGAGTCTATCACGCAGAGAAACTCCGAGCATAGCCCTCTCCATAGCTCGCTGAGCGACCTTGAGCGTCCTCATACGGCCAGCAGTGAAGGACCACGTCTCAGATCCGTAAGTCATCACTGGCAACATTATATTTTCTTATTTAATAAGTCCTTATTTTGAACTTTTTAACTAAAAAACGAAAGTATTTTATGTTTTTTAATATTAGTTACATAATAAGAATTATTTTTACTAATAATGTGAGTGTGTGTAATCTGTAAAACACGTTACCAAAAGGGAAGTGTTATAACATTTCACAAGTAAGTGAATTTGCAGCAAATATTAAACAAATTAAAACCATTTGATAATATAAGTACTTAAAAATTTGTTACTAATCTTAATATCATATATAACAAGATCTTCGGCTATTTATTACTGAGTTTTGATAAACAATAAAATTCA
The DNA here is from genome assembly GCA_036936625.1 of Parnassius smintheus behrii. Taxonomy (NCBI): domain Eukaryota; kingdom Metazoa; phylum Arthropoda; class Insecta; order Lepidoptera; family Papilionidae; genus Parnassius; species Parnassius smintheus. The sequence continues at coordinate 49,896,522 of JAUPFT010000004.1, forward strand.
ATAGGGTTGTCGAGTTCCTTGACTAAAATACTTATCGATGTTCTTTCCTACCCATATCTGTTAACAAACAAAGTCGCCAACAACAGTTGATTATCAAATGTTTATTAATTAACAGGTTTCCAATTGAACCTAGACTAAAAATATGGCTTAAAAGCATAAATACTGTGCATTGGCGTCCGAAACAAAATGATCATATTTGTTCCAAACATTTCACAGACGACTGTTTTATTAGACATGAGAACTGCACCAAAAGTGAAAATAAAAGTAAAAAAAGTGCAGTATACCGACAATATTTTCTGGTAGGTAGTACCAGTAAGTATAAAAGTATTAGATTATTATTTCGAATGTTTTTTTTTTTATTTCTTCTTTCCTCATTTTCCACCAAACTCAAGGGCCATAGCCAAGTGTCGAAAGGTCACCTGATGATGTCGAGCCACGTTGTATGTGTTTTGGTGGGCTGCGGCTAGAGGAGATTCCTCTCCCTGTACCGCTGTAGTCGAGGTGGAGTCGTAAGGGAAGAAGAGTGTTGGTATGGCGATTGGCGATGCGCCACTCGACTATCTTTTGCGACTTTGGTGAGGCTGCACCACTTGATGCTTTCAAGTGCTCGTTCTTCCCTGGCTTCATTCACATATCGGGCTCGGGGAGTCCGTAGTGCAGGTGGAGTTAGAGGAAGCGAAGGGCAGTGTGGCTTACTTCTGAGGCGCCTTATCTGAGAATGAAAACGGGGAGGAGAAGTCAGCAACTAAGGAGGGGCCGCCATTAGGCGGCTGGCGGCGGAGTGGCCGCGGATGTGCATGAAAGCATTTCCATGGAACTTCCAATTTGCGGCGGAGGTAGAACAACGGTACGGTAAAGTATTTCAGGGATATTACCGGGTGACGTAATATCCCTGAAATACTTTACCGATGCATTGGAAGACGTTTTCAAGCTACTGGACTGGAAAGGATATGGTATTAACGTCAATGGCGTGTACGTCACACACCTTCGATTTACCGACAATATAGTCCTTATGGCAGAATCGCTAGAGGACCCACGCACTTTGTTCAATGACCTCAATAGTGTCTCCCAACGGATAGGTCTTGAGATGAACATGGACAAAACAAAAGTCATGTGTAATGTCCATGTCACACCTATGCTGGTGGTTTTTGGGAGCACTTAGCTGAACTTGTTGACGAGTATTTTTACTTGGGAGTCCGACTAGGTATGTTCAACTTCGACCGACAGGTCAATTGACGGATTCAACTCGGCTGGGCAGCGTTCGGGAGATTACAACACATCTTCTCGTCAGGAATACCTCAAAACTAGATTGTACAACCAGTGCGTGTTGCCAGTTTTGAGCTATGAAGAAGCTATGAAAAGGGCTATGCTCAGGGGTTCAAACTTAGGAATGAGTATATCTGCAGCAGAACCAGAGTGACCGACATCGCCCAATGGATTAGTAAGCTGAAGTGGTAATTGACCTGCCATATAGCTCGAAGAACCGAATACCGATGGGGAAAAAATTATCGAGTGGCAGCCTCGTACCAGCAGATGAAGTGTAGTACGTTCCCCCACTAGATGGAGTCAAAACCTGGTAAGACATGCAGGAAGTTGATGGATGCAGGTGGCTCAGGACCGTGCTTTGTGGCATAGCTTGGGGGAGGCCTATGTTCAGCAGTAGACTTGTGAAGGGTTTTAATGATAATTAATGATTATTGCATTATAATAATATGATACATAAATATAATGGATGTTACGGGTAGAGTCCATCTATCCATAGAGTCCATTCTATTTATTTAGTTATGGTAGGGTACAGAATTTTTATCGATATAATTTGGTACACTATCTTATCCCTATTATTAGTTCCGTGGACGTGCACTTTTGCTGTCAGCGCCAAAATGGCTGAAATCAAATCGCTTCATCATGTCACGTCTATAGCCAGTCCAGCGTACTTGTAATAGAGGTCAGTGTGTAGCAAGCAATACATATATAGGGGTCAGTGATTTATTGTGATTAGCCGTCGGGGATACGCCATATTTTGTTGTATCTCTAGGCGAGTGGGTCATAAGAGGAAATACCGACTATAGTTCATAAAAGATAGCTTGATCTCTGCGACAACTGTCAGTAAAATCACTCTCTAGAACATAGTCAGTAATCTATGATCACGCCTATGAAGTCCTGAATTTCTGCATGGCATGCACTAATTAGGTCGGCATGCCCATAAAGTATGACATTGACAGGTATTGTTTGTACTACTAAGAAATTCCAGACTTCATAGGCGTGATTTTACTGACAGCTGTCGCAGAGATCAAGCTATCTTGTATGAACTATAGGTCTATAGGTAGACATGTGTCAATCATTCTTTTCTCGTGATCGAATCATTCTAGTACATTACGTCACTTGTACGGGTATATTCGGATCGATCATTCAAATGGATCATTTCGTGCTCCAGTACCCCACACTAAAAACAATTCATTCACATCATTCGGGATTAGGTCGATTTTCGACTCATTTACTATTCACACCAATCAGGAGTTAAAATAGTTCCCTGAATCGTTTGTGATTGGTTGTACCGGAACATTCAGAAACAGATGAATGAACCATCAATACTTTTAACGAATCATACATCTAATACTCGTCTAATAGAATTTTTATACCAATTTTATTTATATTTTTAAACTATTTTTATTTTTTAATACCTAGCCAGTAGTCACTAGTCACCATTGATAGCATGGAGGTTAGAGAGAAGAAGAATCATAGATAATATACTATATAGGGCATAGATGAGCCACTCTAACAAATTATTATTTGGTGACGAAACGAGGGAAGTTTCTTCTTCGCTCTAATAGATGGCGTTAGGATTATGAATTACCGAAAAATACACTATGAGGACGATCAACTTGGTTCGGTGTTATTTCGTATACATACATATATTCGTATAAATATAATAGGAAATGTTTATAGTTAGAATTTAATTAATTCACTATTTATAAAATTTTGTTTCGGGTGTCATTAAAGCACTATTACATGACTTATATTGTCTATTATATTACACGACTTATATTGTCTATATATATATATATATATATATATATATATATATATATATATATATATATATATATATATATATATATATATATATGTATATATATATATATATATATATATATATATATATATATTAGTCGAGGGATACTCATCCCAATTTACCTGTCCGGTAGATGTGATATGGTATACGGGTATGTGACCCCGGCTACCCTAGCTATTACTGTCCTATCCCTTGCCCCCATGGACGGTAATATCCTACATTTCCTATTTCCTACCCTAACTTACCTTACTATTCCTTTTCACACCACCTATCCTTCCCGTTTTCATATTCCTACCCTCCGCCAATCCAACGTCGGCCGTACGGATGGATGCATGGCTAGGGGCGAGCCTAGTCGTTAGTGTGCCACACTGCCCTGGGACCGGGCGACCCCAGAATTAGGCTAGCCTTAACCTGGCATGCGGGGCTCTGCTGGGGGGGACAAACCTTTCCTTCGCTATTCGTGGGAACGCAATGGATAATCAAAAAATTAACCAAAATGGCGGCGATGTGGTTCGCCACCCATCACGTCTCGTTTCTCGCGGGGGCGAAAAGCGGCCCACGGAGAGCCGCTTCGCTACGTTGAATGTAAGAGGAGGGATGGATGGAAAGGTAGATGGAGTATGTCAGATGATGGATGAACGTTGCATTGATATTCTGTGATGAATGAAGAGGAAAGGATGTGACACCACGGTTCATGGTCCCTACACGGCATAATGGTAGGGAGTCCCCCAAACCAGCCGAGGCTGTCAGGGAGTTGGTGTGATTCTTTCATCTCGAATGGTTGAATGTGTGATGGAGCATGAATGTGTAAGCCCAAGACTCCTCTGGATTAGGTTAAAAGTCGAACTCACACGCTTGTTTATCCTTGGGGTCTATGCACCGACGGATCTGCGTGGAGGTGGGTCACTTAAATCACAAGAGAGAGAGGAATTTTGGGATAGCATGAGAGAGGTCTTGAATAAATGCGGAGAAAATGAACGGATCGTGATGTTAGGGGACTTTAATGGATGGGTTGGAGTAAAGCATGATGGGTATGAAGGAGTCCTGGGTATGTTTGGGGACAAGAGAGTGAATGACAATGGGGGAAGCCTGCTTGAAGTATGCTTGAAATGGAATCTGTGCGTGGCCAACACAATGTTTGACCACAAAAAGATCCATTTGTATACAAGAGATGAGGGTGAATCTGGAAGTATGATTGATTTTGTAATTGTGGATGAAAGACTGAAGAACAAAGTGCTAGACACTCGGGCATACCGCGGTGTAGGCCTCGACACAGACCACTTCCTGGTCATAGCCCGAATGCGTGGCCTCTTTAAACGATGGAGACACCGAGGGGCCGAGCCTACGAGTGTTTTGGACAGAGTAAAAGTGGAAAATCTACAAGAAAAAGAAAAGAAAGACGAGTATGTAGAGAAACTGAAAGAAAGTTTTAAAGGGATAGAAGAGATAGGAATGATTGAAGATTTGTGGGAGACATTTAAGAAAGGGGTTGTAAATGTTGCGATTGAGGTATGCGGGGTAGCTAAAAGAAGGAAAGGGAGAAAGAATGATAACGTGTGGATCGATAAAGATGTACAAAGGATTGTGCAAAAACAGAAGAAAGCGTGGTTGGATTGGTTAGCAACAAAAGCTAACCAAAAAGTTCAAAAGGCAACGGATGACGAGATAAAGGAAGCAAGAACGAAGTATAAAAGATTGAAAACAGCAGCGAAAGAAACTGTGTCTAGAAAGAAAGAAGAACGAAAAGATGATTTCGATAGGAGGCTCACTGAAGATTTCCAGTCAAACATTAAGTTTTTCTGGAAAACCATCAAAACAGCCAGAGGAAAAACTTCTACCTCGGAGCTGAGTACAATCAGGAGTCAAGATGGGAGCATTATAAAAGGAGAAGAATGTGTGTTAAAGAGATGGAAAGAGTATTTTGAAAGTTTGTTTGAAAGAGAGGAAGTGCAGGTACAGCATCTGATTATTCCACGGAAACGAATATAAATGTTGATGAAAATGAGATAAGCATGGATGAAATAGTGAAAGCGTTGAAAAGTATGAGATTAGGTAAGGCTGCAGGGTATGACAGGATTACCGTCGAGATGCTGAGGGCTGGACAAGGCCTGGTGGCTAGTCAGCTGTACCGCCTTTTCAATCCGTGCTGGCGAAATGGGCAAGTGCCGGGAGACTGGTGCAAAGCCGTAATCGTGCCATTGTATAAGGGAAAAGGGTCACGGCAGGACTGCATAAATTACCGTGATATAAGCCTTCTTAGCGTCGTCGGTAAATTGTATGCGAAAGTGTTGATTGAAAGGGTTGTGAATGAAACAGACGAGAAAATATGGGATGTACAAGCGGGATTTAGAAAGGGAATGGGATGTACGGATCAGGTCTTTTCCTTGCGGTGCATAGCCGAAAAGTGTTTGGCTAAAAACAAGAAAGTCTACTGCGCCTTCGTAGATCTAGAAAAGGCCTATGATAGAGTGGTGAGGAATGAATTGTGGTCAGCACTGTCCATGAACGGTGTGAGCAGTGTCCTCATACGAGCATTGCAATCTCTTTATAGGGATTCTAGTGCTTGTGTAAGGATAAACGGGGCATACACTGAATGGTTTAATATCGAAAAAGGTGTTAGACAGGGATGTGTAGCGTCACCGTGGCTGTTCAATCTGTTCATGGACAATTGTTTGACAGATTTAAAAGAGAATGAAAGTATGTCGAGAATGAATGAGTTACTCGTCAAATGTTTTCTCTATGCTGATGACCAAGTATTACTTGCGTCTTCGGCCGATGAGTTGCAGGAGATGGTAACTGCTATGAGTGGAGCTTTTGTTAGAAAGAGAATGAAGATGAATGTAAGGAAGACGAAAGTGATGGTGTTTGAAAAAGATGAGGCAATGACAGACTGCAATATCGTGATTGAAGATGAACAAATTGAACAGGTGAAAGAGTTTGTGTATCTGGGGTCAAAGTTTACAAGAGATGGAAAGTGTGAGAGTGATATCGAAAGAAGAGTGAATGCAGGAAACATGGTGAATGGAGCTTTGCACTCCTTTATGAGCAGTCGGAAGGTGTCTAACAAGGCTCGTTTGGCTGTGCATGAGGGGGTGTTGGTTCCGACACTCATGTACGGAAGTGAAAGTTGGGTATGGCAGAAGAAACATGAAAGTAGAATAAATGCAGATGAGATGAGAGCATTAAGAAGTATGATGGGAGTTAAACTGAGTGAGAACACACAAAGATAAGGAAACGTTGTGGTCTGAAAGAAGATGTAGTGACAAAAATTGAGAAAGGTATGCTGAGATGGTGTGGCCACATCGAGAGAATGAATGAAGAACGATTGACGAAAAAAGTGTATAAGGCGAGTGTGAATGAAAGTGCTTGAAGGGGTACACCTAGGCGGACTTTTCTAGACCAAATTAGGGACGTCTTGAAAAAAGGCCAGGTTAAGAGTACCCTAAACCGTATAGCATGTATGAAGGGAATAATGAAAGTGGACGAAGCGAAACAAGTATGTAAGGATCGTAGCAAGTGGAAAGAAGTGGTCTCTGCTTACCCCTACGGGAAAGAGGCGTGATTATATGTATGTATATATATATATATATATATATATATACATATATATACCGCAATATTTTAAAACTCTGATAGTGTGATTTAAATTTCTTTCTCTTTTCTTCGGTATAAATAATAAATGATATTAGTAGTGCCATCTTTAGAGAAAAATATGTAATAATAGAAGAGAAAATAGTGCTTTATGCGACTGTGAAATGGTGCTAGTATCAACGTAAAAGAAAGCTCCTGAGGACTTTCATACCCCTGAGGAGAACGATCGCTGTGGCAAATAATGTCCCAGAAATATGGACAAAATAAGTGAGGCACTGCGATCGCTAAGTTGTCTCAATAAAGTTATTTTAAAGTCTATTTTTCCGATCAGATGATAAACCACTTGCACATCCACGCACAATACAATATTTCACCATTTTAGTGTTTCTTTTTGTTAAAAATTTAAAAATTACGGAGGTGATTATTTTCTCACCAATGCCGTGAAGAAAATTTGTACATTATTCAACTAACTTCATCTACTTGTACTCATAAACAGCTAACTTCGGAAATACTACTTACCAGCGGCAGTTCAGAAACAGGCGGGCTATGTTTTAGCACGTAGCGATCGTGCTCCTTCTCTCTACCCTCCATGATTGTTAGTGAAAAGACATATTGTGTATTAGACTGTAACTGTATCGATCATAGTCTAGTACTGTAGTAGCTTTGAACTGTTTTTAAGTAGTTAAGTGAAGGAGCTTAGTGAATTTGTCGTAAAGTTCAGTTATTGAAGTTTAGTGTAAGTATTTGACATTTATTTTATATAGGTTAGTTAATTAGTTATACACGGTGACACATAAAGCGTAACGCCTATGCACTCTCCGTTGCTAGTTGCTACAATTGGGGCGAGCTTAGAACAAAAACATTACGACTGGTGTGCAGTTCACTGTGCCTATAAACTGCTATTTTAAAATATTAAGATAGTCACACTATAATATTATTATAAATGCGAAAGTTTGTTTTTTAATATGTTTGGTACGTTAACGTGTTAAGCGGCGAGATAGATTTGGATGAAATTTGGAAAAGAGAACGCTTATACCCAGGGGAGAAGCTACCGCCATGTCCAACGTGCCTAAAGAAGTTTTCACTTTTCGAATTATGAAAGTCAAAAAAGGAATCTTTTTTCCCCTGGTCAACTGGGCGCTTTAAAGTTGGCAACATGTCTCACTTCATGATTGACCCGCGACCACAGATTATTAATAAAGCGTGCCTATCAGCATACATCAGTTCATGGAGGTTACAGAATAGGAGAATGACCGCTGTAGAAAATAGTGTCATGGAAATATGGACAAAATAAGTGAGGCGCTGCGATCGCTAAGTTTGCTCAGTAAAAGCGGGCTGTTGTGCGCTAGATTGAAATGATCTATCAACGTTTAATATACGTGTATATAATATCATTCAAAGAAAATAACGAAACTATTATTATTTATTATCATTATTATTATTTATTAATAAATAAATTATGTTTTTTATAGTTTTAATTTTTATAAATATTGTAAATTTTTACAAACATAAATTATTAATTATTATTGATTTTTTTATTATTATTAATAAGTATTTTATAATATTTCACCATTTGTAACGTTCCTTTTTGTCAAAAATTAAAAAATTACGGAGCACGATTATTTTCTCACCAATGCCGCGAAGAAAATTTGTACCGTAGACAGAGAAACCTATAGACTAATTACCGGCGTGGCCTCGAGTGAGAAAGGACGAGAACAAATTTTAGGTTATACAATAATCTTTATGACTTTTAAACACATTTAGATAAAAAATTTAATTGTTCTAAGAACTGAACTGAACAAGATTCACCAATCTTAAGCTCACAAAACACTCTTTTCTCCCTTAAACCAACTTGTAAACTCCTTAAATCGCTACGCTGTTAAAGTTGTTTAGCAAACTGTAGAGTTTGCTAAACAAAAAAACCGGCACGGAGAAAGGGACAAACAATCACACCGCTCTATCTCATTTCTATGCAAGACGTATGCATAAATCTTTTTCGTGTGCGAATGCGAAAGAAGGCGTCAATTTGTCTATAGGTTTCTCTGTCTACGATTTGTACATTATTCAACTAACTTTATCTACTTGTACTCATAAATAGCTTTTTGTCAAAATTTACAAAATTATGGAGCATGAAAATTTTCTCACCAATGCCGCGGAGAAAATTTGTACATTATTCAACTAACTTCATGTACTTGTAATAAACAGCTAACTTCGCAGTCACTACTAACCGACGTCAGCACCGCTATAAATTCTACAATTTTCAAGGACAGGTGGCCTATGCGGTGGGTATGTAGTTATCGTTCTCCTGTTCTCTAACTTCCATGGCTCTACTCTACAGTCTACACTGGTCTACACTCCACAGTCTGCACTACTTATATTACAGGTATATATTTATAAGTGATCGAAGGACACAGTTGTCTGCTATAAAAGAATCCTAACTAACGTTTTTAAATGTAAATAAAATATAGATACAAAAGTGCATATAATAGTGTATGTAAATAGTTGATTTTTATAAATATAATCAATAAACTTTTAAATACACAGTTATTTGACTTATAATTTATATTAAGGTTAAAATAATGTTTGAAACATCAATTATAATAAAAAATAATTTATTTTATTTCGTTTTAAAAAGTACATGCCTTAAAAATATTTTTAGGATTATAGAAAGTCGAAAGCCTTAAAATATGAAAAAGCGTTAATTGGATTTACTTTACCGCTTTATTTTATTTTAGTCTATAATGCGACTTATTACGAAATAATGTTCATATATAGCACGCGGTCTATCCAATGAACGACATGTAATGTAACGTGCTACGAGATATAGCGTGCTGCAAAACTTAACGCGCTTGCCGGCCTCCTACACGCTTTCTTATAAATAGCGCACTATAACATAGCGTATTTAATAGCACGCTAGAAATTTATAGTTTATAGTCAATAGCGTGCTATTGGTTTATAGTCGTTTTGAACAACTTTATTTATAATGTACTCTGTGACTATAATATACAATACTTGTATACACTCATATACAGAAGTTTTGGCGGGAACTTGGCCGTAGACGGTTTGTCGCTCCTGTTTTGTCGCTTGAATAATGATTTGAAGTGGATTTTGATTCATAAAAGTGATGCGATTTTGTGAATTAAGATTCCGCGCGTGTAAAATATTAGAGAAAACGACGAAACAAGTGATTTTATGTTGATATAAACCTCAAGTTATTTTGATCGTTTGGGCGCCTTATGAACTCGAGTAGCTGTCGTCATCAACTGTCCACTGGGTTGAGCTGTCGTAAAAATCTCCCAAGGGCTTCACAAAATGACGCATCATTATATTGTGAAGAAAAATAACGTAAAAATGAAGATTCCGAATAGGTTTCTCTGTCTTACGTCGTAGTCGTCTTCGTATTACACACTAGTAGTTCTCTAGTATATACACAGTAATCTATGCTAGTAGTATAGTTAGGGATGTGGGAGCAATGAAAAAGAATCGATTAAATAAAATTATAAAAATAATTAATCGATTTCTGTAATTAATAAATAGATTTTTCGTATTGTTTAAAGTTACAGGCTTTTCATATACCTATGATAAACCTAAGATATTCATATTAACAAATTATAAGATTGAAAATCAAATGTGTTATTTTGTACACGATTTATAATAATACCATTATTAAACCACAAATCGATTATTTACTAGAAATATGGGGTAATGCAGCCAAAACTAATATAGCAATATTACAAACTGCCCAAAATAAATTATTAAAAGTATTATTTCATTTCGATTATCTTACACCGACAGGTAAACCTTATAAACAAATGAATGTAATGAACATACCACAAACATACATGTACCAAAATTGTATACTAATTCGGAAAATTTTAAATAAAGAAATACACACGAATACAACTTTACCAAAAAGAATACAACTACACAAAATGAAACATAGACGACACAACGATATTGAATTAATAACACCGCGAACAAATTTCGGTAAAAAATGTATAATGTATGAAGGTTCCCAAATATATAACAAATTACCTAAAGATATAAGAGATTGAAAATCAATGCATACATTTAAAAAACTACATACTTAAGTATCACATAGTGAAAGAGTAAGCACACTTATACGTATATAAATATTGTAATATGTATGTAAAGAGTTTTTCAACAAGAACTTTGTTTTCTAAAACAAAAAAAAATTGGTTGCCTGTAAAGTCGGTATACGGGCGAAAGTTTTACGTGACAACGACTTTGAGTGGTAAAATAATTTTAATGTGAATATTCATTCGTATAGTAGGAAGAAGGATGAAATAACACTTTTTATGTCTGTCTCTCTCGCTCTTAGGCGGGCTAACCATGCCCGAGTGGAAGGGACGCGTGCCTCTCACTCGCTCTCATTGTGAGCGCATAACGTGAGCGGAGCGTAACGCAGTTTCTTGAAGTGTCACCCGGCAAACCAATTTATAAGACGTTGTCACGTCAATAAAACAAAGAGTTTAGATGAAGATGATTCAAAGTTTTATTGTATTACGAAGAGAAAAGTTTGGCAATTATGAAAGAAAAATGATATCTGGCAAATGTCCACCACGACCACGCTAACAGATGTCGATTCTTTCATCAAAGTTTTTAATCACTTTTTGGCAAAATGGCGGGTCTATTTAGTTAATCACGTCACGGATTTTGAGTTTTAAGGCCGCGATCGATTCGATTGGCTCCGTATAGACTCTGTCCTTAACACAGCCCCACAAAAAATAATCCAGTGGTGTTAAGTCACATGATCTGGCTGGCCATATAACAGCTGAATTTCGTGAAATTATGCGATCGGGAAATTTGGTTTGCAATAATTGATCGTTTCGTTGGCTGTGTGACATGTGACACCGTCCTGTTGAAATCACATGTTTGTGATATCGATGTCATCAATAATAGGCCAAAATTGAGATGTTAACATCTCGCGATAGCGTGATCCATTGACCTGATTTTCGAAAAAAAACGGCCCAATCACGCCTCCAGACCACATAGCGCACCATACAGTGACACGTTGAGCATGCAAAGGCTTCTCAATAATCGCTTAAGGATTTTCAGAAGCCCAAATGCGGTAATTTTGCTTGTTAACGTACCCTGATAAGTGATGATGGGCTTCGTCTGAAAAAATGATTTTTTCAGAAAAACCAGCGGGCTGTTCCTGAATGAATTGAGCGAATCTACGGCGATGTGAATCGTCGGTCAGCTTCAATTCCTGCACCAGTTGAACCTTGTAAGGCTTCAAAGCCAAATCCTTACGCAAAATTCGCCATGTGGTGGTTTTGGATAACCCCAATTGTTGAGAACGTCGAGGAATTGACAAATTTGGATCTTCTTCAACACTGTGGCTCACGGCTGCGATTTTTTCGGTTGAACGACCCGGTCGAACACGCGTTGGTGTTGGCACATTTTGTACCGAGCCTGTCGATTCAAATTTAGCTACCAAATTCTTAATAGCGGTCTCAGAAGGACGATTTTGGTGTCCCAAAATATCACGAATTTTACGAAACGTAATTTTAACAAAACCACCATTTTCATAGTGGACTTTAATTATTTTAATACGATTTTCGAGCGAAATTGAATTCATTGTAGCAATTGCCAAAGCATCTACTACGAATAGGTCAAAAAACTAAATGTCAAAACTGTCATGTTGTTGGTGTTGCCCCAATTGAAAATCAAAGTTCTTGTTGAAAAACCCTTTATATACATATATATATATATATATATATATATATATATATATATATATATATATATATATATATATATAGTTCTGTTGACGAAGCCTAAACTTTGCATTGTCTTTTAAGTAAAGTAAAGTAAAGTTACAGCCTATATACGTCCCACTGCTGGGCTCAGGCCTCCCCTCATTTCTGAGAGGGTTTAGGGCAAGGAAGTGTCCACCCCGCTGCCCAAATGCGTGTTGACGAACTTCACATGTCTTCGAAATATTTTTTTTTCTTATTCCTCAGACATGCAGGTTTCCTCACGATGTTTTCCTTCACCGCCGAGCACGTGGTAAATCAGCACTTAAAATTGCAATTAACAATTTCATTGGTGCCGGCGGGGATCAAACCCGGGTTACTCGCGTTCTGTTATATTTACAGCGAGCGTTAACCATTGAGCTACCACGGCTCTTCTCATTCTCTCATTGTCTTTTAATTGTTATAAATTATAATAATCAACAGTGTATAATTATTAATATACATATATGTGTCGCCACAAGGACATCTTCTGTTGACGAAGCCTAAACTTTACATTGTCTTTTAATTGTTATAAATTATAATAATCAACAGTGTATAATTATTAATATTACAATTTAATAACAGCAATTTATCAGAAACATAACATGTAACTAGCTAGTTCTTTAAAACTCTTTTGGTTTACAAATCTCTTTATTAACAACTAATTCCTATTAAAACAACTATTTATTCGATTATCAACTTTTAACTCAAATATTGTTTTAAATCGTAGAATAAAAAAAAAGACGTGTGGCACTCGGGGACTGCCGCGGTAAAGCTATTGCATAGCATTTTTTATCAACTTATGCAATTATAATGAATTATTTATTTTATTTATGCAGTTAAGTCTTTAATATTAAATCAAGTTACACTTTTTGAGCGTGGTGACCGATAAGAAAACAATTTTTTTTCTCTTATTGTATAAATGAGAAGTTAATATTGTTTAAAATATTTTTAATATCTTACAATACATGTAGGTTATTCAGGAATTTTTATCATTCAGTTAGCAGCTAGTGTACACGCATACGACTAGTCGCACGCACACAAACACCGTGCCGAAGTCGGCCGAGTGTCGAAGTCTGCCGAACTGAAACGACGTTAGACGATGCACGGCTTTCAACGCCACACCTCCGTGGCCGTCGGAGTGGGGAGCGTGAGGTTTTTTTCGTTACGGAATTTCTGGATTCGGTCCCCGCGCTCAAGGCCCGCGACAGAAGCTATGCAATAGCTTAATAACATTAGAAATAACGTATAAAAACGGAGAAATTATCAAATTTTTGATCGAGTTCCTAACCAGTACACAAACAAAAATGGCGAATAGTCATTTTCACATTTTTTTGAAATAACGTATAAAAACAGAAAAATGATCAAATTTTTGATCGAGTTCCTAACCAGTACACAAACAAAAATGGCAAAATGTCATTTTCACATTTTTTTTCTATATAGTTATTTGTTACAGAGTACACAGATAAAATTCACTCTCATAGAAGACAAATTTCAAACACCACAATCTCTAATTTTTTACTCTGCTATTGTTACGGCCTCTAGTTACCCGGGCAAAGGTCGTAGAACCCGGGCCCACCAGGGGTTCAACTCGACGAGTAACATGAGGTCGGCCTAAATGGCTTGTGGAATATGAGACAATAGCGGTTAAAAAGGAACCAAACAAGACTTACCTATTTCGTCGACGTAGGGTCAAACCTAGGAAGATTCAGGTGTAAGTATATGTGTGTGATAGTGTTATTTTTTTTTATATAGAAGAGGGGGCAAACGAGCATGCGGCTCACCTGATGTTAAGTGACTACCACCGCCCATGATCAACCGCAACACCAGGAGAATTGCGGGTGCGTTGCCGGCCCTTTAGAAAGGAGTAAGCTCTTTTCTTGAAGGTCCCCAGGTCGTATCGGTCCGGAAAAATCGCCGGTGGTAAACTATTCCACAGAGAGGTTGTACGTGGAAGAAAACTCCTTGTGAAACGTACAGTGGTGGACCGCCAAGCATCCAGATGGTGTGGATGGTATCGGGACGTTTGCCGTGTAGTGCGTTCACGAAATTTGGCGGCTGGGATTAATCCGAACACGAACACAAGAAAATATGTTATGCTCAGTACGTGTTATATTATGTAACCTGACTTCCCGCTGGTTGCCGAACAGCAGATCCCAACGCTTCACCTCTATTCCAGTATGGGATCCATCGAAGGGGCAAGCCGTCACAGAAACTTCAGAGTCTAGGAAATTACGCTCGTTTATCACTCATTAATTATAGTTAAGTCAATTGTCATTAGGTTAATCCAATCAAATTCAACCAGATTTAACCGAACCCGCGTTATAACGAACTCACTATTTGTGAAAAATACTGTATCACCGGACCGCGTCGCAAAAAACTCAGGTTCGCGCAGTACATACGTCAGGGCGGCCGTACGGTAATTATATTAACAAGACGCGCAACTACTCAGTTCCACGCTCCACGGCAAGATTTGTCACTTATTATATATTGTCCAATTAATTGTCTTTAAATTCAAATGGCACGCTCTATTATAATCAATAAACGATAATCGCGTATAGTGAATTTCGAGGTAAATTATTATATGTAAACGTTTTTGAATCGTCGTAATGAAACATATTTCCTAAAGAAAATATCTTCACAATTAATTTGATGTAAAATAACATTAGAAATAACGTATAAAAACAGATTAAAAACAGAGAGACATTTTCAGATTTTTTTCCATATTCTATATAGTTATTTGTTACAGAGTACACAGATAAAATTCACTCTCACAATGACAAATTTCGAACACCACAATCTCTAATTTTTTACTCTGCTATCTTCAGCGCTGTACACGAACGAAACGATGTCGTTGAGAGCCGTGGTAGCTCACATGGTTAGCGCTCGTTATAGGTATCACAGTACGGGAGCAACCCGGGTTCGATCTCCACTGGCACCAATGAAATTGTTGCGTGCTGATTTAGCTATCAGTTGGAAAGTCTGTTTTTCTGGGCCGTTTTGTTTTGTTACACTGACATCTCGCAAGTCACCTAGGGACCTAGGAGGTTGTCGGTTGCTTATTTTTTATTTTTCTTTAAAATTTTCGTCGGTAAAATAACATATTTATAAAAGTAAAAAAAAGTAAAGTTACAGCCTATATACGTCCCACTGCTGGGCACAGGCCTCCTCTAATTTCTGAGAGGGTTTTAAGGCAAGGAAATGTCCGCCACGCTGCCTCAATGCGTGTTGACGAACTTCACATTTCTTCGAAATATATATTTTTAATTTCTCAGACATGCGCTACCAGCATGCGACGACGTGGCCCGCGCCATGCCGCCACTTGCGTTTGCCGCGCTTTGTCTCGTCACAGAGTGGCGAAATCACAGTAATATAGGTATTTTATAAACAGCACCTGTCTAATATTATGAAATATGTAGATAAAACTTAAAACTTACCTTAATAAATGTATACCCTTTTGTTTGTAATATTTTTTTAGACCTCTCTTCAATCGTTTCTGCTTATTCCCCATGTTTTACAAACTAAACTTAAACATTAATAAAACTGTACAATTAATATAACTATAAAACACTACTGTTAAACAAGAATCAGAAAAAACCTACTCCACTATTAACAAAATTAATTTTTGCAGTAATATTTTACGATTTTATTTTGTAGTGCTGAGCTCTCGCAACGCGGCCTACGTCCACCTAGCAACACGATGCGCCCCGCACTGAATTCGTGGACGAATGCGGGGGTAATATAGACGCAGTATTTAATCGGGACGCATTTTTAATTTATTATCATAAAAATAATACATATTTCTAAAAAGTAACCAAACCAAATTATTTTATTTTGTATTGCAAAGCAGTAGATATTTTTTTTTATATTCCTTTGATAAACAATGAAGGAGTAAAGTGGTTTCATCTCAACGATTTGGAGGTGATTTGGGTATTTTTTTATTTATTATGTGACACCGATAGAAAAATTATGGCTAAACCAAATTACGTATCAGATCATGTAGATTACTAGCTATTATTTTCATATGTAATTTCTCCGTAAGTGTCGACGAAAAGTTGGTTCATCTGCACGCTTTTTTCAAGCTTTTTGCGAGAGAGCAGCCTTAATAATAAATGCACTTTGTTCATTCATATTCAAAATTTCAAAACTCTTCGACAAAGACAACAAAGACTGAGGAAAAGAAACGACGTTAGACCATCGTTAGACAATGCACGGCCTTCAAGCCACACCTCCGTGCCCGTCGGAGAGCGTGAGGTTTTTTCGTTACGAAATTTCTGGATTTTCCCGCACTCAAGGCCCGTGATAGAAGCTATGCAATAGCTTAATAATTGTCAAAAGTGTGTAAAATATTAATAATAACACTTAGTTTATGCGAGTCACGTCCAATAATGCTTATCTGTGTAAATTGACATTAAAAAGTCTGCGGCCGAATTTGCACGAAGTCTGACGAGCCATTGCTGTCGCTAGACAAAATTTTTAAAACCACCTACATTTAGTTTTGTGTGTCTTCGGTAGTTTTTGTTGTAATTTGCATTATTACCTTGTACGAATAGCCCAAACCAAATTTATATTAAGCTGTGGATATATGTAAGTCTCATAAGTTAATGTAAAATTCTTGAGATAATAAATTTCTTAAACCAGAAAAACTAAAATATAAAACAATCTTTCGTTAATCTTTAAGTTTAAACAATAATAAAATTAAAAATAATTATTGCCAAATGTTCAGTCCTAATTTACATTTGTTACCTGTAAGACAGCGGACTGTTTTCGTTCTATGTGCTGTATTTAAATTTGTAGTATTGCTACAATGTTTTTAATTCTTTCGAACAGTACTTGCATATTGCTGTGGTATTATCCCTTCTTCGTTATAAAATACTTTTGCTAGACGCTTTTGGGTGTTTTACTGTTAGAAGACATTTTTATTGATAACCAACTGCAACAACTTTATCTCACTCACCACTACACTGAAACTACTTTAAACGCCTACAGATGGCGCCGTTTTAATTTAATCAATAACTTATAAGTATGAACTTAATTTGTAACTTAACTTAACTTAATTCTGGACCGATATGACCTAGGAACCTTGAAGAAAAGAGCTTACTCCTTTCGAAAGGGCGGGCAACGCACCTGCAATTCCCCTGGTGTTGCGGTTGATCATGGGCGGCGGTAGTAACTTAACATCAGGTGAGCCGCATGCTTGTTTGCCCTCTCTTTTATAAAAAAAGATGCGCTTTTTATGAAATTTAAACTTACTGCAAGATTTTTTCATACATCTCATAGATACGAGCTGTTTCTGAAAATCGATTTAAACACTTAATTTATATAATCGATTTACTAAAAATCGAATAATATTACTATAAAATCAACAATAAATCGATAATAAGAAAATAGTAATCGATTTAAATAAAAATCGTCGTAGACAAGCGTTACTTGACGACAACTGAAACTGATTTAAATTTTAAAACAAAAAACGTACGTTTGACCAAGCTGACCTTCACAAAATAAGAGAAAAAAAATAAGAGAAAGCCGAAAATCTAGTATATATACAGTAATCTATGCCGAAAAAACTGTTTTTTCTCGGTCCGTTCGTGTTTGTTCAACCCTCTACAACCAAATTTGAACTGTGTAAAGATATAAATAAGACTTATTTTAGCTTTAATCGTAACGTCAAAACAAAAGTAGTTACTATAACTATTTTCTATTTATACGACAATAGTTCATAAAGCAATAGTAATAGAGTAACTTAGATCCAACCTATAAACCTATCAAACGAGCATGTAGTTTGTAAACGTTTTGCGATTGAGACTGTTCCGAGAATGAAATGTAGAACTGTATTCATTTCGTTCGTTTTTATACCTAATGTTGGTTGGATCTTCGAGAAACTTTTCGTTCGTTTTTCTTTGACAAACTCTTTTTTAAAAGTGTTTCTGAATAAAACGCAGAGTACTAGTTTTCTGTATATATTACTCTACTCTATGGTACTAGCTCAGAGTAATAAATAAATAAATAATAAAAATATGTTTGATACATAAATAATAATTGATTTGTAACAGATGAATTTTTGATTTGATAATGTTTCCAACAAATCATAAGACAATATTCGTCTTAGATCATACCCCCTATTTTGGTATTTCATCGGATAATCCTATAGATTTTGATGTTTCTAAGAGTCGAGGTCCAGGTTATGTTCCTTTGCCGCCAGTTTGTAAATCTTTGTGGACTTGTAGTGTAGAAGCAGCTGTTGAGTATTGCAGAATAGTTTGGGATTTATTTCCTGAAGGAAAATTGGTAAATAAACAGTATTTTATAAATTTGTAACTTACTTATAAAATACTTTACACTTATTTGATTTACATTCCAGATTCGTTTTGTTGTCAGTGATTCGGCAGCCCATATCTTGAATACTTGGGCAGTAGCACAGCAAAATTTAACACACGTAAGTTTTAAATTCAAGTTGTTAATAAAAAAATGGTTTTAACCTAATGTTTATGCATACAGAGATAAAAAATGGGAGCCCCATGAAGTATGGTGTATATTAAAATCACTAAGAATGACCATAGGAGTAGGGATGGAGGATATAATTCTCGTGAGTTCTGATAGGATATTTAAACTAGGTTCAAGGATGTAAATAGAAAGGAAAGAAATTTTATGAGCTCTAACTGCCATAGCATTAATTGAAGAACTATGAGAAGGAAAGGAAATTAATGTATAAGTGACTGATCTTGCGATAAGAATGAAAGAGCCAGCATGACCTTCATTTCTATCATCCCTGAGGCATGAATAACCTGGCGCCCTAAAATGGGACCCAGGCTTTAGCCATGTCTGGATAGCTAGGATGAGGGGATGGTATTTGTTAATTAGATAGGTTAATTTGTTTTTCTTATTTTAATGCTCCGGCAGTTCCAACGAAGTATTGGATGGAAGGTTATTAGTTAATGAAATGAGCTCAGTAAGTTTTTGGGCGAGGGCAAGTGCGAGATCCATACCACTGAAACGGGAAAGCTTACTTACAAGCATGTGGATCATTAATTCACAAAGATTGCCATTAGGAAAAATACTCTGCCTTATTAAAGCACAAGCCTTAGTAGTTGAAGAGGGGTTATTTATGATTGCCTCATGTGCAGTTTATCATATCCATAACTTTATGCTGGATTTGGTGGGAGTCTTGGGGTGAATGTAGTTTCCTGTAAGAATGAGATTGTGAAAGAGCAACTGAAGGTAAAGGAAAATTTGAAATAGGATAGAGACTCTGATGACTATCTGAAGGAAGGGATCTAACAGTGTCTGCATAAGTTCTCCGGACTTGAAGGAAGTGGGCAGTAGCTTCTAGATAAGAAATATTCTCCCGGTACATTGCAAGTTTGATAGATTTCTGGCTAGAATGTTCAGGGCATGAAGGATCTTTAGCTGTGTGAGATCCTGAACAAAAAAGGTTAGTAGGAGACTGTCTTGTGCATGATATTCCTTCATGATTTTGAGCACACACAAAACAATGGGAAGATGACCTACACTGTGAAGTAACATGTCCAAAATGATAACATTTGTGGCATTGAATAAGTGGTAAAATATAGGGCTCAAAAGGCATTGAAGTGAAAAAGCAGTAAATGTTAGAAGGAAGTTCCTGGCCAGAAAAAGTTCAAACTGTTTGAGAGGGAATCCACACAGTGCTATGGTTTTCATTAACTGATTTTGTATTAAATAGGCAAGCTTTAATGATTGAGCCAAAACCAGCTGGAACCTTAATTGATGAATGACCCCCTGTTCAAGGAAAAAAGAATTCTCACTTTAACTGGTTTATATATGTTAGAAATCTGTGTTTTCATTAAAAATAATTCTAATCAATTTGTTACCGTGCAGGAAAATAATAACTCTCTATCAAAAAGAGATCCGACATGTCTACTCATGCCATCCTGTAAAACTGCATTATACCAGAGGAATTGCCTCATAATGTGTATCAAAGTTTATAATAAAGTTCCTAAAAATATTCGTGAACAGCCATTAAGGTGAATGAAAAAAAGTTTAAAGCATTGGCTAATAAATACTGCCTTTTATAATATCAAAGAATTCTTTCACCATAAATTTTGATTTTATTTTTATTGATTTTGCTTAAGTAAGTAAATTACTATAGATAGATCCAGGATTTTGCGTGATACTTCTCAAATGAACAAAAATTAAATTTTTCTAATTTTGTTACGTTTTCCTAAAAACATAAATATCAATTGTTTATGAAAGAAAAAGAAAATTTATAAAAGCGATTATATCTAATTTTATTTTTTTTAATTTGTTTTTTAACATATTTATATTAAACAATTTTTACGCATGCCACAAAAGGCAAAACATGTGGAAACAAATATTGACTCTGTATCCATCTGTCCGTACCCATGTTTTAGTGAAATAAATGATTTGATTTGATTTGAAATTAACTCCTCTAATGTCCACTCCACAAGGACCTGTCCGACTATTCCCATGCTAGTGACATTATAAGAGGGAATTACAGTATCATATTTAGCACCCGCAAGAGCAGGGTTCTCAATAAAACAATTTGCATCGGCTGCACTTTTAAATTCAATTAAGATTCTATTGCGCCCTATTCACTTAACACCGTCACTAACATTTTTAATATTATTATGGAAGAGAAAATGACCAAACTTTATTGGTTTTAAAACTACTCCGGATGATAAATCATCTACTATATTACTTACATGTACAATAAAGGGCGTATTGTCATCATTATTTATAGTAGAGTAGAGTATTTATGCTATGAAGTCAGGATGAATATGAGACAAATGAATAGATGTTACAGGTTGAGAGGGATCCGTAATTAATCTTTTCTGAAGATGTTCTGAATCTTTGGATACCTGTGATCTTTCAAGATTCAATTGTTTGATTTCATTCAGTATATTTGTTTTGGGAACAGTATGCGAGGCACATAGAACTCTGTCGGGATCGGGAGGATCTTTCTCCATTTTATTATAACTAATTACATGTAAAACAACACAATTACTAAATACTTACAAATTTATGATTACTAAAACCAACACCAACACAAAGAATAAACAAAAAAAAAAGTAAATCAACAGATCTTAGAAACACGAAATAGCGAAAACCAAAATGATGCTTGTATATCTCACCAACGAACATAATAAAAGTAAAATATGAACTGCAGCAATATCAACCTGTTCATCTGAGAAAATACAACCCATATTATTTGAATAACGCTTATTATTTTAATCTTTTTCACATAGTATGGGTATGGTGATGTTTGAGGTTTGAAGTTTCTAGAGATGTAGTGATGATAAATGTCTCAATTTATAACACTAGTACCTGGATGACCGAGCTTTCCTCGGTATTTTTTTTTTGGAAATTATATTTAGATACAAATTACATACTGATATGAAACATAATAATATTTTTAATCTTATTGACATAATAGAAAGAACTGAACTGGTTATTTGAATAAAAAATCATGAGTGCAATTAGTTTAATTTAAATTTTCGTATTTTTAAAAAATACTAAACAAAGGGCTCGAAATAATAGGTTTTCTCACAAAAGAAGGGAACTTGAAAAAAAAAGGAAAAAAGTCTGACCAGAGACAGGACGCGAACCGGGCACTCCGATTTCGCGACCGCCCGATATCCCACTTGAGCTATTACGATTGTTAATATGCTGTCAAAATTTACCTTCTTTTAGTTTAGTTTAGTTTACGACGTGCTGTTTTCCGCAACTCCACGTCTAAGCGCGTATTTTGCGTGTGGGCAGGAATAATGTAGTTATTCGAGCCATGATATTTCCCCGAAGAAGTTCAACAGTCCTTTGATGTTGCAAGCAACTTCGGGGAGCGATCCCGAGATGTTTAGCCCTGTATGAAGCGACTTCTGGACATGTCAGCAACACGTGTACCGCCGTTTTTTCCTCTCCCATGCGTGCTCTGCACAGGGGGCTATCAGTAACACCTATGGTAAACAAATGTTTGTTAAAAGAGCCATGTAATGTGATAGCACTTGTTACTATCCTGATCTGTGGCTTATTCAGTCTCATTAGAACCTTGGTTAGACGACTGTTTATTTCAGACAGAATTTACGTTCTTATATTGTAGCAGTTTTTCATTGCCTGAAAACACTGACAAAAGGACATTTCCTAAAAATTTCTCTTTTTGTTTTTACTTTATATTTTTAACTGATTTAAAAATATGAGGAGGCACTTAATTCGACTGTATGTTTGTTGTTTTATGTTTGTTACCTCAAAACTTGTTTCTAGATTCTAGATTTTGATACTTTTTTTATTTAAAAGCTACTTCTCATGTGGTTCCATATAAATTTGATCAAGATCTAAAAGCAGTTTTTGGTTTATTCTTAATAATGCGTATTTAATTGACTTTGACTACATTAATGATGTTCTCATTTTATTTATATTGTAAGTCGGTTGCATAAATTTTAAAATTTTACTACAGCTTTTCAAATTGCTTATATATACCATGACACTTATACTGGTAAATTAATACCTTAACTTTAGGTGTGTAAAGTAACAACTGGTCAGGAAACTGAATTATGGACCCAAATTGAATTTGCCCACACCGCAGTAAATAGAAAGATTCAAAGTAAAATAATTTATCGGTATACCACATAGTATCATTTATTATTTTGAAACATCTTTATTCTTATGAAAATTATTTATGTTTTTATGTTAATTTTCTTAAAATTTTTCTGATTCTTGGAATTTACAATCTAAGTTATAAATCGCCTGTACTGCTTTGTTTTGCAAAACAAATATGACTTCAATGTCAGTCGCATTACCTCATAGCAAGATTCCATAAGGCAACGAAGCGACAGTAGTCTAATGGCAGGGCGCGGACCGCGAACTCAAGAAAAGGTCGTGGGTTCGAATCCGCCATTCGACTACTGGCGTTAACCACTCGTAACACAAGCAATTTTAGCTTACCACGAGTGGTTAAGGTTAATATTAATAATGTTCATAGCATTATTAATATTCTTTTCTTTTTTTTTAAAGACATTACGCTATGAAAGCAACTAAGATAAACTAATCTATCTGTCTCAATTAGATTATTATTATTATTATTCAGAAGTATATTTTGTAATGAAAATGTAAATCATCTGCACTATGTATGTAGTAGTCTCACTGAATTTCGTATAGAATGATGTTGAAAGATATGGACTCAGATACAGATTTCTTATCGTATCTGTATATCATTTGACATGCTTTAGGCTGTTGAGAAGATAATTACTGTCGAAATTATCATTCATTTTTTACAGGCAAGTTTAGCTTGTTCTTTGTGCCTGTAAACAGATTTTTCGCTTTAAATTATACAAATGAAACAAGCTGAAGACTTAGTTATGAAGTTTTTATGTGGTGGAGCAACGCTGCAGCTATATTATAGTTGTAACACGCATAGGTCGGCTTCTATCGTACACAGGACAGCTGGGATCGCTACAGAGTGCTAAGAAACAGATGCAATCAGATGGTACGAAATGCTAAACGCCATTATATCCATAGTAATATTACAAACTCTTCAACCGCTGATGTGTGGAAATTTCTTAAAACACTAAGTATTAGTAAGGCTGTTACATCTGACCGTGGTCCATCAATCACTCTGGATGAAATAAATCATCACTTTATTTCTACTTCTCCTTTGGATCCCACAGTTCGTTCTACGACAATAGCTTTCATTCAATCCATGCCATCTCCTCCTATTCCTTTTTTTCACTTCTTACCTGTGACTGAGGATGAGATACAGAAATCTGTACTAGCTATTAAATCCAAGGCCGTGGGTTGCGATGAGGTTAGTAAGGTTATGGTATCCATGATCCTTGAGTGCCTTTTGCCTGCAATCACACATATCATAATCTATTCCCTTGACTCAGGTCAATATCCTACTCAGTGGAAAAAAGCATTTGTGCGACCACTTCCTAAAATACCTAATCCCTCATTACCTACCCATTTCCGACCAATTTCAATATTGCCATACCTATCTAAAGTTCTGGAAGCTTGTGTTCACAAGCAAATCTCTATGTTCATAACCAAACACAATCTGCTGAATAAATATCAGTCAGGCTTTCGTGCAGGTCACAGTACTACCACTGCATTGATAAAAGTTACAGATGATATTAGAATGGGAATCGATGAGCAAAAGCTTACGGTGGTGGTGCTTGTTGACTTTTCAAATGCTTTTAACAAAGTCGACCACGATATCCTTATAGCCTTCCTAACTAATCTTAGATTCTCAATCCCAGCTTTGGAATGGTTTCATCCTATCTTCGCGGCCGCCAGCAATCAGTACGATTAGGACAAGGGTTCTCAAGATGGGCTGACATTGAAACAGGCGTGCCGCAAGGCGGAATACTTTCTCTTTTAATGTTTTCTTTATTCATAAATTCTATCACTTCAGTTCTCAACTGTTCGTACCATCTGTATGCAGATGATCTTCAGCTCTATGTGCAATCTAGTGTTAACGACCTTAATGATAATATTCATAAACTCAACCACAACCTCGATGCCAATAGAGATTGGTCGTACAGACATGGTGTTTTAGTTAACCCAACCAAATGCAAAGCAATGGTTATAGGTAGTAGCAGAATGTTAGCTAAGATTAATAACGATAACCTTGCTCCCGTATTTTACAATGGCACGTTGTTGCCATTTTGTAAGTCTGTCAAAAATCTTGGCTTACATATAGACCATACTTTAAGCTGGGAAGTTCAAGTTGCCGAAACAAGCCGTAAAGTAACTGCCACCTTACGTTCTCTTTGTCGTCTCAAAAACTTTCTGCCTTTCAAAACTAAACTTCTGCTAATCCAGACTTTGATATTACCCATTATTGATTATGCAGATGTGTGTTACCCAGATCTATCTCAATATCTTCTCGATAAGTTGGAGCGCCTTCTCAACAATTGCATTAGATTCATTTTCGGCTTACGTAAGTATGACCATATTTCCCAGTACTGATCTAAGCTTAAATGGCTATCCTTCAAAGGCGTAGCTCCCGAACTTTGCAAGTACTACATTCAATATTAAATGACCCCAATTCTCCCTCTTATCTTAAGGATAACTTTCAATATGACGGGCCTGTTGGTCTAGTGGTTAGTGACCCTGACTGCTATGCCGGAGGCCGTGGGTTCGATTCCCACCCAGGACAAATGTTTGTGTGATGAGCACGATCATTTTGTTCTGTGTCTGGGTGTAATTTATCTATAATATTTATGTATTTAGAAATATATAAGTATGTTTATCAGTTGTCTAGTACCCATAACACAAGCTCTGCTTAGCTTGGGACTAGATGGCGTTGTGTGATAGTTGTGGAATATTATTATTATTATTATTTTTGGGGTATCTGTATGGTTTTCTCATCTGGTTGGTTTCTATAAATATATAATTATAAATTAAAATGAAAAGATAAATATACATAAATATCAATAATGTAAAATAAATACAAAAAATACACAAATAAATAAAGATCCAACCAGATGGAAGCCCTCGGCAGGGGAGACCAAACGGCCGAGGGTTAGGGGGAAAGGGAAAGAAACCGACGGACGATGCGGGCGGTATCGAGAACCACTGCTTTCTGCATTTGAGCCCGAAGCGGTCCGTCACGGAGTCCCAGTCGCCTCAGATGACCCGAGAGGCTGACTGAGATTAGCCCATTCGCAGAGACGACTACAGGAATAATTTCGGTCGGCCAACCACCCCACATGTCGGTCACCTCGTGAGCCAGGTCCAGATATTTTGTTCGCTTATCTGTTTCGGCTTTCACGAGGTGAAATAAAAAATATATTATAATTATAAAATATATATTATAAAATATTATTATTATTAATAATATTTGTATTCCACTAACGATAGAGTTCCCCATTCCCAAAATTGTCTTAAAATTCGTATTCCACCACATAGGAGTGGTTTCTATAATTCCTCTTTTACTGTGCAGTCTATACTGCTCTGGAATGCCTTGCCTGTTTATATCAAGAAAACTAATAACAAGAATTATTTTAAAAGACTAGTTCGAGAATTCTGTCGTAAGAATAATACCACCTGACTATCCGACTATTGTTTTTGTGTTTTTTTTTCTCTTTGACTTTATAAGTAATATTTTGTATAATGTATTTTAATATATTGTGTTATTTTATTTTTTGTCTCATAATATTTTATTTACTTATAGTTTTGTATAGAAGTACCCGTTTATATATTTATTATTTATCCTATATTATATATTAAGTAAGTATGTATATTTTACTAACTATATATCTATTCTATTCATTTGCATTTTATTTTGTTTTATATCATTATTATTTATTTATGAAGTGATTGGTTACACCTGCCACAGTCTCTCAAATCATCCAGGGTTGACTGGCAGAGAATGCCATAAGGCATTAAGTCCGCCCTTTATATCCCTTATATAAGGTGTATATAAGGTGTATAATGAAGATTAAATACGTAGGCGGTCCCATAATGAATTGGCCTAACTATGAACCAATGAAGGAAATGAGACGAAACCAATTTTATTTTTCAATATAATCACCATGAATACTAACACACTTCTGACATCTGTGAATCAACATCTCTAAACCTTTATAAAAATAATCACATTTTTTATCCTCAAAATGACTTAAGACGGCCGCCTGCAACTCTTCATCGCTTGAAAATTTTCTTCCTCTTAAGTCCCGCTTTAAATTTGGAAATAAATAATAGTCGGACGGGGCCATGTCTGGACTGTAAGGTGGATGTTGAACTTCTGTGAACCCGCATTGACGAACTGCATCCTTCGAAACACCAGCGGTATGAACAGGGGCGTTGTCATGGAGCAACAGGACAACTTTAGACAGCTTGCCTCTTCGTTTTTCCTTTATCTTGTCTCGTAATTTATATATTAAAGAACCATAATATTCGCCGTTCACGACTGTATTACGTTCTTTAAAATCAACCATCAAAATGCCTTGAAAATCCCAAAATATTGTGCACATCAGTTTTTTAGTCGATTGTTGCACCTTTGCCTTTCTAGGGGGCTTTTCACCCTTATAACGCCATTCCATTGACTCGCGCTTGCTTTGTGGATCATAATACAAGATCATAGTTTCATCACCAGTCACTAGCCGCTCGATCACAGTCTTTGGATTTTCGCCACAAAGATCCAAAAACTCCGAAGCGCAGCGCACTCTTTCCTGTCTCTGTACCGCTGAAAGAAAATTCGGTACCCATCTTGCACTCACTTTTTTCATGTGAAGATGTTCATGGATCGCGCGATGAACGGTGCTCTGAGAGAGCCCAAGCCTTGTTGCAATTTCTCTAATCTTCAAACGGCGGTCACTCAGAACCTCCTCTTCGATAAGAGCAATCGTTTCGTGAGTGAGCACTTCCACAGGTCGACCGTCGTGGCCAAAGTCTTCGACGGTTTCTCTCCCGAGGCGAAACTCTTTCACCCAATTTTTCACTGTGCTATAGGAGGGGGCAGACTCCTTATACACGCCATCCAAACGTTCTTTTATTTGGGCAGGGGATAAACCTTCTTTAAACAGAAACTTTATGACACTTCGATACTCAGTTTTCGACATTTTGAAAAAATACGCGACTCTCCTTATTCAAATGCCTGTTAAACTAAGACTAAGCATTTCATGTCGATGCATGTTTCTTATATTAAGTGCACGACAAACGTACTATTTAATGCAATGCAATAACACAACATGTAGCGACATGTCGCGTTGAACTATATCAGGCCAGTTCATTATGGGACCGCCTGGTAAGTAAATAAATAAATAGGTCTGCTTCTTACGTCTGAATTTTGATTCTTAATTGAGGATAAATGTGGATGTCTATAGGCCACAGCATCCACTTACCATTAGGTGGACTGTGTTCTCGTTTGTCACCCAATGCTATTAAAAAATTGTTTCACACAGACTTTTAGGTATTTCATTATTTTTTAATAAATATTTTTAATAAGTATTGTTTTGTTAAGGAATGCTTCGGTGGTTTGGTCATGTAGAAAGAATGAATGAGGAAAGAGTGACAAAGCAAATTTATATGGCAGATGTGAAAGGCAGAGTCGGGAAGGGACGCCCTAGAAAAAAGTTTATCGACCAAATTGGCGATATTTTGAAAATGGGCCACGTTAGAAGTACCCTTAACCGACGAGCATGTATGTGATATATGGATGTAAAGAAGGTGAAAGAGGTATGTCAGGATCGTGCCAAATGGAAGTCCGTAGTCTCTGCCTACCCCTCTGGGTGACAGGCGTGAGTGTTTATGTTTTTTTAAGGTTATTGTTTTGTGCGATTTAAGAAATTATAATATACCTAATATGTTATCTATTAGATCCTCAATGGCCTCTGTTTGGTGGGACCGGTACGACGAGGGGCAGGTGGTGACGTGGTCGGCTTATGTGCCGCCATTGAAGCTCTCGGTGAGCCCTCACCAGCGCAGTCATCAAGACCTACTACCGAGCGACATTTTCAAAATCGGTATGTATTCTTATTTTTACTAGATGTCATATTTATCATCAACGCTTAACTCTACAGAAAAAGATTTCTATAGAATACGATTTGTCGTGCTGCTTGAAGGATAAGCCAAGAAATCAAATCGACTTATACAGCATCTTCATCAATATACATAATTTATAATTATTGCAATCTCGTTATATCTGACTTATTTGATAGTAGACGCATAAAAGCTTTCACCTGACGACAGTAAATGGTACGTAACCCATTTCATTCGTTCCGTTCTTCAGTTCCGATATACATATATTGAATAAAAATGATTCTATTCTTTGCTATTCTAATCTAAGAAATATGTGAATAGTATGAGGTGATGTAAATATTTGGTAAAAAGTTCGCGAGGAACCTAAATTCGATCCCCACTATAACCAAATTATGCAATAATTGCATATTTTATGAAAACTGCAATTCTTTGTTGTTGTATAATAATCTTTGTATCGAAATTATGCGATTTCTTATTTTATTTGTTTTTTTTTTATAGAATAAGGGTGACAAACGAGCACACAGTCAACCTGACGGAAAGTGGAAGCTGTGGCCCATAGACATCTACATTTATCCTCGATTAATAGAATCAAAACGCAAATGCATTGTCACCCCTAAGGACTAAGATGGAATGCCTAGGTTCCAGTAAAAAGGATCTCTACACTCACCATACGAAACGCAGCAGTATAAAGCTGCTATTTTACTCTGCTATTCTGTGAGAGCGTGGTTCTTCCCCGGTCGAGCCGACCCATTCGTGCTACAACCACGGACGAGTAAAAAAGTATATAACTGTACAATTAATATAGTTGCAGCGTGGCTATACCACATATAAAATTGATTACTTGTTGTGTTAAAATTGTGAATTTACTTGTTGTTTCATATAATTACTTTTTGTGTAGAAATTATGGAACCACTTGTTTTATATAATTGTTGTATGAAAATTATACAATCACTTGTACAATTTTTTAATAGTATAGGGGTGACAAAGGAACACACAGTCCATGTGATGTTAAGTGGTTACTGTGGCCCATAGACATCTACATTTATCTTTAATTAAAAATCAAAATGCAGATGCATTGTCACCCGTGAGGACTAAGATGGAATGCCTCGTTTCCAGTAAAAAGGGTCACCATACGAAACACAGCAGCATTAGGCAGCTATTTTACTCTGGTATTGTGTGAGAGCGTGGTCCTTCCCAGGTCGAGCCGACCCATTCGTGCTGCAACCACAACATAGCTGCAGCATGGCTCTAGCATGTAAATTTTTTATTATACAATTACTTGTATGCAAGCTATGCAATTACTTGTTGTTTTAGTGGTCGCATCATATGTATTACAAGTGCAAGGGACGACGACTCCATCAGAAGCTTAGCAGAGATTGCACTTAATGCACTGGTGCAGCAAAACAAAAAGGCATCACTTGTTCAACCTTCATCAAGTACTGAAGCATCTGCAAACCCCGAGTATGTATTCAATGTCTTTACCATCTACAATTACATAGACTTGATTATTATACTACTGCGTATGGACTGGGTCATTGAACAAACAAAATGGCACCGAGTCATTGGTGCTAAAATGTTTATGGAGTGCCAACGCGAGCCCGTATAGGTGTCGTGCATTAGTGCAGTGTTTCCACTTTTAGATATTTTGCACTATTTTAGGGTAAATCTACTAAAATAAGGGTCGGGCTTTAGGCGTTTCTTCAAGTTGCCAGGGTTTTGGATAATTTTGTGTGAAATCGAACTTCATGTAGCCCTGATTTCTATAACCACCTAATGTAATTTTTTTAAAAGATTTGTAGAAGGGGATAGGGTTAAAAGAGTTATAAGTGTAGAATGAAAAAGTTTTTGATTCTGTATTGGTATCGGGATAATGGTATAGTATTTTACTTAATTACAAGTACATATTCATTATTGGCATGAGACTAAGTGTTATTATAATTTGAAAATGAGAATGTCTTCTTCATCACAAAAGTCAAGAGTTTTAATCATGAAATTACATTCGAAACTTTCAATGATGTTGCTCTTTAAAATATTGAAAATTAAGTGCAATAAATAAGGCTATTTAGATTTTTTACGATAATTTAGAGAGTATTTCTACAGGTTCTAGGGTTAAACGAAAATTATAAGTGAAAACACTGGTTTCGTGGTAGTTCATGAGTCATGAGTATTTAAGAGGTGGCGCTGATTTACTCTATGCTTAAACTGAAAAATGTTTGTTCGCACGATCATATCCTTGTTGGGAGTACCTCGAAAATGCTTAATGCTTACACTTGTAGCATTATCATATGTCCTGCGCTTCTAATAACTCCATTGATCTCCAGTGAAATTGCTATTTCACTGGAGATTACATGGAGGAGGTGTACAAACTCCGCCGGTACCAATAAAATTGTTAATGGCAATTTTAAATACTGTTTAACCTCATGCTCAGACAATGTAGGAAAATATCGTTAAAAAAACACGCAATTTCCAAGAAATTAAAATACTACAAAACATGTGAAGTTTGCCAACAACACGCATTGAGGCAGCTTGGTGAACTTTTCTGCCTCGAATTCCTCTTAGCGATGGAAAGAGGCTTGTTATAAATATTTTTACCCTACGTTAATATTTATAACAGGCCTTATACAAAAATATCAATTACCTTAAAAGATTCATTTTTCAGGTCTCCCGAGAGAGAAACATATTTGTTGTTGTATCCAATATTCATCATGTTTTATTTGTTTTTTCCAGATCCTTAGTAGTTCATCACTGTCATCTGGTGATAGTTAACGTAACACCAGAAAAAGCGGATACAAGAGTCAACAACCAGCCCCTCACGGAGGTATAATAGCTATTTTGTTTTTGTTCTTATGATTTCTGTTAGGGTGTTAATCGGCGGTAAGTACCTTTTGAGGCCATGGTGGCCACTTCCTCATAGCATCCCGTGGGTGTTATCCGAGGCGACAGAGTAAAACAAACCAGGGCATGAGCAGTAGCGTCTCCCTCATAGAATACTATAATACATACATAATAGAACGGGGGAATGTGCGGAGCCCGCGTAGCCACTAAAATATCACAAATACGTCAATTCACACATATAAATGTCAACACGAGATGTGTTTTGACTTTACAATCGTTTCCAAATATTGGAATGCAAATTATTTAGAAAACGCCAAATTGCACCCTATTTACAAAGAAATATGTATTAAAATTTAATGATGATCTTCAACATTAATCAAAAGTCTAAATCGTGTAAATTTACTCAGTCTGTCAACACATCGAATCGGGTTTGGCGACGCCAATCCTCGTATAAAATAAAGTTGACAGCCATTCTATTGCGTATTATAGTATTCTATGGTCGCCCTTATAACAACTAACAAATAAATAATATTAGAGTTTAAAAAAACTTGTGTGCTCTGATGATCCTGGTAATTATTTTATCCTAGTGGTCCCGATCAGGATAGTACTAGGATATAGTTATTAAATTATTGTATTGTTATCGAACCTTGATAGTGTACAAATTTTCAAGTCAATTGGTCATCTAAAAGTTGGTTAAAATTACTTTAATAGATTAATAGTTTGTAATATTTATGGTGATCATATGTGATCGTCTTCATTAGAAACTTTATTTACGTCGTGTTTGTTTAGCAACTTAGTTTTTTTGGGTGTGTTTTGGAAAGAATGAATATACACTAGAGCAATCTAAAGCCGTTGGTAGTGTCTTATATTATTTTAAGCTAAAGAACACCGTTCACCAAGACAGTTCAAGAACATTAAATCATCCCTATTCCACTTGTATCAGGTTCACATCAATCAATTTCTTATTAATGAGTCCCATTCCGTTAGGATGCGCCCTTTATATGTGGTAGAACCATGCTGCAGTTATATTAGTGGTATAGTTATAGCACGAATGGGTCGGCTCGACCGGGCAAGGACCACGCTCTCACAGAATACCAGCGTAAAATAGTAGCTGAATGTTGCTGTATTTCGTATGGTAAATGTAGAGAACCGGAGACCCTTTTTACTGGAAACGAGGCATTCCATCTTAGTGCTCACGGGTGACAACGTATTCGCATTTTGATTCGTAATCGAGGATAGATGTAGATGTTTATGGGCCACAACAACCACTTACCATCAGGTGGACTGTGTGCTCGTTTGTCACCCTATCCTATAAAAAAAAGGAAAAGGCTCACAATATTTATATAAAAGTGTCCAATACAAGGGCTTCACTCTCCCACATTAAAAAAAAAAGTGAGGGAGGCACACAGCTCCACGACGTGTGCGGTGAGTGCCAACCAACCAACGTGCTCCCCTCGAAGGTAACAAGAAGGGGATAAGTTGGAAACTGGACCGTAGTCCACATTAAAATAACTGGCGAACCAGTAAAAGAGGGCTTGGCCCCTTTGTATTGCGTAAGCACAAACATCGACCGAAGTCGCGCATGTCAATGCATGTAGTAAACGCCATACAGAATACGATAAAATCCAGCCACAGTGAATGTACTTCACACAGTTTTTTTTATGTAGAAGAGGGGGCAAACGAGCATGCGGCTCACCTGATGTTAAGTGACTACCATCCCATGACAGCCCATGATCAACCGCAACACCAGGGGAATTGCAGGTGCGTTGCCAGCCTTTTAGAAAGGAGTAAGCTCTTTTCTTGAAGGTCTCCAGGTCATATCGGTCCGAAAAAATCGCCGGTGGTAAACTATTCCACAGAGAGGTCGTACGCGGAAGAAAACTCCTAGTGAAATGTACAGTGGTGGACCGCCAAGCATCCAGATGGTGTGGATGGTATCGGGAGATTTGCCGCGTAGTGCGTTCATGAAATTTGGCGGCTGGGATTAATCCGAACAATTCCTCAGAGCACTCCCCGTGATAGATGCGACAAAATACGTAGTTATATAGTTACAGTTTAGGCAACACGTCGAATAATAGACACACTGGACATAAAAAGCCCTCCGTGAGTGTCATCACCTGCCAGATCGCCGCTCCTGCAGACGTCATGTAAGTGAAAGCCATCACCACCGATTGCACGGCCAGCACGGCTATCAGCCGCAGAGCGTGTTATGAGCCTACCGCGCACCTCAAGGGGATGGGGTCACATTGCTCGGCTTTCGGCCGCAGCCTTGGAGTCCCCTCAGATTCTCCCTGCAGCTACCAGCCGCATGAGGTCAACACATATGCTCCATCTACCAATACAACGGCAGATATATCCAAATGGAAGTTATAAGATAATAATGTTTCGTGGTCAGAAAGGGTTTGTCCACTGACGTTTGAGTATATGCATTTTTCGATCATGTTTGTCTAACCCACCAGCAAGTTGCTTTCAGTCATGGGAAATTTACAGAGATATATTATTACGTTGTTATATAAAATATCATGAAGGTCAGACAGTCTGCAGCCCCGTAATGAAAGGAACCGATTTGGAAAAAGCTTCTTAGGTGTGAGTCAAACCAAGCGCAGAGAGTGCCATTGAGAATAACGATCCGTCAAACAACCATCGCAGAGACACAACACCGCCAAACGCAACAAACATCAATACTACTATCGTCGGGCTTACACTATCCCAGTTCCCACCATACAATCCCAGCATACATCACCACTCACGTACCTCCATCGACCAGAACCAAATAAAAATAATAATCTTTTAAAATTTCATTTCTATTAATATAGTGCATTTACATGACTTATTTTTAGACCTTACTATTGTATGTCTTGAATATCATAGAGAACTTCTATAATAATACTTTTGTATCATAGACCTTACTGTCATAAATCCCTATTATAGGTCTATACATTGTGCTGTTGCTACTGCTACTACTACTACAACTACTGCAGTAGTCAGCCACCTGACCACCCAAAAAGCAACCTACATGAACACCCTCTATCTTTCATGAACACGCTGCTACATTACACGAACACGCTGCTATTAACTTGTTACTTATTGTTTTGATCAATTGAAAAAACTACGTCGATTGTCGTGAACCGCATCAAAATTGGTTGATTCGTTCGAGAGATATCGTTGTCGAAAGAAATCTCGCAAATGTGTTTTTCAAAATAACTTGAAAACTTTCCGTGAAATCAATTTTTTTTTTGTAAAAGGCTTTTTTGTTAAGGTGAAAAAATTGCGTCGATTGTCGTAAATTACATCAAAATCAGTTGATTTGTTCGTGAATTGTTAAATTTTGAATTTAAAAAAACTGGTTTTCCTAATTTATAACGTTTTTGAGCTCGAACAACTCAAAATGTCATAATAAATAGAATTTTGAGCACTTTGGCATTGAAATTAGCGGGAAGTTCCCGGCTTGGCCTGCAGGTCAACCAATTTTTTACAAACAGGTCATCAAATTCGACTTGGAAGATGGAGCATAAACTGAAAATAATGACAATTTCAGAACTAACTGTGTCTTATTTGTTACAGATGGGTGGTGGGCTTATGAGTGTAGAGGTGATAGTGTCCCGCGCAAGTGCATTAGCAAATCTTCTCGGTCGTCTGGTGTTGCCACATTATAAGCTTGCAATAACCACCGTCACTGGAATTCCTATGAAGGTAATTTTACGTCTACATGTCATGGTATTAATAATAATATGTTGACTTTATAAGGAGAAAGGCTTAGCACGCACTGCGATTAAACGCGAGTGGCTTAGGAATAGCTAAAAACGCAAAACCGCATACAATCACGCACTGCGGCTGGCGTTTTGCTTAATTTTATTTCAGTACCACCATGGATTTCTGGCGAGTAGCTTTGGTTTTTTTTGTGTTGTGGCTTAGGTTTTTAAATTAAGAAATAGAAAATGTAAACAACGGTGCCGCCATAAGTACTAGGTACATACACTATCAGATCAAAGACACCTGAAAGGATAACACCTGAAAGGACAAAATCCTGATAAGTTTTTTAATTACCACAGAATGTCTATTAGTACTTTGATAAATTATTACAAGTTGTGTGCCAGTATCTACAACATGTGAACACTGCATTTCGTATGACAATATCACCTGAAGAGCTGAATAAAAACCGAACGCGGTTAAGGCTTAGCACGCACTACGATTAAACGCACGCGTTTAACCGCACATCTGAAACTGCAAATAAATGTAAGGCGAAGCGCGCACCACGATTTTCCTTTTTGCGACACGATTTTAAAATCACGCTGTAAAATATCGCAAAGCGTACGGTGCGTGCACTGCGATAAAAAAATTGTGATCTTTGCTCAGTTACACCATGGATTCCGTACAAGTTGCTTGTCTTTATTTACTACTTCGGAGGATCAGAAGAAAAATTAATAAAATTCGTCATTACTGGACTCATCCTTTTACAGCGGATAGAATTATCAAGGGTTTCTTTTATCAGAAATACCATGAACTTCGGATGTATCCCAAAAAATTCTTTGGCTATTATAGAATGAAAATTCAAACATTTGACGGATTACTGAGAATTGTTGGACCTCATATTGAATACACAAATACTAGATAGCGAAATGCAATACCAGCTGAAGAAAGGCTGTCAGTCACCCTCAGGTAAGTAAAACAAACAAATATAGTAATTATAAATTCGTGAAATAGTAGATAATTCTTTAGTATATTAAGTTAATAAGTACCTATAAAATTTATTAAAGCGTCGACATTGTCACGTCAAAGTAATCATCAGAGTCTTGGGAAATCTCGGATTCAAAAGCCTGCAAATCTTGTCCAAATCATTCATAATAGTCATTGCTCGTATTGAATTCATTGAAATTCTTTTCAATCAACGGGTTTTTTTTTTGCAGAGAGTTTCTTCGTGCTGATCACAATATTTCGTGGATTAACAAAATTAGACGAGGATGTTCCCGGCTCGAAATTAATATATGTGGCACTGGTATTCGTGTATGTCGGTTTGGATACATGTTGGAAAGTATTGTACAGTTTGCATTGATCCGGGGTATAAAGGCTGCGAAAGATATTTTTTAGCCCTATCCATGGCATTTAAAATTTCGATTTTTGCATCAAATTTTTGACCCTCATTTAGTTTCCGTAACATTGGAATCAAGATCTCTGCAAAACTAACATCCTCGTCAAGAATTTGTTTCTTACGTAAAATATTCAATAGTTCCTCTTCATCAGTATTTTTTTCGTCCTTGAGCACCTGTCTTACGTTGGTATATAGCTTTTCTGGAATCCTGCTTCTGTTGGCTATTATCCTCGTCGGATTGAGTTTCCTAATTTGCACATTCTTCAATAGATTTGATGTTGCCAATAGTGTCTTTTGGAGTAGTAATAGGTATCAAGAATGATAGTTGATCAAAGAAAATGTACTTTCGTTTCTTCTTACCGGATTGACCCGACTCACTTTTTTTTGTGCACCTAACTCTCTAGAAAAACAGTCCTTCAAGTTCTTCCACTTTCTCTGTATATCAGCATCTGTAAAATAAATGAAAATTTTTGACTCAATTCGTCTATTGCGTACACAGCGCAATCCCAAAGCGTTTTTTTTTTTAATTTTTATTGTAGATGGGCATGTTGGTCGCAAGCCAGGCGGCCCCTTGCGGAGCCTACCACCGCTGGTGGGATCGTTTAGCCGCCAACAGACGTTGCCCGAGGTGGACCGCTAGGAGATAGATCCCACCCACCCCAAATCCTATAAATACTCTTAATTTCTACTATTTTTCTTTTTTTTTTCAGATATCTTGCATCGGGAAACAGTTTTTACTCTTTTTATTACGAATATTTATTAGGAGCTACCACAATTCGTGAAATAGTAGAAGATACATGTGAAAAGCTATGGTTTTGTTTGCATCTAATATATATGCCCGAACCGAAGGAAAATGATGGTTAAAAATTGCTGAGGGTTTTTATAAAAGAACAAACTTTCCTAGTTGCTTGGGCGCGGTGGATGGAAAACATATTAGACTGGAGAAACCAAATGGAGCAGGCTCAGAGTTTTTTTAATTATAAACAATATAACTCTATCGTTTGATGGCTGTAGCTGATTCGAATTATTCATTTATTACGATAAATATCGGTGCATATGGAAGCAGCAGTGATTCTACAATTTTAAGCAAACCAATTTCGCAAAGAAATTGGAAAATGACCTGTTACCGTGCGTTTGCACTGACGCGATTTTCACAAAAAAACATGTTTTAAACACTGTTTTCTGTCAATGTATCAAAAAGCGTTCGCATAGTCAAGGAACATTTTTTAGTGAATTATGTTTGACAGTTTAATGTACATTACATATTATAGCTATATTATATCTATATATCTGCAGAAACAAAATGTTTGAAAACAAATTTGTAGAAATATTGTTATGTTTAAAGATAAGTTTGACGTTGTGTATTTGTAGACACTTTTTAATTGAGTCAGAGAATTTTCAACATAGATTACTGTATATATATACTAGAGATTTTCAACAATAATGGGTTCACGTGATGAAGAGGTGAATAATGGAATCAAGTGATGAGTGTACTGTACATTTACAACAAAAAAGACACAAATTATAAAGTTGTATGTACAGGGTGGGCCTTAACTGTATGAGTGGTTTCAATATGCAATAAAAAAATAACTATAAATCTTATTGTTTTTTTATTTATACATTTAAAAAGAAAAGGAAATTGAAATTTAAGTGACAATTAATTTTTAAAGATAATGTTATTTAAGTGACCGCCACCAGCTTTTTGACATTCTTGTAGTCGTACTCGCAGATTTTGAAAAACACGTTGACAAGTTGCTCGTGGAATAGCGTTAATTTCTTGCACAATGTTTTGCTTTAACTCTTCAACTGTTGTTGGATTATTTTCATAGACTCGTGCTTTTAGATAACCCCACAAAAAATAATCATTTGGAGAAAGATCTGGACTCCTTGGAGGCCACTCAATGTCTCCTCTTCGCGATATGAGTTTTCCTGGAAACATTTCTTTCAGCACGTCTATTGAGACTGTAGAAGTATGGCAAGTGGCTCCATCCTGTTGATACCACGTCCTAGAATTGTAACCTTGAAATTCTTGAAGAGCTGGAACCAGAAACTCTTGCAACATCTGACAGTAATTCTCAGATCTCACTGTCACAGCAACTCCTCTTTGGTTTTCAAAGAAGTATGGCCCAATTATTCCACTAGCCGATATTCCAGCCCACACAACGACCTTAGGGCTATGCAGAGGTCTTTGATGCATCTCGCGGGGATTAGATTCGGACCAAAAGCGGCAATTTTGCTTGTTAACATGTCCATTGACATGAAAGTTTGCCTCATCACTGAAGATTACGTTAGAAAAATTGTTAAAACGTTCCAGCATAACATTAGCAAAATTAAGTCGAAGATTGGCATCATCAAGATTCAACTCTTGTGTTAACTGAATTTTGTACGCTTTTAAATACAAATCACGGTGCAAAATCCTGCGCAAAGTAGTCCTCTTGATGTTCAAGATTTGGCTTCTTTTGCGAGTCGATTGTCGAGGATTTTCTCTAATCGATTCATGAACGCGTTGAATATTCTCCGGCGTCCGTATTGACTTCGGGCGGCCCGCATTATTTATTTTTACTGTACACCCGGTTTCTTCGAACATCTTAACCCATTTCCGAATAGAATTTGCGCATGGTGCTTCTCTGATGTCATGTAAGCCGAAGTGAACGCGGTACATTCGCCTAGCAACAGTCACAGAATTGTTGTTGACATAATACGCGCGAACACAGAACGCACGCTGTGCTCCCGAGAACGCGTCCATGGCGACTAAAAATTCCACGAAATGGCGCGTCCAACGACACCCCCCGCGCCCCCGTACCTCTAACGGTTTTTGAATTATAGACAAAATAAAACGCTCATATTCTTAAGGCCCACCCTGTACAAGAAAAAAAGAAAGAAATCGAGGTTCTGGACGCGCGTGCAATGTGTTTGAAAGTGATTCGCAGTGGAATACGGAATAGAGACTAAAAACTGTGCTGCATGACGAAGAAAGTGATACATGAGAAAATTCTTCCAATTACATAATCACAACCTTAAACGCCAAAATTGTATTAAGTGTTTAACTAATGAAAATACAGTAACTAAATTATCCAAGAAAATAACATCAACATTTGCGCTGTAATTACAAGTTCAAACAAGAAATTGAAAGAAAAAGCTACATGACATGAAAATCATAGCCTTGTGGCTTTATAAAAGGTCACCCACCTGTTGCAGGCTAGTCAGGCTCTATTAAAGGGTTAACTGAGTACTCTTTGCTGTTGGAATCAATCAACCAGTTTTTAAAACCTGGCAGATTTTTTAAATACTATAAAATCATCGGACAATCAATTTATATTGTTATTTGATGAAATGTCTTTAAAAAAATGTGATGTATTATCCAAAAGAAGATTTGATTGAAGTGTATTAGGATCATAGTACACAAGGAACATCTTCAGTCATTGTATCATATGCATTAGTATTTATGATTGTTAGTATTAGGAAGACTGAAACAGCCCATTGCCCACTATTTTTCAAATGCATTTTTAACTACAAATCAACTTACTGTACTTATAAAAGAGGTAATTATTAGTACTTTGTATGATGTTTCATTTTATTTCAACAGTTGAAATTAAAGTTGATTATAAAAGTTGAATAAAACTATTATTTACGGATTTTATCGCGTTTAATTACTTTTAATTTATTTTTATTATTATCCCGACGTTTCGGGTGCTTTACAGCGCCCATGGTCACGGGGGGGACTTGATTATAAAAGCTCAAACATATTTAATTTTTGATTTCGGGTCTGGAATCAGTCATAGCTGGCATAACTTCCAGGCTCTCAGGCTGGGATGAATATATCTGCAACAGTTTGTGACATGGATGGAGTAAATTTACAAGTTCTCTCTATCTTGGGTGCAAATGTGCAACGACTATATTTTGCATTCCATAACAAAGAGATAGTGACACTTTGATATGCCATATTTATTACATAAGGGATCTTGCAATGGGGTTAATGCATTTCTCATTGAAATAACTGTGTTTTGCAGAAGAGACCCATAAGAGCACTTTACAACCTAAGTCCGAAGGAGTCTTTTCAAGAAAGTTTTTTAGAAGTACATATATTAACTATAGCGTTTTAGTAATTTTACGAAAATTTAATGTATGTTTTTTTAATAATTTTTGTTTTTTGTTTTTGTTAATTTAATGTACACAAAAGCAACAATAGTTTTTATTAAAAATAGTAATGTATATTCTGTAAATACTAGGAACAAGTACAAGCTAGTTATATTAGTTATTCTACTTCAAATAATTAGTTTTCCTTCATGGGGCAAAGTATATGCTTTTACAACAAGTCATAAAATATGCAGCCTATCAAAAACTGAAAATTTTTAACTAAGCAAAGTTGTTCAAAAAAAGGTTATTACAATAAAATATACGATTGATAAACCCCTGGGAATGGGGTGATTAATATTGTTTCTAAATGTTTTTATATTTAATTGTAAAACATTATATTCTAAATAACATTTTGTTTAAATGACCTGCTTGGACTTTGTTTTCTACGTAGGACAGAGGCTTTTCCCAAACGAGTATAAACATTAATTACTTATTGTGTTTTGTAATCAAGTATTCTCTATTAAGTTTTGTAGTTTTGAATAAAATTTGTTCTGTTTACGTCGTAACTGCAAGCATATAATATAGAGACAAAATTATAAGGTTATTTTAAATCAGGGAAATAAATAGACAACCACTTATTATCAAAATGAAATTATTATTTGCTGGTTTTACTCTGCTCTTGTGTACATGAGCTTATTTATTATTTAACTTGTTTTTGATTCAAATATTGCTATTTTAGGTATTGTAGACATGCTAGGGTTTTTAATTGTGCATGATATCAATACATTCATAATTGTAAATCATCTGTATTATTTTGTCCTTTTTTACATAGGTAATTGAAATATTGTAATCAGTATTGATTTTTATTTTCTTGTTTTAACTCATCTAATGACTTGATAGACAGAACTAATTTTGATAAAGAAATTTTGTCTCCTCCCTTCGGTAGTGTTCTAGTATTATGCAAGTTTGAGAAATGTTATTCTGTACCTTAGAATCACCTGCTATTAGGCGGCCAGTATACATATACTAGGCGATGTCGGATGCATGGCTGTTACATTCCGTCTGGACTGTAATACTAAGCCTGCAAGACCCAACATTGTAGGCTTAGTATAACAATCTTTTTAACACCCTTTGGGTCCAGACTAATAAAATGATAAATATTGTTGCCATTATATACCTACATATTATATTATATATTTTCAGAGTAATCAAATTCGAAACTTAAGCTTAAATACAAATAGTCAGTTTTTTTTTAAATATCAGTAAATAAAGCTTCTTCTTTTATTTGCAACTATCGCAAATTGAATCCGATTTATGGGCAACAACGTTTTTGCCTACCGATCGACTAACATGTTTCAAATATAAGCAAGCTCTAACTAATTTTTAATATCTTTATCTTACGAGGAAACTGAAAAATTGTTAAATATAGATAGTTAAAAATGCAAACTGTTAAGCAAAATAACAACACACACTCACTCCTTCTTTCACACACACGCACTCATACTCATATACTATACACTGGCATCTACATATTAATTTTACACTTACTTCTAAACTTGTAATATTGGTTTATGATTAACAAATCTCCAATATTAAATGAACATTTTGCATATTATATTTTATTGTTTTAAGAAAATGAAATATTAACTGAGTCACTACTCACTAAGTTTCAATTATTTTTATGTGAAATATAGAATAAGTTCTTGTAAACGTTTACTATGACATTTGAATATTAATATACACTTATATGTGACACATTTATAGAATATTTCTCATGCCTTACTCTTGTACCATACAACTAAACATTTAGCTATAATAGTATTGAGCCAATTGTCGTATTAGAACTTTTATTCATTTCTTGATTGCGGTGAAATTGTCTTTATGTTTTTGTTTTTCTATTTGGTATGTATTTAATGGGGAGGGCTTAGCAGCTGTAATACAGGTCTGTGACCTAGCACGGTTGTTAAAGATACCTTAATATACTATTGAGTTAGATTTACGTCTTATCAATGTAATTTTATAAGTTTATGTTTTTATGTAAAGTATGTTTGGATTCAATAAATATTATTATTATTATGAGGGGTATCTATATAGCTTTCTCATCTGGTTGGGTTCTATAAATATATAATTATTAAATGAAAATGAAAAGACAAATATACATAAATATCAGTAAAATAAAATAAATACAATAATATATAAATATATAAAAGCCCAACCAGATGGAAGCCCTCAGCAGGGGAGACCAAACGGCCGAGGCTTAGGGGGAAAGGGAAAGAAACCGGCGGGTGGTATCGAGGAGCACCGCCTTCTGCATTTGAGCCCAGAGCGGTCCGTCACGGAGTCCCAGTCGCCTCAGATGACCCGAGAGGTTAACTGGGCTTAGCCCATTCGCAGAGACGACTACGGGAATAATTTCGGTCGGCAGACCACCCCACATGTCGGTCACCTCGTGAGCCTTTCACTAGGTTCTCGTCATATGGAATGGTAATGTCGACCAAAAATATCCTTGACTGTGCCCGGTTCATCAGCACAATATCAGGTTTATTCGCAAGAATAGTCCTGTCTATGATGATGGCCCGATCCCAGTAGAGCCTGGCGCGGTCATTTTCGAGCATGACTTCCGGTAAGTACTTATAATAAGGCAGTTTCCGATCCACGAGACCGTATTTCAGAGCGAGCCCCTGGTGTAGAATTCTGGCTACTAGGTTGTGCCTGTGTAAGTACTTTGACATGCATAAGTGACTCACCGGGATGGCGACAAGCTTATTATTACTCTTTACGAATATTTGCGTGTGCAGTAAAATCACTTACAATGCATTACTGCGCATTTTGAATTTAAGAGATAAAAAGTATACAAAGTTTGAGATTTTTTAAAATTGATTTGTCTTTAACGGCCTATATTAGTTATCTTGAACCTTCTCTGCAAATTTGACCGGTTATCACAAAGTAACCCTATGTATCTCAAAGGAAACACAGATTATTGGAATAAGCCTAAACTATGGTTAGCTTTGTAAAATTTTGAGAGAAAGGTGGTACATGCTTTCATATTTCTTTCTCATATATATAATTCGTAGAACATGTGGAAGAAAAATTTCTTGTCACTTAAAACACA
Organism: Parnassius smintheus behrii; assembly: GCA_036936625.1. NCBI lineage: Eukaryota > Metazoa > Arthropoda > Insecta > Lepidoptera > Papilionidae > Parnassius > Parnassius smintheus. The sequence goes on from JAUPFT010000004.1 coordinate 49,940,537, forward strand.
TTATGAAGATGGCAGTGACAAACTAAATTATTTGATAAACAGTTTTCTACGTCTCTTTTTTAAGTTATGTATTTTAATTGAATAAATAATTATAAATTTGTATTGTATTTTATTATGTTCTTTTATATCGAGCTCTGGGACAGGCAACTTAAAAAAATACCCCAAAAAAAGGACTAAATTTTTCCGCCTCACGAGAGAATTGCAGATAATCCGATTAATGATAAAGATGGAATTTGTGGAGATATATACCACATTTAATAGTTTCACTCAATAATGCCTCTCAATGGGTAGGTCTTAAGATGAACATGGACAAAACAAATATCATGTTTAATGTCCGTGTCACACCTATGCCGGTAGTTGTTGGGAGCACTAAGCTCGAAGTTGTTGACGAGTATACCTGGGACAAATAGTCCGACTAGGTAAGACCAACTTCGACCGAGAGGTCAATCGACGGATTCAACTCGGCTGGGCAGCGTTCGGGAAATTATGACACATCTTCTCATCAGGTATACCTCAATCTCTGAAAACTAAAGTGTACAAGTGCGTGTTGCCAGTGATGACTTACGGATTTGAGACGTGGTCCTTCACTGCTGGCCGTATGAGGACGCTCGAGGATATCCTCAGTAGAACCAGAGTGACTGACATAGCCCAACGGATTAGTAAGCTGAAGTGACAATGGGCCGGCCATAGCTCGAAGAACCGACAACCGTTGGGAAAAAAAAGGTTCTCGAGTGGCAGCCTCGTACCGGTAGGCGAAGTGTAGGGTGACCTCCCACTAGATGGAGTGACGACCTGATAATACATTCAGGAAGTCGATGGATGCAGGTGGCTCATGACCGTGCTTTGCAGCATACCTTGGGGGAGGTCTATGTTCAGCAGTGGACTTGTGAAGGGCTGTAATGATGATGATGATGATGATACCACATTTATATTTTGTATTAAGTTATCATTCGTCTCCGCTAGGGTTGATAATGTTTTGTGATGTTTACCAACTAAATTGGATAACAGAAAAACACGATTTAAAACAAATCGCGAAATATAAAAAAACAACAGTGCGAACGCTAACGTTGACAAATCTATAGATAAACAAATAAAATGTCTATGTTGTATTCAATGCGAACACAGCTAAAAACATATCTTGATATCTGTTGAAAAATTTACACAGTTTTTGTGAGTGCGAACGCCACCATCAACAAAACATGTAGTGTGATTTATTTTATGCGATTTGTTTCAAAACATTACATGTTGGATGTTTCTCAGTGCAAACGTACTGTTATATATACCTCAACCAAGAAATTTTGCAAAGCTTGCAATAATTAATCAAAAGTACCAATCAAACAAAGTAATTAAAAAACTTATCGGGATGTTGTCGCACGTCGTTGTACATTTTGCAAAAGTATCCTTTCAGATGTCTTTGATCTGTTAGTGGATGTACCCAGTACTTATAGCAGCGCCGTTGTTTACGTTTTCTATTTTTTAATTTAAATATCAAAGCGAAAAGCAAAACTATACATGCTACTTGCTCGAAATCCATGGTGGTACTGAAATAAAATTATGCAAAACTCCAGCCGCAGTGCGTGATGGTATGCGGTTTTGCGTTTTCAGCTATTTCTCAACCGCTCGCGTTTAATCGCAGTGCGTGCTAAGCCTAACTGCTTTGCATGCGTCGCCATACTATTACTATGGGACACATAAAAATAGCGCGCTTACAAACCGTAATCCAAATGTAGCAAGTTACGTTTTTAAAATCAGTCACTGAAAAAAAGTCACTAATGCGTGCGCTTGTATAGAAAGCTATGTGCTACATTTTTTTTTGCGGTTTCAGATGTGCGGTTAAACGCGTGCGCTTAATCGCAGTGCGTGCTAAGCCAAAGACATAAGTACATGGTATTATAATGTAACTGGGTAAAAAAATATATTTTATGTACTGTCAATGATATTCATCACATTGCGTAAATTAACCTTTTTTAATAAATTTAAAATATCCAATTATATATTGATAAATTTAAAGGGCTTCAGCAACTGTAGATGTCAACAAGTATTACAGTGAATGCAATGATATTCTTGTGACTGCCTATTTATTCTTACGATATTTATTGCTTTTCACTCTTTAGTCTTGTAATTGGTTTCACTTCATCCAAGACTCATCTATAGTCATGGATAGGGACTAAGAACACGGATCTCTAAATATTTTACTATTGTATTTATTTTAAGACAAACATATTTTTGTCAGGTTATTCTTATTTTAAGCTATGAACGGCAACGTGAAATATCTATAGTGAATTGCCAAACAGGAATTCTCCTCTGATATATGTATTATTTAAAACTAGCTGTTCCCCGCAACTTCCTTCGCGTGAAATTTATTACAATTGAATTTCATGGATTTGAATTTTTTGCGAAAGACCCCATTCTTTTTCTAAACTAAAAGTAAGACTAAGTTACTCCTTATAACATCAGCTATCTGCCAGTGAAAGTCCTAACAAAATTGGTTCAGCCATTTCGGAGATTAGCCGGAACAAACAGAAAAACAGACTCAAAACATTTTAAAATAGTTTTTTGTTATAAAACTATTTCATATAGCTGAGCGCGGGTGAAACCGCGGGGCGGTTTCACCCGCGTTTATCCCATGTTTGCGCCGCGCGACATGTCATGACACCTCGCTCATTTAGGTCAATAATTTTGGCTAAAAAATTGGCAAAATTTATGTAGTACTTTTATCTATCGACATATGTATGTTATACAGCAAAGTTTAATTTTATCCACTCTCTCTCTGCCCCTCCTGGATGAACATTTCAGAAAGTGCCCCAAAACGTGGCTTTTTTCAGTTTTAAAGAAAAGTGAAAAGTGTGGAGGTACGAAACGATCCCTGTGGAATTTTGTATCAATCTTTTATGCATACGAAAGAACGAAATTTTAATAAATCTATTATTAATTCCAAATTTCCAACTTTACCGCCAAAATATGTATGACTAAAGTAAAGAATAGAAAATGATCTTTAAAAAGAGGTACAAATTATTTCTTAACTCTTTCAATATGATAAAACTATTTATTTGAATAAGAATTAATACTACGATACGACTGTAACCGACTTTTGTTTCGACCGGTGATCTAATTAAATTTTAGAACACAAAAGCTACTATTGTGAATTAATTATGATAGGTATATTCCTTACGCGGACTTTTTTGCAGGTAATAATGAGTACTTTAATCATGTAGCTCATAATTTTTATGTATCATTTGTCAATAGCAAAAAGCTTGCGCAGTGTATGCGATATAAGGATTTTTCGGCGTTACTATTGCATATATTAAAATGAAAAAGTCGTTATTGAACTGTAATAGTTAGACATATGGTATACTGTAGCCTATGTTCATCAGGGATAATGTAGGATTCCAATGGTGAAAGAATTTTTTTTAAATCGGTCCAATAGTTTTGGAGCCTATTCAATTCAAACAAACAAATTTTTCCTCTTTATAATATTATTAGTGTAGACTAAGATTATTAAAGAAGAAATGTTGTCCGTTTCTTGTTCTGTATCACACTGCAACGGGTTGGTTGCATTTGAAAAAGTTTTCATTATCTTACAATGATCTGGTACTGCAGGGGAGAAATACACAGCGAGCGCTTAGCTCGCTTTATATTTCACAGTTCGCGAGCAACCCGGGTTCAATTCCCGTTGGTATCAATAAAATTGTAACTTGCAATATTAAGTGTTTTCTTTTTTACGTGCTCAGCAGTGAAGTAAAAATCCGTTAAGAAAGTTGCATGTCTAAGAATACACTAAAAATAAAATATAAGACGAGGAAGAATATATATCGCGGACTGTAAAGTCCGCCCACACGCACTAGAACAGTGCGGACTCATTGTTCCATAACAATTTCAGTCAAGAGAGAAGGCCCGTGGCCGTAACTTTACTTACTTTACATAATATATAAAATTTATTATAGGAAGAGCAAAATGCCAGTTCCAGTGCAAACTATGACGTAGAAATAATACATGCGGCGGAGGCTCACGCGGGCTTAAGGGCCGCACAGACGGCGGCAGAAGCTTTAGAGTCCGTAAGTTTACATACTTCTTTTCAATATCAAATCTGTATGAATATGTTCTCTTTCGATTAATATTGAATAATAAAAAAATAGTATTCAGGTGATGAATGAATATCAAATGACTGAAGTGACATCTCTCCCAGATTTCTCTAAATTAACGCATCAACTTTGTTCCTCGTTTGGCGAATATATCCCGTTCCATTTCTACATTCTGTTTAAAGCAAACAAGCATTATATATTTTGGTGTGACTGAAGAAACTAAAAATTACGATGTGCAATTTTCGTTTATTAAGATTTTTTTATTGAAATAGCTATATATCATCATCATTATCATTACAGCCTATTATAAGTTCACTGCTGAACATATACCTCCCCCAAAAGAAAGACATAGACATAGGTTTTATTAGCATCAATACACTCACAAAATATACATTTAAAAGTAAATAAGAGCATAAAAACACACAACACAAGGTATCAGATGGTAAACATAATAAAAAATAAGTCTCGGCAAAAGAGTGAGTGATGTGATGCCAAAAAGGATTCCGTCTCAGCATATGCTACCACAGGTGCTGCAGCAGCAGCGGAGCCCTCAATAGTATTAATTCGAATGCTACAAAGCACGGTCCTCACAGACCTGCATCCATTCGAGTTGTGTGATGTTCCATCATGTAAGTTCTTCTAGCTATATGGCTGGTCCATTGCTTATTCATTTTACTGATCTGTTGAGCAATTTTATACAATTTTTTTTTATAGGATAGGGTGACAAACGAGCACACAGTCCACCTGATGGTGAGTGGTTGCTGTGGCCCATAGACTTCTACATCTATCCTCGATTACGAATCTAAATGCAGATGCGTTGTCACCCGTGAGGACTAAGATGGAATGCCTCGTTTCCAGTAAAAAGGGTCTCCGGTTCTCTACACTCACCATACGAAATACAGCAGCATTAAGCTACTATTTCACGCTGGTATTCTGTGAGAGCGTGGTCCTTCCCCGGTCGAGCCGACCCATTTGTGCTACAACTATACTACTAATATAACTGCTGCATGGCATGGCATTATTATTATTATTGTGTTCTGTTTTATATTGAATAGTAGTCTGTAAATTTGGTACAGCCAGGCTGCAACTAATTTTATTATATTAGCATGATTAGATTGGCTTCGTTAGGGAAGTACCATGCTCTCACAGAATATCACTGTAAAATAGCAGCTTAATGCTGTTGTGTTTCTAATGGTGAGTGTAAAGAACCGAAGGCCCTTTTACTGCAAACGCATTGATAGTCCACAGTGGTGTCAACGCATTTTGATTTTTTGTTTAGGACGTAGAGGTCTATGAGTCACAGCGTTCACTTAACTTACGAGTGTTTATTTGTCAACCTAATTTCATTAAAAAAAATGTCGGTACGGATGTACTCGTAATTAGTCCGCGTTGGGCAAGCAACACTCGGTGGGTTAGCGTGGGTTTTTAATAGGATAAGGGTGACCAACGAGCACACAGTCCACCTGATGGTAAATAGATGTTATGGCTTATAGACATTTACATTTATCCCCGATTAAAAATGAAAACGGAACTATAATGGAATGTTTCGTTTCCAGTAAAAAGGGTCTCCGGTTCTCTACCCTCACCATACGAAACACAGCAGCATTAAGCTACTATTTCACGCTGGTATTCTGTGAGAGCGTGGTCCTTCCCCGGTCGAGCCGAGCCATTCGTGGTTGCATGACGTGGCTGTAGCGCGGCCCTAGCGCGTGCAAGTGGTTATAGGCTGGTGGTGGACGGCAGGTGGTGCTGCGCTGGTGGACACCGCGCGGCGCGGAGGGCGGCGCGGGCTGCTGCAGCGGGCCGCTGTGGCGCGTCACGCCCGCAGACGTGGCGTCGCGCCCCTCCGCCTGCCTCGTCAACTTCCTGCTCAACGGACGCTCCGTCACGCTCGAGGTGCCGCGGTCAGTTGTCACGTCGCTCGGCTACTGCTTAAGGCCGGCGGCACGTTACACGGCCGACATTCTAACGTGCCGTAAGGGAATCTGGACATATATTTTGAAAAATAAGAAATTTGCTGTATCAAACAGTCGTTTCTTACACACCGGATGCTTGCCAACCAGAAATTTGATTCCGATTCAGAAATTTCCAGTTAGAAATTCGTCTTATATAGAAAAGGGCCCTCTTCATACATTTTGTACTTCAAATGTGATGTGATGTTGGGGGTTCAGTTTGACAAAAATGATGAAATTATCATTAAAAGATTTAATTATGAAGGTATTGGAAAATCTTCATGCCTATGGAGTTTTGGTGATAAATATCATGTGAACACGCTAGTGATTATTCCACTTTATTGTTGTACGCATCTATACAAATAAATACAATTGAAGTTTCTATATATTAAAAGAACTGGCTTCTTTTAAGTTCAGAGGGTTATTTGCATGCTATAATAATAATCTCCTCCAGGCCGAATTTCGGTCCCGCCGTGACCGAAATTCTGATGGCTGAAACGCCGATCATCGGCGCAGGACAGGACTATAGTGCCCAAGTGTATGCGCAAGCACAGGTGCACTCTCTATTCCCTCACTCTCAAATTCCGATTGGACGGTAAACCGACACAACTGGAGAGAGATCAGACGCAGGAGCAACAGCTTTACGTGCTTTCCGAGGCTTGGGGGTGAGGCACCGCCAACGTCCTGACTCTGTGCAGCTACTGAGAATTTCTTGACAGAAAACTCAACAATTAATTTTTTAGCCCGACCCGGGATTCGAACCCAGGACCTCATGATCAGCAGTCGCACTACTACAACTACTAAACCAACGAGGCAGTCTTGCATGCTATAAAGTCATGAAGAAACATTTTTTAAAATTTTGTTTTTCTGTCCGTCCGGGCTAATCTTGGAAATGGCTGAATTGAATGTAATGAAATCGCGCAAAGAGATCTATCTTTGAAATATAGAGCAATTCCAGCTTATATATTGTATTTCTTTTAAAAACGGAAAATTCATCACAAATAGTTTTTGATTATCTTAAATTTAAATAATGCTACATCAATAGATCCTATTCAGATGAATCCGGGACTGGTCGCTAATTTTTAATATTAAATTAAAATTCCTTTTTTTTTAAAAAAAGCTTTTAATAATATGAAAATATGATCGTTACTATGACTATAAAAATAACGGAAGATATTGTTCGATTCTTGCCATTCATACCATACCATACTATTTCATCATTAGCCACACATGCACAGATGGTATAGATGGATATAGATGGTCGCCATAAAACTCGCGATATAATCCATACGATCTGGATGACTGGCTGTCCATCACTGTGCGATTTAAAAGAAGTTTTCTTCCTCGATTTTTCCGGACCGATACGACTTAGGGACCTTCAAAAGGCCGGTGACGCGTCTGCAATTCCCCTGGTGTTGCAGTTGTTCATGGGCGGCGGTAATCACCTACCATCACGGAAGCCGTATGCTCGTTTGCTCCCTCTTCTATAAAAAAACATCATTTATAATTTTTTTATTAACACATTACAAAAGACTAATCGAAACTTTTAAGCTAGTTTTGAGGTAGGGTTGTATTTAAATGTCTGCATGTGTGTGCGCAGCAAGGGCGGCGGGCGGGCCGCGTCCCACGTGCTGGCGGCGCAGGGCGGCGAGCTGTGGATCGGCGCGCTGGGCGGCCGCGCGCCCTACGAGGACCCGCCCGCGCTCTCCGAGGGAGTCGGCGGCCGCGTCACCGACTACAGGCCAGTATACATTATTATTAATGTAAAATGTAGTCATCACCCAAAGGAATGTCACAAAACACGGTCACTAGTCACTTTAAATAAACTTTTTTTTGCAAATAGTACCATCACGATGACGTCACAGTGTGAAGTCTGCAGTTAGGGCCGGTCTTAGAGCATCGGTCCTGACGATACGCATAACCGAACGTCAGTTTGTAACGTTCAGTGCTCTCCTGAGCAACGAAACTGGCCGGACTGGTACAGTCACAAACACGTACACGAAATGGATGCGTTTACAAATTGTTTAGTTGCTGCTTACTATGTAAGTAAACGTATAAAGAACGGAAGACGTAGATATCACGTACACCCATCGAAATTCGGAAACAAAGCTGTAAACAAACAAACTGCAAACTTCTTCCGGTCTCACAGGTTGTATATATCGTCAATGAAGTGACAATAACTCCTAAGTGTATGAAGTTAATTTTCCACTGGGCAGAAAAAAACGATTCTTGGCAAATAATACATTCAGATTATCTATTAATTGTAAAGTATTATTTATAATTTTACTTTTATTACTATTATTAAGATATATACCTAAATTTACGATTTCTTAGATTACCTCTGTTAGTTAAGAGGTATTGTTTTTGGTACCGACATTTGTAGCTAAAGATTCTATCTGGGATCTTGATTTTTTGAAATGCTAACTGAGGAATTCATGGAATAACTTTAAAAAAACACACTTCAACATGTATCGTTTTTATGTTAAGGAACCACTGTCTAAGTGAAATTATTCAATCAACCAAACACTGATTCGGTACACTACGGCTTAGATAACTATTTATATCTAAGTAGATAAATTCATAAGGTTGTCTACAGTATTTATTAAAGGGCAGAAAAGTGGGAGTGATAAAATTTTATTTAATTATGTTTGTCGCATTCTATTAAATATGTTTAGCTCTTTCGCGGGTGAATGATGCAACTCATATTACTCATATAACTGGTATATCATAGCGTATCTTTAAGATAAATATTCCCTCACCAAACGCGTCGAAATGCAGTCGCAAGAGCCGTAGTTAAGAGATATTTCTATAAAGTAATACAAAAACTACTACTTTTTGTTATTGTTTTAGTAGCTATTTCCATTATTCGTAAGTAGTCTTCTTAATAATGTTAGGAAGTTAGGAAAACAACTGCCAATGCGAAATTGAGCTTTCAGTGTATTGGAATAAATAAGTCAATTTTGATAAAAATGTTAGTTACGCGTTATTGGCAATTCATCGACGATATTTGCAATAAAAAAAGGTTGGCAACCCTAATATAGCTTCTTTTTACTTACACTTAAAGTGTATATTGGCAGTAGCTCCAAAACGATTCTTCGCTGTATACTGTATAGTATATTTTGTCATATTTAATCGCACGAAAAAAACATCATGCGCACTCTCTTTCTCGTGATAGTCGTGTCACACGTAACTCTTACAGCCTGGCCACGGGACATTCGTCATAGCGAATATTCGCGCGGTGCGAACAGCGAAGCGTCTAGCGACTAAAACATATGTATAGAAATGTACGGATCAAGCTAAGCGCAGCGGCGAGTGGCGAAGCGACCGGCGCAATTTACCAAGTGAATCGCACGGGCGACTGGCGGCGCGGCGCGTGACTGAAACAAAAGCATGAATACGTACGTCACAAGCCACAGAGTCGAGCGGCAGACGCGACGAATAGTATAAGATACAAAATAAGAAAAGTTCGTATCGTTTTATAGAAAAACACATTTTTTGGCAAAATTCGATTTTATTATTCAACATAGTTGCCATCGAGGGCGATACACCGACTATAGCGATCTTCCAACTTTTCAATACCATTTTTGTAGTACGATTTGTGTTTAGCCTCAAAATAGGCCTCTGTTTCGGCGATTACTTCCTCATCGGCTTTAAATTTCTTTCCAGCGAGCATTCTCTTGAGATCTGAGAACAGGAAAAAGTCGCTGGGGGCTAAATCTGGAGAATACGGTGGATGCGGAAGCAATTCGAAGCCCAATTCATGCAATTTTGCCATCGTTTTCATCGATTTGTGACACGGCGCATTGTCTTGATGAAACAACACTTTCTTCTTCTTCAAATGGGGCCGTTTTTTCGCGATTTCATCCTTCAAACGCTCCAATAACGCTATATAATAGTCGCTGTTGATGGTTTTTCCCTTTCCAAGATAGTCGATGAAAATTATTCCATGTGCATCCCAAAATACGGACGCCATAACCTTACCGGCCGACTGCTGAGTTTTTATTTTATTTATTTATTTATTTAAGCTTTATTTGCACACATAAAAGAAATGTACAAACGGCGGACTTAATGCCTAAAGACATTCTCTACCAGTCTACCTTTGGTTTGTGCAGAGAATCTAGTGATGGGTGCAAAACTCATAATTAAAAAAAATTAAAGGTTTAAGGAAAAAATACAAAATTATAATATAATGATAATAAATACAATACACATACATATACATTTACATTACTACTTACATGCATACAATAGTATTTTATACATATACACAAATACCCACAATAAATACATACAAAATAAATAAATATGATATTTTTATATTATACATACTTGAGAATATAACAGTTTCCGAAGTTTTTTAAATTTTTTATTATTATCCGAAACTACTACTGCTTCGTTAAGTAATATTCCCAGAGTAAACGTTTAAAGATAGGTTTAGTTTTTGCTTCTTTTATATTTCTGGGTAACATGTTCCAGAGTCTTACTGCGTTTGAAGTGAAAGAATTGTAAGAGAAGCCCGTGCGACAGAAAGGAACATGAAGAGTTAGATTTTCCGCGGAACGGTGACATCGGTTATGAGAATCGCCCTGATACTGAAATTTGCATTTCAGATATGCAGGGACAAACGGATCGTGTAAAATAGAGAATAGCATAGAAAGGATTCTAAAAGATCTACGAAGTGGAAGAGGCAGCCATTTGAGCTGAGAACGGAATGAAGAAACGTGATCGAATTTACGTAAGCCAAAGATGAAGCGAATACAATTATTGAGAAGACGATCCAGTTTGTTAAGAAGTTCTTGAGAGGCATCAGCATAGCATACATCTGCATAATCTAGTATTGGTAATACGAGCGTTTGAACCAACATTACCTTTGTTCTCACTGGAAGAAAATTCTTGAGTCGATACAGACAACGCAAGGTGTTGAAAACTTTTTTGCTTACTTCCGTGACTTGCAGCCGCCAACTTAGACTGCTGTCAATGATAAGTCCTAGATTTTTCACAGTAGCTGAATAAGGTATGACAGCATTATTAAAATTTACAGGTGGCAGTGAGTTAAAATCCAATGTAGATAAGCGACGGCTACTTCCAACTATAATTGCCTGGCACTTGGTAGGGTTAACAGTAATACAGAGATACGAGTGAGGTCAGAGTTTAGCTCAGTGATCGCATCTTCGATATCGTTAACATCAGACTGAGCATATATTTGTAAGTCATCGGTATAGAGATGGTACGTGCAGCGAATGTGAGATGTAATGAGATTTATAAAAATTGAAAACAAAAGAGGTGAGAGAATTCCGCTTTGAGGAACGCCAGCGACCAGCGTGCACCAGTCAGAAATAACTGGACCCACGCGAACAGCCTGCTGACGTCCCTGAAGATAGGATGCGAACCATTCCCGCGCTGATGAGGAGAAACCAATGTGAGAAAGTATTGTAAGAAGGATGTCATGATCAACAGCATTAAAAGCGTTTGAGAAATCTATTAAAACTAACACAGTTAATTTTGACTCCTCCATACCTATACGTAAATCTTCCGTAACTTTAAGCAGGGCTGTTGTTTAATGATTTCTTATATTTACCCGAACACTACACATTGAAATAATACTAGTTTTTACGGAATTTATCGCGTATATTTAACTTTTTAATACCCGACGTTTCGAGAGCTTTACAGCACCCATGGTCACGGGAAGGACTGAGATATTTAACGTCCAGATGTCATAGTTAACCGCGGTTACCATAGATTAAAATTTAACTTTTGTTCCGATCTACACAGTATGAACTTATGGTATCATGAAGTCTTGCAGTTGTATGCTTGGGTTGGGATTTAATTTTATTTATTATAGGATCCCAAGCAGATGGTAGCACCCAGCCATCTTCTCTATTGAAATTAGGATGTTTTTTGATTTTAATAGCCTCGCGAATCATCCTTGGAAGGAATCGGTGTTCTTTAGCGAGGATTTGTGGTCTATCAAATCTGATGTAGTGACGGGGGCGATCCTGTACATGTTCACAGACTGCAGACTTCCCGGAGCGTCGATTCTTCACATCAGCTATATGTTCTTTGACGCGGGTTTTAATTGATCTTTTAGTTTGTCCTATGTAGGAGAGACCACATTCACAATCAAGCTTGTACACTCCTGCATCTTGCAGAGGGACGTTACACTTGACTGATGGTAAAAACTGACCAATCTTATTCGGCGGCTTGAAGTATGTTTTGATGGAAGCGCGCTTCAAGATGTAGCCAATCATGTCAGTGACTCCTCTAACATATGGCAGTACAGCAGGTACACGCTCGACTGTGGCCGGCTTCACTCGTTCTCTGTGACGTAGGCGCGGGACCCGAAGCTTGTTGTCATGCAAAACTTGCTTGACGTGTTGGAGCTCGGCAGCCAGGTGTTTACTGTCACAGATCCCTCGTGCTCTCTGAAACAAAGATTTACCCACGGTAGCTAACTGTGAAGGATGGTGGTGAGAATCACCGTTTAAATATCTATCTGTATGGGTCTTTTTTCTATACACAGTATGGCTCAAGGTGTTATCAGGATTCCGAATTACTAACACATCTAGAAAAGCTAAGGAATTGTTTGCCTCTAACTCCATTGTGAACTGTGTCTTGTGTGTCCCCTGAGCGAAAATACTCTCACCGCTCAGGGGACACACAAGAGCACACATAAAGGATTCCTACCATTTTGTCAGCGAGATTAAAGACCTGCGTCTGGCAGACAATGAAACTATGGTCAGTTTTGATGTGCAGTCATTGTTTACATGCTTACCTGTTGAAGACTGCATCTCAATTGTAACTAGAAGGCTGGAAGAAAACAACATGCCCGTAGAATATGCAGTATTACTCAGACACTGCCTTACATCTGGCTACTTATTGTGGAAGGAAGAGTTCTACAAGCAAGTAGATGGTGTGGCGATGGGCTCACCTGTATCTCCCATTGTCGCCGACATATTCATTGAAGACTTTGAGGAGAAAGCCCTGATTACTTCTCCCATAAATCCAAGATTCTACAAGCGGTACGTAGACGACACTTTCACAATTCTACCTTTAGATAAAGTAACTGCATTTTTAGACCATCTTAACTCTATAAATTCTAAAATTCAGTTCACAATGGAGTTAGAGGCAAACAATTCCTTAGCTTTTCTAGATGTGTTAGTCATCAGAAATCCTAATAACACCATTGGTCACACTGTGTATAGGAAAAAGACCCATACAAACCGATATTTAAACGGTGAATCTCACCACCATCCTTCACAGTTAGCTACCGTGGGCAAATCTTTGTTACAGAGAGCACGAGGGATCTGTGACAGCAAACACCTGGCCGCCGAGCTTCAGCACGTCAAGCAAGTTCTGCACGACAACAAGCTTCGGGTCCCGCGCCTACGTCACAGTGACCGAGTGAAGCCAGCCACAGTCGAGCGTGTGCCTGCTGTACTACCATATGTTAGAGCAGTCACTGACAAGATTGGCTACATCTTGAAGCGCGCTTCCATCAAAACATACTTCAAGCCGCCGAAGAAGATTGGTCAGTTTTTACCATCAGTCAAGTGTAACGTCCCTCTGCAAGATGCAGGAGTGTAGAAGCTTGATTGTGAATGTGGTCTCTCCTACATAGGACAAACTAAAAGATCAATTAAAACCCGCGATAAAGAACATATAGCTGATGTGAAGAATCGACGCTCCGTGAAGTCTGCAGTCTGTGAACATGTACAGGATCGCCCCCGTCACTACATTAGATTTAATAGACCACAAATCCTCGCTAAAGAACACCGATTCCTTCCAAGGATGATTCGCGAGGCTATTGAAATCAAAAAACATCCTAATTTCAATAGAGAAGATGGCTGGGTGCTACCATCTGCTTGGGATCCTATAATAAATAAAATTAAATCCCAACCCAAGCATACAACTGCAAGACTTCATGATACCATAAGTTCATACTGTGTAGATCGGAACAAAAGTTAAATTTTAATCTATGGTAACCGCGGTTAACTATGACATCTGGACGTTAAATATCTCAGTCCTTCCCGTGACCATGGGTGCTGTAAAGCTCTCGAAACGTCGGGTATTAAAAAGTTAAATATACGCGATAAATTCCGTAAAAACTAGTATTATTTCAAGGGCTGTTGTTGTACTATGTCCTGGCCTGAAACCTGATTGATAGCTACTTAAAAAGTTATTTTTAAAAACGTAGTCAGAAATTTGTCTGTGAGCAACAGCTTCAAGTACTTTTGATAGAAAAGGAAGAATAGAGATAGGACGAAAGTGAGAAACAGAACTAGGATTATTTATTTTTGGAAGTGGGAGAACAAAAGCATTTCGCCATAGTGAAGGAAAAACCCCAGTATTTAATGAAAAATTTACTATGTGGGTAAGTACTGGTAAGACATAATCGAGGATGAGATTGATCATGATTCTGCTCACATCATCAGAGCCTACTGCGGCGGACTTGATGGAAGAAATTGACTTTTTTATATCCTCATCAGTAACGGGAGAAAAATTGAAAGAGCTTTTGTAAAATTTTGGAAGAGAATTAACATGGGCAATAGTAGTAGATTTAATTGACGAATGCAGTGCAGAAATGAGTTTTTCCACGCTTTGGATTCGGTTCATCGCGTGCAGTCCATTCAGATGACTGCCGACTGGACTCCGGAGTGTAGTGGTGGATCCATGTTTCATCGATTGTCACATATCGACGCAAAAATTCACTTCTATTGCGGTTGAACAGCTCCAAACATTGCTCTGAAGCATCGACACGTTCTTGTTTTTGGTCGATTGTGAGCTCGCGTGGCACCCACTTTGCACATAGCTTTCGCATACCCAAATATTCATGAACGATATGTCTAACACGTTCCTTTGATATCTTTAGAGTGCCAGCTATACAAATCAACCTCAATTTACGATCTTCCAAAATCATTTTGTGGATTTTTTTATGTTTTCGTCCGTAACAGCCTCTTTTGGACGTCCACTGCGTTCATCGTCTTCGGTGCTCATATGGCCTGTACGGAATTTGGCAAACCACTTACGAATGGTTGCTTCGCCCGGTGCAGAGTCCGGATAACACTCATCAAGCCACTTTTTGGTATCAGCAGCACTTATTTTCATCAAAAAATAGTGTTTCATTAAAACACGAAATTCCTTTTTGTCCATTTTTTTTTTTCAAAATAACAAAAGTTGCTTCACTCAAAATGCTGTATCTCACAAACTAATAATCAGACAGCTGTCAAATTTATACACGTTTCTTTTGAGGGTTGGTACTACCTAAAAATGATATGGATTTTATTCTAGTGGCGCCATCTCGTAGAGACGATACGAACTTTTCAGCCCAACCAATATTTTAGTTGTTTTCGCCGCGAAATAAGCCGGGACGTACGGGCCGACAATCCGCTTTGACTTTTCTCTACTTCGACTTAACTCCAATTCTGGTTGAATATTAACAAGAATATAATCGAAGGTTGCGACACTCATTCTGGTATACTCGAAATTTTTTCTGGATACATTCTGTATTTGTTGTGGAATTATCTATCTATAACCCGATGCCTATTCAAATCATGTGCTCCGCAATATCTTTCAAATATTATGTCTTGAATCAAAAAACAATTACTTAGCAATATCAAGATAACTTTGATAAAGATATTTCGTTCTAAGTCTATCTGGTCGCGGTGACGAACGTGATTGCCCGTGGCCCTCAAACCGCGCCGCGCGAATTGTCGTCATGCCCGCCGCTTCGCCGTTCGCGCCGCCGATCTCCGTGGCCAGGCCGTTATGCTGCGTGATTCCCTAATCACGTCAAATAGTACATGCAAATCTTGACTTGCTCCAACTTTTCTATTTCAGTCTGGCAGCCGTAATTCATGATCAATTTTTACAATCTACAATAACTATCTACAGAATATATTTTGCAGCTAATACCCTCAAAATATCCCGCAAAATGTTATTGAATCATCCGTATTTACTTATTTATTTTTCTGCTTAATGGTTTATCCATTCACTGTAATAAAGAAACGCGACAATCAACTTGACAATCTTATTTAATTAATTTATAGGATAAAAGAGTTCGGCGCTTTAATGCAGCAGAACAAGTTGCACCCGCTTCGCGGCGCCGGTGCGAACTCACGAGCTAGAGCTCGCTTGCAGAGGCACACTACGTACTGGCCATTGACCATTTCCTCCACTCTCATATTTAACTTGGGCTCGGTAAGTTAAAATTGTATTGGTACCCAATCTGCCACCTAATTCTCAGGATTGGAATTTAAAGATAATGTAGGTTACCGAGTAGTAGTGGTGTAAGAATATCTACTACCCAATATCATACCGTGGGTGTCGTACGAGGCGACAGAGGGATGGATTAAACCTTTTTTTATTGACGTTTGACATAAAATTATCGGAAAATTATAAGTAATAGTAATAAGGTTATTTGTGAAAACTTGTGTGTATTTAAAATACTTTAAAAAATTGACGTATAACATGGGCGTTCTAGCATTCACCAAAGTACACCTTCAGGTCCCTGTCAAATCCGGAGGTAAGATCTCATCATAACTAACAAAACGGAAGCCAAACTCGGCACACCCAGTTCTACTCTTCGACGAGTTCCAGTAACAGATACCGAAGTACACCTTCAGGTCACTCCATTAAGTCCAAGACGTATTAGTATATTTATATATAAATCCTACGTACTTTTGGCGAAACAATATATTGTAATGATAATCTGTGATTATATTTACATTGGTGAAGTATGTATCAAATTTGGTTTTTTGAATACTTTGTATTTCTACAGTGATCGATATTTTTCATCACGAGCTGCTGTAAACAAACGATACAGTACCCAACCCACTTATGACGGTGACGAAGCCCGGAGTGGGTCAAACTGTATCGGTATTTAGTAAAATATATACAGGGCTGCTCAAATACCGAAAATTTTGGAATTTCTCAGCCGAAGAAAATGAGTATACCGGTTATGACTATATGAAAAACTTGAAATCGAAATAAAGTTAATGAGAAAAAAGTAACGAGTCAGGTAAAAAAGACTAGTTTCTTACGATAGTGCCCGAGTACAAATACCTAAAAATTAATATAACATTAAAGTTGATTTGTTAAAAGTTTTTTATTGTTACAACGTTTTTATAATAACGTAGTTATTATTATTGGGATTCAATTTTAAAAGTAAAATATTCTCAATCAACAATAGAAAAATTTTTTTGAAAGTAAAATATTTTCTATTGCTGATTGAGAATTTTTTTCTACATTTTTTCACGATCATATGATCATTATGAATAGTGCACTTTTGGATTTTACAAACTTTTTTATTGACGTTTGACATAAAATTATCGGAGGATTAGAAGTAATAATAATGTTATTTGTAAAAACATTTTTTTATTTAAAATACGTTAAACAGTTAACGTATAATATGAGCGTTTAAGGCGTGCACATTTGGATTTACCAAAATTTTTATTTACTTTATACTTATGTGTCAAATTTGACTGCCTTGTTGGTTTACTGTTGATCGTGCGGTCCACCCGCGTGCCTCGGAATGCACCTAAAGCCGTGAGTCCTGCGCTTAATATTTTTCGGTCCTGTCGGGTTGCTGTCCCACCGGACTTGGGAGGGAGACAATTAGATGATGCTCTTGTGTTTGCGCAAACGCTTGTACCTTCTCTTAGGCAGATTGCTAGACTCCATTTTGACCGGCCACCGTACACGAAATTCGGTCTGGAGGTTATTCTTATTAATAAAAAATTGGTTGACCCTGCAAGCCATCCCTAGAACTTCCTGCTAATTTTATTATCAAAGCGCTCCAAATTCCACTTATTGAGACATTTTTGAGTTCTTCGAGCTCAAATCGGCAATCGACGCAATTTTTTCACCTTACAAATTTATTTTTCGGGATTCCTTTCGACAACGATCTCTCGAAGGAATTAAGCGATTTCGAAACGGTTCACGGCAATCGAATCGTTTTTAAGTAAAAAGCTATTTAGATTATATAATTGATCAAAACAAGAGTGTCGAAGTAATTCCAAGAAAACTACTTTTTGAAAATTAAAATAACTCGAATTTTTGGAGGTATCTACCGGAATCTACCGGAACGATTCGGTCTAAATTCACAGAAAAACTTAGTTCAGCAAGGCTCTTTCAGATGCCGAATATTGAATTTCGGCATCTGAAAGAGCCTTGCTTCGTTTACGTGTGTGGACACACACACACACACGTACACAAAGCACACGTAGAGAGAGAGAGAGAGAGAGACAGAGACAGACGGGCACAGACATACGGATATCATTGCAAAAAGAGCTATAGTCCAAGATCCCAGGGCCGCCAGACGTCACATATTTTCTGGCGGGTGAAATGTGGACGATTGAGTAGTATTAGTATGTACTACGATCGTATGCCTACCTGCTAGCTTAGTCAAACGTCCAATTTCCAGGTATCAGGCGATCAAAGTACATAAAAACATTACTTACTTCACGTAAATTCTCATGGCTGATTTTCATATATGTTTCAGAATGTATAGTTAAAAATAAGTTGTCAATACTCCCAGACACTTTTCGTCGGCCATATTGCTTTGCAGATGCTTTAAAGCTCTCAAAATAATTAGTTCACTTCACGTAAATTCTGATGCTCCATTTTCATATATGTTCACCCGACAACTATTTTAAAACCTCAAGAAGACAGACCGACCAAGGGGCCAATCATCCCCTAAACTAAATTTTATTATCTCTGTGAGTGGGAGCGTGAGAGCATTATCTACGCGCATGAGACTGAGTGAGACCGACTGCGCTGTTAAGGCCATGAAAATTACTTGAGCAGATATTTTATAATTTTTAGAACTTTTGTTAACAAATAAATTATGGCAACAAAAATAAGAAAAAAAATTGACATAATAAAATAATACTAAAGATAGCAGACATTTTAATTTTTTTTTTCATTTATTGATTAGAACTAAAAAATATTTTTTAAATACCACTTATAGTTTATCAATGTTTTTACAAATGAAAGTTTTTAATGTTTTTTAATAATTCTTTCAATTAAAAAAATATAAAAATTTTTAGATGTCGGCTAATTTACTTTCATTTTTTTTGAATTAATATAATTTTTAAATAAAATAAAAAATTAGTCATATGACAGCTAACTTTAGTGTAATTTTAACCACTCGTGTTTGGAGTGTAGAAGTAAGGAGTACAGACTGTGTATTAAAAAGTGTCCATAGAAAACCGTTAAATAAGGGTGGCGCCACTATAGCTACGGGCTAAATTTTAAAGAACGTGCCGAAAATATTAGTGGGATAGGTGACTTTTTTCGAGGTTATATTTACTAAATAAAATTCTTTTAGATTTTAAAGCTACTGAGCAGTTTAGCAGCACACTTAAATCGTCGACAACTGCTAAGTTCGTGTCATCCTAGTAGCTACTCCAGCACTGTTGTGGAGAGTTTTTGAACTGTTATTTACTGCTTACAGATGACCACTTTTTCAACTATTTTACTATGGGAGTTCGTACTCCTTACTTCTATACTCCATACACTCGTGTCACGTCAGTATATTGGACCTATTAGTCGGGCCTATGGTCAAGCCAAAAAGTATAATAGGTTTTCCCAAAGACAATTTTTTTAATGAAGGTAAATATAACTTAGTCATTACCATGTTCTTATGCAAAAATAAAAATTATCGACAATTAAAATATCGAATTATTTGATGTAGGTCACGTGAGCGCTAGAGAAACGACGATTGTAAGACGTTTACAAATAAAATGTTTGATGAAATAGTACGGTGAAAATAGGATTTAACTTTGCACGAAATTTCTGATTCAATTTTATTTTTTTATGAGGTATTTACGTTTTCAGCCGATATCTCGGTAACTATGCACTTTAAGGCAAAAGTTATACAGACTTTTGTTTCCAGTAAACTTTTTTGTAAAACTTACCGTTTACGATTTATGGCCCATTTAATGAACAGGTGGCGCTTCAAGCGCCATCTTGAAAACACGTTTACAGCCGATATCTCGGTAACTATGCACTTTAAGGCAAAAGTTGTACAGACCATTATTGTAGAAAATAAAATTTCGCATCTTTTGTATCCAGTAAACTTTTTTGTAAAACTTACCGTTTACGATTTATGGCCCATTTAATGAACAGGTGGCGCTTCAAGCGCCATCTTGAAAAAACGTTTTCAGCCAATATCTCGGAAACAATGCACTTTAAGGCAAATGTTATACAAACCATTATTGTAGAAAATAAAATTTCGCATCTTTTGTTTCCAGTAAACTTTTTTGTAAAACTTACCGTTTACGATTTATGGTCCATTTAATGAACAGGTGGCGTTTCAAGCGCCATATTGAAAAGACGTTTTCAGCCGATATCTCGGAAACAATGCACAGTAAGGCCAAAGTTATAAATTTTCTTTAACCATTATTTTAGAAAATAAAATTTCGCATCTTTTGTTTCCAGTAAACTTTTTGTAAAACTTACCGTTTACGATTTATACCCCATTTAATGATCCGGTTTTTCTATCGCGGCCAATAGCTCTTGAAATATTAGATAACTCAATAAAATGCATAAATTTATTTTAAAAGATCAGTTTATTTTCCAAAACTTTTGTTTGAAACTTTTTTCTAATGTCCATACTTTTCGAGTTAAAGAACGTTTCATGTTGACTACCGGGCGTTATAGTTGAAAATTTCAGGATACGCATAGCTGACGCGTCACCCGCCGAGCTCGACCGACGCTCAGCAGGTGACGCGGCAGCTACTTTACGATTACGAACCCGGATTTTATTGCTATTATTTCGGGGTATTCCAAGTAAGACGTCTCTATTGTTTACTAACTACGACTTACAGTCGATCTCACACAGTCTCATGCGCGTAGATAATGCTCTCGCGCTCCCACTCACAGAGATATTAAAATTTAGTGTAGGGGATGATTGGCCCCTTGGATCGGTCTGTCTTCTTGTCAAAGGTTTTAAAATAGTTGTCGGGTTTTAAAATAGTTAACTAATTATTTTGAGAGCTTTAAAGCATCCGCAAAGCAATATGGCCGACGGAAAGTGTCTGGGAGTATTGACAACTTATTTTTAACTCTACATTCTGAAACATATATGAAAATCAGCCATGAGAACTTACGTGAAGTAAGTAATGTTTATATGTACCTTGATCGCCTGATACCTGGAAATTGGACGTTTGACTAAGCTAGCAGGTAGGCATACGATCGTAGTACATACTAATACTACTCAATCGTCCACATTTCATCCGCCAGAAAATATGTGACGTCTGGCGGCCCTGGGATCTTGCTCTACTAGAATAGCTTCCTAACACCTCGAAACGTCAAGATCCGATGAGAGCTCGATTTTCGATATCTTCCCCATTTTTAAAAAAATCATTGATTTTCATAGAGGGAGGTTAATTATAATTATTGCTTTTCGATGATTGCAGATTATGGAACCCCTAACAAGGCTAGTGGTACAGGAGTCTCTTACTGACGAAGAAGTCGACGCATGCCGAGGCGTACTACTGTCGTTACTAGGCATGGAGTCCCGTCATGAGTTGCCCTCGGCACAGTTGCCTTCCAATATGCGGTAAGTGGTTATTGGTATACATACATACATAAACACTCACGCCTATCGGTCAGAGGGGTAGGCAGAGACTACAGACTTCCATTTAGCATGATCTTGACACACCTATCTCGCCTCCTCCACATCCATATACCTACGCATACATGCTCGTCGGTTAAGGGTACTCTTAATTTTGCCCATTTTTAATATATCGCCAATATGGTCGCCAAACTTTCGCCTAGGACGTCTCTTTCCGACTCTTCCATTAACTTCTGCAACATGTTTTCTACATGTAAGTGATTATTGGTATAGATATTTTCGTTGACTGACTGATCTTGTAAACGATTTATTTATTTTCACTTTTTAACAAAGAACTAAAATATATTTATACAAATACACTAAATATATTAAGGTGTATGTGTCGACCGTCCGCCCATACATTTTAACCAAAATGAAAGAGTGTCTGTGTTTAGTGTATAAACTAATCATTTTATCACTTCTCTATAGTGAAATGTGTACGCTTCTGACCTTTATAGGCAGTAACTTACATTATATACTGAGAAAAACAATAGTGAAATCCTGGAAAAATTTGACACTTCTTTAGTAGTGTGAGCAAACAAAAGGCGACGTTTAAACATTGGCACGCTAGATGGCATCCAAGTGATCTTAAATAATTCTGATAAATCAATATCTTAAGTTCAATAATTGGTTAATTTCCTTTCCAACCGTTAAAAAACAGTATAAAATAACTTAAAACTAATGACCTTAGACACCTATGCTTTTTTGTAAACAATTTTATTACTTATTATCGTTGTGTGGCAACATAAATACCAAAAGTCGTAGGTAAAGCGACGTTGCCGTTCTTCCTGACAACAAACTGATAAGAGTACTAACCGTAGACAGAGAAGTCTACGGTACTAACGTATTCCTGACCTTGAATTGACGAAACAAAAGCGTTGCCAAACTTACGTACGTTCACTTGTTTGACTTTTAAAATATAATATTCTAATTTCGGTTGTCACGCACTATGATTTGCGGCGCGGAATTTCTTGTGTATACATATTTTGTATGTATGTTTTCATTGATTCGAATTGCAATATTTCTCTAGTATATATTTGAGATTATATTGTAATTTATCGTAGGTATAGTAATTAATTATTCTAAAAACGCAATTATGTTTTCGGTAGTATTATTAACAGCAGGCTGGCCCGTGATTTTTCTGAAAATCGTCACAATACTGATTACCTACGTCATACGTGCCAGTGTTTCATATATGAATGTGTTTGAATATGTTTTTGGTCAACAATAAATACAATTATTATAAATCGGTAAACTACCAAAGTAGTCACAAAATTAAACTTGCAAACATTTGCTAAAGATGGTTTTGCCGGGTTACATTAAACACCCTTTACGCATTTTGCAAACAGTTTCAGACAGACACACATCATTAGTTTTTTATATTTTGTAGAGCTCAACTTCACTCGTCACTACGTCATACCTTATGGTGCGTTCAGAAACAAATATAATTCAGTTACATAAAATCCTTTTTTTGTTCCGTGCTTTATTGTTTATAAATAAATAGCTTATTCTAATCTGAGTTATATTTTTCTTATTCGTCGGCCAATTCTACCAGGAATATAAAGATAACATTGAAATATAAAGATAAGTAAATTTTTGTACATTTTAGTGTTCTAGATCTTGTGTTCCGAACGCAACCCTATTCATATAGAATTGAAGGAAGATTTGTATATATTATATGATATGAGAATGGCTGGGAACTGTCCGTAGGTTTCACCTTAATGAAATTTGCAAAGCAGACTTTTGTCTATGGGACCGCTCTGGCTTTGCCCGAGTTGAACAATTATATATCTGAAATATTAGGGAGGCATTTTAAAACTATATGTAACATTTTATGTTTTGTTTTTCTGAAGTTATAAAATAAATTGATTCTCGGCATTTTCTGACCTACGTGCAACAGCCGCGCCGTCTGCCACCATAATTATTTTGTCGCGCGAAAGTTTTTATATAAAAATGGTTATTGTGTGTTATCGTTAGAAAGTAAACATTTTTTTATAGGATACGGTGACAAACGAGCACACAGTCCACCTACACACGGTAAGTGGTTGCTGTGGCCCATAGACATCTACATCTATTGTCGATTACAAACCAAAATGCAGATGCGTTGTCACCCGTGAGGACTAAGATTTAATGCCTCGTTTCCAGGGCATTCCAAAAGGGTCTCCGGATCTCTACACTCACCATACGAATCATTATTTAAGTTGCTATTTTACGCTGGTATTCTGTGAGAGCGTGATCCTTCCCCGGTCGAGCCGAGCCATTCGTGCTACAACTATACTACTTATATGACTGCAGCATGCCTCTACCACGTATAATGCTGTCACGTACATTTTTAAAGAACAGCCATACATTATTTTCGTGTTTTGAGTATTCAAACAACTGGAGAGGCTATGCGCTTTAATTCCTAAACAAAATGTCTGTTAATTTCAGGGGGGCGCAAGAGAAACACACTACTGTATACTTCACTACAAATGCAAATTTGAATCGCTTCACTATACACGCACACTACAGAATTGACGTTGGTCAATTGCAATGAACCATTTACGCAAGAGCGAGAACTATGTCGATATTTTTATCGATAAATAAATCATCATAGTCCGCTTATATTCAGCGTTAGTAAAAGTGATTTTTAGTATTTTTTCATTCATTACAAACCTTCACCAGTCCACTGCTGAACATAGGCCTCCCCCAAGAGTTGCCACAAAGCACCCGTCCTGAGCCACCTGCATCCATCGGCTTCCCGCATTTCTTCCCAGGTCGTCACTCCTTTTTGTGGGGGGGGGGGGTCGCCCTACACTTCGTCCACTGGTACGAGGTTGCTACTTGAGAACCTTTTTTTCCATCAGTGTTCGGTTCATAGAGCTATATGGCCTGCTTTTTGCTACTTCAGCTTACTAATCTTTGGGCTATGTCGGTTACTCTGGTTCTACTGGGGATATCCTCATTTTTAAGTCTATCACACATGGAAACCCCGAGCATAGCCCTCTTCATAGCTCGCTGAGTGACCTAGAGATTCAACATACGGCCAGCAGTAAAGGAACACATCTGAGATCGATAAGTCAAGTTTTGAGGTATACCTGAGAAGATGTGTCGTAATCTCCCAAACGCTGTCCAGCCGAGTTGAATCCGTCAATTGACGTCCTGATCGAAGTTGGTGGTTGGTTGATACCTATAGTATCTGACAAATCGATTGAGAAAAACGGACAATGACCTCAGATATGAGCCGATTGTCTAAAGGAGTAACTTACAAAATCTCAGTTTAGATGTGATAACAATATTTAAATATTGATATTATTCACACTTCTAGGTCAGCACATAAATGTTTTTTTTTTTTGTTTGTTAAATAATATTGTCTGTGGTTCATATAAACATCGTAAAATCTTACGGTACATCGCGAAAAATGTGTTATATTTTATATTTCAATTTATGGTAAGTAACGCAGCAATTCATTTAATAACAATTTCATATTCAAAAAATAATATTTGAAGCAATATAATCACCATATTGAGCGTTTGCAAATTCATCTCTTCAAAATAAACAAAACGCGCGTTACGTCAGTTCGTTCTAAAAGAAATGTGACAATGGCAGCCAGAGATGCGTCACCTTTTTTGGGCCGGTCCGCATGCACCGAATAAAAATAAAGTTGTTATATAATATTGAAAATAAAGTTATATCTTTTGATTAAGTACGTACTTATTCGATGTCGTTATCACTCGAATCTTGATGTGTTATAAATTAACGCTTTTTGTTGTTAAACGAATAAAGTACTTTATAACAATAGATACATAACTTTTTAATAATAGTAAATAAATATATATCAATCATTACGAAAAAATTATAAAAAAAATCATTATAAATAAGGAAAGTACTACATACAAAATGTGCCTATATATTGAAGGTTTGTAACCCCTGGTTAAACAACCGAAAGGTCATTGTCCGTTTTTCTCAATTGATTTGGCACGTACTATAGTGCGACTATTTGTCCCTGGCACGTACTATAGTGCGACTATTTGTCCCAGTTAAGCATATTCATCAACAACTTCGAGCGTAGTGCTCCCTACAACTACTGGCATGGGTGTGTGACGTGGACGTTACACATGATCTTTGTTTTGTTTATGTTCATCTTAGACCTCTCCGCCTATCCGTTGGGAAACACTATTGGTGTCATTGAACATAGTGCTTGGGTCCTCTAGCGACTCCGCCATGAGGACTATATCGTCGGCAAATTGAAGGTGAGTGATATACCCGCCCTTGATGTTAATACCGTATCCTTTCATGTCCAGTAGTTTGAAAAAGTCTTTCGTTAGCTTCGGGGATATAACGTCACCCTGTCTTACACCTGTCTGCAGTTGGTTAGTTATTATATATGTAGGTTTCGTACTCTAGTTCTGTACTCGGATAGCCATCGTAGCCGTACTGTAAAATCACTTCAACATTTCAATATACCGCCAGTCAACTTGGAACTGCTGTAGGGACTGTGCAAAAAATTATGGTAAAGTGGCTACTGCAACCCATGGACACTTGCGGCTAACTTCAAACGAAAAAAGTTACGTCGTTGTCACCTGTATGGACTGAGATGGAATGCCGCCTGTACCGTTACTAAGTAAGAGGGCGATAGCTATTCAGACGGACTCCCAGGCAAAAATATCGACGTAGCACTTAGTTCATACATTAATTTAATTTTTTTTAAATATTAAATTGCTGAAAAAAAAGAGAAGGCGTGTTGTGATTTATATATAAATTAACGTTTATTTACTAAAACCTAACTGACTGAGATAGGAAACGTGTAGTAGTGTCTTGAATTTGAGGAGATACTACAAAGAGGT
Organism: Parnassius smintheus behrii; assembly: GCA_036936625.1. Lineage (NCBI taxonomy): Eukaryota > Metazoa > Arthropoda > Insecta > Lepidoptera > Papilionidae > Parnassius > Parnassius smintheus. The sequence goes on from JAUPFT010000004.1 coordinate 49,967,013, forward strand.
TCTCGGTTAGCAGTAAACGCGCAAACTTGTACTTTCTGGGGATTGAACTGGACTAGATAAACTAGTCTCCCCCAATCTGAAACTTTGTTTAACAAAGACTCGACTTCAGACACAAGTTTATTCTGGCACTCGATGATGTGTTTCCGAGAAATATTCGCACGGCTGCCGCATAACAATGAATATTACTAGTTTGTAACATCACGTTGATGTGCAGAAGGAACATGATAGGCGATAACACGTAGCCTTGTGCGTCAGCATCCACAGGCTTGAAGTCGGGGCATGCACCGACGACTATGTCCTCAATGCTTCGATCTGAGATAAAACTATTGATCCAATTTCGTAATTCTTGAGAAGCCCGAAATTTATAAAAACGGGGAATTTCCTTCTCAAAATAGATATATTTAGGTAAAACCCACCTAATAGCCATAATTTCGCTTTAAAACCTGAAATTTTGCAAGTACAAGCGGGATTTGTTTTGTCCACGAATGACGTCAGGCCGATGGCCGATAGCATGTACGTGAATGGTCTCTCCTATCTTTCTCGCTCTAACACACGTGTACACTATGCTCTTTTTTACATTGGCAATCTATTGTAAGGTGATTTTATACTATATATATACTATATATATATATATATATATATATATATATATATATATATATATATATATATATATATATATATATGTGTGTGTGTGTGTGTGTGTATGATGTGCACAGGGGCAAGTGGAGCGGGCGGCGCGAGGAGCAGTGGCGGCAGGTGTGGGGCGAGCTGGAGGCGCTGGTGCGTGCGCACGCCGCCGCGCCCGCACACCGCGCGCTGCTGCGCACGCTGCTCGACTGCCGCGCGCACAACCACGCGCCCGACGGTATGTGTATGCCGCTTGTATTGACTATGCCTCATTCTGGTTCGTGGCAAAATTGCGTGTCTGGCACGCAGCCGGATTCTGGTCGCTCGATAGTTTAGCTTTTCACAGGAAAAACTATGCAGGTATTTTGATTAAAACTACTTTTACGGATTTTGTCGCGTTTAGTTTTTAATAACGTCGGGAATTAAAATTAAAATAAACGCGATAAAGTCCGTAAAAGTAGTTACAATCAATGTGTAGTGTTCGCGTAAATATAAGAAATCATTATATGTCGATTATGTCGATATTGTTTTATTACGACCTTCCATACAGGCCCGGACGGTTTGCTCGTAAAAAAGAAAAATGGCCTGACGCTTAACGGGTTATATGAAAGGTTAAATAGAAAGCCAAAGATAAAATATAAAGCAGACGTTTCAAATGGACCAGGTCTGTGTACAAATGTGGAAAAATACACACAATTCATTTAAATGTATCCTGTCGTGGTAAACAATTGATGTTTATCAGTTGTTTTTATCGACTTTCAACATGGCGTCTTACCGATTTAGTTACTCTGTGCTTATGTAAACCATAAAGCAACCATTGATCATAGAAAGAGAACTGTCAATTGTCACTACACTGTCAAAAATACGTGAAATATACATGTCAAACATAACTACTAATCAATAAAAATGACAGCTTACCGACATTGACGGGTTTTTGTTTGGTGTCGCTATTTCAAGTGTAATTTTGCTGTGCTTTACCAACAAACAAAGCTATTATAAAATAATTGGGCAGTTGAGAACCGTTTCATATGTGTTTCCTTAATTATGAGTATAGTGTACAAGAACCTGGCCAGGCTCCATACATTTTGGAACATCTCATTTGTCTATGAAAATACTTTATTCTTGTCATTGATATAAATGACAAGATATGGCCGTGCGAATAAAAATTGTTCACGGTTTTAAGCATAGAATAAATCAGCACCATCTCTTAAATACTCATGAACTACCACGCAACCAGTGTTTTCACTTATGATTTTGGTTTTACCCTAGAACCTACAGAAATACTCCCAAAATTATCGTAAAAAGAATCAAAATAGCCTTATATATTACACCTATTTTTCAATAATTTAAAGAACATCATTGCAAGATTTGAATATCATTTCACTATTAAAATCTTGAGTTTTGTGATGAAGAAAATGTTCTCATTTTCAAATTATAATAACACTTAGTCTCATATGAATAACGAATATGTGACTGAGTAAAAATATACCATTATTCTATTCTATTTATTAAAGCCCTTTTTTATAAAATCACTTTTCTAGCCCTTTTGACCCTTATACCCTTGGATAAATCTTTAAAAAAATACATTGGGTGGGAATAAAAATTAGGGTTACATGAAGTTCGGTGTTACCCCAAATTATCTAAAACTCGTCAATTTGAAGAAACACCTAAAGCCTATATTAGTATATTTACCCTAAAATAGTGCAAAATACCTAAAAGTGTAAACACTGCACGGATGCATTGGCATTGGTAGTCGCGTTGGTGCTCCATAAACATTTTAGCACCAATGAGTCGGTACCATTTTGTTTGTTCAATGACCCGGTCCATACGCAGTATAAGTAAGTTTGAAAATTTAACGTTGAAAAGTAATAGGTCCTTACATATGAAATTGGCGTATTATACGAGAGGAATATAAAGTCAACTTTTTTTTGTAAAATATATTTAATTAATCACAGTATGCACCGTTGTTTTCTATGCACTTTTGTCATCTCAAAGGTAGTTCATTGATCCCTTTACTCAAAAAAAACGACGGGTTGCACGCCTGGAGTGCCGGCAGAAGTGAAAACTTGAATATTAACGTTGTGCATTTTTGATATTTTGGATGATTAGGGAATAATTTTGCACGAATTGCTTTAATTATCACACACGAACATTCGCACAAGCGCCCTGCGCCGCCTAAACAAAACAGCAGGCGCAGGCATACATTTTCGGCGCGCCGTAGAAAGAGAGGGGGATACTTCCTCTCCTACACCACGCCGACTGTCTCTCTCTCTTTCCATCCATCTTACGAATTTTCGATCAGGGTCACGTGTCCTGACGCGAGTTTAACATTTTTTACCCATTACAAAAAAAGTGTACAACGCCGCTAAAAAACCATGGGGGCGAAAATCAATAAACTCTTTGACGGCAGTTTGGACTGCCGCATCGGAGTTGTTTTTTTTTTTCAAAGTCCGGGGAGTTGCAAGGTCCGGGGAGTACGATGGATGTCGCAGACATTCCAATTGTAGCTCATCTAACTTGTTACTTGTGCAGTGTGTGGTCTTGCGTTGTTGTGAAGCAGCTGTGGCCTAGAGCGATTGAATCTCGGTTGTTTAGCAACTAGTTCTTCCTTCATGGTTTTTAGTTGCTGACAACAGATATCTGCCGTAATCGTTTGGTCAGATTTTAGAAAGCTGTAGTGAACGACATCGGTGCTAGTCCATCAAACACTCACAAGTAACTTTTTCTGAGTCAATTTTCGTTTAGGGCAGGATTTGGCTGGGTCTCCAGGGTTCAGCCATTGCGACGAGCACTTCTGATTATTGTACAGTATCCACTTTTCATCACAAGTAAAATGATTCAATTTAAAATCCCTTCATCTTTGTGTCGGTTGAGCAAAGTAACACAGTAGTCGACGCGTGTTTGCAAGTTTGATTCTCTCAATTCATGAGATTTTTTTACTTTCCCGATTTCCTTCAAGTGGATTAATACAGTTTTATCACTTACCCCGAAGCCTGCAGCTATCTCTGAAGTGCTTTGTGATGGATCTGCTTCCACAATAGCCTTTAATTCTTCATTTTCCACTTTGGTCTCCGGCCGTCCACGGGGTTGGTTCTGAAGGTCGAAGTTTCCAAAACGAAAACGTTGAAACCAAAAACGTTCCGTGCTTTCTTTTGCGAAACCCGCGCCGTACACATCATTAATCCTTCGAGTTGTTTCTGCAGCACTGGTGCCACGGTAGAACTCGTACTCGTAAATATACCGATATTTCATGTTTTCCATTGTGCGGTAATAAGCGACGGCAAAGAAAAAAGTAATGAGGAGAAAACAAATTAATGTTTTTTCCTGTTTTCAAAACTCAAATGTACCAGCAAAACGTATTTATAAATTTGAATTTGACCTTGGTGACTCGCAGGTTTAACTGAGTCACAAGTTTTAAATCTTGCTACCCAACATCGAATTAAACTTTTTGACGGCGCATCTTTTATTCGTGGAATATTGAATGGATTTATTTTATTTTATTTTATTTTATTTGGAAGACCAACAGCTATATTAATTAGGATAGATAGTACTAATAACAACAGTAAGCCAATTAAAGATCTTCACTAATAGATACAAAGGTGAATTTACAACAATGATAAACACGATTTAACACTAGAAAGTATCCAATACAACATATTTATGCCAAATGAGGGCTAAACTTGTATCATACATATAAAAGACAATCAACTCATACTTAGGACAGTCAATAACACTACAAGCTATTTTTAACAGAAAAATAAACACAAATACAAAAGTAAATCTTACTTAGAGCTACCAAAAAATGCAATGGATTACAGAACTTACGTTGCGCGACAATGAGCGCAAGCTACTCGTTAAGTATGCCTCAATAGCGAAAACGCGCTGCTCCCGACTCTCGACCGACGCTAAAACTCACAAGTCACAACGCTGGCGCTACTAAATCCCACACCCCGCGCCTCTTTATCTGTCCGCGTTCGAAAGTAATAACTTTTTAAAATGTGTAAATTGTCACCGGACACACTGTACAACAAGCTCGGACAGTCCTGGCGATAAAACTACAAATACGCGAAGGAAAATAGACTTCAATATTCTCCAAAAATACTTCTAATTGCGCAAAAAACGTACATAAAGTACGAAGATTCGCTCGATAAGGCAAATGCGATAATAGATACGCCTTAATACTCGCGGAACCAGGTTTTGGAATAAGTATTTATGCGGACGTATACTTTTATGATTCGGTATGCATTTTGCCTCGTACATCTCACTTCTAGTAGTTCCGTTACTCGCTGCTTGGATGTGTAACGCTTCGCATACACCAAATCCGTAATCGGCCGAAGTTTGCTCGGGCAACTACGGCCAAACTCGGACGATCGAATCAAACACTTGTAAAACAAAGAGAGCGCGTACACAAACACGACCGTCATCGTCCGCATACTTACGTGTACGTGCGTGTCCGATAACGCACGAAAACGGCCGCTCAACCGTCGAATCTGAACTTGTTGGCATTTCTCGCCCGACTACAGTGTAAATTAAGTGTATTTATAGTTTAATTTAATCATTTTGTCTTTATTCTGTTGGTTCTGTCAGTGTTGTTATCTACCTAAACGGCTATGGATATTGAAAATAGAAAAGAATACCGACAACGTTCAATGTTAGCACAAGTGATACAGTGCACGTTGCAGTGTAGGCACATACACGTCCGAGTTACTCGTCCGGTAGTTCTGTCCGCCATCGGCCGACAAAATCGGTTTTGGTGTACACGTACCGTAAGCCAGTGTTGCCATATATACAGATTTCCTCGTATTTATACAGATTTTCGGTGTGTGATACAGATTAGATTTTATACAGAGTTTTCTAACTCCATTGATTGGATTACCGTAATATTCAACTTAAAAAAGAATGAAGCAAAATAAGTGACGAGATACCGCGTTACACACATCACTGCATGATTCTATTCTTTATGGTTAATTTTATTTTTTCACAACGTAATTAGTTAGTATGGCAGAATTAAAAGTGTATTATAAAATATGTATATATAAAATATATATGACTGAAAATAATAAAGTAACTATATGTTCATTTGTTGTAAATGTTTGAGTTTTAATATGTCGTTTGCTTAATGTTTTCAATTTTGCTATATTAAAAATTTTGTGAATAGTGTATATTTTATACGTGGTACAGCCACGCTGCAGCTATACTATGGTTGCAGCACGAATGAGTCAGATCGACCTGGGCAGGACCACGCTCTCACAGAATACCAGCGTAAAATACCCGCTTAATACTGCTGTGTTTTGTATGGTGAGTGTTGGAATCCGGAGACCATTTTTTTACTGGAAATGAGGCATTCCATCATAGTCCTCTGGCGCGACAACGTATCTGCGTTTTTATTCTTAAGCTAGGATAAATATAGATGTCTATGGGCCACAGTATCCGATTACCATCGGTGGACTATGTGCTCCTTTGTCACCTTTATTCTATAAAAAAAATCATTTAATAACGATAACCAAACCTTATCAGCTTATCACGTTAGTAGTTATTCCTTGTTTTTCAAAAGAAGCAATCAATCATTCTATTTTGGTTTATTAGATAATACAGATTTTAGCAGTTTCTAATACAGATAAAAGGTTCAAGGCATCTGGCAACACTGCCGTAAGCCGCGCGCCGGTTTGTCGATGATCAGCCGTTTCAATTCCGCAGATCGCATCACGCGCTAGTCTGCTCAGCAAGCTTAACTAAATTGACTTTCTACAATCGCTAAAGCTAATAGAAAATTATAAAAAAGAATGGGAATGAAAATGAAATATTATCTCTACGTTAAGTCTCGTGAGTTTATTTAGGACTTTAAAATATTTTCTTTTTATATTTTACGATTTGAAGTCCTTTTTATGTTTGGTTATCTTCCAAACAGTCAAATAATAACAGACCAATATTTTGCTATTTTATTTCACAAATTATAAATTATTATTCTATCTGCCATATTTTTAATTTGATTTGATTTTGATTAATCCACAACTATCACACAACGCCATCTAGTCCCAAGCTAAGCAGAGCTTGTGTTATGGGTACTAGACAACTGATAAACATACTTATATATTTCTAAATACATAAATATTATAGATAAATTACACCCAGACACAGAACAAAATGATCGTGCTCATCACACAAACATTTGTCCTGGGTGGGAATCGAACCCACGACCTCCGGCATAGCAGTCAGAGTCACTAACCACTAGACCAACAGGCCTGTCAAATTTATTTGTAAATATTATTTGACATGACTTTCGTCCATACATCTATTTGAAATAATACTAGTTTTTACGGAATTTATCGCGTCCCTCGTTCTCTCTGAAACAAAGATTTACCCACGGTAGCTTCAGAGAGCACGAGGGATCTGTGACAGTAAACACCTGGCTGCCGAGCTCCAACACGTCAAGCAAGTTTTGCATGACAACAAGCTTCGGGTCCCGCGCCTACGTCACAGAGAACGAGTGAAGCCGGCCACAGTCGAGTGTGTACCTGCTGTACTGCCATATGTTAGAGGAGTCACTGACAAGATTGGCTATATCTTGAAGCGCGCTTCCATCAAAACATACTTCAAGCCGCCGAAGAAGATTGGTCAGTTTTTACAGTCAGTCAAGTGTAACGTCCCTCTGCAAGATGCAGGAGTGTACAAGCTTGATTGTGAATGTGGTCTCTCCTACATAGGACAAACTAAAAGATCAATTAAAACCCGCGTTAAAGAACATATAGCTGATGTGAAGAATCTAATGTCGGTTTTTCACAGGTGAATCTCGAGCCACGGTGATCCGGGCGACCACAGACTCTCCGCTCTCTCCTGTTGGTGCGGGGAACGGGGCGAGCAACAGCGATGTCTGGGCACCTAGGAATGTTTTAGAGACATTGCTTGGAGCACCCCGACCTCCTCGGAGACCTGACTTTGCGGGAAGAATGGCTGCCGGCAATAGAATTGCAACTTTGTACCCACATTTACAGCAAGATGTTGAAGCCCAGCACTGATTTTATTTCTATTTATATATAGTATGTAAATAAATGTGTAATTTTAAATATGTCTTTTTAGTGTTCCTGGCAGCCGTATTATTTGGGTGACCCAGTCTGTTACTGCGTTCGCCAATCCACATGCTAAGAGCGGAGATAAAGTTCTCTCAACGTTAGAGACTATTCAGTAGTAGACATGGGAGTTTTGCGGGCTGGTAAAAGAAATGAAGGAATTTAAGAGAATAGTAGGTCTGCACGAGAATTGAGAAATAGGTATTTGAAGAAACTTTTTACGTGGTAGGGCCACGCTGCAAATATACTTGTAGCACGAATGGCTCGGCTCGACCGGGGAAGGACCACGCTCTCACAGAATACCAGCGTGAAATAGCAGCGTAATACTGCTGTGTGAGCGAGTGTAGAGATCCGGAGACCCTCTTTTATTAGAAACGAGGCATTCCATCTTAGTCCTCAGGGTTGACAACGTGTCTGCGTTTTGATTCTTAATCGAGGATAAATGTAGATGTCTATGGGCCACAGCATTCACTTACCATCACATGGACTATGTGCTCATTTGTCGCCCTTATTCTCTAAAAAATAAAACTATTGCCGTCGCGCTGCGCCCGAGCTACCGAAATATCAATATGTGAGTGAATAGTCGGTATTTGTGTCTTAGTACCGCGCGTCTACCTAAGTGTGAACGTACTAGTCTTACCCTCCCTCACCTCTGGTCTCCCCCCGTAGAGTGCGATGGGGACAACTGCAGCTCAGAATGATTTTACCTTCAAAAACCATGACCGATCGTCGTTTCGTGTTCCCCTGTTTTCTTCTAAAACACTAAGCCGATTAAATTAAAATAATACTAGTTTTACGGAATTTATCGCGTATATTTAACTTTAAATACCCGACGTTTCAAGAGCTCTACAGCACCCATGGTCACGGGGGGGGGGGGGGACTGAGATGTTCAACGTCCAGATGTCATAGTTATGGTAACCGCGGTTAACTATGACATCTGGACGTTGAAACATCGGGTATTTAAAAAGTTAAATATACGCGATAAATTCCGTAAAAACTAGCATTATTTCAATGTGTAGTGTTCGCGTAAATATAAGAAACCGATTAAATTATTTTTGGTATCAAAATTTAAAGGAAGAGTAGATCACTTGTTTTTATATTAAAAACCTTAATAAATTAAATTATTATCTTAAAAACCTTTACATATTAAATTCCTTTCGTAGTCGTTTCATTACCGAGGTAAAAACGGGGCATTGTTTGAGGGTTTGGAAAGTCATATTTATTTTTTTAATAATGTTTTGGAAAAATATAAATGACAGGGGCTTGCCTCCAATAAACCTAGATTTTTATAAACAAAAACGATTATTCTATTGGCATTATCAAGGAAGAGAATAGGGGAATACATTTGTATGGAGAAATGCAGCCCGTCTACGCTCTTAAGTGTAATTACAGAGGTAATCATGCGCCTGTTTACCTGTTTAGATAAGATTGTTGCTCTTTCACGTATCTATTATGGTAGCAGCAATAGCAAGATGAGTAAGATGAAAAAAGAACCTTTTTTTTAAATAACATTGACAACCAATGAGTTATTTTATTTTGTGCAATTTCTTTATTGATGCCCGTAACCAGTAATTTTATTTATGGTCGAATTTCGGCCTTAAGTATTTAAAAAATACACAAAAATATACATAAAAAAGACTATTCTATTAAAATAAAATCAGACCAAACCCGCACATCAAACACCTCAGTATTAGCAACGACTTGCACTTCCCATTAAAATTTTTTCTTGTGTAGACCAGGAAATATTATTTTAGGCTATACAAACAACTTGTATCGTGCGGGATGTGCACCCGCGATCTCGCAGCCCAGGAAGCCCCTTTTTTTCTAAGTTTTATACCGAAAATTCTAAACAAGTCTTATATTTTGATGTTCTTTCCTCGCAAGTCTGTAAGGTGAATGACCGGATAGTAATCATTTTTTAATTTAAAGTTTCCCAGACGGTGCTAAACGATAATCTATAGGCTGTCAACGTCGTGCGGTCCGCGCCCTCGGGGTGACAGGGGTTGGCAAGGACGGGGTAAAACGGTCTCAAAGGGGAAACGAGCATTCTGCGGGAAGGCGAGCGAGCACGCCGCGTGCTCCGGAGCGCCAGTCGCCGGTGGTCGCTTGCAACGGTTACTTATGTACTTGACACACACGAGATTACAATCCAAAAATGAGCAAACTGATTGGACGACAATCAAAAGAAATTGTGTATAATCCAAGTATATTAAAAGCTTCCTCATGAATCACTCCGTCTATTGGAGAAAACCACATGAAAATCCGTTCAGTAGTTTTTAAGTTTATCATATAGACAGACGCGGCAGGGGACTTTTTTAAAAAGCGATTTAATATTATATCGAATTCATCACTACATAACACAATACTTCGTAATAAACCTAAATATATCCATATTAATCTCAAGATAACTCGATCCCAAATCACTACGTGTGTAGCCGTGGGCGTGGCCTCGTGCACGAGCTACCTCGTCCCTCTTCACCCTGTATCCCGTGGGAGCGGACTGCACGACGTTGACGGCCTATGGCAAATCATTTTGTGCACAAAAAAAAATAGAATTTCTTCTGCAAGCAAACTTTTCTGCCCTGGTAAGTTGTTGACATTATCATTATCACAGTAATTTTTTGTAAATTTTAAACAAATTTCTTTGAATACAAATTTATGGTAATTGTTATGGTTTTAGGTATGTCATAAAGCAACTTTTAACGTAATTCGTATCTATGTTAAAGGAAATTTATGTTTAACATTATATATCAAGAAAAAAAACAGAATTTTCAATAAATATTAGACAATAAATAAAGGATTTTCCGGTTCAGTCGGTCGCCAGAGCTTCGTCTGTCAGTTAGCATGGTGCAAATAAATAAGAGAAAGTAAGTAGGAATAGTATTTCTATTTTCTCTTCTCTTCTTTCTTCTATAAGAGAAGGGCACAAGTCCTTCTCTTATAGGAAAGACATTTTTTATTATTTTGAGTTATCAGGTAGATCACGCATAGAAACCCCGAGCGCAGTCCACTCCATAGTTCGCTGAGTGACCTTGAGCTTCCTCATGCGGCCAGCAGTGAAGGACCACGCCTCAGATCCATTAAGCATCACCGACAACGCGCCGGTTGTGCGTAATCTTATTTTCAAGTTTTGAGGTAAACCTGACGAGAAGATGTGTCGTAATTTCCCGAACGCTGCCCAGCCGAGTTGAATCCATCGATTAACCTTATTTTATTTTTATGTTATGGAAAACCAACAGCTTACAAATCTTAAGTAAATAATATATTAAATTTACAAGAAGCCAATAACAGGTTCTCGCTAATGGAAATACACTAACATAATCTTTCGTCGTTTAAAGGACATAGCACAAATACGAGCAACAAAATGGAGTCCAATTTAAATGTACAACATGCATAAATTTAATAAGTGAAACAAACAGTAATAGCTACAACAGAAAAGAAAAGCGGGACTATAAACGCACAACATAATTTTTCTTAAAATAAATTAAATTAGGTACGACACAAAAAACTCGTCTTAATGCCCGCCTTGCCGATACATAGCTAGTATTAAACAAATCAAAATCATGTTTTTGCATAAATTATTAAAATTATTACTAGACCGATATAAGAAAGTATTTCTTCCATAATTAGTTGATGAAGCTGGTAAGTAGAGTATTACATTCGTTCTAAGGCTTACTGTAGGCGTTCTCAGTGATATTTGTGATAGTAAATCAGAGCAGTCAACATTTACAGGACAGATTTTCAATAAAAATACAATGTCAGCAATCTCGCGACGCTGTATCAAAGGTAACAGATGATGCTGTTTGCATAAGGATAGATAGTCTTCTCATCGGTAGATTTTATGGGTACGATAGCAAAGATATCGTATGAATTTACGTTGAATACTTTCAATCCTTGTAATGTATGTATCACACATCGGATTCTAGATCTGCGAAGCATGTTCAAGCGTACTGCGGACGTAAGTACAGTACAAGATTTTAATTGTTTTAATGTTATTAAACTCCTTTGCAGTTTGCATGACAAAACCTAACGCCTTAGATGCCCTAGTTATGATATTGTCAACATGGGTGTTAAATAATAACTGAGTTGTGGAAAATCCCTAAATCACGTACAACAGATTCTTTTTGTAACTTCTGACCTTTAAGGTGATTAAGGTGTGAAATGAATTAAGTTTCGGTTGCGTGAATATGTAATAAAGGTACATTTTGATGGGTTTAATTCAAGCTTATTGATATTACAGTATCCCTCCAATCTTAGTAGATCTTCCTGCAGTAATTCAGCATCAGCTTGAGATGAGATTGTGGAAAATATTTTTATATCATCAGCAAAACACAGGTGTGATGATTTAAAACAGGTTTCAATATCGTTAACAAATATGGGAAATAGCAACGGCTCTTTGTTTTGGCCATGTTCATCTTAAGACCCATCCATTGTAGAACCAGATAAGGATATCCGCATTGCGTAATAGAATCAGAGTGACCGACATAGCCCAAAAGATTAGTAAGCTCAAGTGCCAATGCGCTTCCCATATAGCTCGTAGAACCGACAACCGATGAGGAAAAACAGTTCTCGAGTGGCAGCCTCGTACCGGTAGGCGAAGTGTAGCGCGACCCCCCACTAGATGAAGTGACGACCTGGTAAGACTTGCAGGAAGTCGACGGATGCCGGTAGCTCAGGACCGTGCTTTGTGGCATTCCTTGGGGGAGGACTATGTCCAGCAGTGGACTTCTGAAGGGATGTAATGATGATGATGATCAGATAGATGCTGCTGCCCATCTGGTACATTTTCCTGTATCTTACGACATCCACGGGATAACATTGGATATTGGATTTTCCTAATAAGAACCCTGCATAGAGCATGGTCTAAGACTGTTCTGCTTACACCCCCATATTGCCATATTGTTAAAGTGCTTTCCGTGCCTTGGTAGTATTCAAATGTAGGGACTATTGAGTTGCGAGTTCTTATCAGTCAGAGCGATTATTTGTACAGGACGTAAATCTTGTTGTTCCCGGTGTTCGAATCCCGGTCGGATCAGTTTTTTTTTAAACAAACCTGCAGTAATGCGATGGTATATTTCTGAAACTTATAACTGTTGGTTGTATTAGTAGTAGTTTTTACTGGACTGAAAATACTTCGGATATCCAGTGCTGAGCGCAGGCCTCCCCCGTAGATAGACTTATAGAGGGGAGGGGGGGATTTCGACGTTTAGTAGCGGAGGGAGGGAATCCATTTTATTCCGTGGGTGTCGTATGAGAAGCGACAAAAGGTAATTAAGCAAAACATAAGGTTTGATTTAGCTTGCGTGCGTGATATATCTAATTAATAATAATTATGTAGACTACTAAAACGTCGGCAAGTAGTCAACATTGAAGAAGTGCAACTTCTGCACGTAGTACTTAAGGTTGCCCTAGTCGATGGCACGAACTAAGTGGTGGGCGGGGTAAAAATGCATGCTATCTCAGCCGACATAACGTGCGAAAGGGATAGACGCTGTGATGAGCAGTAAGAAGCTAGTGCGCACACACATATACGAACTCGAGTGACGCAATGCGAGACGTCGTCATCGCATAAATTCATTTTTGAATAATAACATAAACGGCAATGTAGCTGTATCGCAGTGGCTTAGCAATGAGGCTGCGCTGGCCGCCGCGGGTTCGAATCCCGCACGGAACAAATATTTGTATGGCCTACAAATAGTTGTTCCGGGTCTGGATGTTTGTCCTTGTGCAATTTATGTTTGTAAACTGCCTCCACGATACTGGAGAAAATCCTACTGTGGGGGTAACCTATTTTAAAAAGAGGAGAGAGAAAACAAATTGGTGTTATTATAACTTAGGATCTGCTGTGTGAAACGTAATTATTATGAACCCAATTTATGTACTTAGTCGTTATTATGAAAGTTCTTATGTGAACTTAAGTTAATGTTGTTATTATATAATAATTACATTGACTTGTTTTTACCTACTTTTAAACCAACTTCGAAAAAGGAGGTGGTTCTCAATTCGTTGGTTTTTGTTTATGTATGTTCTGTCCCCCGATTTCTTGAAGATGCCTGAAGCCTGAACCGATTTGGAAAATTATTTTTTTGTTTGAAAGGATATATTTTCCAGGTAATCCCACGGTAATCGATGATGGTCAGATCAGGATCTGATGATGGGATCTTGAAGAAATCGGGGGCACTCTTCAATAAATGACAGCAAATCAACCGCGATTGCTGCTATCGCCTATCTATGCATTCTTTACACAATCACACAATATAATATCACGCCTGTACCCACTAAAGGGACATAAGTAACTCTCAACTAAAAACGGTAACATAAAAAACTTTTTTTGAAAAAAATATAACAATTTCTAAAACAAACACAAAAAAGTGTAACATAATTATGTTTTCTTTATGTTTTTGTATTTTACTGTAGGTTATGCAAATATTACTGTAAGTACTATGTATTCTAAATAGGTACCTATTTACTTTCCATAGCTAGTTAGCTATAGTAGCCCACAGGCAACTCCCCGAAGTATATGTCAGCGAGTGTCAGGATAATTACTGCTTTTTCGACAGCGCGATTTTGATGTGAGTGGGGCTTTTATATAGGTTAATAAAAAATGTTAGTTTGTAAATTGTTTATTGATTGTTTGTGTTCAATAGCGGTTTGCAATATTCTCTTAGTACTTAGAAAGTTATCAACAATAGGCATTGTGTCACTGCCGGGACAAGCACAAACGTCTATCAAAATGGTAACGTATATAAACGGAATACTAACAGCACAGACTTCCTTACAGAAGTCCAAAGAATACGTCTAGGCAAGGTAAGTAATTAGAAGAAAACTACAATTTAGAGATCGATTGTAAATCAAATTCACAGTATAGACACAATTAGCGAAATATGAATAAAATATTGATTTATTTTATGATAGATAACGCTAGTTGAAAACTAAACACTGCATGGGAATGACATCACTGAACGAGTCAGGTGGTCAGTCCAAACAAATAAAATAATAATAATATAATAATATTCCACAACTATCATACAACGCCATCTAGTCCCAAGCTAAGCAGAGCTTGTGTTATGGGTACTAGACAACCGATAAACATACTTATATATTTCTAAATACATAAATATTATAGAGAAATTACACCCAGACACAGAACAAATGATCGTGCTCATCACACAAACATTTGTCCTGGGTGGGAATCGAACCCACGACCTCCGGCATAGCAGTCAGGGTCACTAACCACTAGACCAACAGGCCTGTCATGACACAATGCCTATTGAATCACTCAATAAAAGTCGCGATTGTAGAAAGAGATTCGTTACGAAACGTTTGTAGGCTAGGGGGCTTGGCCTGTTTATGCTACTCATAACGAAGGCTATAAAATATGTACAACTTAGAAACTAAATCCTATGATCTGTATTCATAACCCAATATCTAAGGTAGGTTGATGCGCTCCTTAGTTTTTATATAGTTCGTATTATTCTGTAATAAATTAAATCTAATCCAAAATATACTATAATACCATAGCAAAGCTACTACTATTTTATTTAGTAGTAGCGTATATAGTAGTATAGTAAATTATATATAAAAAATATGAGTATGTCTGAGGTAAGGTTAAATATAAACAAATATTTTGCCAAGTGTGAATCGGACTTCCGAGCTTCCGAGATTACAAGATTTAAATACCTATACGTATTACTATCGATCAAAAAAAGCCAAAAATACACGTTTCTTTTTCTAGTAGAAAATCCTTTGATTTCAAATTTATTTTTACCACTTGCTGTTATAGCAGCAAGAGAAATACACGTTCTTTGAAAATTACAACCATCTACCTATTACGGATCATGAGATGCAGCCCGCTGACAGACAGACACACGGACAGCGGAGGCTCCGTACTAGGGCCCTGCTGGTTACCCTTCGGGTACTAAATCCTAAAAAGTACTAAGTTGTCCACTCACATCTGTATGATTCTTTCTTCAAAGGACCATATTTGCCTGGTTCTCGTATGACATGACCAATGTAATACCTGGACTGACCTCTCTGAGTTTGTTTCGGCAGACCGGGTGTTTCTTCTCAGTTTCATGTTTTTGTTGTGTTAAAGTGTTTTTAAAAAAAAACAACTTACAAAACAAATTTTATTTATCATTGACTGCCCTTCTTAGATTCTTATGTACTTACATAAATTAAATTAGGTATAAGTATTAGGATACGAGATTCCTATACGTAAGCACGATTATCGAAAATCTAAAAATTACCTATTCTAATTAAATTAATAGATAATTTTAAGATTTTCGATAATCGTGCTTATCTATGAGATGTTTTCGTTAGTTAGCAAATTAAATTAGTTAAGTACCTAATGTACTACCTGTATCGAAAGTTCATTATTATGTACCTACCTGTTTTCACTTTTAACTAAATGTGCTTCAACAAACTTATGGGCACATTTTAGCAGCTATATTCATCCCGGCTTCAGCATTAGAGACGAACAAAAGGAAGCAATTTTTCTAAATAAAGATGTAGATATGTAGGTATTACAACCATAAATACAGCAGCGGCTAACCTAGTGAGTATGTGTGAGTACGCGCTGCGCCCCCCCTCCGTCCGTCCCACTGATCGGGGAAATAATTTGTAGCGAAAGGCAAGATGTTTTATAACAAAAACGGGCGCGCGAAATTTTATCATCAGACCTTTGGTAGTCTGGATGCCATGAAAAATCTATTGCATGTATCTGTTAAAAATAAAATTATTTGCATTTTTGAACAACTAATCTATCCCTGTATGGTGACTGTTTTTCAATTTTCGTTCTTCTTATGGTATTTATTTCCGCCCAAAGATGTGTTAAAAATAGTGTTGAAATTCGGAATTTTCGACGCTTATAACTTTTAAACATACTCTTTTTTTACTTTTTTGTTTCCATACAGGGCTAGATAATGATGAGACAAATTGAAATAATTTTTTATTTTGAACGTACACCATCAAACAGTGGAGTAATCGCCAGACTACGTTTGTATGGAAGAATAAGCGACTAGTGTACCCTTAAGACGAGGTCTTGCACGATTTCAAATTCTCAACACTACTAGGTATTATAGTAATAATATTTTGAGTACCTACTCACTAATATCGAAACTGTTTACAATATCGGTAGTCTGGACATCATACTACATTTTAATTATCAATATTTTTTTAAAGTCAGTTTTATATGAGCAGGTACTTAGTCAACTATTTACATACACTAAACATTTAAAACGCCAACTCACAAATTCTAAAAAAACCCAAGTTTCGTTGACAAAATAGCTAAAATAAGAGAAAAAGAATAGTTTCAAATAAAACCATTAGAAAATTCAAATTTATTTTACTGTTTTCTATTACCTTACCTCCGGACTTGATGGAGTGACCTGAAGGTGTACTTTGGTAATCGGCATTGGAACAGGTCGCCGAGTACTACTAGGTGTGCCGAGTTTGGGCTCGTTTTATTAGGTATGACGAGCCCTTACCTCCGGACTTGACGGAGTGACCTGAAGGTGTACTTTGGTAATCGGTATTGCAACAGGTCGTCGAGTACTACTAGGTGTGCCGAGTTTGGGCTCGTTTTATTAGGTATGACGAGCCCTTACCTCCGGACTTGACGGAGTGACCTGAAGGTATCAACAGACGTGTTCAACGTCTATCAACGTCGGATTTTGGCATCAAATTGGTCATGCACTTCCCCCTAGCAACCCAGAGCACTTTCAATTGATCTTGCTCACGGAAACGCGCGGATGCCGCCTGCATGGTCGAGTAGTCAAAATTTTGCTCGAGCATGCGCGAGCAATTTGCAGTTCGGTCTGCGCTGACCCTTATTTCAGAAATAAGAATATGCGATTTAAAAAAAAAACTATTAGTTGGACTACAAAATTTGAACACTATAACGTTAATATGTTGAATGTGTAAAAATCTGACAAAAAATCAGAATGATTGCATGTATGCTAGTATGGTTTTTACTAGTTAAAAGAAATTTTTAGGGGTATGTTTGTGATTTTTTTCTATTCTATTAAATTAGTGGTATCATGTTTTCAACACACCATCTAACTAGCATATATCCTGGACCATATCATATATATTTTCAGGGTTTGTTTACTGCAGTGGATCATATACTTTGAGGCATTATAAAACTTGCGTTTAGGGTCATGCCTAGTCTTAATTATTCTGTGACAAACGTAACATTCGAAGTTATTTGTCATACAATCTAATCATCATTGAAAATTTGCGTTTTAAATAAGTTTTTCGATTATATGTGCATGTGTAAAACAATACTTCAGTTGTGTGCTCTTTAATTTTGCAATTTTTTGTAGCTTCCTGTAAATTGGCACTAAAAATAAAAAAATAGCAATTGTAGTGGTGCCGGGGGACTTCTGAGCTTATCAGGGGTCTGAATGGTACTTGTGTATTTTTTTTATCTCTTCAACGAATTGCTTTCAGTTTCCAATTACCAACTAAGATTACTTACTCGTTTAGTTGTCACGGAGATTAATAATGCTCCACGTGGCCAGTCGTTAGTTTCGCACAATCAACACAACATTTAAGAAATACGTCTTTTCGCATTCAGAGTCGGATATAAAAGGCTTACAAGGAAGAAATGAAGACGAGTATAATAATATACCTACATATTTAAACCTACACAAGCTGTTCTGTAAAAATTTCGTTTGACAACCCTAAATTTGAGGGCTACGTATTATGTAAGAATTTCACTTCGCGGCTCTTCGTTGGCCAATATAGTGACGAATGTAGTGGCAAAGATATTGCCCAAGAGTTTGCGATGGCGTCCATACGTTGGAAGGTCGTTCAGTTTACTTCGGATCAGGCCTTTGAGTATTAAGCCAAAGGAGACGGCCTCGCAAGCCATACCCCTCTGAAAAAGGTACGAGAGTTCGACTCATACCCGTTTTATAAAACTAGTTGCTCCGCCTCGTGCGTCATTACGCAAGTGATCGTGCCAGTCAATCAAGTATATAGTCAGTAATCTGTGCAGTCAATTGAGCTCCGACAAATATGTCGAATAGCAGTGTATTTTCATGCAAAAAACAATCAAAACGTACGTAAGTTGAACTAAAATGGCGGTCGTTTGCGCAGGTACAATTATGGACAAAAATGTTAGACACATGCTCCACGGTTGCCTGAAAAATTCGAAAATCTTAAAGGAAAAACCGTGAATTCGTCCTATTTAAATATATTTTAATAAGTGTGAAAATGAAGTGAAGTAATTTAATTAAACAAAAAATGAAGTTTCATAAAAATAATTTCGATTTTCTTTCAAATAATTGTGTTTCTTATTACATGATTTATTTGTGATTATTAGGTATTATTAAATAGAACAGTTAAAGGAATACTAATAAAAATTTAATACATCAAAAAGTTAATCTGTTTATCTACTTACATGTTCAATCACTTTCACTCATTGGCATGACACCTTCTATATAATTTCCTAGTGGTATACCAGAACTTGGGCCAGGAGTTGCGATTTCATCTTCTACGTCAGTTGAGGAATCCAATTCAGAATCAATGCTGTCATAATCTCCAACACGTATTATAAACTCTTCCGTCATTTTATCGATGACATGGTC
Source organism: Parnassius smintheus behrii (assembly GCA_036936625.1). Taxonomy (NCBI): domain Eukaryota; kingdom Metazoa; phylum Arthropoda; class Insecta; order Lepidoptera; family Papilionidae; genus Parnassius; species Parnassius smintheus. The sequence continues at coordinate 49,986,304 of JAUPFT010000004.1, forward strand.
GCTTTTGACATAAGCTACTTCGATTGTCTTAACTTTGTCGCATAGCTTTTTCCAATCACATGGTCCCATTGCATTTACCTTTTCGTTCACTAACTCTATAACACGGGGCACATTCCATCGTACATTTTTGCTACTTACATAACCCTTTATAGCTGCCCATGCCATTTCTATAGGGTTCAGATCTGGGTGGTAGGGAGGCAGGCGAAGTACGTCACGACCATGTTCTTTAAAAATCTTGTCTATACTAAATGTTTTGAAGCGATCTTTGTTATTTTTTATTAATAGGTATAATTGAGGGTTCAACATTTCAGACGTAAATGTTATTCCTTTTTCTGAAAGCCAAGCCTGCATATCAGCTTTCCTTGAATTCGCGTTTGGTGCTAAGTCATATTCCTTATTATGGTATGATGCATTGTCTGCAACTATAATTGAATTTGGGGGAAGATTAGGTATCAATTGAGTTCGAATCCACTTCTCATAATTCTCAAAATTCATATCGACGTGATAGTCCCCGGACTTCATACCTGACTTGAACGTTAACAAGGCGTTAGGCACAAAACCAGTCTCCGATCCGGCATGTACTATCACAACACGTTGCCCTTTTGATATGGTTTTTTTTATTCCTTTACTTGATCCATCTGTCCAACCTTTCGGTGTGGTGTGAGTAGCGTGAACATATGACTCATCTGTGTATACAATTGGTCTGTTTTGTTGTCGATACTGTCTTAATTTTTCTAAATAATTTATTCTTAACAGTCTGATGGCTGATGTTTCTATTAAAACTTTCCTATTATTCTCGGTGGCTTTCCATTTAAATCCAAGTTCCTTAATAATGCGACGAAGACTTTTTTTCAGAACCTTCAAATTTTATATCGGCACGTAATTTTGTACGAAGTTTACCAAGGGTCGGTAATTCGTTTTCAGTTAAATGAAAATTGTGAATACACCGTTTTATTACCCCCTCGTCAAAATTGTCTATGCCTGTGACTGGCTTTATTCGTTGCCTCTTTTTACCAGGGGTCCTAAAAGTAACTATAAACTCTGAACTTTTACTTTCTTTAACAATCCTTTTAACTGTGCATACAGACTTTTTCGTAGCTTCCGCAGTTTTATTCAGAGAATCAGTTATATTATTTCCTTTTAAAAAATAATTATAAACATCAAATATCATTCTTCTCCCATGTCTCCTTAAAGTTTTTTGTGGTCGAGTCATCTTTTTTGAAATTAAATTAAATGATCACGCAATCGACAGAATCACAAATGTCAAAGAGTTGAAAACTTCGTACGCGATTGTACTCCTGGGCCGCGCGGTGAGTGCGCGGGTGGCGAGGGACAGAGTGCGACTGAGTGGGGTCTAGCGCCGCCACGTTGCTATGGTTACGCGTGGCCCCTCGCGGCGCACCTCATACCGCACTTCGATTGAGACCCGAAAATGTGTTACTGCGCATACAAGGTCATAGTTCAACTTACGTGCCGCGTACTATACCTACCAATGCGATTCATTTTTGAATAATAACATAAACGGCAATGTGAGCTCCGTATCACAGTGGCTTAGCAATGAGGCTGCGCTGGGCGCCGCGGGTTCGAAACCCGCACGGAACAAGTATTTGTATGGCCTACAAATAGTTGTTCCGGGTCTGGATGTTTGACCTTGTGCAATTTATGTTTGTAAACTGCCTCCACGATACTGGAGAAAATCCTACTGTACGAAATAGAAAAAGAGATAACGTATTTTAAAAAGAGAAAGGAGAGAGAAAACAAATTGGTGTTATTATAACTTAGGATCTGCTGTGTGAAACGTAATTATTATGAACCCAATTTATGTAGCTGTTATTATGAAAGTTCTTATGTGAACTTAAGTAGATGTTGTTATTATATAACAATCTCATTGATTTGTTTTACCTACTTTTTAACCGACTTCGAAAAAAAGGAGGTGATTCGTTGGTTTTGTTTATGTATGTTCTGTCCCCCGATTTCTCGAAGATGCCAGAACCGATTTGGCAAATTATTTTTTTGTTTGAAAGGTATATATTTTCCAGATAATCCCACGGTAATCGATGATGGTCATATCAGGATCTGATGATGGGATCTTGGAGAAATCGGGGTCACTCTTCAATAAATGACAGCAAATCAACCGCGATTGCTGCTATCGCCTATCTATGCATTCTTTACACAATCTCACAATATAATATCACGCCTATACCCACTAAAGGGACATAACTCTCAACTAAAAACGGTAACATAAAAACTTTTTTTGAAAAAAATATAACAATTTCTAAAACAAACACAAAAAAGTGTAACATAATTATGTTTTCTTTATGTTTTTGTATTTTACTGTAAGTTATGCAAATATTACTGTAAGTACTATGTATTCTAAATAGGTCTTTACTTTCCATAGCTAGTTAGCTATAATAGCCCACAGGCAACTCCCAGAAGTATATGTCAGTCAGTGTCAGGATAACTGCTTTTTCGACAGCGCGATTTTGATGTGAGTGGGGCTTTTATATAGGTTAATTAAATAAATAAAAAATGTTAGTTTGTAAATTGTTTATTGATTGTTTGTGTTCTTGAAATCCTTTAATTTCAAATTTATTTTTACCACTTGCTATTATAGCGGCAACAGAAATACACGTTCTTTGAAAATTACAACCATCTACCTGTTACGGATCATGAGATGCAGCCCGCTGACAGACACACGGACAGCGGAAGCTTCGTAATAGGGCCCTACTGGTTACCCTTCGGGTACGGAATCCTAAAAAGTACTAAGTTGTCCACTCACATCTGTATGATTCTTCCTTCAAAGGACCATATTAGCCTGGTTCTCGTATGACATGACCAATGTAATACCTTTTTTTTTTTGCGGATGGAAAATCATCTAATGACGCCTTTCGCTCTGGGTGGAGCGTAAGGGAGTGTCAGACTTTTACTGACTAAAAACCATCCGTGTTCCTTCAGTGCCCTTACGTTCCGGAGCCGCGGTATCTCTTTCGAACAGGCCGCAGCCCCGGCAGGCGTCGGCCCTTGCGGGCCCCTTCACGCTGCTGACAGCTCTTTGAGGCGAGCGTGGAACAAAACGCGCCGTCGACACGGCCTGTCGTCGTTAGACGGACGGACGGCGAGCTACCCATTGCTCGCCGTCCACAGGCCCGCGCCTACGGTGGCCGGGGGCCACGACGTAGCCCCCGACGCCCGGGGCGTCTCCCGCGGCGGCCGAGGAGGAAAGCTACTGCTCTCTTCTTCTCCCGCTCCGCCACCTCCTTCGCTAGCATCACTGCTTCGCAGAAGGTGGTGACGGCACCCATTCCGCCTCGCTCCGGACCATGGCTTCGACCAGGGCCGGACGCGAGAGGTCGCCGCCGCCTATCGCCGCTACGAGGACACGGCGGTGCTCCGCCCAAGCAGGGCACACCTCCACGGTGTGTTCCACCGTGTGCTCCGGTCCATCCTCGCAGTGGGAGCACCCGGGCGTTTCCTCCCGCCCGATTCGGTGCAGGAATCTCCCGAACACACCGTGTCCGGTGAGGACCTGCGTCAGGCGGAAGGTGAGGATGCCGTGGCGTCTCTCAAGCCACTCCTCAAAGAGGGGTCTTATAGCCGCTATAGTGGCGTGCCCAGCACGGGGTTGCGACAGTCGCTCTCTCCATGTCGCCATGAGATCGTGCCGGAAGTCTGTCCGCTGCGCGACAACTTGTCGCGGCAGCGGGGTTTCCCCCCGGCATAGTGCCTCCGCGCGCCATTCGTGCAGGCGCGCGAGGACTATTAGGTATTGTAGTTATTATGTACCTACCTGTTTTCAATTTTAACTAAATGTGCTTCAACAAACTTATGGGCACATTTTAGCAGCTACATTCATCCCGGCTTCAGCTATGGACACGAACGAAAGGAAGCAATTTTTCTAAATAAAGATGTAGATATGTAGGTATTACAACCATAAATAGATAGCAGCGGCTAACCTAGTGAGTAAGTGTGGGTGCGCTTTGCGCCCCCCCTCCGTCCGTCCCACTGATCGGGGAAACAATTTGTAGCGAAAGGCAAGATGTTTTATAACTAAAACGGGCGCGCGAAATTTTATCATCAGACCTTTGGTAGTCTGGATGCCATGAAAAATCTATTGAATGTATCTGTTTAAAATATAATTATTTGAATTTTTGAACAACTAATCTATATCCCTGTATGGTAACTGTTTTGCAATTTTCGTTATTCATATGGTATTTATTTCCGCCCAAAGATGTGTTAAAACTAGTGTTGAAATTCGGAATTTTCGACGTTTATAACTTTTAAACATACTCTTTTTTACTTTTTTGTTTCCATACAGGGCTAGATAATGATGAGACAAATTGAAATCATTTTTTATTTTGAACGTACACCATCAAAAAGTGGAGTAATCGCCAGACTACGTTTGTATGGAAGAATAAGCGACTAGTGTACCCTTAAGGGATCATAGCACGTGTGAAGTTTAATTTGGAAATTAATATTAGGTCGAGTTAGAATATAATTTGTAAATCATATATAACTAGTTTTCAAAGTATTTAAAGTAAGTAGGTCAGTGTTCAGCCACTTAGAGATCCTAGCAAGGCCTTCAGCACATCTACAAGCAGAAATCCAGGAGTCATCAGTAAATATTACTGCGGTATCATCTGCATAGGAGATTTTGATAAATCATATTTCGTACCCAAGTTATCAATAAAAGAAGGTTAGCCGATACTGCTGTACCAACCTTGAACTTGTGGGAGGTAATGTATAGCTGTTATTATATCAATAGATGAAAAAGTTTTATTATTACCCTTGACACCAATATCTTCTTCAATCAATTCAATCTTGAAAATATTTTAGAATTTCTACCAGTTTACAATTATGACTTCTTATATGTACGAACACACTACACATTAAATGACACTAAATTTACGGATTTTATCGCGTTATATTCTGACTGATTCCCGACGTTTCGCGTGCTTTACAGTACGAACTTTAATGTCTCACCATTGACAAAAATGCGACACGTGCTGAGGCGGCGCGGCACAAAAAAGACCGTATCTAAAGCGAACATACCGTACGCCAAGGAAAATTAAACTAAAAAACGTTTTTTTCTTATAGTATAGGGAGACAAACGAGCACACAGTCCACCTGATGGTAAGTGGTTGCTGTGGCCCATAGACATCTACATCTATCCTCGATTACGAATCAAAATGCAGATGCGTTGTCACCCGTGAGGACTAAGATGGAATGCCTCATTTCCAGTAGAAAGGGTCTCCGGTTCTCCACACTCACCATACGAAATACAGCAGCATTAAGCTACTATTTCACGTTGGTATTCTGTGAGAGCGTGGTCCTTCCCCGGTCGAGTCGACCCATTCGTGCTACAACTATACATCTAATATAACTGCAGCATGGCTCTACCACGTATATAAACCACAACCACAACGTTTTTATTGTACCTTGGTCATGGATGAAACGAAAATTAAGCAGTTGATGAAATACCATTATACCACGCTAGCAGCCAAAGGGGTCGATATTATATGTACTACTAACACATTAGTGTTTTTATTGCTCGGTATAAACAGTAAACACAACGTGGAAAGTACCCATAGCCAACTTTTTGATTAAATTTTTAGTTCAAATTTCTCAAAATCTGAGTTTGACCAGGCTTTCAAGAAATGACCATAATTATATTTAATAATAAAATTATAATTTTACATAACACTAATAAACCCTTCACTGCTGGCCGTATGAGGAAGCTCAGTCACTCCGCGAGCTACGCTCGGGGTTTTCTGCATGATAAATATACCATATAGTTCGAAAAATCGACACCCGATGGGGGGAAAGGTCCTCGAGTGGCAGCCTCGTACCGGTGGGTGAATTGCAGGGCTACCCCCAATAGATAGAATGGCGACGTGGTAAGACATGCAGGAAGTTGATAGATGCAGGTGGATCAGAACCGTGCTTTGGGGCAGGCCTATGTTCAGCAGCGGACTTGTGAAGAAGTCTAAAAAATCACTTTTACCAACGCTGAATATAAGCGGACTATGATGATTTATTTATCGATCAAAATATCGACATAGTACTCGCTCTACGTTGCTTACGCATGTAGACAGCGGCACCAGTGTATCGACACGTGTGCAATTTGATGGTATGCGAAATGCAATGAACACAAACACAAATGATGTAGTGTAGCATAGTACGTATAGTGACGCGATTCAATTATGCATTTGTAGTGAAGTTATACAGTAGTGTGTTTTTCTTGCGCCCCCTGACATTGACAGACTTTTTTGTTCAGAGGAAACCTCTCCCGTTGGTTTAATACTCAAAGGTTCAGGCCAATGTGCCGACGAATTTATTAAAATGGATATTGAGGCGCTAACAGCTGCTGCAGTTTATTTATTCAAAGCATACCGATACTACTTCAATGTTTGTATAATAAATTATTATTTTTACTTATTTTTATTACAATTTAAATTTTTTTTACAAACAATTTTCGACTTGGTAGATCTCTATAAAGCGAAAAGTTTCTTCATTGCTCATAGTTATTGCCATTTTGTAGAGCGGGTGCATGCCCTTAATACCAGTCACGCCCCTAATTCCAGCCTTTTCGCCTGTTTACTTCGTAAATAAGGTTTCTAGTAGTCTTCACTACAAATATTGTCACTAAAAAAATTCTTCGTAACTGGAGAAGAGCATATTTCAAATATCACAGTTATAAACCTAACAGTTTTAAATTAAAAATCAAAACACGCAACGGAAAACGCTTATTTTTTGACAAGTTGTGGTCTCTATAAAATTAAGCTTATTTTACATTAGCAATTTTTCAATTTTCATTCATTCATTTCAATCAATTAACATCTACAGGATTTTTGATTTACATAAATATGACTATAGACATATTAACGCAGTCATTTTTCTTTAAATTTACAAGCTTTTTTTATTTTAATAGATATTAATGGGACTGTAAATATATATACGAAATGTATGAAGTGCATAATGTTAGCCGCCCGATATTTGGTTTTACGTACCTAATAAGAAGTACATTTCAGCCATGTAACATAAATTCAGGGCTGTCATAAATGGCAATTTTATTTATATTATTTTTATATTATTTATAGCTTTATTTATCCCTTACATAAATCTAAGTAAACTGGAATAAATACCATAAATTAAAACTTAACTTATTTTAAAGTTAAGGGAGTTATAATCGATTGTCTATGTTTTAAAATTGGTTTTTGATTTTAAAATTTAGCAAAAGATGTACTTACTTTGTTCGATGTATATAAAGAACACCTTATAATTTATTTCGTAATTTAATTATTTTTTGAGAAAGACAAAAATAAGCAACAAATAAAATTAACTCTGACTTAGTAATACTAATTATAACTTGGAACATAAATGAAAAACTCATGACAAGAAAAGTGGCTCAGGACCATGCTTTGCGGCAGTTTGTGGAGGATGTTCAGTGGACTTGTGAAGAGCTGTAATGATGATGATGATTAGCAAACTTGTACGATTAGATTATAAAAAAATCGATGTACTTTATTTTAATCATACTTTGTCTTAATTGATTGTTTACTTTTAAAAGAAATATCGAACTGCTTAAAACTAAAACACAGTCTCATAAGTAGTAAAACTTTAAAATAAAATAATTGTCGCCTGCATTAATACGTATTTCATGCTTGTCACATGCATGATTCAAAATTAAAAGTTGTTACGAGTTTATTATTGTGCCTCTAAAACTTTTCAACAATAGAATACATCTATCAAAAACTCATAAGGCACAACCCTATGCTATGCTGGCATTAGGTACACAAAAGAACGACATTCTGAGCAGGGTGGCTCGAATTGGAGCTATAACGCCTTTTTTGCTTAGCGTTGTTTTTAAAATTGTACTCGCAATAATTTGATTGTAAATAAATGTTCATTATTTTTTTTTTGATAAATACTTAACGATTAAAACATGTCGCGCGGCCACAGAACACTTAATATAGCTAGTAGAAATGTTATACGAGCCGGGAACGCGCGCCATGTATATGGCTTAAAAGCCAACTACTAGAATTTCGTGACTCAGTTCGAAACAAACCGTCGTCACGTGTTAGTCGTGGTACAAGTGGTTAAAAATGGTCTATTGCAGTATTTGGAACTATTCAAACTGTTCAGGAAAGGGTTATTGTTCTTCTAAAGGAATTTCTTATCATTGGTGAGTAAAATAATACATTTATAAATCGATTTTATTGACCGATACTTTGCCATTCAACGCATCGTAGTATGGCCGCTGGTCCCAGACGCCAATTAAGGATGTGCTTAGATTTTAGTTTATCGACGCTATCGATATTCTATGCCTTGTATAATCAATTCTAGCAGGTTATTTTTAGAAATAAATTTTGCTGTTTAATAAAAAGCGTAAGTTTTTATTTAACAATAAATATCTTTTCTTATTCAATCAATATTCTTATATTTTTTTAGTTTTCCGATAAGCCCATAAGTTAAGGAAAAATAGATTGTGGCGACAGGGAAAAAAATTGGTTTCCTTCTAAACATAGCAAAATATGTTCAGCACATTTTCAAAAAAAGGATTTTAATCCTACAAGAAAACGCCGTGTTCTTTTGGATCATGCTTATCCGACTACGACGTACTACGACGACAACTTTTAAAAATGTAAGTATCTTCTAAATAAATAAAGTATTTTAGTAAAATACAAACCATCCCGTGATTCTATTCCCGTGGCGCCACTAGTACATTTTGATACTTTATAATTCGAAAACGAAACGCTTTACGACATTTTGTGTAATTATACTGAAATGAAGTCAGTCTTGCTGTCGCACGGATGGGCCGGCTCGAACCGGGGTGGTACCACGACCTTACAGAAAACTAGCATGAGGTAGAGGTTTACCTCTGCGTTTCGCTTGGTGAGTGCAGGTGGTTGGAGGCCCTTTTTACTGGAAATGAGGCATTCCATCTTAGGCCTCATGGGTGACAACACATCTACATTTTGATTTGTAATAGAGGATAGATGTAGATGTCTATGCTACAGCAACCACTGGTGGACTGTGTGCTCGTTTGTCACCCTTATCCTGCAAAAAAAGTCAAAACAAACAAAATTCTATCCATTTGTGATAGTTTCAGCTCGCAAATGATTGGTTTATTTTTGTTACTGTAACTTGTTACTTCATTGTAACTGCTCACAAAATACTCGAAGAAGTCGATTGATGTTCTAAATATAACTAAAATCATTTCTATTTGAGGCGCTAATGTGCATGTCGTACCACTTTAAAACCCCTTTTTGAGAATGATGAATGGAAAAATGTTTGTTAATCATTATGTTTTAATTCTATAATTGTCACCTTGCTACTTTTTGCAAAGTAACTATTAAGTTACCAAACATGTTATTTCAGGTCTCAGATATGCAAGTTAACGTAACACCATCAAAATCTCCGTCACCTTCTATGTCATCCAAATCTGCTAAGCGAGCGATACAGTTAGGTCCGGACATAATGGAAACTCCCAGAAAACGAAACATGCAACGTATTATAAACGAAAAGGAAAATGTTATAAAAACTCAACGATCGAAAATAAAAAGTTTACAAGGTAAAAACCGGAGATATAGAAAAAAAATTATAAAGTTGCAAGAAATAATAAAGGAATTACAATCTAATAGATTAATTAATAGCGACCAAGCCTTTTTCTGTTTAGAAAACACCAACGTTAGCACAAAAGAGTTATTTAAAAGATGTGAGAAGAAATTAAAATCTAAAAAATTAACACGCGAAAAATACTCACCAAGCCTTCGGAGTTTTGCGATGACGCTACATTTTTATGGGCCGAAGGCATATCTTTACGTAAGGCGCAAGTTTGAGACCTGCTTGCCTCATCCCAGAACCATTAAAAAATGGTATCAATCTTCCGACGCAGAACCTGGTTTTACCACAGAGTCCCTTGATGCTATAAAATCTGAAGTTCAATCTACACAATATCCAATATTATGTAATTTGGTGTTGGATGAGATGGCGATTCCATCGAATGGGATGGGAAACGTATGCATGGTTATGTCAATTTCGGAAACAATTTAAACGATGGTGGGGATAATTTGTGTGAAGCTAAAGAGGCTTTAGTATTCCTTGTTACTGCAATGAATGGTTTTTTTATTTTTTTTTTATTTTTTCTTTAATGGTATGGACTACAAAAAGGTATACAGATATTCGCCTTCACCATTTGATGAAAACCTCAGCACAAAAAGTATCAAAAAGACAACTTAAAATAAATATTCGCATTTTACAGGACAATAAATAAATAAATATTTCAATAAATATTTTGTTTTTAAAATGATGAAAATGTCTTAATTTTTTTCTATTTTACTGTAAAGTTTTACTCCTTGTAATTAATTATTTTTTCTACTTTACGTTTTTTTATAGCATTAAGTTTATTTCATTAAATTTACGTTTCATATTATATCATTTTACTGTTTTATTTTATTACATATTTATTACCTACATTATTCCGTGTCGATATTTTATCGATATTTTTTTGTCAAGCACTAGCGTATATGAGTTGAGTGTGTTAACTACCTGCAAGGAGTGGGGAGACTAGCGGCGGCAGTGGTACCGCAAGTAAATTGAAACAAAGGCATTTCTATTCCGCTATATTAGGTGTTCTGTGCGCGCGGCCAACGTGTGGACGCGGCGGCCAAACTCAGCCAACAATCCTTTGATCTTTTGTAGAAAACCGACACCACACGGATCTCGGCCAACTTGTGGGCCATCGTTCCAATACATACCAAGGTAAGCACAAACACCTGCTCTACACGATGGCCAACGTGTAGAGCCACCGTAATGGCTGCAGCACGAATATGTCGGCTCAATCGGAGTAACTCTTAGGTGATTAGGCGAACTACTCGTAATTCTTTTAGGTGTCTTTTGGAAGAATGAATATTCACTAGAGCAAAGAAAGACCACGCTCTCACAGTATATTAATTAAATTAACATGATGCTGCTGTTGCTGTAGACCCTTTTTAGTGGTAACGAGGCCTTCCATCTAAGTGTTCAGGGTGACTGTAGATTTTTAATCAATGATAGATGTAGGTGGACCTATGAGATACAGCATCCACTTGCCATCAGGTGGGAAGTGAGATTGTGTATCACTCTTAATTATATAAAAACAATGCTTTTTCTAAATTCATAGATCAATAAATGGAGTTCAAAGAGCTTGTAGTTTTTCTATACTTCTTTTTAACGTTTTCCTGCAACTCAATAGTCACTCAAATCAAAAGCGTTTTTACCAAACATAATTGCGATAAACTATGAACAAGCTCTTAAATTTGACCTTACTATATACAATATTTATTTTATTTGCATAAAAGTATATTAGTTTCGGTCTTCATACCACACTGCGTAAGTGTAACATATGTTGTACATGTGTACTGAATTGGTAATAATAGCGTCGGGTTGAATAAACCTATTAAATGGCGAGGGATACTTTATGAGGCAAATTAAAAATGCAACATTATAAAATTAATATCTTATATTTTGTTCAATAAAAACTACATTGTGGGCCCGTGTGCCCGGCGCCCGGGTAACACGACCTTTGTATTATCTTGTTGCATATAAACTCTGCGGGCAGACTGTGTCATAAGGCAATGGTGAGTGAACCGTCAAGGCATCTGGTCCGGATCCGGAACGGCGAAGCTCCTCCCCCCCCCTCCCTCCCCTCCCTCGCCGCCAACGTACAAGTTACAATTACTGGAATGTCACTCGGGATGCAAAACTTCCAAACTAATTCTTCACAAACGAAACCTAACACTAGGCCCTACTCCGGCCACTCTGCGACATATTGTACATCAAACATTCGTCTCGGCCGATTCCGTCGAAACGCATCCGAAATTATTTATTTTTCAATTAACACCCTATAAAACTTACAAAACCGACCGGTACTCTTAAAACTTAACACTAAGTTTAAAATTAAACGGAATTGAAAAATAAATTACCTAGGTACAATATTTTAGTCTAGAAAAGCTATTTATAGGCGCACGAGGGATGTTTGGTGGGAGTGCGCGGATGTCAGTGCGTGGCTTCTCGAAGTTTCTTCATAACTGGCGGCTGTGCGTCCGACGAGTCACCCAGTGAGTTCTCCTCCGCTGAACTCGCTTCCTCTATTTGTCTATAACAATAATAATGTTATTAGAATTCATGTTGTTACTTATTACAAAAAATCTACACTTCCAAAATAAAATTGTTTTGAAGTTTTGTACATATAAAGCTAATGCAGTCATAGTAAAACGTAAGTATATTATGTTAATCGTGTAGAGTAAATTTCGCAGGTCAATTCTTATTTTTAATACAAAAAAAGTACCTACAACTTACGTCACGAGCAACATGTTAAATATTTTCAAATGATACCCGAATTCTGGTTAAATAAATAAGCACTTAAGTTCATAAATAAAGTCTTTATAATTATCAAGGTTATCACTTATCTAACTAGAAGATTATCATTGTTTAATAAAAACATTGTTACGAATAAGAAATAATGCATAAAAAGTAAAGTTGCAGCCCACAGCCAGCGTCCCACTGCTGGGCACAGGCCTCTCCTCATTTCTGAGAGGGTTTTAGGGCAAGGAAGTGTCCGCCGCGCAGCCCCAATGCGTGGCGAACTTCACATGTCTTCGAAATATTTATTTTTTCTTATTCCTCAGACATGCAGGTTTCCTCACGATCTTTTCCTTCACCGCCGAGCACGAGGTAAATCAGCACTTAAAATTGCATTTAACAATTTCATTGGTGCCTGCCTGGATCGAACCCGGGTTACTCGCGTTCTGCTATATTTACAGCGATCGTTAACCATCTGAGCTACCGCGGCTCTTAAAAATAATGCATCGATTACCAAAAACTATTTTGACTTATCAGTTACAGTGGAACCTGGTTAAGTGGGATCTGGATAAGTGATATACCTCTATTATTGAGAACTACAATGAGGTCCCGGCACTTTTTCATCGATTTACCTCTGTTAATGGAACTTTTCAAAACTGGTTAAATGAGATTTGATTTCTAGAATTTTTTCGATGTTTACCTCTATGATTGGGACTCTGGAGCTGAATTCCCTTTATAAGTGAGACAATTTATCAGGTTGGGACAGGTTTCGACAAGATTATTTTAGTTAGTATATTATAGATTATCGACACGGGGCCTCTATAAATGAGACAACTAAATTTTAGACCTAATTGGAAAACTGGATAAATGAAAACCTCTTTAAATGGTACAAAACCCTTGGTCCCTTGAGATCGCAATTAAGCAGGTTTCACTGTATAACAATAATGGTCGCCAACACGGTCAGTTCAACTGATCAGTTCAAACTAGGACTGTTGATATTTTTTAAAATATCGGATTTACGATATATCGATAATTATAAATTAATATCGAAGTTTTATATATAGGTTTATTTATCGATATATCGAAAATCCGATATTTTAAAAAATATCAACAGTTTTAGTTTGAACCGACCGTGTGTATCGTCCATAAGACTAACTCTTATTCTTTATTTTTAAATTATATACGGTAGAACCTTGATAAATTAAACTTCGACAACATAATAACCTTTATAAATTCATAAAATTTTGTGTTCCCTTCCGCTCGGAGTCCAAAACCTCTTTTACTTAAAGGCAAACGCTCTATAACTTAAACGAATAATTTGGGCATCGCACCCTCAGTAACTCAAAATTGTAAGGAAGACGACCTTTGCAACTTCAATAGTCTATCAATAAGCCATTTTAAATTAATGTGCAAACTGCAAACCATAAAGGTTCCCTGTAGACCAAAGACTATATAACCACTTGACTGCGCATACAGTGCCCCGAAGCTCGAAAACTATTAGTATTTTGTCGCCTGTCGACCATTTTAGTATTGTCCAAGTGTTAGACCTGTGTGCACGCTAAATTAATGCAAATTTTTATAATTTTTATGCAATTATGCCTTCATGCGCAGTGAAGTGGTGTGGGAAACATTCCAGGAAAGATGTCCAAAAATAATGGAATAACTTTTCATTGCTAAGTACAGTACAAAATACGAAAATTATTGTTGATTAATTCAGATTATGAGCCACCGCAGGGGTCTATCTAAAACGGTGGCCGGGTAAATAACGACATGGTTGAGTCGCGCGTTGATGTCTTTTGGAAAAGTCTCGTTCTATTATTAGACAATTCTAATGCTTCTATCCCTTTCTTTCCCTTTGTATGTTTATCGTAAACATTAGTACTTACTGTTACCTTTAATAGCTGAAAGTCGATATCGAAAATAATAAAATTATTAAGATTATTCAATTCACACACTGTGAAAAAATACCTTTTAACCGTCTTCAGAAAAAAGAGGAGGTTCTCAGTTTGTCTGTATTTTTTCTTAGTTAAAGTTTATAGTTAACTAGTTAAATTAGTTAGATTGGTGTACCAAATCAGAACGGCTTACAATTTTAAAAGGACACTAAAGACAAGTTATTGTACGGATCCACTACAGTAATAGATATTTGTAGTCGTTGTAAATTTTTTAATAAGAGGGCGATCAATGAGAGTGATTCAAAAGTACTGTCTTCGAAATATAATACCAATTATTTTATGAGAACGGTTTTAAAATCTCTGATTAGATATTATTGATTCCCGGATATTTCATCAATATGTAATAGAATCAACAAATCATTTAATTGAATTAGCAAGATGCATAATTTACAAATTTGTAGACGCTTGTTTATATTTTTTTACAAAAAACAATCAGGACCCCTAAACTTTAATTCGAAATAAATATAAAAAATTATTCATTTTAAAAATCAATAATAATATAATAAATACATGTTTTCGTTGTAACTGACTGATTTTGATTAAATATTATTTATATGATTTTAATTGAGTATTTTTCATAATGATAAAATCCATTTTGTCGATAACGAATATTTTCCTTTTTAAGAAGAGCAACCCTAAAGATAGCCATAACAACGCAACTTGACCATTTGCAGCCACGCGTTCCTCCTCGTCCCCCGGCCCGCAGTAGTGAGTCGTATGCTTACAAGAAATCTGCCTATACGCTCTCTAGTGGTTATATTCTCTATGCTGTAGACCATTGTTATTGCTTACAAGTGTTTAGCAAGTGGGTTCAAATGTAAACAATACACCAACACAGTATACAAATACAGTAACTTATTTGTATCATTAGCTTTTAGCCTTCGCTCCGGGAGCATCTCTTTGCACATTGTGAGTGAAAATGAATTCGAAACGATTAAATATTGAAAATAAAATTGATATAAAAATGGTACATGTAGTTTGAAACAAAAAATGGCGCAATTTTTATGTAGAATAAAATGAACTTGAATAAATGTATCTTTAAACCTAAAATAAATTACGTGTGTACATATTATGTATTAACATTTAAAAGTCTTATTTGTATTTAACCTAGCTCATCTATGTATATAATTCCTAAACATAGCTCATAAATGAACCTCTGTAAATACAAATATAAACCAATAAAATTCCTTAACTTAAACCCTTAGAAAGTAAAAACCTCAATAGTTTAAAATACTTAAAGTTTCCCTTGGTCTTTATTCAATTCAGTCTTTATCCTATCGAGGTTCTACTATATTATTAAAAATCCTTACGTCAAAAGCTAAAAGAACGCTCTTAGTTTTATTAACGTTTAAGTTATTCACCAAACTAACTTGAAGAAAGAAGAGTCAGATTGTTCAAAATTAAAGAAAATTATTGTCAGTTTGACACAACACGTTAGTCTATTGTTTTGATAACAGTATATTGAGACATAAAAATGACCTTAATCGTGTATTGAATTATTGATGAGCCCCATGAAATGTGAAATTCGCAGAATTTAATACTGTTAATGTATTGTTATGTTGGAAGGCGTTAATGAAAGAGGCACGCGACTTGTACTAGGACTTTCATTGAACTGCGCGTTATTATGTTAGGTAGCTCTAATATATAAGCTATTTAGTTAATACAGTATTAATAATAATTGATGTGAACACAAAAGTATAAAGGGCAGTGACACGAAGTTACAAAAACTAATGACAGATTAGTTTCCTGCATACATTGCCCCCGTATTTAAACGACGTTTCTAGGTTCAAGGCAGAGAGAAAAAGGTGGCGGAGGAAAAGATTTTCTTAGGAAAACAGACCAGTCGATATCCAACTGTCAGTCACTAGAGTACTGTTTGTTCATATTGCATTACAATGCAGGGAAATTAAATCGGGGATGTTTTGTTTACGTATACCTATTTTACTTAAAATCTATAACTTTATGTGACCGCGTCGTAATAACGTTAACAACCAAGCACACTGTCTACCTGATTCTGTGTGGAGTGTGTGTCTCCGTCGTAATCACATGAAGCTTATCATCGTCACTCCTAAATGAGTCACAACTACTTACTAAAGTAAAAATTATAATAACAGTACTAATTAAAAATAATTACGGCCTGTGCCGCATAGTGGCGGCGTGTACCGTGTTGTAGCACGAATGAGTCGGCTCGACCGGGGAAGGACCACGCTCTCACGGAATACCAGCCTAAAATAGCAGCTTAAATAATGTTTTGTATGGTGAGTGTAGAGATCCGGAGACCCTTTTTTACTGAAAACGAGACATTCCATCTAGTCCTCAGGGGTGACAACGCATCTGCGTTTTTTTTAAATATTAGTAATCCTATTAATTAACATTACTACTATTCCCTTTAACCACTCCTGTTAAGCTGAAAATGCTTGTGTTAGGAGTGGTTCACGACAGTGGTCGAATGGTGGATTCGAACCCGCGACCTTTTAAGTTCGCGGTCCGCGCCCTGCCACTAGGCTACTGTCGCTTCGTTTTAATTATTAGTCAAGGATAAATGTAGATATCTATGGGCCACAGCATACACTTACCATCAGGTGGACTGTGTGCTCGTTTGTCACCTTATTCTATAAAAAAAGTTGCGGCGTCAGATTATCCACTACCTCCATATGTAGCAGTATATTCCTGATAACCACTCAAAAGGAATGAGCAAAATATATATGGGGTGGCAAATATCTGTGGGGTTGGGCATTTGTTCAGCTGTGGACGTTTGATAGACTGTATTGATTGATTCGCGGTCTGAAAAGTTTATAAAAAGTTTCAGAAGTGGGTGCAACAAAAAATCGTGTTTTATAAAGCTATATAATATATTCTACCTAGACACGCGCACTGCACAGTTGATTCAGATCCAACATACATACATAAACATAAACTCTCACGCCTGTCACCCAGAGGGGTAGGCAGAGACTACAGACTTCCATTGGGCACGATCCTGACACACCTCTGATCCAACATCTGATACGATAATGTTAGTATTTCAGTTCTGTTCAGTCAATTGCCTCGCGTGAATGAATGGTAGTGATGATCAGCTGTTTAACTGTTCCGATTTGGGAAAGAAACTAAATAGAAACACAGTTTCTTCAGAAAGAATTCACTTAGCTTTTTTCACACACATACTTACATACAAGTTAAAAATAAAATATCTCAGCGGTGACCAGTCATATTTCACCTGTTTATATCTCGTTCGAAAAACGTGTAGTATTTCCGACGGTGGCGTGTCTTTCCTAGTGGTGTGAGGATTAGTGGTGACGGGGATAGTGCACGCAACTGAGGGAGGGCGAGGGGTGCTCTTTAAACCAGGTAAGAATTAATATTTAACATGCTACAATATGTGAACTCACCGCTTGGCGCGCGGCGTACTGACGGCGGAGTCGGAGTTATCTGATGGAGAGGCAGGCGTGGCGGGAGACGCCGGCTTGGCGTCCATAGAGTCTTCCGTGCATGACGTCGTCGTGTCTTCGTTGACAGAGTCGACGCCTAATTTGCCTGCAACAAATAAAAATTTAAGTATATTTTCTTATTTTGTGTGTATTTGAATAAGCTTTTCGATTGCGAAAATTAAGGAGCCTTAATTTTTTACAGGATGATAAAATAAAGAGACAAACGTGTTTAAATTATTTTTATGAATATGATCTATTTATTATATATAAAAATGTGTAATAGTTAAATAGGAAATATCCACCAAGGTAATTCAATGCGTGTTAACGAACTTCAGGTCTTTAAAAATTTTTTTTTCATATTTCTCAGACATGCCGGTTTCCTCACGATGTTTTCCTTTAACGACGAGTACGTGGCAAATCCGCTCTTAAAATTACAATTAACTATGTCATCATTGACGCCGGCGGGAATCGAACTTCGGTTACTCGCGTACTGTAAAATTTACAGCGAGCGCTTAACTCCTGAGCTACCACGGCTTAAAAATGTGTTATATTGTGAAAAAAATGAATTTAAATAAATTAAAGACATCTCTAAAAAATAGCAAAAAAACTATCAAAAGAGCAGATTTAAATTTACACAAAAGATAAAGCTAAAAATAATTTATTAATAACAGTGGGCTCGATTTAATGTTGATATCATTCTAATAGGTTACCGTAAGTGCGTTACGAACTCAAATCTGAAAAATAATCGAAATGGAATATGTAAACATTCTATTTTTAGAAATGTAATTTTCCCAATATTTTCTACACAACAAACATTAGTTTCATCTTCCTTTTTACTTTGACATTCCTAATAATTTACCAATTAAAACCTTCCGTCGAATCGGTTAACAAAATATTTACGGATTTCATTTAGCTATTAAACTACGAAATATAGACATAAGATATAATTACTTAGATATAATTACTAAGGAAACTTAACAATGCATCAATAAAAACCATACTGGGCATACTTTCTCCGAACTTCATCACGGTCACGGCGGCCTATCTCAACGGAGTTAGCAATAAGCACACGACATGATTATAATCACATTACGAAAGAGATCAGGCACAAGAACAACGGTTTTACGTGCTTTCTGGGGCACCGCACCGGGGTGAAACACCGCCAACTTCTTGACTCTGGGCTGCTACTGAGTTTCTTGACAGAGAAGTCCTAAAATTTAATGTGACCCGACCCGGTACTCGAACCCGGGAGCACTTGATGACCAATCGCGGTTACACCAAATACAAGTATTGCACACATCTATAGTGTATATATATTTGGACTGATTAACGCTTATATGGAATCTAATCCTGGGAATTTGGCGTCTAAGCTAGTAAGATAATATTCTAGAAAAAAAATCCGCGCAAAATAGTTTTTTCTAGGTCTCTAATTCTGATATAAAAATTTCATAGAAAGCACACATATATCCTACAAATTAATAATTATTTCAAACATTACTAATACCAAAATTAGGGCCTTTTACCTGTATTACCGATGGGTCGACCCAATAACGGCTCATTGGGTAGACTGACATTGAGTAGACTAGTGATTTTAATTAGAAACTTTAGGATCCTATGTCGAAAGAAAATGAAAACCATTAATTAGTCATGATTAAGTTTACTCGATAATAAGCAGATATCAATGATAAGTAATTGAAATTATAGAAATTATAACCAATGTGTGATGTAGTTAAGGCAATATATCCGTTTGATAAACATTAGATAAATGAGGATAGTTTTTTTTTATTTTAAAAAGAAACATAAATGGAAAACTTTAATGAACTAATTGATGGTTACCTTTTTCTATTATTGTATCATAATGTCAGTATTCTGAATTATTAGTCGTGAACATAATGATACGTGGATCCCATTAATGTGCCAGCTCCCATAATGGGCCAGCTCATCAAGGCAACATGTAAGACAAAGTTTTGCTACAATCAGCTAATGTTTTTCAAAAATGTGTACCTACATATACGGAATTTTCAATTTCAAATATTAATAATAATTAAAAGAATTAAAACAATTTTACAAAATACAAGTACATATAGATGTAAGTAAATTCTAATAAACAAAACTAATATGTACCGAAATTCACCGACGTTAATAGGTAAAATCACTATAGTACATTTGTATTCTGTAGCTAATGTATACTGCGGCCGCCTTCGCACAGGTAATGAAGGCTTAGGCATTGTTAAGTGTAGAGCTGCTTTGTCTTCTATTACGGCCGTTGTTGCGTGCATTCTCATTGTAATTCAACCGCTGGTAAAACTAACTTCTAAGAAATAACTATACAGAATTTACTTTTTTTCGCACGAGGCAAAGATAACATAAAGGAAAAGCATTTACCACGTGTTTATTTAATAAATAACTTAGTATTTTGAAAAGACAAACAAACTGGGACAATTTCATACAGCAAAATAAAATAACTTCGCCAATATTAGCTTTGTTTAACATACGTTGTTTACAATATTTTAATATCCAAGTTTTATACTTAAATAAATTCCAAAATTTACAAGGTATTTCGTTAGATACTAACTTAATTTTTAATTTGGTGTTAAAATTTCACAGTTTTGATCTGATCATAGTTTTCATCTGTATCCATCTTCAAAAAAAATGTAGACGTTCTCACTTCTTCTAGTGTCTCAAAATCTGTTTTTAGGAGATTTCGGTCACCCCTTTTAAAATCTGCTACAGAACTTTATTTATTTATTTATTTAAGTACACCAAATTTATTTTAAAGGGGAGTTCCCTTTAAAAATGTGCTAAATCTCTGAAGCAAGGATTCCATACAAGTTTGATGTCCATTTTTATTTTATTTTAAATAATTGACTGTCTTCAATATAATAAATAGAAGAATCCGGTAGAGTTGCAGCTCAGGTGCTAAGGCGCTAGCTGTAAATTTCATAGTACGCAAGCAATCCAAATACGACCCCCGCTGGCACCAACGAAATTGTTAATTGCAATTTTAAGAGCTGATTTACCATGCGCTCTGCGATGAAGAAAAATATCGTGAAGAAACTACGTCTGAGAAATAAGAAAAAATAATTTTTTCGAACACACAGTTCTAAGACTACCACTGTACCACCGTCAGTACAACGCCATTTAATTAATATCGGCAAATTTGAAAGGGTACGCAGCAAGAACTAACACAAGTCCACCATTTATAGCGAATAAGACGCTGGGATTGCTGAATGATGCATGCAACACCACCACCCAAACACCCAACACACCACGTCACCGCTGAAAATTGAGCAAGTGTAGTAGTAAGGACTAAACAATTAATATTATCGTACTGGGAACGGGAGAATAGGTGAAGATTCATCATCAGACGAAGAGAGTATGTCAGTAGATGATGAATAGTTTTGTAAAAATAAACTTTTAAATATTTATTTGGTTTTATAATTTTCGATTTCCGAAATAATTACCACCAAATTTATTTTAAACTTTCTACATAGAACTGTAATATATACCCAAATTTTTTTTAAGTAATAATACAAGGTTTTTCGAGTACTCTGAAAGGATTAAAATCGTGAGCATATGTAATTGCACAAAAAATAAATCATTTATTTTCATTTATCGCCTTACCTCGTACCTAAAATTGCTTTCTGACTGATGACCTTGTCAAACAACATGACGGGTTGTCGCCTATTTTTTGTTTAGAGTTATATTCGCAGACGCTAGGACAAAGTTAAGTCAACTACTCTGTGTGAGCTGTCCAGACTTTAGAATACAATAACATTGTGGAAGCATATAAGGAAGAGATTGTTTGCTATCTTCTGCTCTGTCACCTCTTACGACACCCACGGCACGATATAGGATAGTGGATATTCTTACACTGCGACTACAAGGTCAATAATTTTAAAATTCATATTAAAAATTTACTATTATTATTAAATATTAAGGAAAATTATTGAATTAATAGTGAATAATATGGATATATTCCTAAGAACCTCAGAAAATCAATGTTGTTGATTCACTACAATTTATGCAGAGTGATGATTGATGAACTATTTGACATACATAATGACGACTTAGGCCGGCTACTCAAGAACCTGCCGCAGGGGCAATCTAAGGTGTAAGAGTGGGGATGACCCTTAATTGCCTCCTTAATTGGGATGTGTGTATGCAAGTTGAAGCAATATCCTAAGTCGGGCCCAAGTCAGTTAATTCGACTTTCACGCGGTACACACATGTTAGTATAAGTCACAATGGATAACAATAAAGAGTGTGAAATTTGAACACCGGTGATAGAAGTGTATAAAGAGCAGCTTCTTCATCCAGTATCTCTTTTTTGTGGAAGTACCACAGAAAGAACGTTATTTCAAACAGAAACTTTTTTATTCAATATAGATTGTAAACAATACTTATTGAAAGTCACTTTTTTTATTTACCAGTGGTTCGAAAAAAACACCTCTGTCCTGGGAAGAACCAGCAAGAAACACAGCGGGACTATTTTTTTTCCAATAATGCTTACAATCATGTTTACATTTAACAACACAAGACAAATTAGAAATAGCTTGGTAGCGATCACCCTTCCCAGGGGTTATTATCATCCATAAATTCCTTAATATTATAATAACCCTTTTTATACAAACTTAGTTTAATAACATTTTTGAACTTTGTGTATGTCAAATGTTGTATATTTGAACGTGGTAACGTTTTTAACATGGTAGAGCCATCTTGCAGCTATTATTTATATAGTAATTATGAATTAATTAGTTTTATTATAGAGTTACCATCAGGTGAACTGTGAAATATATCGTCCCCCTTATTCTATAAAAAAGAAGAGAAAGTTATATTGATCCTCGGATATTTCGATAAAACTGGAGCCATTCTCCACGCATGTGTTCAGCGGGATGTACACTCTCATAATAAACGGCACCGGCAGGCACGTGACACATGTGTAGAGAATTGTGATATTGCCTCCATCGCTGTACACCCTAGATTGTCCCCGCGGCAGGCATGTGAGTAGCCGCCTTTACCATAGTAGGTTCATAAATTTTCTAAATACTGTATATTCTTTTTAATTCTAAATTAATTTTTAAGTTAACTTGTATATTGCTGTGTACTTCAATGGTCCGTATTCTTGTGCGAAAATAGTGTTTGTTTGTCCTTTCTTTCTTTCTAACTTAAATATTTCATCATTTAAAGCAATGAGCTATTATGCGCTACGTACTAGAGGCGACACTGCATTCAGCTACTCTGTTCCACTCAACTGCGGTGCATGCACCGCACTTTAATCAGTCACTCGCTAGGCGCTTGTAGGGTTGTCACGTGTTGTGTTGATTCAAAAAAAATCTCTTGATAAAAATATGCCGTCGTGTATACTTAGATATTGCGCAAATAATTCAAGAAGTGTCAGTAATAACCAAGGTATTACTTTTCATCGGTTAATAAGATACTTAATGAATAAAAAAGTATTATAAATTAATAATAAAACAAGTTATTCCTAAGACGCCATCTTGTGTCATGTAATATAGATTATGGAATTAATTTGTTCAGATGCGACATTTCTGTGGGTACTTAAGTACAGGACGAATATATTATTATACACAATTTTTTTGTAGAAACATATATGAGTTATCATACGAGGTGTGTTCAAAAAGTAAGGTGACTTTTTGAATTTCGCGGGCAACGCACATTCGATTTTCGATTTTTGTATTTTGTTGCGTTGGTACATGCTATACACATCAAACTTAAAACATATGCTCAGGACATGTGTCCTGAGCATATGTTTCAAGTTTGATGTGTATAGCATGTTTAGTTTATTTTTGACAGTTACAAAGGTCAGACGTACTTTGGTGTGCTCGGCGATTTTCTTCTATCAAAAAAAATGGATCAAAGAATTTGCATCAAATTTTGTGTAAAAAATGGAATTACGTGCTCCAAAACACTTGAAATGTTGACAGTGGCATACGGTGAGTCTACTCTTAGTAAAAAAAACGTTTATAAGTGGTACAAGCTCTTTCAAGATGGCCGAGAAGATGCCAATGACGAACCTCGCTCTGGACGCCCCAGCACGTCAACAACCGATGAAAACGTTGAAATAGTGAAGAAAATTGTTTTGTAAAATCGTCGAATCACTATCAGAGAAGTTGCGGATGATGTTGGCATATCGGTTGGCTCTTGCCATGAAATTTTTTCGGATATTTTGGGCATGAAACGTGTGTCAGCGAAATTTGTTCCAAAATTGCTCAATTTCGACCAAAAGAACCGTCGCATGACAATCGCTCAAGAGCTATTGGATGATGTCAACAACGACCCAGATTTGCTCAAAAGGGTCATAACAGGTGACGAAACATGGGTATACGGTTATGAAGTCGAAACTAAGACTCAATCGTCCCAGTGGAAGCACACTGAATCACCAAGACCAAAAAAAGCACGCCAAGTTCGATCAAATGTGAAGGTTTTGCTTACAGTTTTCTTCGACTGTAGGGGTGTGGTGCATCATGAGTTCTTGCCACAAGGTCGTACGGTCAATAAGGAGTATTACCTTAAAGTTATGCACCATTTGCGAGAAGCAATACGTAAGAAACGTCCCGAATTGTGGGTAAACAATTCATGGTTTTTGCATCACGATAATGCACCTGCTCACTCATCGTTGCTTGTGAGAGGTTTTTTGACCAAAAACAACACTAAAATCATGCCTCAGCCACCATATTCACCGGATTTGACCCCATGTGACTTTTTCCTGTTCCCAAAACTGAAGAGACCTATGAAAGGACGAAGATTTGCAACGATTGAAGAGATAAAAACTGCATCGCTGAAAGAGCTGTAGGCTATACCAGAAAGTGATTATCAGAAATGCTTTGACGATTGGAAAAAGCGTTGGCACAAGTGTATTATATCTGAGGGGGATTACTTTAACTTTCGCGTGCCCAGCATTTATGAACGACTCTTATTCTAATTTAAATAAATATATTTGTAATTTAAATTTTATATTAATATTTTTTTAAACATAAATTTAGTATGTTTTTTATATTTGACATAGATACCTTTTAAAATATTCAGATAAAAATATCATTAAAATGTAATTGTGATATAATATTATGTAATATAATAATAAATAAGCAAATATAATATACAAAATAAATGACAAAATTTGAAAATTGTTCTCTATATAATTTACCTATTTAACAATACAATCTATTATTACCTACTGATCATTCTACCTATATTTATTCTATGATAAAAAAACCAACCGCGCGAACACAGAGTAGCGCACATTTTTTGTTTGAAATAGGTGTTCTAGTAGGTAAGTACATATTACTTCAATGATTTAAAGAGATTTAGTACATAATAGAATTATTACTCACCATTTCCATTCGTTGCGGGCGGTTCGAGGTTGCTCTCGTCGCTCGGTAGCGGGGAACCCCCATTTGTTGGCGCTGTCAATTTGGGCTCTTTGCCTAGTAGTTCTGGCTGCAAGTCTGATACAATATTGTGTGTCCATAGTGCCAATTCGACCATGTGTGGTGACCATTTTTTGCCGCAGCCGTTTTGTTCCTAAGAAATAACAGATTTTTTATTTAAAAAACGTCTCCTCGAATGACATACTGAACCCCTCAGAGTAATAACATAGACATGTTTGTTTGTTTTTTGCATTTTAAATAGTTTTATAAAATTATTGTATCGTGAATTTTGACGCGATGTGCGTTCGTGAAATGTATATATACGATAGAAAACGCAAAGGGATGCAACATCCCCACGCAGCGCCAGTGAATTGAGCTGATCAGAAAGAACTCGGTTTGAATCGCTCTGCGCTTGCGAGTTGCGCGGTCAAGTGGAAGGAGCTGGCACTGGGGTGCCCCAAGAACAAAGATGAGAACAGTATTCCATGTGAGGCCGAATTTGCGCTTTGTAAAGTTGCAAGTGTTTCCTGCGTTCGTCGGACTAGTCGTTCTACACCCTTATCATATCTCCTATCCCTGCTAAATACGCATCCCAAATATACAAACTCATCTACTTGCTCGACCAACAAGAAATGTACCAAAAACAAATGTAAAGGTAATAATATAACATCTTTTTATATAAGAACTATCTGGTCAGACAGACATTCTGCACTTTTCGACGACACCTTGTCCTATAAAAAATCCTTAAACACGCAATAAAATATTGAGGGTTTACTTATCGGGATGAAATTATCTTATCTCTCAAGTTGGACCAAACTGCACACTGACCTAAATTTGATTGAATTCACTTCAGTAGTTCATCGCGAACAAACAATGTGACATGTTATTTTTATATGTAAAGATTTAAAGGTCCAAATCGGGTATTGGAATATAGTCACCTATTCCAAATTTGGCAGCCGAAGTCTCGCAGACCTAAGCGTACCTAATCCGCTATGTAATCTTGGTTTTGCATGATCACAGCGTAGCCTAGCCTGGTCAGAGTATTCGAACATGAATTCGAATCAATTGAGGCAAAAAATTATGCAAATATATTATATATTGCATTTGTGTTTTGTTATGTTTTGTCTCCACACTTCATCTGAGAGTTCAACATTGGTCTTATCTCTAAGTGTTACATCTGATAGGGCATCTCGTCTTACGAGTGAATGTGTTTGTGTATGCACTTGTGAAATTATGACATGTTTTGCTCAGTCCATTGCTTTTAATAATATTCATTAATTGTCACTAAAGAATATATTGCTGGGGTTGTAAATGATCATAAATTCTGGGTTTCTTATCATATTAAATATCTTAGTAGGATAATACAGATATAGTTCATAAAACACGATTATTTGCTTGAATAGAATTGGAAGTTCACCACACAAAACTGATGATTCATTGAAAAAAAAAAACGAGTGTGCCGTGATAGCTCTGTATCTATATATAAACTAGCTTGCCAGGCAGACGTTGTTCTGCCCTTTTCGACGACCCTTTGTCATGTCCTATTAAAAATTCTTAAATTCGCAAAAAAAAATTGTGGGTCACTCATGGGGAAAAAACTATCCTATCTCAAGTTGGACCAAACTGCACACGGTGTGCAAATTTGATCAAAATCGGTTAAGTAGTTTAGAATATGCATATATGTACAATATATACATGTATATACATATACATATATTAATTTTCTACAAATATTTAAATTTATTATCAGCTTCCTTCCATAATTTGTTATTATTCACCCGAAAATTCACAAATATGAACTTTAAAATGAATTCACAATTTTATTCACTTTAGACATAGAATTATTAATGTATTGGACAAAATATTAATTCATAAAATTGTTTAAAACGAAATAAAATTACGAAAAATAACCAAAGAATCACCGTTTCCGTAACGCCAGTAAACTCGCAAATGAACTACTGACTGAGATATATACATATTTCATTTACTGGATATGAGAGGAAAAGAGAAAGAAAATGTCTCCTTGCTTATATCCCCCACTCATCTCCCGTTCGCCTCGCCCGATCACACTTTTCGTAACGCTTCGTCACGCGTTCGCTAGCTTACTCCCCAAGTTCAGCGTGCGTAAGTAAGTTTTACTTCAAAAATTACTGACATGCGTGCGTGTGAAGCCTGCTCTTAGTTTTAGGCTAATACATAAAAGAACTATAAATTAAAATATAATTTGAATTCTTACCTTATTTAACCTATCACAGACATTTCTAATATGTTTTACAAAATTGAGGTATTCCTTGGCAGTGTAGTCACTTCCTTCCATCTCGGGTATGGCTTGTATGCACTCGTCCGCCATGAACGGCGCAATTTCTGGGCTGGCTGCAGCGAGAAGCGCTGATGCTGTGGCTGTACCTACTCCCTTCAGGTTGCTCAGTGCTGTCATTGCTGATTCTATGTTAGGCAGTTTGCGGAAAGCTTTCTTTGTTTCTTGCATGACGGCCCTTGGTGTGTTCACTTTGATTAGATATGATAGTTGCGGGTAAAATTTTCCTCTCTGCAATAGGAGAAAAAAATTACTGATAATTTTGTAGAATCTCATCACTACTGAACATGTTACAACAAGGCTCCTATGTTAAGGATGAATTTAATAATCATTCTTCACTGTTGGATTTACGATCTAAGCACCGAATCCCCCGCGCCTCTGATGCAGCAACCCGTCGCTGGTTTAGGTATTTAAATAATACTAGTTTTTACGGATTTTATTGCGTATATTAACTTTTTTATATTCCCGGCGTTTCGAGCACTTTACACTATCCATGGTCCCCCCCACCCTGTAACTAGCGTTGCCAGATGTTCGGATAAAGCCGGACACAGTCAGGCTGTTTGGTTGCGTGTCCGGCCAAATTAGACGGTATCCGGCTTTTGGCCGGACTTTTTAAATTTCACTATTTCTTTACATTTTTCATATACTTACATAAAATGTATTGCAATTATTGAAATTAATATTGAATAATTAATAATAAAGAAGACTGATAATTTTGTTTTATCCAATTGTTGGTATTTCGTTAGAACTTAAGATTTTACGGTAAATGTAAATGCATAGTCTATTTTAAAAAATGTCTTTTACTAAGACAAAAAATGAGGGTGTCCGGCTTTTTTACCAAAATGTCCAGCTTTTTGGCTTTAAGACCTGGCAACCCTACCCGTAACCATGGGGTACAACTAAAATCCGTAAAAACTTGTATTATTTAAATACTTAGTGTTCGCGTAAATGTAAGAAAGCATATGTTTAGGTATTTTATACATTGATATACTAAACATCGGGTATTTTGTTATCAGTGATTTTATATCAGACAAATTTACCAAATCTTTATACGATCATGCAAGCAGATACTAGGCGGTAGGTCCTTTTTCTGCTTAGGAGTAAACTGTAAGTTATTTTGTCACTTAGTTAAAAAAATACTTAAAGACATTCCCTTTAGTCGATTGTTTCGAAAACCTGGAAGGAATACGCCGTTAAACACAGTATTTATAGCATATAACAAATTATGTCCTACTTACAGACATATAGACCCTCCAGAAAGGGTTATCTCTGTGTTATATATATATTACGACGAAAATTCTATCAAACAATGCAAAATAAATACTAAATAAAAGTGAAAAAATAACACTTATCAAGTCTTTTCACGCCTCATAACGTGAGGGAGTGCCCTACTCTCGATATGTGATATGACACCTCAATTTCGCTACATATAATCGTTTTTATACTTTGAGATAGACATCAAATCCACATTATTATTAACGTTACAATAAGTACAGACATTGAATTATAAGATTGGTTTATTGTCTAATTAATTCACTTTAGATTACATAACAAAAATATAATTGAATAAATATATGGACTGCCGTCCGTTGGTCTGTGCGTCGCGAAATGTAAGCAATAAATTGAAATATAGTATTTAACTAGATTCTATATATTCTAAGGACGATCCCTATTAATTTTTGTTTTTAATTCAACACCGTTTAAAAGTTATTAATGAAAGTCCAGTTTTTTCCTTTTCTTGTAAAAATTATCGTCGCTATTTTCATATTTCATAATTTTAATTTTTAACATAATAAGTAGAGATGAGCCGAATATTCGTTTCATATTCCGTATCCATATTCGACAGCTTTACTGAATATTCGGCTCAATCACCGAACATTCGCTAAAGTGGTACTCAAAGTGTCCACTGTATTGAAATGTACGAATTGAGTAATGCCATGTCTTTCAAAATTATACGGTTGAAAGTATATTTTTATTTATAGGCTAAATCTTCTTGAAATGTTATGTTTTTGAGGCACTGTAGATTTATTTCCAATTATAGCAAATAGAAAGCTTGATAAAATAGTTTTGGAATCAAACTAAGAAACATTACATTACATTAGTACATTTCTCTATACTTTAGTTGTCAGTTTCTCTAAAATAAGTCCAAATATTAGATCTCCTGCCACTCATTTTTATCATATAATTATTAATTTTCTCTAAGAATAACACAACAAAATACTTTTTTCTCACAAAAATAGTCAACACAAGCATGTGCCGGCATTTGTTCAGTACTAGATGACATAGCAGTAACATGTCAGGTGTGGCGGGGGAGCGAGGGCACAGGGTCCGGCGCTAATCCCGCGCGCTTTACGGTAACAAGTTTCGACATAAATTGGTTAGTTACCGAGTTGATCCTGCCGAATAATGTTCGGCCGAATATTCGGTTCGGTAAGTTTTATCGAACTTTCGGCCGAATCGTATTAGGTGAAATCATCATCATCTGTAATAATAAGTGTGTGAGCCGTGCACTTTTGGATTTTTCAAATTTATTTACAGTTTTACCACTAAGTTATAATGCATCTAATGCCAGTTTTTATGCTCAACACTTGTGTTTTCCTTTACGTGGAGTTTTGCAGTAAATGAGGTAACCCTCATATATGGTAAAACCCCATAGTTAAAACGAAATACCAGTACAAATATTTATGAACCATTTAAACGATTTTTTCAGGTCATTCTAAGTTACTTAATGAATTAGTTTGTTACATACTGTTTTTACATGCACCTCGTAGTATGTAATAAAACGGTTTGTTACGAAGAATGAAACGTTTCTTTGATATAGGGCATTAGCGTAATCACTATATTTACAATTAGTAGAACTCACACAAAAAATTGTTAGCACGCAGCAAGATCGCATTATGATTGATTCTTTCCATTTTAAAATCCTTTTTTAAAATTCTTAAAAAGCGATATAATAAAGAACCTCCTGATTTTCATTTCAAAATTGTTTTTTCGACGACCGACAAATGACCATATTAAATATATTGGTTATATAAGTTTCCGATTTATTTTGCGTTATTTCATAGAACTTTCGTCAGTTTAAACAGGGACTGAATCGATTTTTCTAATAATATAATAATAATCTTTACTGAATACATGCACAAAAGTTACAGTTATCATTAACCCCTTAACTATGATATTATACCTGTATTTCGGGGGCTAGTTTCCTTCCCTATTCTTAGTTCTTGTTACTATAATTTGTTTGTCGATATTTATTATAAGTCTAACAGCAATGGTGATCCTGCAACCACCTCACGTTATTGTACGTAAAAGGTACCGTTATTGTACGTAAAAGGTACCATAATTTTAAAGTTTTACTATCGTAACTTTATGGTGTTAAACAAAATTTGCCATTATACACTGTTGAAACTGCGGTTTTTTTACATTTAGCCTTAAGTAGAAACTAATTAACATTAAATTTGATAATTTATGTTAAACACCCTGTATTAAAGAGGGTTATATAGCTTTAGTATGTTAATGTTTCTAATGTTTATAACTTACTGCTTGTTTCCATTTCATGAGCTGCACCAACTCTTCATGTATCATATGTGCTTCCTTCCCCCTGGATTTAATTTTCTTAGGTAATTCATTCTGGTACCTGTAAATGTTGACACAAATTTATAAGTACTTCCCCTAAATTTAAACCACGTCGTTTTTAAACACTAAATAATTATTAAAAGTTTATATTTCACAATGGCAAGTTTAATGTAAATTAACTTTCAATGATGCTTTATGTCATATATGCAAGATGTGCTACTGTATGATGGATGTAAGTGAATCTATCACACCCATTACACTCCGTCGGTGTCCTATTGAAGCGACTACAGCAAGGCAGAAAATAATATGGCTTCCGAAATTGACTACCAAATAAAAATAAATAATATAAAATACTTTCACTTGCATATTATACTGGCGACGTACAAAAGCTTACCAATATATAAATATGCTTGCCAATGCCAAACGTAAAGATTCTAAAATTCAAATAAAGCTAAAATTCATCCTAACGGAAGAGGCCCATACCCACCAGGCCCTACCCACATAAGTATAAATGATGTCCTATATACATCATCATGAGTAAGCATACATACTAGCCCTGGTAGCTCAGATGGTTAGCGCTCGCTGTAAATTTCACAGCACAGGAAAGAGGTTCGGTCCCCACAAGCACCAATGAAATTGTGAATTGCAATTTTAAGTGCTAATTTACCTGTATGTGTGAGAAATAAAAAAATATTTCGAAAACATGTGACTATCCCTTGCCCTAAAACCCTTTTAGAAATGGGAGGAGGCCTGTGCCCAGCAGTGGGACATATATGGGCTGCTAAATTTAAGCACACATTTATATTCGTTGGTATATAAATTTGAACTCCCATAGTATATTAGTTGTAAATTAACAGTACTGTCTTACAACTTACAATATTATATAATATGCTGTAACACCGTATTTCACCCCCCCCCCCTCCCCGAGGGATTTAATTTTCCAAAATCCTTTCTTAGTGAGTCGAGAAAGGAGGATATATATGAAGTCCTATAGTTTTGAAGATCGCGTAAAAGAAGGCGTAATGCGTGAGTCAGTGGTAGAAATCAAATCGAGGTACCTACATATTAATGTGATGTTACTTAAATTTTTTTTTCGTGACCATAGTAAAATTTATTAATTCAAATAAACAAATGTTAATCACCGTAAGGTGGATGCCTTTTCGCCTTTTTACTTTAAAAAAAAATTATGGGCCCGATAAAATTTGGCTTATTTTACGGCTTTGCGATTTGCATGAATGTTTATAGACACAGTAATGCAGTTGTTTTTGTTTCAATTTACATGTTACATTGTACATATTTTATTTTAGTGGAAATTAATGGGACTGTAATTACTTAGATAATAATTTACTAAATGTACCTATGGAGTGCATAATATCAGCCGTCAGGCTCACAGAAATCTAAATACCTAATAAGGCAATGTTTTTTAGATTTCTGTGGTTAGCCTGAAGTGCCTAACTTCGGCCACGTAAATTATCAGGGCTGTCAAAATCTAGAATAAATACTATTAATAAGGACATAACTTATTTTAAAGTTAAGGAAGTTATGATCAATTCGTTAGTATATAGTATAAGTTATAAAATTGGTTTAAAATTAAAAAGTTTAGCTGCACATGTACCTACTTTCTTTTCTATCAGACATTAATTTGGTGTAGTATATTAAGAACAACTAATATTTTCATTATTTTTGAGAAAGACAAAAAACAAGAAATAAAAATAATGAACTATAACTTAGTACCTAGTACTAATTACAACCTAGTAGGTACATAAATGAAAATCTCAGGGACATGCAGTGATTCAGGACCGTGCTTTGCAGCAGTTTATGATCTATGATGTTCAGTTTTAAACCTATGATGGGTTGTAATGATGATGATGATTAGACTCCATATCGAGCATATCGATTTCTGATAAATTATGCATTCAATTTATCAGAACTCGATATGCTACAATTTTTTTATCATAATTTACTTTTATTATTTGTTAAGTAATAAAAAAAACCGAACTACCTAAACTAAACATTAAAATGAAATATTTTTTGTCCCTTGTCTTAAGTAATTACATAATTATGTTTTTACAAATTTATTTCTGCGCCTAAAACTTACCTAAAATAGGTACCTAGCAAAATTCAAAGGGCATAACCCCATGCTGGCATTAGGTAAACAAGAGGACATTTGGTACAGGTGATAGAAATTTGAGCCATAACACCATTTTTACATATTCTATATTAACTATATTTTTTCATAGTTCTTGAAATAGTATGATTGTAAATGAATGTTTATTACATTTTTGGATAAACAATCTATAGATCAAAACAAATATTTTAAAATATCGTGCTTTAATTAAAACAGCATGAATTTTGAAAATGGCAATAAAAGGCTAGTGTAAACATCCACCCTACCGAAGTATATAACATTGTTTAACCTTTAGGTATTATATTTTTTTAGTGAAGACCTTGAGATTGAAAATTGCAAAAATTAATAATAAGTATTAGCAAACACAACAAAATTAATTTACAAAAACAAAACAATTAATTTTTTTAAAATCAAAAGCAGTGATTAATGTACCATGTACTTGATGACTCATCGCAATTTTTATTTGCCATAGCCATGCCATGTATTTATTCTGCTACTTAAAAGTCTCCAAGAGATGACAGTAACTATTAAACTCCTAATTAAAGATACTAAAAATTTGTCGACAGCAAAATATTGAAAAATAATGTAGAATACAAGCCAAAAGGCAAGTCACCATTTTGAACGGATGTGAATCGCACACAACAAAGCATTGTATTTTATACTAACTACCAGTAGTTTGAAATACAATAACATTGCATTTGTGTTATCTAGTATGATATTTAATCGATATATCTACGGAATTAGTGGGGAAACACTCATAATGCATGTAAACCAAAGGAGTTTACGAGTGATGAATGTAAGTAAAGGCCAGCCACCATTTTATAACGCCTAAGCGCGGCGATATTTTCCCCCACACTGGCTTCAGGAAAAACGATAGTGTCAAATTGACATCGATCCCACGTGACGCAGTGATTTTAATGAGCCGTCCGCGGACTAGAGATGCAGTCCGCGAGGGAGGTAGCTATCAAATCAGTTTGCACGGATACACACACAATACAAGTTCATTGACACGCCACGGCCGCATTTTCTCCAACGAAAAACGTTCGCACTTACCAATTGTCCAATTTTATGAGTTCCTCTGGTTTCTTTGTTTTCTGTTCAGCTTTTAGTTTGATTGCTTGTGGGTATAACTTTAAAACACTATCAAATTGTTTCGCATCTGCCTCCAGAAAAAAGGTAGACGTGTCTTTCGCGGTAGCCATTGTGAACGTTCTAAATGTACAACACTGCTGCGTACCTATTTAGTTAGCTATAGCGCCGAACTCGACGCGGCGGCAGCACCTGGCCAACTGGGCGCCCTCTCCCCACTCGCCGCCATCTTGTCGACTGTACTTGTAGTGACGTTCAATATTATTATTCACAATGGTGTTTTCAAACATTTTTACACATCAAATACCAACTAATTTTATCACTATACCAAGTAATTTTGTAGTTATTCATATTATTACAATAATTAATTATTTAAACACAAATTATTCATTGTTCGGACAAAATGTATATTTAACTTACTTGCGATAACAAGGTTATAAGGACACGGACTGTCGTGGCGTCGGACATTAGTAGGGTAGGTATCCACTGGGAGTATCTAGATTGGAAAACTTAATTTCCATGATGTTTTAATGCACTGATTATTCAAAATCATTTACAACAAATATGAAATCTGCTACAAAACATAATATAGAGTTCACGATAATGCTAGTCACGTCGACCTCGGCGCACTATCAATTTCCTTAAACGTGACGCAACACACGACACCGTTCTACCGAAACGACTTTTGTAAACACGCATATTTTCCGTTGCATTGCAGAACACACTGAGCTCGGAGTAGTCATGAAGTAGTAACTAGCGGTGTACATAAGGCATTTAGGTAGTACGGCGTACATATCACCGGGGTGGAACGTCACCACACCAATCGGCTTTGTTGTTTTGATAGACCGCCATGTGCTCTACTCCCTCTTTATAGATTTTCTTAATATTAAACGTTTGGCGAAATAAGTGAAACGCCTGTCTCGCTTCATGACCTTTTGTTTCTCACTTACCTATATGACCTGTTAGGATTCAGTACGTTTATTCAACGACAAAAATATACTTAATAACCTTTTAATTATAAAAAACAAAATTGTTATCTGCTTCATTTTAAATGCCTAACTATTATTAGAAGACAAAATTTATTAACCAAAAACGTATTAAGGTGTCTCTTCGAATCTTTTTCGGTTGAGGTGTTTGTACCTAGTACCTACCTAGTTTCATCTAGGAGTTCCACCTAGGAACGTTCCATTTCAACTAGGTGGAACTCCTAGGTTGGAAAAGCGCCACAGTCTAGTGCAATCGTAATATCAGATACAAATGTTATAAACAACTAGTTCCAAAAAAAATCGGATATAGACATCAAAGCTAAGTTATGATTAAAACTACTTTTACGGATTTTATCGCGTTTATTTTTACTTTTTATTTTTAATTCCCGACGTTTCGGGCGCTTTCCAGCACCCATGGTCACGGGGGACTGAGATGACTTACGTCCCAATGTCATTGTTAAACCCGGAGTACCTTCAGCTTTTTTAATTATTGTTTATGGTCCGATCTATGCAAAATGAACTGACTATGTCCTGAGGTCCTGCAGTGGTATGCTTGGGTTTAGTTTTAATTTTATTGATTATAGGATCCCAAGCAGGTGGTAGTACCCAGCCTCCTTCTCTATTGAAATTAGGATGTTTTTTAATTTCAATAGCCTCACGTATCATCCTTGGTAGGAATCGGTGTTCTTTCGCGAGGATTTTTGGTCTATCAAATCTGATGTAATGGTTAGGGCCGTCTAGGATATGATCACAAACTGCAGACTTCCCGGAACGTTGATGCTTCACATCAGCTATATGTTCTTTTACGCGGGTCCTAATTGATCTTTTGGTTTGTCCTACATAAGAGAGACCACATTCACAATCAAGCTTGTACACTCCTGCATCTTGTAGAGGAATATGACACTTGACGGATGGTAGGAACTGACTAATCTTCTTCGGCGGCTTGTAGAATGTTCTAATAGAAGCTCGCTTCAAGATATAGCCAATCTTGTCTGTGACACCTCTGACATATGGTAGCACAGCAGGCACACGCTCGACTGTGGCCGGCTTCACTCGGTCACTGTGACGTAGGCGCGGGACCCGAAGCTTGTCGTGCAGAACTTGCTTGACGTGCTGAAGCTCGGCGGCCAGGTGTTTGCTGTCACAGATCCCTCGTGCTCTCTGTAACAAAGATTTGCCCACGGTAGCTAACTGTGAAGGATGGTGGTGAGATTCACCGTTTAAATATCGGTTTGTATGGGTCTTTTTCCTATACACAGTGTGACCAATGGTGTTATTAGGATTTCGGATGACTAACACATCTAGGAAAGGTAAGGAATTATTTGCCTCTAACTCCATAGTAAATTGAATTTTAGCGTTTATGGAATTAAGATGTTCTAAAAATGCAGTTACTTTGTCTGATGGTAAAATTGTGAAAGTATCGTCTACGTACCGCTTGTAGATCCTTGGTGTAACAGGTGCAGTAAGGAGGGCTTTCTCCTCAAAGTCTTCCATGAATATATCGGCGACAATGGGAGATACAGGTGAACCCATCGCCACACCATCTACTTGCTTGTAAAACTCTTCCTTCCACAATAGATAGCCAGATGTAAGGCAATGTCTTAGTAATACTGCATATTCTGCTGGCATGTTATTTTCCTCTAGTTTCCTAGTTATAATTGAGATGCAGTCTTCAACCGGTAGGCATGTAAATAGAGACTGAACATCAAAACTGACCATGGTTTCGTGACCATGGGTGCTGGAAAGCGCCCGAAACGTCGGGAATTAAAAATAAAAAGTAAAAATAAACGCGATAAAATCCGTAAAAGTAGTTTTAATCATGTGCAATGTTCGCGTAAATATAAGAAATCATTAAAGCTATGTTATAAAAAACAAAATCAATACCAAAAGGCAAAAGAATAAAGTCATTTAATATCTCATAATAAGTAGGTAGTAAAAAGTATATAAAAAATACCAGTCTGATAAAAAAATGTTATACGTGTTGGAGCCACGCGGCAGCTATATTATGGTTGTACAGTTATATACTTTTTTACTCGTCTGTGGTTGTAGCACGAAGGAGTCGACTCGACCGGGGAAGGACCATGCTCTCACTGAATACCAGCGTAAAATAGCAGCTTAATAGTTAACACTGCTGTGTTTCGTATGGTGAGTGTACAGATCCGGAGACTCTGTTTTTACTAAAAACGAGGCATTCAATTTTTGTCCTCAGGTGTGACAACGCATCTGCGTTTTGATTTTTAATCAAGGATAAATGTAGATGTAAATGGGTCACAGCATCCACTTACCGTTAGTGGAATGTGTGCCCGTTTGTCACCCTTATTCTATTAAAAAATCTTACGTAATTGCATGTACCTATGTTTGACTTTCGAGCACTTTAAAAGGCCCAGGATACCAAAACTTATACCTCCAAGCAAAGAAGTGTACCTACACGCACAGCGTACATGGTTGGTACTGTATTAATTCTGATGACTCGATTAGGTCTCGTTTCTAGGCAGAAAAATGGCTATAATTCAAACTTAAATTGATAAAATAAATATGTATTTATGTATGTCGTTGCTTGGAAAGCACAGCTTTTTAATTTTTAGTTGTTATGAGGAAGACGCAGCTGCCCATCTCCTCGTTTGTTTTCCTCTGTGACTTGTGACACCCTCAGGCCAATATGGAATATTGGAACCTCCCAATGCATAACCACATTCCAACCATATCGGCGTAAGAATTTACAATGACATGGTCGGAATGTGGTTATGCATTAGGAGATTCTCTATAGCAACTTCGTACTTGTAAGCGGAGTGTAGGGCGCCTCCCCCCTGCAAATGGCGTGACGACCTTGTAACCCCACAAACATTTTACGTGGTAGAGCCATACTGCAGCTATATCAGTAGTATAGTTGTAGCACGAATGGGTCGGCTCGACCGGGGAAGGATCACGCTCTCACAGAATATCAGGTAAAATAGCAGCTTAACGCTGCTGCGTTTCGTATGGTGAGTGTAGAGAATCGGAGACCCTTTTTACTGAAAAGGAGGCGTTCCATCTTAGTCCTCACGGGTGACAACGCATCTGCATTTTGATTCGTAATGGAGTATAGATGTTACATCATCAGGTGGACTGTGTGCTCGTTTGTCACCCTTCTCCTATAAAAAAAATTAAAAAACATCTTCATCAGATACGGTAAGTTGATGCAGTATTTAATTATTTTCATGTTCTGCTATAGCAGTATCATTCAGTTACCTACCGTTGCAGCCTACCAAATATTCGACTCAGTACACAGGCCTTCTGTATAAATTGTCTCATAGGGGCAAATTTGCCACAGTTGCCACGCTTGGTGGCAGGACAACCGCAGATTATTATTTTTAGCTGTAATAAGGAAGACGTCGCTGTCCACCTGATTTGTCTCATCCACAATTATCCTGGATTTTATTCAAATATAGGTAGAGACATATTGTCTTGCATGTTTTGGAATTATTTTTATACTATAATGGGTATTTTACTGCGGCTTTATGGACACCCATCTGATATGTTTGTTTTATAGAAAGATAATTTGTACATTTACTCTAAGCAAGATACAGTTACTAAACCATATCTAAGATTGCAGTCACTCAGATTGTTTTTTTTTTCAATTATTCAAAATATAGTTTTGATAGCTTGGTCAAATCCACGCTGCAGCCATATTACGGCTGCAGCACGAATGGGTCGTCTCGACCAGTGTAGAACAACGCTTTCACAGAATACAATAGCGTAAAATAGCAGCTTAATACTGTTGTGTTTCGTATGGTAAGTGTAGATAACCGGAGACCCTTTTTACTGGAAACGGAGCATTTCATCTTAGTCCTCAGGGGTGGCAACGCACACGCATTTTGATTCTTAACCGAGGATAAATGTAGATTTCTATGGGCCATAGCATCCACTTATCATCAGGTGGGCTCTGTGCTCGCACGTCACTGTAATGCTTTAAAAAAAAACCGTGCACGGAAAAGGAATGTTTGTTCAGTCTGTTGCGTGTCTTGATTTTGACAATATGCGATTAATGCAGAGATATTTTATAGTTAATTGGGTAAAAATGTTGATTAATGTAAATCTTCGCAACAATAGAGAAGAAGAGATTACAAAAATGATAAAACAACACGTATATAACGCTTTAAAAAACCTTAACAGCGTTAGACAACAACGACCTAAAATTGAATTACATGTGATGTGAATTTCAAAAATAATATTTACAACAAACTCTAATTTTAAATATTTATTTTAAAATTCGAGTTCAGCTTTAGCTTATTATGCTAACACAAGCGTCCGTAGGCTTCGACCACCTAATCCTAGGCCCACCCTACACGTTTTCCCCCGGGTGGTGCTAAAAGAGCGACAAAGCCGAAAGAACAGACTCGGCTACTCGCCGTGTGGTAGCGGCGTAAAATATGCCACGCCCTAGTTTTCACACCATGAGGCAAAAAGTAAAAGAAATGGCCCCGAGTTCCCGACGCCACTTTAATGGGGCAGGGGTGCGAAGAATCTCCGGGAGGAAAACCGGCGACGAGGTTCGCCACCCGTCACGTTCTGTCTCCCAGAGAGGCGAAAAGTGGATTGCAGAGGCCCGTCTGGCTACGTTGAATGTATGCGGGGCAATGAATGATAAAATGGATGAAGTATGCGATATGATGTATGATAGAGGAATAGATGTATTATGTGTAAATGAGACGAAAAGGAAGGGGAAGGATGTCACTGCACTTGGCATGTATACCGCATACTGGTCTGGTGTAGACGAGATCGAGCGGGCATGCCAGGGAGTAGGAATCATCCTTTCAGAACGAATGGGCCAATGTGTGAAAGAGTATGAATGTGTAAGCCCAAGACTGCTATGGATACGAATGAAAGTGGGCTTAAAGAAGTTGTTTGTGTTAGGGGTCTACGCCCCAGACATGTCTAAGCCCACTCATATCCGGGAGCAGTTTTGGGAAATGGTAAGGATGGTGCTAATGAAGTGTAAGGGAAATGAAAATATTATTATGCTAGGAGATTTTAATGGAAGGGTTGGGGTGAGGAGGCTTGGTTATGAAAGGATATTGGGAACGTTTGGTGATGAAAGTATAAATGAGAATGGTGAAAGCCTCCTCACCGTATGTGTGGAAAGGAATCTTTTTGTGACGAACACTTTCTTTCGTCATAAGAAGATTCACATGTATACTTGGGAAAGAGGTGATGATAGAAGCATGATAGATTTCATAACTGTGGATGAAAGAATGAGGAGCGCAGTGGTGGATACAAGGGTTTACCGGGGGTCCAACGTAGAGACGGACCACTACCTGGTCTTATGCCGAATTAGGGGTTTATTCAGACATTGGCGGCATAGGACATCTGTGTCTACCACTGCGTTACAGCGTATAAGAATTGAGAGGTTACAAGATGAAGATGTGAAAGACAAGTACAAATGCAGACTGAGAGAAAATATAAGTAATTTGGATGAGTTGTGTGTGAATGAGTTAGACTTGGAGAATGTGTGGCATAATGTTAAGAAAGGTTTAGTGGATGCAGCTACCGAAGTATGTGGTGTTAGTAAGAGAATGAATGAAAGGAAAGACAATACGTTATGGTGGGATGACGAGGTACGTATGGAAGTTGAAGCAAAGAAGAGAGCATGGCTAGATTTACTAGCGACCAAAGCTGGTAACTCTGGCGGTAAGAATGATGAGAATGAAAGAAAAAAGGCAGAGTTTAAACGTTTAAATAAGAGAGTAAAAGAATTAGTCGAAAGGAAAAAGCAAGAAAGAACGGATAGGAATGATAGAAGAATATCGGATAACTTCCAGGCAAATATGAAAATGTTCTGGAAACTCGTAAGAAATACCAGGGGACTTTCAAAACAGCCTAGATTGAATGCGATACGAGACGAGAATGGCTGTATCCTGAATGATGAAGTGTTGAGTCTAAAGAGATGGAAGGAATATTTTGAAAGCGAATTTATGAGTGAGGAGAAGTGTGAACTAAATGAAATAGAAATTCCGAAAGAAGATGAAAGAGATAGGGAGATAAGTATGGATGAAATAATGAAAGCAATGAAAAGCATGAAAGTAGGTAAGGCAGCCGGATATGATAGAGTTTCACTCGAAATGCTAAGGGCTGGAGAGGACGTGGTGGCAGGCCTGCTGTACACCTTGTTTAATTTATGTTGGGAACTAAAGCGGGTACCGGGAGACTGGTGCAAAGCCGTGATAGTCCCAATATATAAGGGAAAAGGGTCACAGCAGGACTGTAAAAACTACCGTGGTATCAGCCTTCTTAGCATTGTGGGAAAACTGTATGCTAAGGTACTAATTGAAAGAGTTATGAAAGAAACTGATGAAAAAATTTGGGATGTGCAAGCGGGATTTAGAAAGGGAATGGGGTGTACAGATCAAGTCTTTTCCATGCGCATGATCGCGGAGAAGTTTTTGGCGAAAAACCAAAGAGTTTTTTGTGCATTCATGGACTTGGAAAAGGCTTATGACAGAGTGGACAGGGATGTGTTATGGCAAACGCTGAACGCATTTAGGTTGAGCGCTGGTTTGATATAGGCATTAAAGTCTCTGTATAGGGACTCGAGTGCTTGTGTTAGAATCAACGGGGTCTACTCGGACTGGTTTGGCATCCATAAAGGTGTCAGACAGGGCTGTGTAGCTTCCCCGTGGCTGTTCAACCTATTTATGGACAGCTGTTTGGAAAATTTGAAAGTTGAAGAATGCGGGGTAAGAATGGGTGAGTTAACCATCAAATGCCTTTTGTACGCCGATGATCAAGTCATACTTGCGTCGTCGGCGGCCGAGTTGCAAATGATGGTTACATTAATGAACAGGTCATTAAAAGAAAGGGGAATGAAAGTGAACGCAAGTAAGACGAAAGTGATGGTTTTTGAAAGAGATGAAAGCAAAACGGTATGTGAAATAAGAATAGAAGGAGAGTTAATTGAGCAAGTGGATGAATTCGTATATTTGGGATGTGTATTCAGCAGGGATGGGAGATATGATAAGGACATTGAACGACGAGTGAATGCAGGAAATAAAGTAAATGGGGCTCTATACTCTATTGTGAAAAGTCAGAATGTGTCAAAAAAGGCACGTATGGCAATTCACAGTGCTGTATTAGTCCCTACTTTAACGTATGGTAGTGAAAGTTGGGTGTGGCAGAAGAAGCACGAGAGTAGAATAAATGCGGTAGAAATGCGGTCGCTAAGGAGTATGTTAGGGCTGAATCTGAGTGACAGGGTGAGAAACTGTGTGATAAAAGAAGAGTGTGGTTTGCAAGATGATGCGGTGACCAGGATTAAGAAAGGAATGCTTCGGTGGTTTGGTCATGTAGAAAGAATGAATGCGGAAAGACTGACAAAGCAAATATATGTTGCAGAAGTGAATGGAAGAGTCGGAAAGGGACGTCCTAGGCGGAAGTTTGTCGACCAAATTGGCGATATACTAAAAATGGGCCAAATTAAGAGTACCCTTAACCGACGAGCATGCATGCGTAGGTATATGAATGTGGAAGAGGCGAGAAAGGTATGTCAGGATCGTGCTAAATGGAAGTCTGTAGTCTCTGCCTACCCCTCTGGGTGACAGGCGTGAGTGTTTATGTTTATGTATTACAAATAAAATCCACCACCTACAATTTACATTATGATAGTTTTCAATGATGGAATAACTGATTGTCGACCGAAACACAAATATAAACCGTACCTTTACTGCCTTTATAATAAAAAAACAATGGGACTTCATTGTCTTTTCCATTTAACTTTTAGCATTTTATAAAAAAGGAAGTTTTTTTTATAGAATAAGGGTAACAAACGAGCACATACTCCATCTGATGGTAAGTGGATGCTGTAGCCCATAGACCATTTATCCTCGATTAAGAATCAAAACGCAGATGCATTTTCACACCTGAGGACGAAGATGTAATGCCTCGTTTCCAGTAAAAAAAAGATCTCCGGACCTTTACACTCACCATACGAAACACAGCAGTATCACGCTGCTATTTTG
Organism: Parnassius smintheus behrii; assembly: GCA_036936625.1. Taxonomy (NCBI): domain Eukaryota; kingdom Metazoa; phylum Arthropoda; class Insecta; order Lepidoptera; family Papilionidae; genus Parnassius; species Parnassius smintheus. The sequence continues at coordinate 50,029,504 of JAUPFT010000004.1, forward strand.
CACTGGTATTCCGTGAGAGCGTGGTCCTTCCCCGGTCGAGCCGACCCATTCGTGCTAAAACCATAGGTGTAATAAATTTCCATGGCTACAACCATAATATAGCTGCAGCGTGGTTTTATCACGTATAAAATAGTTTCATATTATAATAGCATAATAATATGTCTCACTGCTGGGCATAGATCTTTCATTTTTGAGAGGGGTTGTAGAGTGGGTATAGATATAGACTTCATAAGACTTATATTTTACACAAATACAAATTTATTTTATATATTGCAGATAGTATTCGAACTCCAGTTACTCACGTACTCCAAAATTTAAACCGAATACTCATCCCCCGAGCTATCACAGTGTCTTGTTTAATATAATAGGCAAAGATATTTTATAGGTATAGATACCGTGTTGCTAACACATCGCACCGTTCACAGTGACGCCAGTCTTTGATTCATGTGTGCGTGAGTACCACGTGACGCGCATATTATACCATGCCTGCATTAGTGCGTGTGACTTCGGTAATAATAGTGCGAATCGATTGCCCAAAAATTTGGGATTTCATATTGACATACCTGAGTGTGTGCGAGGCGTGTGCATTTGTAATAAAGTAACAGTTAAAAATAAATAAAAAATTACAGTAGATATTTATGTATCTAACATATATTGAACTAATCAATTATTATTGAATATATATAGAGTACTACACTTTCGTACCTTAGAACCCAAAATATTGTCGCTTTTTACGATACATTAATTATTTTTTAATCTTAAGTAAAATGACAAAAAAAGTATGTTTTGGTTAAGTGTAACCGTAAAAGTTAACTTCGGCCGAGAGATAGCAAATGTTTTTTTTTAATTCATATAATATCGATCAAGTAACCGGTTAAACAACCGGTTCACAACGGTTGCGTATCGGCTGCTTTGGATAAATATCCGATGTCAACAGTTGCTTTACATCTATTAATGACATTAAAATAGGGAAAAACATTTCATACGGTAGACAACATTCGAATATTATTGCGCAGTATTATTACTTGCATTGACATTCAGCTTTCGTTTTATTTTATCAAGAAATACACCAGAAAATTGTATATGTACTTATGAAAAGTGATGTTCTTATCTTTTTTCCAAGATTTCACAGCACAAACAGTCATTTTGTGAAATTAAAAACACTGGTGCGTGATGTACGTTCGCAGTGAACGTCGCTGGCGTAATGGCGGAAGGATCGAACGAATACGCCAATATTGGCGCCTTTTAAATGGAAGCGTTTTAGGCGCGCGTACACGGTATCTGTACCTATAAAACATCTTTGATAATAGGTTACAAAAGGTGTACGTACTAAAGCTGTTATTAATTATTAGCTAATAATATTCGCGTTCATCTATCCATATATCACAGCCACAGAAATCTAAATACAAATCACAGCCTATAAAGATCCACGGTTGAACACAGACCTCCCCCATAGGTTGGGGGCTGACCATCTGAGCGGCCACCATCGTCGCAGCGACTATTAATTTAGTCCCCTGATTTTGCCTCTTGTAGAGACTAAACACGTGCCATATTATCGACGGTACAAAATATTTTTCCTTGTAGAGATAATAATATAATTCCTTTCAATATCTCGAGCTTCTAAGTGATTTCTCGGTTGAGAGTTCTAGAAAATTTCGTGTATTAATAATAATTGTTGAACAATAATAAAGCAATAAATGGTGCATGTTGAGCTCTGTGAACTTGGAACACGAACTAAAAAAAATAAAATAATAAAACTTGATTCGTGTACTACAAACAACGCAGGTGATTGTAATAACCTTTATTCGTTTGTAGTCCTAAAAAATCTTATGAAAATCACAAAAAGTTAAAAATTTTCATGAAATATGCAAATTTTCGAAAAATCTTGATTGTCAATGCATTCAGCATCGTTTGTAGGAGATTGTAATAACCTTTATTCGTTTGCAGTCCTAAAAATCTTATGAAAATCACAAAAAGTAGAAAATTTTCATGAAATATGCAAATTTTCGAAAAATCTTGATTGTCAATGCATTCAGCATCGTTTGTAGGAGATTGTTATAACCTTTATTCGTTTGTAGTCCTAAAAAATCTTATAAAAATCACAAAAAGTTGAAAATTTTCATCAAATATGAAAATTTTCGAAAAATCCTGATTGTCAATGCATTCAGCATCGTTTGTAGGAAATTGTAATAAACTTTATTCGTTTGTAGTCCTAAAAATCTTATTAAAATCACAAAAAGTTGAAAATTTTCATGAAATATGCAAATTTTCGAAAAACCTTGATTGGCAATACATTCAGCATCGTTTGTAGGAGATTGTAATAACCTTTATTCGTTTGTAGTCCCAATAAATCTTATGAAAATTGCTAATCCTAAATTATTAATCGAATAACAATCGAATCGATATTATGATGTTATGATAATTAAACAAGCGAACTAGCTGATTTACCATGAATTCTTAAGAGTATAACAAAACGCTACTGCACAATTTAACTGTTCTTAAAAATACATATAATACAATTTAAATAAATAATCATATACTAGATCCAGAATCCATGATACCAGAGAATGAAAAGGAGGTAAATGTGGGCGCAAATCGCCATCTATCAGCAATAATTGGCTAATATTGATATTTATGTTTTAGTTTATCGTGTAAGTAAATATTTATAGAAATATCCGAAATATATAAGATTTAAATTCAAATAGTTATTTGTAAAACAAAAAATAAAATTTTATTATATAATAAACGTTCCAATTAAAAACATCGGAAATTATGAATGACATACACAACACAAAGAGAATTATTAGAAAGAGAAGTAATTACAGTAGATCTGCCGTATTTTCACGTCGTCTACTGGATATCGTATTTTTATAAATATTAGTAATACGATTTTTTTTGTAAACGTTCTTATGAAAAATATCAGAAATTATGAACACAAAAATAATAAGGTATTTATGTATAGGAATACATGAAATCCTCTTATTGGGCGTACTATAGAGGTTAGTATTATTTAGGTAAATTAAGTTGGATATGCCATCATGTAGTTTTAGGCGGTAGTAGATTTATGTAGCTTGCTACATATCTATTTATCTATGGATTTATGTAAAGACGGTTCTCTACTGTACTATTTTTAGGACTACAAACGAATATAGGTTATTTCAATAACCTGCGCGTTGTTTGTAGAATATGTATTCATTTTTATTATCTTTAACCATAGCTCTTTTTATAATATACAATCTACAATGTTTTTTTAGTGTTAAAATCATCTACAAACGATGCTAAATGCATTGGTAATAAAATTTTTCGAAATTTTGCATATTTCATGAAAATTTACGTTTTGTGATTTTCATAAGATTTTTTGGAACTACAAACGAATAAAGATTATTACAATCTCCTACAAACGATGATGAATGCATTACCAATCAAGGTTTTTCGAAAATTTGCATATTTTATGAAAAATTACAACTTTTTGCGATTTTTTAAGAAGTTTTTATAGGACTACAAACGGATAAAGTTTATTACAATCTCCCAAAAACGATGCTGAATGCATTGACAATCAAGATTTTTCGAAAATTTACATATTTCATGAAAATTTACGTTTTGTGATTTTCATAAGATTTTTTAGGACTACAAACGGATAAAGTTTATTACAATCTCCTACAAACGATGCTGAATGCATTGACAATCAAAATTTTTAGAAAATTTGCATGTTTCATGAAAATTTTCAACTTTTTGTGATTTTCATATGATTTTTTAGGACTACTAACGAATAAAGGTTTTTTGAAAATTTGCATATTTTATGACAATTTACAACTTTTTGTGATTTTTTAAGAAGTTTTTTTAGGACTACAAACGAATAAAAGTTATTAAAATCACCTACAAACGATGCTGAATGCAATGACGGTTAAGATTTTTCAAAAATCTGCATTTTTCATAAAAAATTACAACTTTTTGCAATTTTCATAAGATTTTTTAGGACTACAAACGAATAAAGGTTATTACAATCACCTGCGTTGTTTGTAGTACACGAATCAAGTTTTATTTTTTTATTTTTTTTAGTTCGGGTTCGAAGTTCCCAGAGCTTGCATGTTGATCTCTTTTTAATTTTCTTCTTTGTGATATTATAAAGTTAAGGCGAGGATTACCGGAAGTTAAGGCGAGGATTAAAAAGCTTTTAGCGTTAACTTCCCCGCTGCAACATATTTTTGTCCCGCACGAAGTAAGCGTGCGTTCAAGAAAGTAACATTTTGTCCAAGCGTTCGGTGGACAAAATGTTACTTACATACTTTCATCATCATCATCATTACAGCCCTTCACAAGTCCACCGCTGAACGTAGGCCTCCCCCAAGGAATGCCACAAAGCACGGTCCTGAGCCACCTGCATCCATCGACTTCCTGCAAGTCTTACCAGGTCGTCACTCCATCTAGTGGGGGGTCGCCCTACACTTCGCCTACGAGGCTGCCACTCGAGAACCTTTTCTCCCCAACGGTTGTCGTTTCTTCGAGCTATATGGCCGGCCCATTCTTCAGCTTACTAATCCGTTGGGCTATGTCGGTCACTCTGGTTCTACTGCGGACATCCTCATTTCTAAGTTTATCACGCAGAGAAACTATCTCCATAGCTCGCTGAGCGACTTTGAGCGTCCTCATACGGCCAGCAGCTTTATACACAACATATAAAACGTTTTTGCTTATTCTCATGAAATAAAGAACCTAAATATAGGTGATTAAAAATTTAATTCAATGACATGCCTTTCATATTATCGAAATATAATATTAAACGGTTATCGCTTAAAAAAACAAGATCTCGTACATCTAAATAAGTTTTTTCGCGGCGATAATAAATTATATTTTTTTATTTCTATTAATATAAAGTGTTTAAAAAATTCATTCGATGAAGAATTTTATCGAACATTTTATGTATGGGCATATTTTTTCCAAGGATATACTATTTCAAGAAGGTGTCAAAATGGTGTCTAAAGTACCGTATTTTTGTCCTTCCTATCCGGCCTTAAACCAATAAATAAATTGAGACAGTAGAACACGGGTGACTCAGTAGTGACGCTTTTACATTACATTATAAATGAATATAATCACGGGAATTACGTGCTCGCAGGTTCATATAATTAATAAGTAATAACCTGTAAGTGTGCAAGTAAAGTAAAATAGTATAAACGCTGAACTATGTAGACAAACCGTTTTCGGTTTTTGAGGAATATCCATAGCAGACCGAGTTATTCCTTTTTATTAAGAATTATGATGATATTTAAAATTTGTAACCTACGTTTAAAGAAAACCCCAAAAATACGTCAAAAATCAGTGAAATTAGTTTCATTTAAAGCAAAAATCTGTTTGATTGCTATGTTTCTTAGACTGCAAAACATATATAATAAATATAAATTACGTACTTAACTATAATTGTGTTCATATTAAGGCAAATATTATTACGAACAAAATTTTCTTATGAAGAAGAGTAACAAAGTCGCTTAAATTAGCTTTTAAATTTGTAAGAAAGAAAAGGTCATAATATTTTTTATACATAGCGCTAGTGCGTATTCTTTGAAGCAAATATTTGATCGTGCCTCGAAGCTTGAAGCCCACAAACGATAACGCTCCCAAAACCACCCTTTACTAAAAGAGAAATTGGACCCGACGGTACCGGGGATAACTTAGGTAGGGGCCCGCTTACAATAGCACAAAGGGAATAAAGTAACGTTCGAGGGATTGGAACAGGCACCACAAAAACTACGAAGGGTATAACGTGCTTAACAATGAGGGTTAGAATTTTAATTTATCTAATAATTATTTATGACAGATTTTTATCAACAGTCGTAGCTAGGAGATGCTTATCAATAACAAAACACGTTATGTTGTTTATGAAGACTATATATAATTGAGTAAGTACCGTTTCAAAAAAAACGTTTACATTCATACTTATTTTAATTAAAAAATAATTCTTAATTTATTTATTTTAATTTGAATTTTTTTTAATTTAATTATTAATTTAATAATTATTTTATACCTAACTTCAAAGTATTTTTGACAAAATCAACTTCATAAGCACGTCGGCACAGTATCTTTGAGTATCAGTCGGTTGAATTGAATACTCAAAGCATAGTATGCTGTGACGTCGGCTTTATCATGTGGTCCCTGTATGGGCGACCGCAGTGACTTTTACCGGTAGTAATATGCACTTTATGTAATAGACATAAGATCAATATTTGCTCGTTCGTGGTGCATTAAATATGACTGTCGACCGCAAAAAACCGACAGCCCTCATCTGTGGCATAAGCTATTATTTATTCTGTGACTGAGGTATATTAAACTCGTAGTTTTTATTCATTCCGTTCCGTTTTTAGACAGATCAGAACATGGTGTGTATTTTAACATAAGATATTGTTCTTATATATTTATTAGCTAAATCAGAAACTTCTGTGAATGTAAAGTAACAATTCAATTGGCTTTGGGCATAGGCCTTCTTTTATTTCTGGATAAATGTAGAGCAAGCAAGACAGAATTCACAAGGTCTTAAAAATTTTTAAAACTTTCTCCACGATACATTCCTAACGCCAAGCATATGATGCATCAAAGCTTAATATTACGATGAATTATTTCAGAGTGCTGCCGGGAATAGAACATAGCTCAAGTCGCTCGTACTTACTTGATTTTTCAGCAACAAAACAGTTTTTGTATAATGATTAATGAGCAAATAGAACAGACAATCGCATTATTGGTATAGGGGCATAGGAACCCAAGCAGCACGCCAGCTGTATACGAGTTGTATTGAAGTTCATTTTTATACTAGAGGCTGTATTTTTGGCTGTACCAAGGCTGTGTAAGCGCTTATTTTTTATAAGTAAAAAATTGGAACGAATTATACAGTTTTATGCGTTAGTGCCTGCCTGCTGATGCCTGTGCCTGCTGAACAGAGGCTGTACAAGCATAAAAGAGGCTGTATAACACAGATATTGTCTTATAACTTATAAGTAACTTTTAAAGATAAGCGTTCTAAATTATTTATATATTTTATTAAAAGATGGCGACATTTATTGTCAGAGTAAAAAAAATATATGTAATATATTATTAATATAGTACTCGAATTGGAGTTGGGTTTTGAGGTGGTGATAGATGATAGTTGATCAATTGAAAGTGCAAAATAAGATTTACGGTCAACTTGTATATGTTTTTTATCAAAACAATTACGCCCCAAAAAATAACCAAATAATATAAGGACAAAATACTAAATACGGTAACAAAATATCGGTTGTATAGGTTAGAATAAAAAAAAGTTAAATTAATGGATATGGGTTGGATGGAATTAACATTGTAGTGCGAGCACAGTGATCATTATTCGAATTGAAAATAATGGTATAGGCTAAAAATAATGTCTAAAATATTCCTAAAATTATATTTTAAATTTTGTTTAAATGGGTCCTAAAATGGCGAAACAGCCTAAACGGTATTTCGAGGGTTTTATAGTAGGTATATTATGTATGTTATGGATATAGTATAGTACATATATATATATATAGTATAGTAGGAGTAGTAGTGTAGTAGGTTATGTATGTTATGGATTCCATCGTACAGCCATTGGTTTTAAATCAGTTGTATAATAGAATATTTTTATTACTTGCACTGTATAGCAGTTTTTTCAACATAACATATAATTCTCTTTAGCGATAGGTATAAACAGTTGGATTACTTTTACTTACATTTTAAATGATGTTGAAGCTGCACCAAATCTCTCTTTTTTCAACATATTGATTACAAATTAATTTAGTTCACTAGCACAATATAAACACGCAAGGCATACAAAATGGCGATATTTCATCACTTATACAGCTTTAAATTGTACTATGCCTGTTATTTTTTTGATTTATATCACACTCAGACAGAAGTAATAAAACGACTGTATTTATAAAAGTGTACAATTAAGCCACAATATTAAGTTTTAGAAGGTAGTTTGCATACACAATTGTTCAGAAAGAAGATTTGACGGATAATATAATAACCAATAATAACACTTAGAGCTGTACTAAGCAAATGAGAGCATACAAAAAACAGCTTCTATATAGCTTTAATGATAAAATCAGATTCAAGTGTTACAATATACTTATAGTTGTATACTAGTTTTCATATTCTAATTAAAAACCCTAAGGTTACTTATATTCCATAATACACTATACAGCTTGAGCTGTACAATAACTTATAAACCAGTCTTATAAGGATACCTCTTCTCTGCACTCTTATACGCTTCTAAAAAAAAACTGTAAGTTCTATGTGGGCTGGTATATTGATGTTCATAACGCTTGTGTGCTGCTTGAAAATTGTACTCTTACAGGATCTTTACAAAGAGCTCAAAAATAATGGGAGTAGTACTACACATCTCACATTATAATATTAGGATAAAGCTAGTAAGTATTGTATTACGCAATAACACCTTCCTACCATATATTGATCTAAAATTAATACCTCGCTGAGACTTGAGGTTCGAAATGGCGCAAGAGCAAGTATGCACCACTTACCAGTTCAGCTGCCTCAGAAGCTGCCACGGCTCTAAACGAGGTACCTGCTTCAGAAGTAAAAGGTTTTTTATAGATAAAGGGTGAAAAACAATCACAAAGTCCATTTGATGATAAGTGGATGCTGTAATCAATAAACATCTAGCATCTACAATTATCCTCAATGAAGAATCAAAATACAGATCGTTGTCACCCTTGAGGACTAAAATGGAATGTCTTGTTTACAGTAAAAAGGGTCTCGTGTTCTCCAGTCACTATACGAAACACAGCAGCATTAAGCTTGTATTTTACGCCGGTATTCCGTGAGAGCGTGGTACTACTCCGGTCAAGCCGACCTTTCCATTCGTGCTACAACCATAATATAGTTACAACGTGACTCTAACACGTAAAAAAAGGTTGCCAATGTCTACACAAACAGCACCCCCATATCAGGGCTTTACATTTATTCCAAGGGACCGAAGTCATACCGTCGGGTCCCTTAATATTCCACAAGGCTTTAAAACCGAGGGGACATTTATAGAGACAAGAGCCTTACTGATAACATCGCTTAGAGAACTGAGATGACACAATCTACCCCTTCTCTTACAAAGTCCGTGAAGATAAAATTCGTCGACACATCATAAGGGCACTGATGAGGTTGACAGATCGTCAAGCTTATACGCATAGCTGTATAAGGAACTTATACAGCTATGCGTAATGTGTGTTTCCCCATCAAGTATAATGTGCCGAGAATACTTGATAGTGAAAGATAATTCACGAATGGTTAGCTTGAGCAAATTAGAAAAAAAATTACCAACTCCTACATACAATAAAAACCTGATCTACAGACCATAGCCTTCAGCATCAAACTTCAGTTATCAACGAGTTATTTGCAACAATGCAAGAACAATTCTGCCAAGTCCATTTTTTGTGTAACAAACGTCTAGCTGAATTTGTAACGAAACAACGGTATCTATACCTGCTAGATTAGTTTTTGTTCAGCGAGATGATGAAAGAAAGAATTAACCTTCATTTAATTATTAGAACCATATTATATTGGATAAATTACATCCATTTAAAATTTATATAGGTACAAAAAAAACTGACGTTGCCAACCCACTTGCCAAGTGTAACTGGCAAATATTGCCCCTACGAAGTTATCTATGGGGAAAGCCTATGTTCAGCATTGGAGCTTTTTTTTTAAACGTTACATTAGGATTTTCTCCTGTATCGTGGAACCAGTTTACCTACAAACATACATTGCACAAGGACCAACATCTAGACCCGGAATAATTATTTGCGTGGAATATTTGTTCCGTGCGGGCTTCGATTAACAATACCAATAATCGAAGCGTGCGGGGTTCGAAGCCACGGCCCCCAGCGCAGCCACTCATTGCAATTTTTTTTTAAATTAAATATAATTGAAATTTGCCTATTAGTTAAGAGCTGTAACGAACGAATAATCAGTTAAAATTAAATTCAAAATTTAGAGTTTAATATGCAGCTGCGTAGCGCTGCCAGGCGTCCGGATAAAACCGGACGCAGTCAGGCTTTTTGGTTGCGTGTCCGGCCAAATTAGACGGCGTCCAACCTGTCCGGCTTTTGATACAGAAAACTGATTTATTGAATTTAATTTTTATTTCATTAGAATTTAAGAAGGTTTTATGGTAAATGATAGAAAGCATTGTTTTACTTTTATAAAAATCGTCATGTATTTATACTATGACTAAAAATTAAGGGTCTTCTATGCTCGCTGGTCTGTCCGGGTTTTTAGTTTAACACTGCTGCGAGTTGCGAGTTGCGGCAGCTTTACTGTGAGGTTTTTAGGCTCGACAGTGGTACAAACAAAACAAAATAAATAATAGTACTAACTTCAGCAAGTATTTCTTTGTCTTTGTCTACAAATAATTGTTTCGGATCCGAGTGTTCATTTATTTACTTACAATTTATAACTAAACCCCCTAAAAGTCCTACGACAAGAGGTGTTTTTTTACCTAAAGTAAGGGAAATAATAAATCACCTTTTTCAATATTAAAAGTGCCTACATATAAATATTATACAACATATACCTTAGTGGATGCGCTTCTATATCTTTAAAGTTCTAAGAACATGTCTTATTAATATTCTTGAGTAATAAAAACACCGCTGTTGGAATTAGAGATTGTTTCTCCTTTTTGCCTCAAGGTCAGTAAGTTGACTCGCCCGTGTTAATCACAGCGCCAGCCAGCGTGCGTGTTGCGAACGGAATGTTGAGAAATAAAACAGATATTGACGGACTAGCAGCGCCATCTCTTAGTGAAACTTCTCAACTTGCATTCGTTTTACCTTTTGAGTATATAATTACCATAAAATGTGGCTAGGGCTTGGAGATCAATTCTAATTTTATATATATATATATATATATATATATATATATATATATATATATATATATATATATATATATATATATATATATAGGAAAGTAGGTAAGTATATGTTGCTATTTTAATTAAATAATAGGTACCTACCCCATTAATAAAAGGCTTTTTTTGTGTAAGATGTTCAGGAAATGTATAATATTATCACAATTTACAAGAACTTACCGAACTTTAGCATGGCCCTTGCTTTCCTAGAACCTAAATATTTTGTCACTTTCGTAAGAAATTCCGTGAAAGACTTTTTATTTCAATTTCAAACATTGAAATCACCTTAGTAGATAAACGGAATCTACTCATGTGCTGAAATCCTGTGAACCTGTGAATGTAAATGGTGTTTTACCTTCTAAGCACTGGTCAATTTCTAATTACCTACTTATACTTACACCTTTTCTATGTGCAATATTTAAAAATACTTACGTAATTAAATAAAAAGGTTACATCTCGAGGGCTGGTATTCGGTACCTTTAATTTGAAACATTTTATCGTGGGTTAACACAGCAATACGAATAAACGATATAAATTCTATGAATTTAGTAATTTATATCGTTTATCTGTATTGATGCTAAAATGATGCTAAAAAAGTATAAAGTTGTGCACCAGATGATAGGTACCTTTATGATCCATACTACTATCGATGATAGGCTTGATAACCAATAATTTGTTACGTGGTAGAGCCACGCTGCGGCTACATTATGGTTGTAGCACGAATGGCTCGGCTCGACCTGGGAACGACCACGCTCTCACAGAGTACCGGCGTAAAATAGCAGCTTAATACTGATGTGTTTCGTATGGTGAGTGTAGAGATCCGGAGACCCTATTTTACTGGAAAGGGGGCACTCCATCTTAGTTCTCAGGGGTGAGAATGCATCTGCGTTTTTATTCTTAATCGAGGATAAATCCACTTACCATCAAGTGGACTGTATGCTCGTTTGTCTCCCTTATTTTATAAAAATAAAAAATGCACCATGAATATTTTTTTTAATTAACAACTAGCTGGTTGCACAGATTAATAAATACTTAGTTTACCAATCAGCTGATAGTAGCTGGCGCGTTGCAGCCGTAGAAGAAATAGTTGTGGAAATTTCGTTTTAAATTTGAAAGATTTATTTTTGTTAAAAAAGGAATGATCATACAGTTATTGAAATTGAATGTCATATAACTTTCAAATGAATTTGTCGGTAGGACACCTTCGCGCAAATGGAAGCAATACAGTTGCCAAAGTTTTACCACATATTAAATAATAGTAGGTCATCGAACTCGAGCCGTGGTAGCTCAGATGGCTAACGCTCGCTGTAAATATAATAGAACGCGAGTAACCCGGGTTCGATCCCCGCCGGCACCAATGAAATTGTTAATTGCAATTTTAAGTGCTGATTTGCCACGTGCTCGTCGGTGAAGGAAAACATCGTGACGAAACCCGCACGTCTGAGGAATTAAAAAAAATATATTTCGAAGACAAATGTGAAGTTTGCCAACACGCATTGGAGCAGCGCGGCGGACACTTCCTTGCCCTTAAACCCTCTCAGAAATGAGGGGAGGCCTGTGCCCAGCAGTGGGACGTATATAGGCTGTAACCTTACTTTACTTTACATCAAACTATATTATACGTAGTAGTAATACCTCAATGTAGTAGGTACGCTTTACTGCTATCTGATTGAACGATATCGGCACAGCAGCCATCGATCACTAATAAAAACTTTACTAGTGATCGATGATGGCAGCGCATAAAATACGAACAAACAGAAATAAATTTTTATATATTAGATATATTGAATTTTTTATAATTAAGTATATGTTTTAATATATAAAAAACATTTTAAAACGTAGGTGTTTTAAAAATGAATTATGTTTTAATGTTATTTTATATATGTACTTAATTAATTATAATAATTAATTTAATATAACAAATTACTATGCTATCTTTTAATAGACTGTTGGTTGAATACTCAAAGACTGTGCTATTATGCTGATTGTTCCTTGCGCTTTCGAGAAAGAGATAAAAGATACGCATGTTTATTGTTTGGCTTGTGTTTGTCCTTGAGTACACATGGAGTAGGTCACTGAAGTAGGTCATCGAGAGGTCATTGACGCGGGAATATGAATGTAATTTGTTATTGTAATAGTGGATACAGACTTGGCGAAAATTCTTTAAAATAATAAAACAATTTATTTATTATTTATTTATTTACACTTTATTGTACCTTAATGAAAATATGTATGTTAATTAAATAAAAACAAATTATGTAGTAATTTGTAAGTGCTTGATTCGAAGTTTACAGTTAGTTCCTTAATATTCCATATGTCTTTTATAGTTTTTTAAAAGTCCACCGCTGGACATCTGACTCCTCCATAGATTCACTTAGGGCATTTTGCCATAGTTGACACCCCTGGCTAGCGGGTTGTCAAGCGCATTTTTTATTATTTCAGGAAGACGCTCCTGCCCATCAGCTGGTTCAATGTCGGTCGCCTCTGTAGACCCCCACAGCTCGATGTGGGCTGGTGGATATTTTCACACCGCCACTACACGGTAAATAATCTATCTAATCTATCCTTAATAATATTTATTTTCATAAAAAACTAACAGAATTAAGCGACAGTAGCCTAATGGCATGGCGTGGACCGCGAACTCAAAAAGGTCGTGGGTTCGAATCCGTCATTCGACTACTGGCGTGAACCACTCGTAACACAAGCAATTTACGCTTACCACGAGTATATATATATTTTAAGAACTTTGTCCTAAATCCTCTCAGAAAATAGAGGAGGCCTTTGCCCAGCAGTGGGACGTATATAGGCTATAATTTTAAAGCCATTATTAACAGATTTAATCTAATTCTTCATCTTCTATATTTTCAGCTGTTGGCCATTGCAATATTTCGTCCCAGAATTTAATTTTTTCGTCTTCAGGCATAAACTGAACGCCTTTTTTCAAGTCTCTTTGCATTTATGAAGAGTTGCCTTGGTCCATATGCAGGTTTATTCGGTAGCGATACGGTATTCTGTGACCTTATCTTCAACAATAATTTATCAGTCCATCAATGAATTCCTGCGTTTTACCGGCACGTCACTGCCGATCTTTTTGAATGTGAGTTGATGGAACTTTGAGATACTGAAGCTTACTTTCTCCGTTCTCGGAATTCGCCGATCCTTTGTTTCAAGGGATACCGCAGTCTTTTTGAAATGTTGAAACCACCATTTTTTAAACTCGGTCACATCCTCTCCGCTGACCAAGTGAAATATAAAAAAATCACTCTACCTGCTGGAAGATACGATTAATTCCATAAGTTCCTGTACACTTTACAGCCTCTCTTTACGACGAAGGCCGTGTCATAGAGCAATTGGTTTACCCAATTGCTCCAATGACACGGCAGAAAAGAATGGCCATGCATCGGAAAGATCTGATGAATTTTTTTTAAACGCCGTTTTTATACACTCGCAGAGGCCTCCATCAAAATCCTCCATCCAAAGCGAAGTGCGAAGTTTTCCCTGAATATTTTATTTGAATAGTCGTACTTAGTCCTAGTTCCTGGGTATTTTTCCTTATAAATTCGAAACTTTTTTTTTCTGGTAGGTCAGCAGGAAGATACTTTATTATGCCAGAAGAGTAGTGGCTCTCTTCTGCTGGAAAACAGGATATATAAGGGATCACTGCAGTAATTTCATCACCAGACATCGCGTTGACCGTTTACGGTTTCCCTTTCTTGTCTTCCGGTATAATACCCAAGACTAACAAGTCACGGAGCTTCTTAACATAGTTCTTAGTAATACCAAACAAGCTAAGTAAAACATAATGGCATACATCTTTCTTCTCATTACCATTTTGAACGGTGTATGTAAACATTTTCTGTCTCAATGGGATCTTCTTCAGCACTCGGCGTTGTTTTATGTCCTCACAGGATATTAACCCTTGGAGATAGATATTTTTTGTCGCCAAGTTCTATAATTTAGCAAGGTTCTCTAATTTGTTATTTCCGGATATGGTTTCCCAGCATTATTAGCAAGGTTCTATTGTCACCGCCGTCACATAAGCCTGCCCATGAATACGTGCTTGTTTGTTATTTTTCCGAGAATAATCAGCAGAGTTATCAAGTCGTTTTCAGTGCGTGTTTCAACCGAGGAGGACTCACCTGGGTTTAAATATGTGCCTCTTTAACTGTGGGATCCTTACATGAGCATGACTGAGGTGTGTTTTTACACTCAAACAATTTGCCTTGCCGTAGAGAATGTAAATCTGCCATAAACTGTCGTTTATGGCAGATTTACATTATGGTTAATTTCGGAAAAAGTAGTCTGAGGTGGGTTTATACAATTATGCATTCATATATAGGTATATACAATAATAATCAACTAATATTAAACATTGGACTTTGTAAAAACACACCTTGTACACATTATTTTATTTAGTTATACCAAAACTTTAAAAAAAAATCTATGAATGTATTATGCAACCACTTTTTAACATATCATAATTTTTTTAATATATTTTTCAACATAAACAGTAAAAGAAGAAAAACATGGACTTAATTTTTTTATACACCATAAAGGATTTTCTGAAAGTTTTGCATTTTGTCTGAGGTGGATTTTTACAATTATACATTCATATATAAGAGAACCAGAAAAGACGCATATAAGGACCGGTGCTAACGCTGAAGGTCTGAAGCACACGACTACAGCAATATTGGGGGATTCCATCAGAACCACTCCACTTACGGACGTCTAGGGACAGTAGTGCTTTACGCACTGAGCACTGTGTGAACCGATCATCCTGCTTTGAGTAATCACACTGCGGTATGGTCGGTGGTAGAAATAGAAATAGAAATAGAAACTTTTTTATTCAATGTAGATTATAAAAATACTTATTGAAAGTCACTTTTTTAATTTACCACTGGTTCGCAAAAGAAACCTCTGTCCTGGGAAGAACCAGCAAGAAACCCAGCGGGACTATTTTTTTTTAATAATAGCTTACAATCATGTTTACAATCAACAACACAAGACAAATTAGAAATAGCTTGGTAGCGATCACCCTTCCCAGGGGTTATTATCATCTATAAATTCCTTAATATTATAATAACCCTTTTTATACAAACTTAGTTTAATAACATTTTTGAACTTCGTGTATGACAAATTTTGTATATTTTCTGGGATTTTGTTGTAAAAGCGTATACATCGCCCCAAGAATGAATTACTGACTCGGTGGAGTCGAGTAACTGGTACTACCAGCTTGTGTCTGCTCCTAGTATTTACAGAATGAATATCACTTATTTTCGCAAAACTACTTTTATTTTTGTGTACGTACATTACATTTTCATAAATGTATTGAGAGGCCAGAGTTAATATACTAATTTCCTTAAATTTTTGTCTCAGTGAATCTTTTGGTTTTAAATTATATATTGCTCTAATGGCCCTCTTCTGTAAAATAAATATAATTTCAGTGTCAGTCGCGTGTCCCCATAGCAAAATACCATACGACATAATGCTATGGAAATAACTAAAGTAAACTATTCTAGCTGTTTCAACACTGGTAAGAGTTCTAATCTTTTTTACAGCATATGCTGCAGAACTAAGTCTGCTAGCTAGTTTTGATATATGGGGGAGCCATTGAAGCTATGCGTCCAGTGTGATTCCAAGAAAATTGGTGGTATCAACAAGACTCAGTTCCTCCCCATTTAAAATTACATTAGTATTGACATGTTTAACATTAGGAGTTAAGAATTTCATACATTTAGTTTTAGTTCCATTCAAATGCAAATTATTAACATTAAACCAATTGACTAACTTAGCTATAGCATTATTTATTTCGTCGTAATTTAATAACTGTCGTTTTAATTTGAAAATTAATGAAGTATCATCAGCAAATAATACTATATCATGGTTATCCCCTACTATGTAAGGTAAGTCGTTAATATATACAAGAAACAAAAAAGGGCCGAGAATTGAGCCCTGAGGCACACCCATTTGTACAATGGACCCGGAAGAACTCATACTATTAATAACAACTTTTTGTGTTCTGTCACTTAAATATGAAATAATTAATTTAAGAGCATCATTTCTTACACCGTAGTGTTGAAGTTTCCTGATTAATGTTTCATGGTGAACACAATCGAAGGCTTTGGATAGGTCACAGAACACACCCAAAGCATCCTGTGAATTCTCCCATGCATTAAATATATATTTAATCAGCTCAACACCAGCATCAGTTGTCGAGCGACCCCTTGTGAAACCAAATTGATTTTTATGAAGTAATTTATTTACATAAAAAAAAGTTAACAATTGATCAAGAATAATTTTTTCAAAAATTTTACTAAGTGTTGGCAGTACAGAAATAGGTCTAAAATTAGCGGGGTCCAATGTACTACCAGATTTAAATAAAGGTATTACTTTACTATGCTTCATTAAATCAGGAAACACACCAGATTTGATACTACTATTAAAAATAATAGATAGTTGAGGTGCGATTGTATCTATTATAGACGCAATAACTTCAACAGAAATCCCCCACAGATCGGCGGTTCTCTTAATATCAATAGTCTTAAAATATTTTACAATATCTTTTGATGAAACTTTATGAAATGCAAAATTCTTTGTACACACATTTACATTTTCTTTAAGTAATGATTCGGCGACGGTAGGAGAAGAATTCAGTGACTTAGTGGTTAAGATCGGAATATCACTAAAATATTTCTCAAAAACCGTTGCAACGTCCTGATCTGATTTAGTTAATTTATTGTTAAAACTTAACTGGTAGTTTGAATTGCGAGAGTTGACCTTACCAGTTTCACTATTAATTATACTCCATGTCATTTTAATTCTATTAGAAGCAGTCTTTATTTTGTTATTACACAATATTATATTATTGTTACGCGCTCTAATCGACGATATACTAGCGCCATCTAGTGTCAGGAACGAGAGCGAGTAGAGTGTGTAAAGAATGACATCACAGATCTTTCGACCGACAGCGCCACCCGAAGAACTAAGTTTCTAGAAAATCTATACTCGAGCTCTCGGTACCTTGCGCGTGTTTACTTGAACATTCCGGATATTTTGCTAATTTAAATAAATATGTGGCGCAAGATGCGATCGAGGCAGAGTTGATTTGACGAAACAAGCGAAGCTTTGGAGCGGAATTAAGTGAATTAGTGTTTTTAATTATTAGTGTTTTTAACTTTAGTTTGTGTAAAGTAAATTAAAGTGTTAATTTAGGTAATTTTATCGGCAATTTTTACTGTCACGAACCCTAAGCTCGTAACAATTGGTGTCAGAAGTGGGATAAAATAATGCCGATTTTACCTAAGGAGGAAACGGAGGGTGTCCGTACCCGAAGTCAACGCCAGCAGGAGACGGACCAGAGGAGATTTGGTGGTGCAACGCCGCAGATGTCTGAGGGCCAGCCGCCGGCCACGGAAGCCGGTCCGTCAGCAGCTTCTACGTCTGTGGCACCTGACTTAGGTGCTCTGATGGTGATGCTGCAGGAGCAGGCTCGCCGACAGGAGGAGCAGGCTCGCCGACAGGAGGAGCAGGCTCGCCGACAGGAGGAGCAGGCCCGTCAGTTGAAAGAGCAGCTGCAGAGCGGACAAGAGGAACAGGCCCGCCGACAGGAGGAACAGGCCCGTCGGTTGGAAGATCAGCAGGCGGAACAGGCCCGTCGCTTAGAAGAGCAGCTCAAACGCGATAGGGAGGAGCAGATACTTCTCATGAAGAACCTTCACGCTACCTTCGGGAAAGAGATAAGGGAGGTGAAGGATAGGGTTGCTCAACATGATAACCGCCTGTCGGAAGCTGAGACCCAAATCAACCAAGTTAAGAAAACGCTGGATGAACTCAAACTTGGAGATGGAATTGCAGCCCCCGCAGTAGCTACTACACCTTCGCTACGTGGGTTCAAGGTACCACCGTTCGACGGGACTTCTTCCTGGTCGGCCTACAAAATCCAGTTCGAGGCCGTCATGGAGGCAAACGGCTGGAATAAAAGCCAGGCCATGACTGCACTCACCTTAGGCCCGCGCGACCAAGCCTTAACCGTGTTGGAAGCTCTCGGTAAGAAAGTGACCTACGAGCAGCTCCTTGAGGCATTGGAGGCGAGATATGGCGACGCTCACCTGGAACACGTCTTTCGCGCGCAGCTTAAAGATCGCGTGCAGCGCATCGACGAAAACCTGCAGCAGTGGGCTCTAGAGGTGGAGAAGCTGGTGTGAAAAGCATACCGGTCTGTACCTGCGCTCATTGAAGGGAACCTGGTGCAGACAATCATCGACGGCATCCGTGACCTGGAAGTCAGAGCTGCTGTGAGGCTCGGGCACCACGAGACGCTTAAGAACGCCTTGGCCCATGCACTGGAGGTGGAAGCCGTGAGGCAGGATCATCGTTCCCATCGCGTCAGGGAGGTTGCAGCAGCTACAGTTCGCGACCGCAACCAAGGATACAGCCCAAGGTGCTATGGCTGTGGGGAAAAGGGCCACCTTCGATCCAGCTGCCCTAAGCGAACCGCAGAAAGGGAAAGTGAACGATATCAGGAGGGTAGTGCAGCTAACGGCACTGCCTGGCGGCGACAGGATCATCGTTCACCTCACGCTAGGGAGGTTGCAGCAGTTACGGTTCGAGACCACAATAAAGGATACAGCCCTAGGTGCTATGGCTGTGGGGAAAGGGGCCATCTTCGGTCCAGCTGCCCTAAGCACACCCTAGGAAGGGAAGGTGAACGGTCTCAGAAAGGAAGTGCGGCTAACAGCACCGCCCAGCAGCAGCAGGAATACGACTTTACTATCAGGCACTGCAGCGGGAAATCTCACGGCAACACAGATGCATTGTCAAGAAGACCTTGTCCTGAAGATGGCAACCATTGTAGTAGGCAAGGTAAGGAAGTGGTATCCATGAGGATGCTCAGGACAGACCACCTCAGCAACGGGTGGAAGGACAGCCTACGACATGCACAGCAGGAAGATCCGGACATCAAGCCGATTCTGGGATGGATGAAGGCCCGTGCTACCAAGCCTAAGTGGAGGGACGTCTCAGCGATGAGTTCAACCACGAAAAGCTATTGGGCCCAATGGGACAGCTTGCTGCTTCAGGATGGAGTCCTGTGCCGTAAATGGGACAATGGTCGAGGAGACAGCTGTCGTTTGCAAATGGTTGTCCCTAAAGCTAAAGTGCCGAATTTTCTACAGCTGTGCCATAATGGTCATTCAAGAGTCCACCTGGGAGTTAAACGAACTCTGCTGAAGGTCCGAGAACAGTTTTACTGGGTCCATTATCGTGACGCTGTCGAGGATTGGTGTCGTACATGTACAAGTTGTGCGGCTGTGCGGGGACCTCAGACACGTAGTAGAGGAGCACCGAAATTGTACAATATTGGTGCACCACGGGATAGGACAGCCCTTGACATTGCGGAGCCGTTACAGAAAGGCGTAAGAGGGACTCCTAAGATCGTCCATGTGGATCGCTTGGCGCGTTATCATGGGACCGATAATGCTCGGGACGAGCATGTCTTAGGAGGGGGCAGTGTTACGCGCTCCAATCGACGATATACTAGCGCCATCTAGTGTCAGGAACGAGAGCGAGTAGAGCGTGTAAAGAATGACATCACAGATCTTTCGACCGACAGCGCCACCCGAAGAACTAAGTTTCTAGAAAATCTATACTCGAGCTCTCGGTACCTTGCGCGTGTTTACTTGAAAATTCCGGATATTTTGCTAATTTAAATAAATAGGTGGCGCAAGATGCGATCGAGGCAGAGTTGATTTGACGAAACAAGCGAAGCTTCGGAGCGGAATTAAGTGAATTAGTGTTTTTAATTATTAGTGTTTTTAACTTTAGTTTGTGTAAAGTAAATTAAAGTGTTAATTTAGGTAATTTTATCGGCAATTTTTATTGTCACGAACCCTGAGCTCGTAACATTATGATATATATAAGGATATATGCAATAGGATATGTAGCACGAATGGGTCGACTCAATGGCAGTAGGAGCGGTAGGACCATTACTTGTGAGTACACACAGGTCACAGAGCACAGAATACCAGCGTAAAACGGCAGCTTAATGCTGCGGGGCACCGCTTCTTGACACTACCATACGAAAGTATACATGAGGACAGGCATGACCCAACCGTTATATGTGTGAGTCTTACTAACGCTCGATAAAAGACTGTTAAGCACTTTTGTCAAGCGTGCATAAACACATCGAAAATTAACTGTTTCATGTCCGCCCCATCGACACCTATGATCTGTGACATACCCAGGTATCGGTATGTTTTAGCCTCGGAAAGTGTTCTTATATAAAAAAAATGTTCTTATATATATAGTTACAAATAGGTCCATGCCATCAGAAAACATGGAGGACTCTCGACATGGAGGACCGCACACTTATCCATCCCCAGCTCTATTCGCTGAGCTTCACAAGTGACATTTAGCAATTCCATAATATGGGAGCGACTGGAGGCGAATTAATTAAGATCATCCATATAGAAATGGTTGATTACTTTTGTAACTCCCTTCTGAAGCTGAAATCTCCTCTCGGAGCCCTCTAGTAAAGTATTGAGAGGATTCGGAGAGAGGCAGATTGGACTCGAACAATCGCCCCGGAAGATAATCCTTCTTATCCTTATGCGGCTTTCCACAACCGTCATTGCTCACTTAGATGACACAGGATCGTACTTAACTGGCCCATACACTGGAATGGAAGGCCCATGGAAGACTCTAACTGTGCAGTCATCCTTGTACAGCTCGAGGACTCTCTTTAGCCGTGTATGGAGCACCGACTCAAATGCCTTTCTGTAGTCTATCCAGGCGGCACGGCGGAGAAGTTCCGACGGTTGCGTTCAACTACTTTACCAACGACCGCGTCAATAAGGAGTGGTTCCTCGGTTCCACGACCACCATCCCAACACCCATTTTGAGCGCGTGATATTACTTGATTTAAGTCCAGGTGACGAGTGATTCTCCAAGTGAGTGATCCCATTAGTGAAGAGGCTCGGGAGCGAGTTCTGATCGAAAGCCCCTTGAAACTGTCGGGCGAGTACAGCTTGACACACCCCGAACCCCTTCGGCCAGTAGTGATGCAGCCCGTCGAATCCCGGACTTTTACAGTTCGAAGCCCTACGGACCGCCTCAGCTACGTCTTACGGCGTTATGATGACGGGGTCCATGGGCGTAACACTCGCACACTGACTTGCCACAACTTTAGTCCAAGGGCCCCCGATGTGGATTACGGGCTCTAGCCACAGCCTACCCCAGACTGTGACATTGACGGCCTGCTTCGGATCTCGGCCCGATCTACATATTATTGGTCGCTCCAATGATTTATAAAGTCTCTTCTGATCAATATGGAAGAGACAATTCTGGTTGAACCGCCTTGACTTCTCGGTATGTCACCAATTCCGCTTCCTCCAAGCAGCGATTCTCTGATTCAGGTCGTCTATGCGCTCCGTTAGTTTCTGCGTGATATCCGACTGGGACAAACTGAAATTTATCTATATATACATATATACATATATATATATATATATATATATATATATATATATATATATATATATATATATATATATATATATACATATATATATATATATTACTTATATTAAGATATTAAACTGCCGCCGTTAGCTGATTGTCAATAGAACCCCCATAAAACATCACGTATCTTGTTCTGCGGATCTCTCGTTACTACTTCCCTTTGTTATTAAATACGAAACACTTATGCTGCTATTTCTCTCTGGTATTTTGTGAGGCATACATCATACATACCCTGCGGCAGATTGTACAGAAGACCGAAGAGTACAGTCTGCCACTTTGTCTGGCATATGTGGACTATGCGAAAGCCTTTGATTCCGTCGAAATTTGGGCGGTGCTACAGTCTCTTCAGCGGTGTCAAGTTGACTGTCGGTATACGTATGTCGAAGTGCTGAAGTGTTTGTACAGTAGAGCTACGATGGCTATCCAAGTACAGAACCAGAGTTCGAAACCTATCCAACTGCAGAGAGGTGTAAGACAGGGTGACGTTATATCCCTGAAACTCTTTACCGCTGCGTTGGAAGACGTTTTCAAGCTACTGGACTGGAAAGAATACGGTACTAACATCAATGGCGAGTACATCACTCACCTTCGATTTGCCGACGATATAGTCCTTATGGCAGAATCGCTGGAGGACCTTAGCACTATGCTGGTGTCTCCCAACGGATAGGTCTTAAGATGAACATGGACAAAACAAAGATCATGTTTAATGTCCATGTCACACCTATGCCGGTAGTTTTTGGGAGCACTATGCTCGAAGTTGTTGACGAGTACGTTTACCTGGGACAAATAGTCCGACTAGGTAAGTCCAACTTCAACCGAGAGGTCAATCGACGGATTCAACTCGGCTGGGCAGCGTTCGGGAAATTACGACACATCTTCTCGTCAAGTATACCTCAAACTCTGAAAACTAGATTGTACAACCAGTGCGTGTTGCCAGTGATGACTTACGGATCTGAGACGTGGTCCTTCACTGCTGGCCGTATGAGGACTCTCAAGGTCGCTCAGCGAGCTATGGAGAGGGCTATGCTCGGAGTCTCTCTGCGTGATAGACTCAGAAACGAGGATATCCGCAGTAAAACCAGAGTGACCGACATAGCCCAACGGATTAGTAAGCTGAAGTGGCAATGGGCCGGCCATATAGCTCGAAGAACCGATAACCGATGGGGAAGGTTCTCGAGTGGCAGCCTCGTACCGGTAGGCGTAGTGTAGGGCGACCCCCCACTAGATGGAGTGACGACCTGTTAAGACATGCAGGAAGTCGATGGATGCAGGTGGCTCAGGACCGTGCTTTGTGGCATTACTTGAGGGAGGCCTATGTTCAGCAGTGGACTTATGAAGGGCTGTAATGATGATGATAATTTTGTGAGGGTTTTCTCGATTGAGCCTACCTATTCACGTCGATCTTAATCAGCTGCAGTTAGGCTCTACTGTTTATATGTAAGATGACACAATAAAATTAATTTATATATTTCTAAAACACAGAAAATATACACAGATCTACAACACAATAAACAAACAATTAGCCAACTTCACACCGGCATAGTAGAAACAGAATAGTAGGATGTTTTCTAAGATACATACCTCATAAGTACATTAATTATCATGTTATAACATCAGATCAAATTGATTTTAAATATTAAATCTCAGCTGCCATCATACGCTTAGTGTTAATCTACTTATATTTTAGTTATTTGGCATTTGTTGTAAAGTAAAACTGTTTTTTTTTTACAAACATTGATTCTTTGGGGGGAAACTAAAGTAATGATTAACAAATGTGATGCTTAGTTACGTATCCGTAGTTATTACAAACATAATATCATTATGTATTATGTTTGTAAATATTATAACTACTTATAAAACTAAATGACAATCCTGCAACAGTAGGCATTTAAGTCTCGCGCAGCGCGGCGCGGGACTAATCCTACTATTACTATGGCACTGGTTCACAATATTAACAATATAATATTATTATAAGATTATTTTTTATTAAATAGTTTATACTTCAGCGGGGGTCCCATATAAATTTAAAGAAAATATTTTACCCCTAGGTGTAGCAAAATAGAGAATGTTTAAATGTAACTATTTGTACGAATTTAGAATAGTCGTTACATTAATATTTTCCCACCGTTAGAACAATTTCTGAACTATAATCTATTAATAATAGAAGAATTATTACAACTGGTTCTACCGTTTCCGAGAAATCGGTACACATACATAAAAACCATATAGGCCAAACATAAAATCTTCTAAAACCTTTTTTGGCATTTCGTAAATTTTGAGTTTATACACGATGCTGGGTAAGGTAAAGTAGTGTGTGTATAGTCTACTATTCTGCTATAAAACTATATCGTCGGCAAATCGAAGGTGAGTGATGTACTCGCCATTGATGTTAATACCGTATCCTTTTCGGTCCAGTATCTTGAAGACGTCTTCCAATGCAGCGGTGAAGAGTTTCGGGGATATAACATCACCCTGTCTTACACGTCCCTGCAATTAGGTAGGTTCTGTACTCGGATGGCCAACGTAGGACTACAGTACAAACAATTCAGCACTTCGATATACCGACATTCAACTTGGCGCCGCTGAAGGGACTACAGCACCGCCCAAATTTTGACGGAATCCAGGGTTTTCTCAAGACATACTCAAGACAAAGTGGCAGATTGTACTCTTCGGACTCCCGTGCAATTTGCCGAAGGGTGTGTATGTGGTTCATAGTGCGAAAACAGCACGTAGATGCGGCTCGGAAAAGACTTGCTCTTGGATCGTTACTCACTTTTGCTTGTGGCTCCAACGATGACGTGTACATCCGTCCGCAGAATTATAATAACGAACTATATAATGAATACGAGTTATATTGAAAATATGTAAGTCACATGCATTTTGCGATCTGCCTGTTCAGTTGCCTGTATGCTGCCAAATCTGCTGAAGACAGCTGAAGACTGCAGCTTCATTTCCCCTCTAACAGCCATGAGATTAAGAGTCTGATCGGAGAGCTTTTGTGTTCTTCTGCGACGGGTCTTGTAGTACTTAGCTCCGACCGCTTGGTCAGTTTTCACGAGCTTGTCATCCCTACCGCCTACTGCTTTGCAGTCTTCTAGATACTGAAAACGATATTGTAACTTGAGCAGAAAGTTTTCGGGTTTTGAATTAGAGCACGAAGGGGATGGAGCGTTGACTTCATTAGACGTGCGTGACCTCTCCAACTTAACGTTTAGATTAAGTGTGCCTGTCACAATTCGGTGATCGCTGCCAGTTTTTACTCGAAACTTGAGATCGCCTAACAGTTGCCGTCTAGTCGTCATAATGAAGTCAATCCCATTTTTTGTATAACCGTCGGGGCTCGACCAGGTTCACTTTCTGTGGGGCCGCTTCTGGAAGAAAGAGTTCATCTTAAAGAGTCATCTTCTCCAGAATAACCAATATAGTTCAACGGATTATTAAGCTGAAGTGGCTTCCCATCGGTTGTCGAGCTACAGCTCGAAGAACCGACTACCGATGGGGAAGAAAGGTTCTCGTGTGACGACGATATTTAAATGGTGAATCTCACCATCATCCTTCACAGTTAGCTACCGTGGGTAAATCTTTGTTTCAGAGAGCACGAGGGATCTGTGACAGAAAACATCTGGCCGCCGAGCTTCAGCACGTCAAGCAAGTATTGCAAGACAACAAGCTTCGGGTCCCGAGCCTACGTCACAGTGACCGAGTGAAGCCGGCCACAGTCTAGCGTGTACCTGCTGTACTACCATATGTCAGAGGAGTCACAGATAAGGTTGGCTACATCTTGAAGCGAACTTCCATTAAAACATACTACAAGCCGCCGAAGAAGATTAGTCAATTTTTAACATTCGTCAAGTGTAATATCCCTCTACAAGATGCAGGAGTGTACAAGTTAGATTGTGAATATGGTCTCTCTTACATAGGTCAAACAAAAAGATCCGTAAAAACCCGCGTGAAAGAACATATAGCTGACGTGAAGCGCCGACGCTCCGGGAAGTCTCCGGTCTGCGAACATGTTCAAGATCGTCCCCACCATTACATTCGATTTGATAAACCACAAATCCTCGCAAAAGAACACCGATTCCTACCAAGGATGATACGCGAGGCTATTGAAATTAAAAAACATCCAAATTTCAATAGAGAAGGTGGATGGGTGCCGCCGCCTGCTTGGGATCCTATAATTAACAAAATGAACGACCATGGGTGCTGTAAAGCACCCGAAACGTCGGGAATTAAAAATAAGTAAAAGTAGTGAAATAAACGCGATAAAATCTAAAAGATGATGATGATGTTAAAATAGAGGGCGGAAAACGGTTTTACTTTAATGTTGTAAAGCAGTAGTATGTAAGTAGTAATATGACGTTATTTTAGTTTCTATGACGGAGTAGGTTACAAAGTGACGTGACGTTCCTTTTTTCACGTTGCGTGATTCATCGATCAGTCGCAGTCCGTTAGTAAATTCGGTTAATCAAACGGCTATCCTCTTAGTTAGGCAGTTACTTAAATGACAGCACTCAACTGAAATCAGTTAAATTACAGTAATGCATAAAAGTGACCTGGGCGACCAAACTTTGCTCGATATTAGAATTTTTTCCCGGGGACAGGGTACGTACCGATTTAGAGCCAGCCACATTAGAGGCCTTACTCTTCTTTTTCTTTTTTTGTCCATTGCGTAGTGGAGTGTGAAATTGAGATTCATCTTTCTAGGTGGATTTTTCAACATCACTCGGTCGCCAGAGCTTTAAGAGACAATGAACAGAGGGCATTGCACGTGCGGTTTACTTTTGAAAAATAATGCAATCAACGTTTAAATCTACACCTTATAAATAGCATTTTTACTTATTTTTAATTAATAACATTGTTCATGTCCGATTGGGATTACGCCATCCCAAAGCAAGAATGTGTAAAAAATTGTAAAATGGTACAGCTACACACTACGAGTATATACTATTATTCATTATGTGCCCAGTGCCTACACTTATAACAATGTAATAAAATTCGTCCATTGATCAAAATTTTAATCATCGATAGATAGTGGATAGTATGTTCTTCTTTTACTACCAAGCCTCAACGAGTAGTCGCATAATATTAGTAATCTATGGATATGGATATGGAGTAGTCAGAACTCGGTAGCGATGGAAGTCGGACGCAAGCGTCCGTAGCTTGTTTTCGCGCTCATTCACGCCGTGGACGGAAAATTGCGAATTAGAGCCAAATCTATTTTTAACGCGTTGTATATGTAGTTCGTCTAATTCTGGCATGTAAGTGTGTTTATTTGCCATTGATGAAATTAATTCATGTTTGTGTTTGTGCAGTGATGAAAATACACATCGGTCGTCAGTGTCTTGAACAGATCGGGTTAACTGCGGACAATCAGCTGCTTAATAAGGTTGCATTGCAATATAAGATTCGCTAAGTATAGATAACACAATGTTTAAAAATCAGCTGTGCAGATAACCAATGTTTATTTAAAACAAAATAGAATGCTACAATTTGAATTATTCTTGATACGTGGTTAGAATTTGTGTAAGAAATGCGCAAAGTAGATTTACACAACACATTAATTCGAAGATTGTGGAAAAGAAAATATAATTATGCTTGTGTAAAACCAAAAAAGCTGGTGAAATAACACAATTAATTAGTAACTAGGTATTCAAGTGATTTTTTATTTGGATTTATGATTGAAAAAATGTAGAGAAATGTATTTTACATTTTTAATTTATAATTGCTTAATGATTTAGCATAGGATACCTTATCATATTTTTTTCGTGACAATTGTATTTAAAATATTATATTATAAGATATGCTTTTTAAAAAAAAGTCTCGCTGGGTTTCACAGGACAGAGGTATTCTTCCGGACAAGAAGTAAAAGTAAAAAATTACTTTCAATTAGAATTACATGTAAATGTAAATTACATAACCTAACCAAAAAAGTAAAAAAAGTTAAGTAAATCACGTACTCAATATTGAATAAAAATCATTCTAATCTATTCTATTCTAATATGCTGCTACCAGTATTTATGTATATTGCAGATATTTACTATTTGCCCGCATGAAGAGTTTAAAAGATGTTGAATTATTGATTCTGGCATAAAGCCCACATACATACTTAGGAACATGTTTCAAACAGTTCAAAAGCAAAAGAATGACGTTAAGTGAGCATGTTCTTGCATACTTACAACATTAATCCGTAATATTATGAAGATATTTCACCATGGCCATCATTGTTGAAAAGAAAAAATCGACTCTCGTTACGCAACTGAACCCTGATTTTAAACAAAGATTATTTTTTTCGTTGTTGTTCTCGTTATTCGTTGTTGGACACTCGAACTATAACTCTAATTCTGTACGTGAACTATTTTACGAAGTCTAAGCACTTTCTAAGCGTTTATGAGCCAAAGCTATTGATAAACCCATTTACTATTGTCGGTAAACAAACAACCCAAAAACAAAAAAGTATAGAATACAATAATTTTTTGTGTTTTTACCTAATAATCTCAGGGGATGCGTAAGCACCCGCCTAACGTGTTCGATCCCCGTCGGAATCACAGATTATATAATAGTACCTACGTGATGAAATTCTTAAGTGCTGATTTACCACGTACTCAGCGGCGAAGTAAAATATTTTAAGGATACATATATTACGAAGAAAAAAATACAGTTGACCCTACAGGACATTCCTAAAACTTGCCGCTAATTTAGAATGTAAAGCGTTACAAGTCCAAATTCCACCTATTATTACGTTTTTGACACGGTAAGGCATCTTTTCCATTACACGGTTGTTCAAACGTACGGTGTGTAAGCCGTACGGTTGAAAAAACGTGCTAGCTTGTACATGATACGGCAAAATCACCGCGCGAGACATTGGTAAGTACTAGCCAGTACTACTGGCTAGTAGCGCTTTTTACTCGGGCTGTGTAGGACGTGCTGCGTCATGAATTTTCTTACGAAAAAAAAGATTATAGTTGCTTATTACATATATAGGAAAAAGAAAATAGAAAAAAAAAGGGAAGTAAGGTTTTGGATACATCCGATTTTAGAAAAAAGGGAGGAATATGGCGCGTTTCATACACTTGTCAAGAATCAATTGAGAGAAGATGAAGACAAGTTTTACAATTATTTTAGAATGCAGAAAACTACATTCGACAACTTGCTCCAAAAATTATCCCAGGAACTAAAACATCAAGATACTTTTATGCGAGAGAGTATATCGCCCGCAGAAAGATTGGCTGTAACTCTGAGGTAAGTAGGTACAAAATTAAATGACATATTTTAGTTTAAAATTGTTTATTGCACACAAACAAAATTATTACATGTAATTGAATTTTAATAATTATTAATTTAAGAACAAGTAAATCAAAAAATACACTACGCTGAAAATGCTACTCAAGTGCGGTACTAAAATCGAATTCGTCTTCAATAGAAACTTGAGAATCTGCCGAGATACTTTCCGCATTTACACTATGTACAGATAATTGTGATTCGGGTCGGTAGTGGATTGGCTCTAAACCAGAACCGTGTCCAAAATCATGAGAAGACGTCTGTGGACGACTTATTCCATAGCTCGATCTAGCAGCTGTAGAATATCCATATGTTGACGATTGCGCATTTGAGGATGCTGTACCACTTAAATATCCTTGATGGCCTTGATCCCATTGGTTTCTTGATGTAGGTATATACTGAGTACACTGTCTTTGTTGAATATTTTTAATTATTGAAATTACTTGAAACTGAAAGTCTATCATATTTTCATCACTGAACTTGTCAACTGTATCAGCGATTCCCATAAAAAAGTTCATACTACGGCTTTTCTTTTTCTCATCTCGTTCTGCTGAATCCATAAACTTCATAAACCTAATGTCAACTTCACTTAGTTCATTTTTTCTTTTTTTTTAGCCCTTTGCGTCTCACTCCGTTCAGTGTATCCCGAGCTTGATTGATTCGGGACTGCACTATCAAAATTTTCATTACTGAGGCTAGAATCATGAACATGTTCAGTCATGTTAGAATCGGTCTTGCGATGCTCAACATTTTTTTTAGGAACATCATTTCATCATAGAACATATATTTTCTTATTTTTTTTGCTGAAGAACCAGACTTACATTCATTAATTTTTTTGTCATATTTTATCCAGCTATCTTTCATATTGGTCCACTTCTTCATCACCATTTGCCCTGAAAATAAATAAATAATAATTATTAAATTCAAAATTTATGAAAACCCCCGACCTAAACTGAATCGACCCCGACCTAAAATGGGGTTTTAGTATTTGAACCTGAACCGTTTTGTTTTATATTTCAGGTATCTAGCAACAGGAGATACCTTTACTGACCTATACTACAGCTATAGAATTGGAATAAAAACCATAAGTTGCATCGTACGTGAAGTATGCCACTACATTTGGTTAGAACTGTATAAAGAATATATGAAAATGCCATCTAAAGAAGACTGGCTACACATTGCAAGCAAATTTCAAGAATCTTCCAACTTCCCGCTGTGCTTAGGAGCGGTCGATGGAAAACACATCAGACTTATTAAGCCAATTGATAGTGGCTCGATGTTTTTAAATTACAAACATTTTTTTTCTATAGTTTTGATGGCAGTAGTAGATAGCGATTACAACTTTATATTTGTTGACGTTGGCGCCTACGGAAAGGAGTGTGATTCCAGTGTGTTTAAAGAGACCCCATTTTGGAAAAATTTAACAAACAACGGATTAAATCTACCCGATGCAACACGTTTGCCTGGAATTGACTACGATTTGCCATATGTGTTCGTTGCGGACGAAGCCTTTGCTTTGCATTATCACTTGCTTCGTCCATTTGGTGGTCATCAGCTTGATCAATTAAAACGTACATTTAACTACAGACTCACAAGAGCGCGAAGATTTGTTGAATGTGCGTTTGGCATTTTATCCAATAAATGGCGAATTTTTCACCGGCCAATGAATGTGTCCATCGATTTGGCAGTTGATATTGTGAAAACATGTTGTGTTTTGCAAAATTTTATACATAAGCAGGAAAACTTTCAGTTTCACAATGCGAGTGAAAATGAGTCCACCCTTGATTCAGAATCGGAACTAATCCAGTTACCTATCACGAATGCAGTTCGCGGAAGTTTGGCGGCTAATGAAGTTCGCAACAGATTTGCACAATATTTTGTATCTAACGAAGGTCGCCTCTCCTATCAAAACAACTATGCATAAGTAAAAAGTTAATAATTAAATATCTGTAACTTACCAAACTTGTTTTTCTCATCACCACTTAAATCTTCAAATGTGGGCTGGAAATGAATAAATATTTCTTTCCAGGAATCATATTTAAGCCGCTTATTTTTATAATCGTCGATGGTCTTATCCCATATTACAGGCCTTTCTTGAATCAACGTAATTAATAATTCTTGATTTATGTTCATTTTATAATAAAATCGCGAAACAGCGTATATAAGCGGTCACGAATCCGTGCGTACGTCCGGCACCGTCGACACACCCCGATAGACTGCCATACAACACTGGTGAAAATCACGCCGTGCGTAGACGCGGCGCGCCGAGGGGCAGTCACGGCGCACGCGGCCGCGGCGCCGTGCCTTGGCGCCACCGTGCATGTCGACAAGCTCATATAGTGATCCATACCACACTGACGACCGTGCCTACACGCGGCGAATTAACCGTAGATTTTCACGGCGAGAAACCGTGTAATGGAAAAGAGGCCTAATATTATCTATATAAAATTACCGTGTTTTTTAGCTCTACGGGCACGCGCACATGCACGCACGCCTATGAATTAGTCTCGTTTAATTTTGTGGATAAATCATTAAGGCTTATATGTAATATTACATGTATATTAAGCTTTAGTCCACTGCCGAATTATACACAGAAAATAGCAGATAAATAAATGAGAATTTCCTTTATTTACAACGCGCCAGGCGGATAGACTGCGTTAGCTTAGACCACAGATTGTTAATCTGTGGCTTAGACCATGGTCTAATACGTAGTATTATTATTTATTCTGTGGTTTAGGTCAGACGTTATTGCTATGACATAGAGTTGTCAACATTTTTGTATGAAATATTGTATTTTTGCGTATTTTTGTATCGAATACAGTATACCTATAAAAATATAGAAGATAACGAAAATAATCAAAAACATATAAAAATTATTATTTTATTTTATTTTAGAGTATGTGTAATACTTTTCCCGCCATGAGCCGTTATCAATAACCTCACGTCATGTGCTTTCGCCTAATATATTTTTGATAGTTGGCAACCCTAGTCTGACAAAACGCCAAATCACGCTTCAAAGCAAACTCTGTCTGTAATTTTTCGGTATCAGTTCGCTACTGGATATTGCCTCTTCCTTTGGTGAAAAAAAAAAATGCTGTGGCCGCTTCGTGTTTGTAGTACGAGTTGCATATTCACCCCCTAAAGTAAAGCTCGCTCTGGACTCTTAGTTGACGAAGCAGGGAGTTATCGAATCACATTCGGCCAGACAAACAAGCAGCTAGTGAGAACTGTAAAGTAATACACATCAAGTTTACCTCTAACAGTCTCTACCTATCGTACAACGTTGTGACGGTGCTCAAGTAACATCATCATCACCATCATCATTACAGGCCTTCACAAGTCCACTGCAAACATAGGCCTCCCCCAAGGAATGCAACAAAGCACGGCTCTGCGCCACCTGCATACATCGACTTTCTACTTGTCTTACCAGGTCGTCACTCCATCTATTGGGAGGCCGCCCCACACCTCGCCACGAAGCTGCCACACGAGAACCTTTGTGCCCTATCGGTTGTCGGTTCTTCGAGCTATAGCTCATTGCCACTTCAGCTTACTACCGTTGGACTAGGTATGTCGGTTACTCTGGAGAAAGAGGGTCTCTTTATGATGAACTCTTTCTTCCAGAAGCGGCCTCACAGAAAGTGAACTTGGTCGAGGCCCGACGGTTATACAAAAAATGAGATTGACTTCATTATGACGACTAGACGGCATCTGTTCAGAAACCTCGAGTTTCACTCGAGAACTAATTTCTCCATCGGTTGTCGGTTCTTCGACCTATATGGCCAGTAACAGTACTCTAGTAATAGGGACTAGTTAATTAATGAAATTTTAAACTTTAGTCATAAATTGTGTTAATTTAAATTATTAGTTTATAGGTCACAATGTTAACATGACCTTCTATGATCGATTGAAATCTCTTAGGCTTAGGCTAGGCCTTTACAAAAATGCGCCAGTTTGCATGCATTTCTCGCTAGAGTTGCCACTGGTAACACTGCTCTACATTATCAGGTTATGGTATTTAGGTAAGGCTATTGA
The DNA here is from genome assembly GCA_036936625.1 of Parnassius smintheus behrii. NCBI lineage: Eukaryota > Metazoa > Arthropoda > Insecta > Lepidoptera > Papilionidae > Parnassius > Parnassius smintheus. Next base: position 50,063,237 of record JAUPFT010000004.1, read on the forward strand.
TAAGGGTTTACCTATCACTAACATTCAGCCGGAATCAGAGCCTCGTCATTTTATTATCATATCTAAGTGAAACTTTTTTTTATAGGATAAGGGTGACACACGAGCACACAGTCCACATGATGGTAAGTGGTTGCTGTCGCCCATAGACATCTACATCTATACTCAATTACGAATCAAAATATAGCTGCGTTGTCACCCATGAGAACCAAGATGGAAAGCCTCTTTTCCAGTAAAAAGGGTCTCCGGTTGTCTACACTCACCGTACAAAACACAGCGGCGTTTAGCCGCTATTTTACGCGGGTATTTGAGTGAGAGCGTGGTCCTACCCCGGTCGAGCGGACCCATTCGTGGTACAACTATACTACTAATATAGCTGCAACATGGCTCTACCACGTAGAAAGAAAACTAGATAAGAACTTAGTAATTAATGTTTAACACATTACCTGTCTTATTATTCTGGTTCAAAGAAGAGTCTTTGTCCCAAAAGAAGTCTTTTAGCCGTAGTCCTTGTTAAATTCGACAAACACACACAAGCACACGCAAGCATGTACGTATACGCTCGTACGCACTCACACACACACACACACACACACACACACACACACACACACACACACACACACACACACACACACACACACACACACACACACACACACACACACACACACACACACACACACACACGTTATTCTACACACACACATACACACATTTCTTACGTGGTAGAGCCACGCTGCACCTATATTATGGTTGTAGCACGAATGGGTCGGCTCGACTAGGGGAGGACAACGCTCTCACAAAATACCAGTGTAAAATAGCAGCTTAATACTGCTGTGTTGCGTTTCGTAAGATGAGTGTAGAGAAACTGAGACACTCCATCTCAGTCCACAGGGGTGTCAGCCGATTGCTCAAATACAAACATCAGAACACGGAACAATTATTTGTAGGCCATACAAATACTTGTCACGGACGGAATTCAAACTCGCGGCATTCAGAGCCGCAACTCAGTGCTAGACCACGGCGCCAAGGAGAACTCTCTTACTGTCAGGTGACTCGAACGAATTGCAGTCGTAAACATGCACTTTACCTTTATCACGAAATAAATATGTATTTTTACATGAGTTTTTACGTGGTAGAGTAGAACCAAGCTGCAGCAAAATTATGTTTGTAGCATGAATGGGTCGGCTAGACCGGGTAAGGACCACGCTTTTACAGAAAACCAGCGTATAATGCATCTCAATGCTGCTTTTACGAGGTGTGTTCAAAAAGTAAGGTGACTTTATATTTTTATGAAAAACTATTTATTTATTCATCAATATTTATGTTGTCCCCTTCAAAGTAATCCCCCTCGGATATAATACACTTGTGCCAACGCTTTTTCCAATCGTCAAAGCATTTCTGATAATCACTTTCTGGTATAGCCTTCAGCTCTTTCAGCGATGCAGTTTTTATATCTTCAATCATTGCAAATCGTCGTCCTTTCATAGGTCTCTTCAGTTTTGGGAACAGGAAAAAGTCACATGGGGCCAAATCCGGTGAATATGGTGGCTGAGGCATGATTGTAGTGTTATTTTTGGTCAAAAAACCTCTCACAAGCAACGATGAGTGAGCAGGTGCATTATCGTGATGCAAAAACCATGAATTGTTTACCCACAATTCGGGACGTTTCTTACGTATTGCTTCTCGCAAATGGCGCACAACTTCAAGGTAATACTCCTTATTGACCGTACGACCTTGTGGCAAGAACTCATGATGCACCACACCCCCACAGTCGAAGAAAACTGTAAGCAAAACCTTCACATTTGATCGAACTTGGCGTGCTTTTTTTGGTCTTGGTGATTCAGTGTGCTTCCACTGGGACGATTGAGTCTTAGTTTCGACGTCATAACCGTATACCCATGTTTCGTCACCTGTTATGACCCTTTTGAGCAAATCTGGGTCGTTGTTGACATCATCCAATAGCTCTTGAGCGATTGTCGTGCGACGGTTCTTTTGGTCGAAATTGAGCAATTTTGGAACAAATTTCGCTGACACACGTTTCATGCCCAAAATATCCGAAAAAATTTCATGGCAAGAGCCAACCGATATGCCAACATCCTCCGCAACTTCTCTGATAGTGATTCGACGATTTTCCAAAACAATTTTCTTCACTATTTCAACGTTTTCATCGGTTGTTGACGTGCTGGGGCGTCCAGAGCGAGGTTCGTCATTGGCATCTTCTCGGCCATCTTGAAAGAGCTTGTACCACTTATAAACGTTTTTTTTTACTAAGAGTAAACTCACCGTATGCCACTGTCAACATTTCAAGTGTTTTGGAGCACGTAATTCCATTTTTTACACAAAATTTGATGCAAATTCTTTGATCCATTTTTTTGATAGAAGAAAATCGCCGAGCACACCAAAGTACGTCTGACTTTTGTAACCGTCAAAAATAAACTAAACATGCTATACACTTCAAACTTGAAACATATGCTCAGGACATGTGTACCAACGCAACAAAATACAAAAATCGAAAATCGAATGTGCGTTGCCCGCGAAATTCAAAAAGTCACCTTACTTTTTGAACACACCTCGTATATGGTGAGTTTAGAGAGGGAATTGGAGACCCTGGAAACGGCACTGAATCTCAGTCCACAGGAGTGACAACGCATCTGCATTTTGAATCTTAATCAAAGATAAATGTAGATGTCTATGGGTTATCAGCATCCACTTACCATCTGGTGGAATGTGTTCTCGTTTGTCATCTTATTATAAAAACACACAATCTTATTTGCTTGGTATTGGTTTTTTGCGGTTGTAATAAAATAGACCAGAAATTCATATTTGCGTACGGAGATTGCGCTCATGCGCGAGAAATTCACGGAAAATAATATAAAAACGAAAATATTTTTCTTTCACCTCTACTAAACGAAAATTAAGCAGATATCCTGCTACCGGAAAATGTTTTCCGGCACCACGAGATACGAATGCACTAACGGGCGCTTACCTTAAAATCATTAAAGTTACGGCCTCTATACGTCCCAGTGCTGGGCACAGGCCTTCCTTCATTTCTGTGAGGGTTTTTGGTCAAGGAAAAGACCGCCGCGCTTCCCCAATGCGTGTTTGAGAACTTCACATGTTTTCGAAATATTTTTTTTATTTGTAGGTTTCCTCACGATGTTTTCCTTCACCGCTGAACGTGGTAAATCAGCATTTAAAATTTAAATTAACAATTTCATTGGTGCCGGTGGGTATCGAACCTGGGTTGTTCGCGTACTGTGTACAGCGTCATTAGCGCAAAGGCGAAGTAATAAGAAACCACATAAAATTTTATGAAAGTCATAATTCCTTTCATCGGTTGTTAAAAGTACCTGTTTAAATTGAAGTCGCAAATGTGAATGGAAACGGACCTGTAATAAATGGTAACAAAGCGACGCATAATCGTAATCATAACACAGGATATTCACGCAATTTACTCAATAAAAGGAAACGGTAGTCAGTTTTGTGACGTAACATTTTATCAATTCAATATCTATAAATGCTTTAAAATCGCGATGCGAATATTTCTTTTTTAAGCGAGAACAGAATTACAAGCTATTCAACGGTCGCAAGACTTATTCAGATTTTGAGTCAAATAAATTTATTATGAGCCTCTATGTCTTATATCTTGTATACTTTCAATTGCTCTGCAAGTATTTCTTAAATTTTCTACTTATCTATATAAGCCGTATCAGAAAAAAAGTAAAGTAAAGTAAGTAAAAGTAGGTTGAGGTATTCAGTCACAAACTTTTATAATATTTGTTTTATGATGAAACCCATAATGGCATGACACAGACTGTTCGATTATTTTTTTACATTATAATTATAAGCTCTTTACCTAATTTATTGTTGGTGTATAATGACTTGTTTGGCCCGTGAAGTGTAATATGTACTATAATATTATTTATTCTGCTACTACGTATTTACATCGTACTTTAATGTTTTGGCCGAAGTAATTTAATAAGAAAAAGAAAAAGTACCCTATGCTAGGCAACAGCTTTATATCATAAAGCCTAAATTTTCATTTCAAATAATTTCCACTTGGTTCTTATATCATTAGCTAGAATATTATAGTATATATATATATATATTAAGTTCAAAATGCCATGTCATTTATTGTTAAGTGACCAAGTGAGTTAATAGACCGGCGTCAAAACATTAGTGTTAATATACAACGAATTCATACATATATATATATATATATATATATATATATATATATATATATATATATATATATATATATATATATATATATATATATATATTTGTTCCATGTCATTGTCAGAGATTTAGATAAGAGTTCAGAAGATTGCATAGTTACTTAATGAACAAGAAAGCTTTAAATCCATAGCTAAATATTTTTTTTTGATTAAATTTAATTGATTACGTAATATAAGCTTTTTTGGTAACAATCGTTTTACATAATACATAATAATACATACATAAACACTCACGCCTGTCATTCAGAGGGGTAGGCAGAGACTACAGACTTCCATTTGGCACGATCCTGACACACCTCTCTTGCCTCCTTCACATCCATACACCTACGCATACATGCTCGTCGGTTAAGGGTACTCCTAATTTTGTAAATTTCTGTAAATTTTCGCATAGGACGTCCCTTTCCGACTCTGCCATTCACTTCTGCACCATAAATTTTCTTTGTCACTCTTTCCTCATTCATTCTTTCCACCTGACCAAACCACCGAAGCATTACTTTCTTAATCCTGGTCACCACATCATCTTGCAAACCACACTCTTCTCTTATTACACAATTGCTTACCCTGTCATTCAGATTCAGCCCTAACATACTCCTTAACGACCGCATTTCTACTGCGTTTATTCTACTCTCGTGCTTCTTCTGCCACACCCAACTTTCACTACCATACGTTAAAGTAGGGACCAACACAGCATTGTGAATTGCCATACGTGCCTTTTTCGACACATTTTGACTCTTCACAATAGAGTGCAAGGCCCCATTTACTCTATTTCAAACGAACATACAATCATTTTAATGGATTTGAATTTGCTGAGATACAAAAGAATAATTGCTGCGGGTTTGATTTCTACACAAAAGTATTTGCCGAGCTTAGGATTTAAGGTTTTTTATAATAGAACTCAAATAAAATAAATTTACGAGCATCGAAAAAGGTAAGTATGATAAACAAAGAAGAAAACTTCTACTTGTTCTGTAATTGTAACTTATTCTTACTCACTTACCCCCCCCCCCCCTCTGTATATATATTTCAGGGAGACATTATGCTAGAGCTTTTACAATGAAATCATTATATAATGAATCCATTACCGTGTCCGACCTTCAACGTGAGACATCGAATAGGTTTATGGCTTTCCAATCAAATACACATTGTATACAATGTGTTCAAAGTAATTACAATAAACGAGCCAATTCGATAACCCTAGAGCTAAATTTAAATAAAAAACAGTAATACCGTAGAAACTCAAACTACAAGCGTCTTAAAACGGCTAAAAATAAAAAATAAAACTGCGGCTGCCAACCCTCTTGCCAATCGTGGCACTTATAGCAAATATTTCTCCCTTTCAGACAATCTATGTGGGAGGCCTATGATGATTCGCGAGACTATTGATATTAAAAAAAAAACAGAGAAGACGCCAAGATGCTATCATATGCTTAAGATCCTAAATTAATATGATAAAATTAAATCCAAACCCAAGCATAGGTGTGGTACCTATGCTTGGGTTTGGATTTGTTTGCGAGACTTTAAGATGCTGTTAGCTCGTTATGTGTAGATCAAACCAAAAATTAAGCTCAAAATAACCCGAGTTAACCATGACACCAGGACGTCAAATACCTCAGTCCCTCATGACCATCATGGGTGCTGTAAAGCATTCGAAACCTCGGAAAATTATGACATACTTTTTTATTACATTAAATAAACACAATGAAATCCCTAAAAGTAACGTTTGATTCAACGATATTAAAAATACTAAAATTCAATCATAATCCGTGAATATAATACAATGCCGCTTTTGATATTGTAACTGTAATGAAATAACTAAAATTGAATAAAATATACAGCGCAATAAAATAAACCCTCGAAGATCCGGATAGACTTTACAATCCCTAATTTGTCTAGTTTACGACAACTAATATGCAAAATTTTAGAGTGCCTAAAATACTTACCTACTCACAATTTGTTACCAGCTCTCGGACTACTATTACTACTTTATTGTGAGCAGTCAACTTTGTTCTAATTTAGGCATAGCGAAAACCGTTATGGAACCGGTAAATTGTGCAGTTGTGCCGTGTTATATAACGACCTATTCGCTCGTAAATGACTACCGACGGCTGGTTGGTAAGTAAATACTTATTACTTGTAAAAAAACTTATAACAAAGTCGTGCGTAGTCAAAAGTTTCCTATAAAGTCTAATTATCCTATTTCCTATAAAGGATAATTAGACTTTATAGATTTCCTATAAAGAAAGAAAGAACGGATAAGAATGATGGAAGGATATCTGATAATTTCCAGGCTAACATAAAAATGTTCTGGAAACTCGTAAGAACTGCCAGGGGAAATACAAAACAGCCCGTTATAAATGCTATAAGAGACGAGAATGGATGTATTCTGAATGATGAAGTTTCGAATTTAAAAAGATGGAAGGAATACTTTGAAAGCGTGTTTATGAGTGAAGAGTCGTCTGAATTAAATGAACTAGAAATTCCGAAAGAAGTGGAAAGGGGTATGGAGATAAGTGTAGATGAAATAATGAAAGCAATGAAAAGCATGAAAGCAGGTAAGGCAGCTGGATATGATAGAGTATCACTCGAGATGCTATGGGCTGGAGAGGGAGTGGTGGCAGGCCTGCTGTACACCTTGTTTAATTTATGTTGGGAATTAAAACGGGTACCGGATGACTGGTGTAAAGCAGTTATAGTACCAATATATAAGGGAAAAGGGTCACAGCAGGACTGCAAAAACTACCGCGGTATCAGCTTGCTTAGTATTGTGGGTAAACTGTATGCTAAGGTGTTAATTGAAAGAGTTATGAAAGAAACTGATGGAAAAATTTGGGATGTGCAAGCGGGTTTAGAAAGGGAATGGGGTGCACAGATCAAGTCTTTTCCATGCGCATGATTGCGGAGAAGTTTTTGGCCAAAAACCACAAAGTTTTATGTGCGTTCATGGACTTGGAAAGGGCTTATGACAGAGTGGACAGGAATGTGTTATGGCAAACACTGAACTCATATGGGTTGAGCGCTAGTTTGATACGGGCATTAAGGTCTTTTTATAGGGACTCTAGTGCTTGTGTCAGGATCAACGGGGTCTACTCGGACTGGTTTGGCATCCAAAAAGGTGTCAGACAGGGCTGTGTAGCTTCCCCTTGGCTGTTCAACCTATTTATGGACCGGTGTTTGCAAACTTTGAAAGATGAAGAATGTGGGTTAAGAATGGGCGAGTTAACCGTCACATGCCTTTTGTATGCCGATGATCAAGTCATATTTGCGTCATCGGCGGCTGAGTTGCAAATGATGGTTACATTAATGAACTGGGAATTAAAAGAAAGGGGAATGAAAGTGAACGCAAGTAAGACGAAAGTGATGGTTTTTGAAAGAGAAGAAAGCAAAACGGTATGTGAAATAAGAATAGAAGGAGAGTTAATTGAGCAAGTGGATGAGTTTGTGTATTTGGGATGTGTATTTAGCAGGGATGGTAGATATGATAGGGATATAGAACGACGAGTAAATGCAGGGAATAGAGTGAATGGGGCACTACACTCTATTATGAAGAACCAGAATGTGTTAAAACAGGCACGTATGGTAATTCATAATGCTGTGTTAGTACCTACTTTAATGTATGTATGGTAGTGAAAGCTGGGTGTGGCAGAAGAAGCACGAAAGTAGAATAAATGCTGTAGAAATGCGGTCTTTAAGGAATATGCTAGGGTTGAATCTGAATGACAGGGTGATAAATTGCGTGATAAGAGATAAATGTGGTATGCAAGATGATGTTGTGACCAGGATTAAGAAAGGAATGCTTCGGTGGTTTGGTCACGTAGAAAGAATGAATGAGGAAAGAGTGACAAAGCAAATTTATATGGCAGATGTGAACGGCCGTTTGGGGAAGGGACGCCCTAGAAAAAAGTTTATCGACCAAATTGGCGATATTTTGAAAATGGGCCACGTTAGAAGTACCCTTAACCGACGAGCATGTATGCGTAGATATATGGATGTAAAGGAGGCGAGAGGGGTATGTCAGGATCGTGCCAAATGGAAGTCCGTAGTCTCTGCCTACCCCTCTGGGTGACAGGCGTGAGTGTTTATGTATGTATCCGATGGATTTATCCAAAAATTTTCTCCGGAGTTGAAACAGATCGGGATAACATTATTGTTATTAACAGAAAATATTTTATTTCTTGACTATACAATAATGTACTTCCTGCATTAAAATGCTTATGTAATTCTGTTTCACGTGAACATTAAAACATGTATTTGACTAACAAATTACTTGCTGGTGGTGGTGACCTTAACACCTTATTACAACTGGCAGCTATTCATTATTCAGTTCTAAAACGGTACAGTACTAATTTGAACACCGTCAGATCACGTAATGTATTGCATTTTTTTTTAAACAAGTATCGAAGCTATTTGGACGATATCGTTATCAGTAGTGCTTCCGTCAATTTCAAAGAAGAACGTCTGCCCGAGACAAGGTGCGTAAACGATATTATATTTTATTAATTAATTAAACAGTATATAGTTTAATTAGTAATAAAATATATCACTTACAGATTTTATTTATCTATTATATACCTTTGTGTTGTAAAAACTAGTTGCAATACTATACCGCATGTGTCCGTATATTGAATTGAGATATGTAGTAAGTTTAGGGATACGTGCCACGATCTCGGCTTTGCGGCATATTCAGTACCTGTACCAGTTCTATCAAAAGTATTTTCTCTAAGATCTAGTTGAGGTGTGATTTTCCTTACAAATTTTTTACGCTTTCCACACTTAATTTTAATGAGACGACGTTCACTTGTATAGGTACTGTGTTCGTAACTGGCACGAAGAAGAAAGAAGGTCGTTCAGCTAAGCACGATTCCTTTCATATACATAACACGTATTTTATAACAATCAGGCTTGCAAGCAAGAATTCCAGCTTACGAACCTATAAACGAAAAGATTATTTATGATTTTTTTTAAAATCAAGTACATGTTAATAATAAAATGTACAGATCGAACGTAACATTAATATAAAAATGTATTTAAATATATACAGTATATATAAACATTATTCACATCGGTTAAAGTATTGAATGTCAATCGATGTTAATCATATATTCGAACACAGAGGTCATCAGGGAGGTCACAAAAAAATTCATAAACATCGTCGATAACATACTCGTAGGTACGTTGTGGCCATGTCGTTGGCTGCATTCCAAAATATCTTAGGGTATCCCGGTATATTACAAGGTACACCGGAATGCTCAATTAGCTAAAAATATGTTTTGTTCATCAAATTAGCATTCCATACTTCGATCAATAAATATACTTGATCGAAGATTCCATACATCGTTTGCCTCATCAGACAGAATTCGCATATCAATGCATGGCTTGCAATGCATGTTTCCAAAACCCATGCCACTGTTCAAAGACCTATCTTTAATCATTGCGATAGCATGGGTTTTACCGCCTGGAGCCTAATTAGAGTCGAAAAGTAAAAGCGATGCCCCTTATCCTCATTTTAAACCTAAGCCACTGCCTCTGATTAGTAAGCTAAAGTGGCAATGGACCGGCCATATAACTCGAAGAACCGACAACCGATCGGATAGAAAGGTTCTCGAGTGGCAGCCACGTACCGGCAGGCGAAGTGTAGGCCGTCTCCGACTAGATGGAGTGACGATCTGGTAAGACATCCAGAAAGTCGATGGATGCAGGTGGTTCGGGATCGTGCTTTGTGGCATTTATTGGGGGAGGCCTATGTTCAGCAGTGGAATCGTGAAGGGCCGTAATGGTGGTGATTATGATGCCACTACTTCTATCGTGTGGAAGAACTGTCCTTATAATCAAGCTTGACAGGCGGAATGGCGATTGTAGTAGTACTTGATTGAGGGTAAGGGTACCAAAATGGGTACCTTACCCTCAAGCCTCCACCAATTGGTACCTAAATAGTTTTAACGGAAAATTTACACTTAAGACGGTGTTCAATATAATGATAATGATCATTGATGACCACAAGATGCTTTAATAGACGGCAAAGACAAAGTGCTTGTTTTAATTTGTGTTGCGATTTTCTCAGTAACATTATTTTATAAGATTTGTTTTTTTTTACTTCGGATAATGAAAGATGAATCATTACTTTTTATTTACGAGTAAACTATAATTTAACATTTATTAAAATTCTGAAAATTTTGAACAGTTAACATTTTAATATAATATTCACATATATTGTACCATTCAAATGCATTGGAATCATAAGGAAACTTAAGAGTTTCATATTTGATCTCTGGTTAACTTAACGAAGTTAAACTTGGTAGTTTAGGGGCTAAGGAAGTGGTGAAAGAAAACACCATGGGGCAACCTGAAAAAAGTAAAGTCAAAAAGTAAAGTGTAAAGTCCGCCTTTGGGCGGACACTTCCTTGCCCTAAAAAGCTCTCAAAATAAGGGGAGGCCTGTGTCCAGACGTGGGACGTATAAAGACTGTAACATCACAAACAAACAAACAAAAACAATTTTTTTATAAATACCCCATTGAAATAAAATGGTCTAAATATTTTAACGGAAAAATAATGCAAATGCATACAGCTGATGCCTTATTAATAAAACAAATGCAAACGTCAGAAAAAAAAATATAATAAAGAAACAGCTGTTTCAATGTTTCTTAATTCACTTATTGACTTTACTAAGACATTCATATTGTGTATTTCAATTTGAATGTAGCTTTTAATAATGAGGATTAAAAAGTACTATGGTCGCCACACACGGTCAGTTGAACTGATCACTCCAACTGATCAGTTCAAACTAAAACTGTTGATATTTTTTGAAATAGCGGATTTTCGATATATCGATCATTATAAATATATTAAGATCTGAGTTTTACATATACTTAAGTTTATTTGTCGATATATCGAAAATCCGATATTTTAAAAAATATCAATAGTTTTAGTTTGAACTGATCAGTTGGAATGATCAGTTGAACTGACCGTGTGTGGGCACCACCAGGGGATTAGATAATGCTTGTGTACAATCCGCACACACGCACATGGATGCTGATTTGTGTGTGTGTGTGTGTGTGCGGATGCCTGCCCCGCCACAGCGTTCGTTGCGACGGACGGGCCGCCGTGATCGAAATGCGGTCTGAAGCACAGAGTACCTCTGTAACTGAAAGTCTAAAGTACATTGTTATTCTTACAAACAAACACATCATAAGTAAAATGAAACGTATGACATTAGTTTTAGGTCCTAACCAACGAAATTGTCGTTTAATCAAAGTCTAAATTGCATGCCTTAGGGCTGAGCGCAGATTGCAGTCACGACAGTTTTAAGACAGTCTTGCCTCACATAGACAAGTCTTCTTTAAAATAAAAACGAAACGTTTTTGTTTACGATGCGTCGCACATTTATAACAAAACTGTTTTGACTACGACGACGCGTCGCACGCCGCGTCTGCGTCACAGTATTAAAATGGACTTCACTGATACTGTTGTAATAAGCATCCTAGTTACACGTGCACTTGCAAAACGACGCAAACGTACCTAAATATTTGGTGCATCTCCTGGTCCTCGTCAATTAGTTTTTCTACGTGAGTTCTTCGTCGTGAACATGATGCGACGTGTTTACTCTGAACGCTCGGACGAGACTAGAAGAGAGACAAGAGAGGGTATGTAGTCAAATTTCGGGAACGTTGAAAGGAGTTTTTACAAACTAAAATACAATTAAATTACTATGTCTCACCGATTTGGAGGTGGCTTTAATAATGAATCATATTCAAAGAGCCTGTTCGTGCGCGGTGTTAGTTTTATTGCTTAGCCTAAATAATACAATATTATATATTTTAATATTATAGTCTAAAACAGAGGGACGGAGTGTATCCATAACTATGTCGCCAGACCGTTTTGTTGTTGATGTGCGCGCTCGCATACGTACAAAAGGGAAGCCGACAGTCGTTAGTCAGACTTGTCGCCGGGCAGTTCTTGTAGGCAGTAGACTATTCCGTCTGTGAGACGTTTTGTTTGAAGTTTGCGCGTCTCCATATATTTTATAAAGCAATAGTCTGTCTTAAAACTGTTGCGACTGCAATCTGCGCTCAGCCTAAGACGGTTCCCCCAGCGAGAGACCTTGAGCGTTCGGTCTCATACAATCCACGCGCTCTCGCTACAATATATATCACGGAAAAATACGCCCGAATATTTGGAATTATTTCAATTAAAAGAGATAAGCGAACTAAAGGAATTAAATAAAACGTGTAGAATATAGATTTTTAAATTATCTATCCATTAGTGTAATTCTCAAATGATTAGAGCATTTCCTTTAGCAACAGATGCATGTAATCAATAATTTTAGTCATTTTTTAAAAGTAGATTTTAAATGTATTCATAACACATAAAAACAAATTATAACGTGGAATGTGATGATAGGATATCGAACATTAATAATGTGCTTTTAGATGTAGCTTATTTCTCATAACTAATGAGATAATAGTCTTTGAAAAACGCACTTTTGCCAGGTTTTGGTCAGGGTACCGCCCTAAAAATCAAGAAACCAACGTTTTGTCGCATGAAATCGTATCTTACATATTGAACATATAAATTATATAAAAAGTACATTGTTAGAAAGATAAATGATTGTTGAACTTATGACTATATTTTTAAATCGATTTTTTTTTACTTTTTTGACACCTGTAACAACGAAGTATCCTAAAACACCGAGGTATCTTAAATAAAAACTTGAGTGCGTGGGCGGTGGGCGCAGATAAAGATCATTTCAGAGTAGCCGCTGATCCTATTATGGGAATGCCTGCTCACAGCCTATTTTTTATTTATCCTTTTGTGTTAAAGCCCGACAATTAAGAAAGCCCAAATCATTTATTTGTCTTTAAAAAAAATGGTCAAAATTTTATTGAAAAGTTTTAATTTTTTTTAATGTTACCGCTATACTAGGATTTATCCTGTATCGTGGAGGCAGTTTACAAACATAAATTGCACAAGGACAAACATCCAGACTCGGAAAAATTAGTTGTAGGCCATACCACATACTTGTTACGTGCGGGATTCGAACCCGCGGCCACCAGCGCTACTACTTGTTGCTAAGCCACACCCCATTAATACAATTAATTATGTGCGCGCGTGTGTGTGTTTTGTAAATGTGGATACCTCATAATTTGACAGAGGCCCAAAACTCCGTCGTGTTGATTGGTGTCGTAAAATGGTTTAAAGATTTAAAGGAGGTAACTCAAATGCTATGCTCGACATACTTACTTACGGGTGACGAAAGCTGTATGTATTGTTATGATCCTGAAACTAAGATACAGTGTGCTGTCTGGGTGTTTCCTTCCGAGGAGTTGCCAACTAAAATGAAGAGAGGTCGTAGCGTGGGAAAAAAGGTGCTGGCCTGGTACTTCGGCAGGACAGGACGCAATAATTGTTTTAGATTTTTGAAAAATAATTACTGCAGAATGGTACACTAACAATTGTTTGCCACTTGTCTTGGAAAAAGTTTGGGAGAAACGACCTCGCAGTAGGATCCTCCTTATCCACGACAACGCCTCGTCGCACACCACCAAGCAAACAATCGACTACTTGGCGACGTCAGACGTGGAATTACTGACCCGCCCTATAGCCCCGACCTCGCACCTTGCGATTTTTATTTATTTCCGAAAATAAAAGAAAAACTTCGAGGAAAACGTTTTATGGCTGCCGAGGAAGCAGTGGCTGCGTTTCAAAATGCCGTCGAAGAGACCCCTAAGGACGAGTGGGCAGTGCTTTTCTCACTAGTTCCATCGGACGCAGCGATGTATCTACCAGGCGGTCCCATAATGAACTGGCCTGATATAGTTCAACGCGACATGTCGCTACATGTTGTGTTGCATTAAATAGTACGTTTATCGTGCACTTAATATTAGAAACATGCATCGACATGAAATGCTTAGTCTTAGTTTAACAGGCATTTGAATAACGAGAGTCGCGTATTTTTTCAAAATGTCGAAAACTGAGTATCGAAGTGTCATAAAGTTTCTGTTTAAAGAAGGTTTATCTGCTGCCCAAATAAAAGAACGATTGGATGGCGTGTATAAGGAGTCTGCCCCCTCCATACAGTGAAAAATTGGGTGAAAGAGTTTCGCCTCGGGAGAGAAACCGTCGAAGACTTTGGCCACGACGGTCGACCTGTGGAAGTGCTCACTCCCGAAACGATTGCTCTTATCGAAGAGGAGGTTCTGAGTGACCGCCGTTTGAAGATTAGAGAAATTGCAGCAAGGCTTGGGCTCTCTAAGAGTACAGTTCATCGCGCGATCCATGAACATCTTCACATGAAAAAAGTGAGTGCAAGATACAGAGACAGGAAAGAGTGCGCTGCGCTTCGGAGTTTTTGGATCTTTGTGGCGAAAATCCAAAGACTGTGATCGAGCGGCTAGTGACTGGTGATGAAACTATGATCTTGTATTATGATCCACAAAGCAAGCGCGAGTCAATGGAATGGCGTTATAAGGGTGAAAAGCCATCTAGAAAGGCAAAGGTGCAACAATCGACTAAAAAACTGATGTGCATAATATTTTGGGATTTTCAAGGCATTTTGATGGTGGATTTTAAAGAACGTAATACAGTCGTGAACAACGAATATTATGCTTCTTTAATATATAAATTACGAGACAAGATAAAGGAAAAAGAAGAGGCAAGCTGTCTAAAGGTGTCCTGTTGCTCCATGACAACGCCCCTGTTCATACCGCTGGTGTTTCGAAGGATGCAGTTCGTCAATGCGGGTTCACAGAAGTTCAACATCCACCTTACAGTCCAGATATGGCCCCGTCCGACTATTATTTATTTCCAAATTTAAAGCGGGACTTAAGAGGAAGAAAATTTTCAAGCGATGAAGAGTTGCAGGCGGCCGTCTGCAGTCATTTTGAGGATAAAAAATGTGATTATTTTTATAAAGGTTTAGAGATGTTGATTCACAGATGTCAGAAGTGTGTTAGTATTCATGGTGATTATATTGAAAAATAAAATTGGTTTCGTTTCATTTCCTTCATTGGTTAGGCCAATTCATTATGGGACCGCCTACGTAAATGGACACTATTTTGAAAAGATATAATAAAACTAATAACTCGCTAGTTTGTTCAGTTTTTTATTTTCTAAGAACTTTCGGTGTCACCCTCGTAGTTGCTTTTCGGCTAGTATGTTTATAACCCAAAGAGAGAAAATACTTATGTTGACGAGATGTTTCATCTTTTTTACACACCTTATAATGAGGGATATAAAATGCCGAATTATTGCGTTGTGGCATTCTGTACTAGTTAACCCTGGACGATTTGAGAAACTGTAGCAGGTATAAAGATTTTACTAAATTAAATGAGTAATATAGATATAAGATACAATAAGCAATTTAAAAGTTATTTCAATACAGCAAAATTGGTTTATTGTCTTTGTAAAGGGCAAATAAATATTTTGTTTGAATTTTTCATCAGCTTTACATAACTAATGTAAAGCTGATGAAAAAGCGTTACCATTTTTTGGGACGGAAAATTTTTCTTAGTGGGTTTTATAATATATTTTAACTTGATAGCACGATCGATCTGAATTACAAAATTCACTCAAATTGAACCAAAATTTAGCAAAATTGATTCTAAAACAAACGTTTTTAAGTTACATTGCTGAACACTTCGTCCGTAGCAGGTCTTCCTTTAGTTGGTATCCTAAATTAATATTTATTGAAAATGTTAAGCAATATTATTAAAATACTGAATTTTATTTAACCATAGATAAAACGAGCATGTAGATAAGGCTATTCTTTTCTATAGATACCATCACTAGAACTATCTATGGTATATAAAAAAGCTAAACGTCTACAACCTTGTAAAGGAGAGGTGGTGACACTCATATAACTAACTTTTTTTATCCTGTAGGAAATGTCATATTATGCATAATTTGTCCAATATGTCCAATATGTGTTCCTCCAGTAAAGCTTAATGGTTCACTGTTACAGAGAGTAACTCATTTTAAATACCTGGGTCACATTGTCACAGAGGATTTAAAGGATGATCTAGACATCGAAAGGGAACGCAGGGTTCTAGCTGTGAGAGGTAATATGGTGGCTCGAAGGTTTGCTGCTTGCTTTGTACCAGTTAAAATTACTCTGTTCAAGGCTTACTGCCAATCATTTTATACCAGCAGCCTTTGGGCCAATCATACCCAAAAGGCAAGCAATACCCTGCGTATTCAATATAACAATGCCTTCAGGTTATTATTGGGGCTTCCACCTTATTGTAGTGCATCAAGCATGTTCGCCGATGCGCATACTGATGACTACTTCGCGATCACGCGTAAAAAGGTGGAGTCATTAATGCGCAGAGTGAGAGGGAGCTCGAATAGTATCCTGAGGGTCTTTGCGGAGAGGCTGGATGTGGATGGCCCGACACTAGGTAGGTTTGTCAAGCTACATACATATACTAAAGTGAGCTTGATAAATCTATAAAAATTGTATGCATTGTGTGAATTTTTACTTTGTTTTTTATTTCTATTGTGTTTTTATTTGTATTAGGTACTAACATGTTATGGGCCTACGATGCCTGAAAAATAAAACATTTTTATTTTTTATTTTTTTATTTATTTATATAAAGAGTTCGGTTACATGAGGGTTTGTTCTGTTTTTAAGACTTTCTCTATGCTAGTAATCACTCTGAAGTTTTGAGATAATATGTTTTCTTTTGTTATTTATACATCAATATCGTAATTTGGGTTACAAAATATCATAATAAAAATATATGTATAGTGATTACCACCGGTAAATGATTTCCAGAAGAGTTTTACAATCGCACCGTTGGTCGTGGTCTAATTTTTACACGGTCACAGACAGCGCGATATCAAAGAAACACCAACGGCGGCGGAGTGTAAATGAATCCGTAGATTATATATTATAACCACTTTTAAAAGCCATGTCATGTTATAGCCTTACACTTATCATTGCAGCCTAAAAAATGTTCACCGCTAAACACAGGCCTCTCCATACATTGTCTCATTGAGGGGATATTTGCCATAGTTGCCACGTTTGGCAAGCGGAATGGCAATCGCCCTTTTTTATTTTCATCCAGCAGTTATCAGGAAGATGCCGCCGCCCATCTCCTGGTTCAGTTTGCCTTTGTCACCTTACACTAATTGACACTTCAATTTAGAATTCCAAAATGAGTTCTAGAATCGATAGAAGATATCGATTTTCACTAGCCTCTATTAGAAAAGAGTAATTTCAACGGTTCTATTATCACTTACGTCAATAAAAAAAAACTATAAAAATGAATATGAATGACGTATCTCAACGTTATATCATGTGTCTTAACGTCTTAACGATTTCATTCATTTTTATAGTTTTTTGTTGTTAAAGATAATAAGAAGTCGGCTTGGCTAACCTCGAATAATCGCTATTGGATACCTATTGAAACTCGTAGATCAGGTTTTCTTTCTTATATCTTCTGATTAGTGGGATCTTGTGTTGGAATCCTAACCAAAACCAAAAGTAGTATTTGTGCAATCATTGAAAATACCCATAAACAAAAACGTTTTATTACTAAATTAATTTCCAAAATATGTTAAATTACGCTAAAAAGTCAAATGTTTACTGTAATTATAAATTACACCATACATATAATGTATATGTATAGTGTAATTTTACAGTAAACTTTCGGTTTTGTTTGTACTATGTGTCCGTTACAGCCTCTTTAAAATCTTCAGCTCAACATAAGCTTCTTCCATAAAAGCGAATTTCTGCCATATTTGCCACGCTGCTAATGTGTTACTTAATGTTCCTAGGAACGTACGCATGAACATTAAATCTGTGATCTGGTGATAAAAAGGCTAAATTACGTTTTTATTAAACATTACAGTACTGTACAGAACATTGAGCTATTATGTACTACGTACTAGAGGAGACACCGCATTCAGCTACTCTGTTCCACTCAACTGCGGTTCATGCACTGCACTTTAATCAGTCACTCGCTAGGCGCTTGTAGAGTTGTCACGTGTTGTGTTGATTTAAAAAAAATCTCTTGATAAAAATATGCCGTCTTGTGTACTTAGATATTGCACAAATAATTCAAGAAATGTCAGTAAAAACCAAGGAATTACTTTTCATCGGTTAATAAGATACTTATTCAATAAAAAAGTATTATAAATTAATAATAAAACAAATTATTCCTAAGACGCCATCTCGTGTCACTGAATATAGATTATGAAATTAATATGTTCAGATGCGACATTTCCGTGGGTACTTAAGTATAGGACGAATATATTATTATACACATTTTTTTATAGAAACATATATAAGTTATTATGATTTGGCAAAAATTTCCATGTTTAAATCCGCTTATTATTCTTTTAGGTATTTTATTTTTAAGTTTCCACATCAAAGTCAAAGTGGAATAAATTCGTCCATTTTTAACTCTCGCGTGCCCAGCATTTATGAACGATTATTTACAACATTTATGATTCTAATTTAAATAAATATATTTGTAATTTAAATTTTATGTTAATAAGTTTTGTTAAACATACATTTAGTACGTTTTTTTTATATTTGACATAGATACCTTTTAAAATATTCAGATAAAAATATCATTAAAATGTAATTCTGACATAATATTATGTAATATTATATTAAATTAGCACATATACAAAATAAAAAAACAATTTAAAAAATTGTACTCGATATAATTAACAATACAATATAAATAAACAATTATTACATACTGACCATTCTACTTACGTATAATCTATAATAACAAAACCTCACCGCGCAAGCGCAATGCGCGTTTATAACAACTGCTCATGCGCGACTCTACTATTACCGCGCATGCGCGAAGACATACGAGTAGTGCACAATTTTTGTTTGGAATAGCTTCTCTAGTACGTAGTACATTATAACTCAATGGTACAGAAGCACATATTTTATTAAACAGTATGGAAGTACACTTTACAATGGCCTTTTTATATAGTATTTTTTGAAAAACTATCAATAAACGTACTCCCTTTTTGCACGAAAAATTTCATATTTTTCAATAATATGGCTTTCTCTCATTCTTCTCAGTCTCATTTCTTAAAAAACGTACTTTGGCCCTTTTAGCACCAATGACCAACCAGAAATGAACATTAAGTAATAGATTTTACGTAGCACGCACGCCACGCTGCAACTATATTATGGTACTCGTAGTAGCGCGAATGGGTCGGCTCGACCGTGGAAGGACCACGCTCTTACAGAATACCAGCGTTATGCTGCTGTATAGTGGGTGTAGAGAACTGTAGACCCTTTTTATTGGAACCGAAGCATTCCATCTTAGTCCTCAGGGGTGACAATGCATTTGCATTTTGATTCTTAATCGATGATAGATGTCTATGGGCCACAGCATCCACTTACCATCAGGTGGAATGTGTGCTCGTTTGTCATCCAATGCAATAACAAAGACACTGCTGCCCATTTCTTGGATTGTTTTCCTCGCCAGCTTTTACGACACCCACATTTACACGTGGTAGAGCCATGCTGCAGTTACATTAGTAGTACAGCTGTAGCACGAATGGAAAAGGACCACGCTCTCACAGAATACCAGCGTCAAATAGTAGCTTAATGCTAATATGCGTTTCGTACGGTGAGTGTAGAGAACCGGAGACCCTTTTTACTGCAAACGAGGCATTCCACCTTGATCCTCACGGGTGACAACGCATCTGCATTTTGATTTCTTATATTTACGCGAACACTACACGTTGAAATAATACTAGTTTTTACGTAATTTATCGCGTATATTTAACTTTTTAAATACCCGACTTTTCGAGAGCGTGAGAGACCCATGATCACGGGAAGGACTGAGATGTTGAACGTCCAGATGTCATAGTTAACCGCGGTTACCATAGATTAAAATTTAACTTTTGTTCCGATCTACACAGTATGAACTTATGGTATCATGAAGTCTTGCAGTTGTATGCTTTGGTTGGGATTTAATTTTATTTATTATAGGATCCCAAGCAGATGGTAGTCATGGTAGCACCCAGCCATCTTCTCTATTGAAATTAGGATGTTTTTTGATTTCAATAGCCTCGCGAATCATCCTTAGAAGGAATCGGTGTTCTTTAGCGAGGATTTGTGGTCTATCAAATCTGATGTAGTGACGGGGGTGATCCTGTACGTGTTCACAGACTGCAGACTTCCCGGAGCGTCGATTCTTCACATCAGCTATATGTTCTTTATCGCGGGTTTTAATTGATCTTTTAGTTTGTCCTATGTAGGAGAGACCACATTCACAATCAAGCTTGTACACTCCTGCATCTTGCAGAGGGACGTTACACTTGACTGATGGTAAAAACTGACCAATCTTCTTCGGCGGCTTGAAGTATGTTTTGATGGAAGCGCGCTTCAAGATGTAGCTAATCTTGTATGTGACTCCTCTAACATATGGCAGTACAGCAGGTACACGCTCGTCTGTGGGCAGCTTCACTCGTTCTCTGTGACGTAGGCGCGGGACCCGAAGCTTGGTGTCATGCAAAACTTGCTTGACGTGTTGGAGCTCGGCAGCCAGGTGTTTACTGTCACAGATCCCTCGTGCTCTCTGAAACAAAGATTTACCCACGGTAGCTAACTGTGAAGGATGGTGGTGAGAATCACCGTTTAAATATCCATCTATATGGGTCTTTTTTCTATACACAGTATGGCTCAAGGTGTTATCAGGATTCCGAATTACTAACACATGTAGAAAAGCTAAGGAATTGTTTGCCTCTAACTCCACTGTGAACTGAATTTTAGAATTTATAGAGTTAAGATGGTCTAAAAATGCAGTTACTTTATCTAAAGGTAGAATTGTTGTAAAAGGTAGAATTGTGAAAGTGTCGTCTACGTACCGCTTGTAGAATCTTGGATTTATGGGAGAAGTAAGCAGGGCTTTCTCCTTAAAGTCTTCCATGAATATGTCGGCGAGAATGGGAGATACAGGTGAGCCCATCGCCACACCATCTACTTGCTTGTAGAACTCCTCCTTCCACAATAGCTAGCCAGAAGTAAGGCAGTGTCTGAGTAATACTGCATATTCTACGGGCATGTTGTTTTCTTCCAGACTTCTAGTTACAATTGAGATGCAGTCTTCAACAGGTAAGCATGTAAACAATGACTGCACATCAAAACTGACCATAGTTTCATTGTCTGCCAGACGTAGGTCTTTAATCTCGCTGACAAAATGGTAGGAATCCTTTATGTGTGCTCTTGTATGTCCCCTGAGCGGTTACCAAAAATACACAAGCCCAATGCTCCATGACGTCCCATAGTGAGCCAAATCGATTCACCAACTTACAGATTGGCTCAACACTTAGCGAAAATACTCTCACCGCTCAGAACACCCACACGCCCGAATACGGGGTAGTGGATATCTTTACAACACCACTACAACAACCAGGAGACAAAGCTGACGGCAGCAGCGTCTTCTTAATAACATACAGAAAATAAAAATTGCGGCTGCTGACCTTAAGCTATTGTCAATATCCCCCCCCCCCCCCCTCGGCAATCTGGCCTTTGTGCAGCCTGGTGTAGAGGCCGTTGTGCAGCGGTGGTCTTGGATAGGCTGTTAAGAATGAATGTTATATAATGACTAAGGCCGATGCAGATTAAAAGCCTTTTGCTACTATCATAAACGGAGCGGAGTAAAAGTCTAAAGTCATAACTATCTTTATTTCAACAAAAGATTCAATCAAATGGTGTGACATTGCGCAGATGTAAATTGGCGAATTGCTTAGATAGTAAAAGAAAAAAAAATTGAAATTCAGGTTTTTATTGTTTACAAACCTTATCTGCGTTGAGCTACAAATATTCCTGAAAAAATTATGTAAATTGGACTACGGGTTACGAAGGAGATATAGATTTCAAAGAATCGTTTTCTTGCGCCATGTGAGCTCCGCTTGCTCAGCTTCAATTATAATATGACCTATATTTTATATACACCCATTTACCATCAAACCACACTATCAAAGTACGTATTTTTAGAGTTGGGCTTGGGTACTGTACTTTTGTTTTAAAAAAAAATCTTTGATTACAGGTGTTATGGGACAAAAAGGCATCATAACAAGGTGATTGACAACCATGCCAGTGCTACGCAACGCTGACCATCCTGCATCGCGAGCTACTGACTCCGTGGCTACGCGCTATGCAGTCGCAGTCCTTGCTTCCTGGGCGGCTGAAGTAGGTAATAAGTTCTTTAACTTTCTGTATTTTAAAATAAGATAGAATTTATATAATATAATTTTATTTCTTCTCTTTTTTCTTATTTTCGAAATCGTATTTATAATACTTTTAATTTTAGGCTAAAGCTAATGTTGCAAATAAATGTACTTTTTGCAATATATAATAAAATTAAATACCTCTTTGTTTCACTGTACCTTTCTAACCGGAACACATCAGGTGCCCTTTTCAAAAGGGTGTAACTCTAGTTTCTCTCTGGTTCCCTCTGATTTGTTAATTTCAATTTTTCGTACTGTGCTATCATACAATACACTAAGAAAAAGTTTATGCTAAACTTAACATTTATTTATGTTACAAAAACTATTAAGTAACAATATTTTGTTCGTAAAGTTTATTTTTGTTCCAACTACCATTAAAATTGTCAATTTATAAACACTGCTATTGGTTTAGAATGATGTGTTCTCCTATAATTTGTAGTACATACATAGTAATTTATAGATGTAAAGCATGTGTAAGAAGTAATTTAATATGTACAACTATTGGAGATCCATACAAATAAATAAATAAAAAGGAATTAGAATACATTTTTTTTCTGTCTGTGTAATTTGAACTGGAACAACGTGACTGAATCCTATTTAGGTATTATCCCTCCGAAACATTGGACTTGTTTTTCTACATATCTACAATGAGACGTTTAAAAACTTACATGTTATACGTGGTAGAGCTACGCTGCAGCTACATATAATATTACGGTTTTAACACGATTGGGTCGGCTCGACCGGGAAAGAACCACGGTCTCACAGAATAGCAGCTTAATGCTGCTGTGTTTCGTATGGTGAGTGTAGAGAACCGGAGACCCTTTTTATTGGAAACAAGGCATTCCATCTTAGTCCTCAGGGGTGACAACGCATCTGCCTGCATTTTGATCCTTAATCGAGGATATCTATGGCCACAGCATCCACTTACCATCAGGTGGACTGTGTGTTCGTTTGTCGTCTTTATTCTATAAAAAAATAGGAAGAAACGTATTGTGTACACCTTTTTTTATTATATGAGCGTTGGTATTATATTCGTAGGCTTTAACAATTCGACACCTACATAATTTAACATTACGCTATAAGCGTGTATTCATATTTTTTGTTTAACAGTTACCTATCCGTTTGATTTGACCAAAACAAGACTACAGATCCAATCTGAAGTGGCCACCACGAAACATGGATTTAAGGTAAAAAGTAGTTAAGCTGTTATAGTTTAAAAAAAATCCGAAGGTATATATGTCTACTATTTCATAGAGATTAATATGCATAAAATACAAAACAATAAAATAAATGATATGTGTACAAAATATTATGTCATCATCATCATCGCAGCCCTTCGCTGTTACAAGTCCACAGCTGAACGTAGTCCTCCCACAAGGAAAAACCTGGCAAACCTTGGTCTCCTATCTGCCACATATTATGTTTTTAGAAGAAATTTTAACTATTTATATATGACGACATTTTACTCATCATATTTAACTTACGGTGCGTGTTTGATAAAAATGCCGCGCCAGTCGTTATTTGTGAGGTTTTTAGGAGCTATCTACTTGTTATTAAACGGATATAATAACAAATAAAAAATTTATTAAATTTCTACATAATCTTGATTACATAATAGCCAATTCCAGTTTTTTTAAAGGAATAAATACTTGATAAATCTTCCTACAACTAAACCACAGAAATGCGAAATAATTATTGATACTTGATTGATACTCATGAAATAAACATTATTTTATTTTGCGATTAACACTAAGGGATAGGCAATTTATTAATTTTTTCAGTTAGAAAACCACGGCATGATAAAAACTGCCGTGGCCATTGCTAAGCAGGAGGGCGTGTTGAAGTTATGGAGCGGTCTGATGCCGATGTTCCAACGACATGCAATATATTCAGGCTGCAGGCTGGTTTTCTACGAGCGGTTCCGGAACGCGTTCAAGGATGATAATGGAAAGGTCTCTTTGGGTATTGCATCATTGGGTTAGTAATTTTTTAAAACACAATTTAAATAATTTTGTATATGAAAAAGCTGTCTGTACGTAACAATATATACCTATTTTTATATATACCTATTTTTTAAATAAGTGTGACAAGCACATTGCCCACCTTATGGTAAGTGGATGCTGTGGCCGTCGACATCTACATAATGTCCCCTTAATTAAGAATAGAAAACAAAAAACTTAACACCCCTAAGGACCAAGATGAAATGCCTCGTTTCCTGTAAAAGGGGTCTCCAGTTCTTTACACTCACCATATGAAACAACTTGAGCATTAAGCTGCTATTTGTTGCTAGATTTACCGCGTGGTCCATTCCCATCGAGCCGATCTATTTGTGCTTCAATATAATATGGCTGCAGCATGCCTCTACCTCATATAATTTTTTTTGTTGTTGTTCTTCTTCTTTACGTAAAGGTCTACTGCTGAACCTGAACATGGAGTCTCCGTTTGGCGAAAGGATTTGCCACACAGCATTATTGTTTGCCATTGAAACAATCACGTGACAAAAACGAATAAATAAGTTTTTTTTAATTATAAAATCATCGTAGCAGTGCTGTTAATGCGAGGGCGACACTAAAAAGTTATTAGAACTGGCCACTTGTAAACGGTATAATAAAAAAATAAGTTCAAATTTTGAAAATGGAACTCTTTGGCAATATTATTGTGTACGTATTTTATTAATCTGTCATTTGTTTACGACTCGGACAAGTTAGGTTAGAAGGAGATGTTGGGATTGAGCGAGCGTTCGAATATATCCCGTTCCCGCCATCTCCTTCGTAGTTATTTTTTTATAAACCACTCAGAAGTAGTTCCCTCCACTGCGCTGCGTTGAGTGTTGTCCCTCCCCCAACTCTCTCCCCCCATAAATCAGGTTTATAGCCACTCAACGTAGCGCAGAAAATGACCTCGCTGTATGATCCTCCTTCACCACGACAATGCCTCGTCGCACACCGCCAAGCAAACAATCGAATATTAAGTAAACAATACTTAATTGTTTACTTAATATTCGATTTATTGATAATAAGCAAACAATACTTGGCGACGTGAGACGTGGAATTAGTGGGTCACGCGCCTTATAGCTCCGACCTCGCGATTTTTATTTATTACCGAAAGTAAAAGAAAAACTTCAAGGAAAACGTTTAATGGACGCCGAGCAGGTAGTGGCGTTTCAAAATGCCGTCGCAGAAACCCTAAGCTAAGGACGAGTGGGCAAAGTGCTTTTGCTTTTCTCACTAGTTCCATCCAAAAAATATAATAAAACTAATAACTTACTAGTTTGTTCAATTTTTGATTATCTAAGAACTTTTAGTGTCACCCTCGTACTACTAATATTTCTGTTAAGACAAATGCTTATAGTAGGAGTGGTTCAAAACAGTAGTCGAACGGTGGATTCGAACCCACGACTTTTGAGTTTCGCAATCATACCCTTAGGCTACTGTCGCTTAAACATGAGAGTATATGCACAGAAAGTTTATGAAAGAAATCACCACTATCTGAGACGAGGCGGTGCTGGTAAAGTGCCGAGTTGCTAAGTGAAAAGAAGATTAATTAAAATGAGCGACGACTCTACGTTAAATGTATAATTCATATTTTAGTATGAAGTATTAAAAAATAACATTATTCATTCATTTGAGTTCAAAGTTCGGTAATTTTTTGTATACAATATCATGGTTCAATGACCGCAATACTCGTAGACTCCATTGATTTTTTAAAAAATTATAAATAACAAATTTAAAATAATTTTATATTGCAAATAGCCTTCAACAAGTACTAGTTTATTATAGCTTGTAGTCACAACACAACTCAGTTTCATTTTGTAATTTGCTACATAAAATGCGATAAGCGTAACAAATTACCGTGAAGTCTTTCCTAAGTCGAATATAGTTCTTTAACTTACTTAAATTATTTTAACTTGTGTTATTTGACTAACTTATAAGTTACAAGAGAGGAAAAACGGGCACACAATCCTAACACTGAAACTGTTTAATATACAAAACTGAATATTTAGGCAATTCTATCATTTTGGTGTAATAATTATTTAGTTGGCAACATTTTCATTAAATAATATCTAAAATATATTATAGGTATATTACGTATGTATTAACAATTTGCCCGTCTTTTATCTGTGAAATTCTCCGACTAAGTAGTTTATATAGCGGAGCACATTGCATACCTGCTTACCTATATCGTAAAAATCATTTTACGTTCATATAATATATTATTTTCTTTTAAAAATCTCTTTCGCATTTAATTTGGCCTCGTCTTTCTATCTACGAAATTTGGTAGCAAGCTGTGCTCATTGCATACGAGTATATAAACTATTTAGCTAGAATGACTCATAATTATCTACTATCTAGTCTAGTGTAATAATAATAATAATAATAATGTCCTCCAGACCAAATTTCGGACACGGCGGCCAGTTTCAACGGAGACTAGCCATCGGCGCAGGACAGGATTATAGTGCGAAAGTGCATGCGCAAGCACAGGTGCACTCTCTATTCCCTCACTCTCATAATCCGATGGGACGGTAAACCGACGCGACCGGAGAGAGATCGGGCGCAGGACCAACGGCTTTACGTGCTTTCTGAGGCACGGGGGTGACACCGCCAACTTCCTGACTTCGGGCAGCTACTGAGGATTTCATGACGGAAAAACTCAGTAATTGATTTTTTGGCCCGACCTCGGGGTTTGAACCCAGGACCTCATGGTCAGCAGTCGCACTACTACAACCACTAGACCAACGAGGCAGTGTAATAATAAGTCAATTACTAAGTAATTGTTGTTTTCATTATAATGAAGGCTATTCGAAACTAGCATTATATCGAAACTGAAACTAGTATGAACCGGTGTTATTTATAACATTCAGCATGCCACGGTCACCTGCAGCAAACTAAGAAGGCCATGCAACAGATGCTAAAACACATTCTGTAGTTTAAGATTTTTTCTCTTTATTTTTTTCCTGGATGTTAGTCGAAAATCATCATACCATACTAGTTACCGACTTTGTACTAGTTGACTTAAATGAAACCTTACAACCTTTTACCATCCGGCTCTTTTCCCTTCAAACAATAAAGCCATAATACAGTATTGATTGCACTGGTACTTACAAATTCCCAAGGGAACCTCCCACGGACTGCTACGTAGAAAACAAGCCCTTAGCTGCCCTTTTCTCCTAATTATGTCAAACACTAGGGATCGCTTCAGTAGGAAATAGAATATATATCTAACAGAAAACCGGCTTCAGCTGTATTTACAGCCCTATTTAGCCGATAACTTATTCGACTCAAAATTAGCCACTGCAGGTACAACTTGTAGGTGAATAACTCGAAGTTATCAAAAATTAATCGGTGTGAAGACTGTAATTTTCCACAAAAGACGATGCTGAAGCTACTTTCATGTCCGCAGCATAGAATACATAATAGTATATACCTCGAAAATTTGTTAGTTTTTTCTATTTCACATTAAGTTTTATAGATTATGAACCAAATTTTTGGTATATGATTTTTGACTATATGACCTTGGATTTCATAAAAGGAAAACACGATAACATATAATTTTCTCGATAGAAAAAAAATTGCAAAGTATTCTATAAGTAATTAGTCCATTTCTGCAATATTTTTACGAATAAGTTCATGGAACTATTTTAAGGCCTAGTAAATAATCATATCTACGTTCTCATAAACCAGTTTTTTTTATCCATAACAAAGTTTTGTTAAAAAAATGTTGTTGGCGCTTACTTAGTTATTGTTATTTCGGAGCGCGTGCTGTGTTCATTATCAAGGTATTATTTATCCTCTTAACAATTTCACTGTCCGCGAAAAATACACAATAGAAATTAATGTTAATATATGCCTCACGGTACTGTGAAATGATTAACATACCCGTAGCCCTTACCACTTGTATTTATGGTTAGATGATCTATGTGAGGCTCGGTACTTAAAAGCGAAATATTATCAGAAGAATTAGTATACGGTATGGTACATATATAAAATGCGATAAACATAACAATCCGAAGTCCGTCAGGCGGTCTGGGGGCGGGCTCGCTGGCGCAGCTGATCGCTTCACCCACCGACCTGGTGAAGGTGCAGATGCAAGCAGAGGGACGCAGAGTGCTGCAAGGCAAGACACCAAGGTTCACCAGCTGCAGGCACGCTTATGCCGTACTGTACTCCGAGAGTGGGATTATGGGATTTTGGAGAGGTGAGTGATTGTATATATTGTACGACCTGGTAAGACATGCAGGAAGTCGATGGATGCAGGTGGCTCAGGACCGTGCTTTGTGGCATTACTTGGGGGAGGCCTATGTTCAGCAGTGGACTTGTGAAGGGCTCTAATGATGATGATGATGTTAAAAGCTAAATATTTGCTACAAATATGTTATTTTATCTTTACTAAACCAAAGTTGTTTTTCCATTGCGGTAACATTACATTGGTATCTACAATTAAAATAAAAGCAACCATTTACTTTACATATTTATAAAATAAGTAATATAGGTCGAAACTCTTGTTAGAATATTAATAGTGTGAGAGCAAATGTGCAACCCTTTTTCTTCCTTACGCAATTATAATCATTATCACCATTAAAACTATTTATCTACAGCATTAAACCGCAGTACACATTCTATATAGAGCAGTTACAGTACCGTAGTACGTCCCGGTCATAATCAGATATTAGAAAAAACATATTAGAAAAAAAGTGAAATGCGACAGACGTAATTACATTTTTTTTCTTATAGGATAGGGTGACGAACGAGCACACAGTTCACCTGATAGTAAGCGGTTGCTGTGGCCCATAGACATCCACATATCTCCTCGATTACTAATCAAAATTCAGATTCGTTGTTACCCGTGAGGACTAAGTTGGAATGCCCCGTTTCCAGTAAAAAGGGTCTCCGGTTCTCTACACTCACCATACGAACACACACAGAAGCATTAAGCTACTATTTCACGCTGGTATTCTGTGAGAGCGTGGTCGTACCCCGGTCGAGCCGATGCATTCGTTCCGAAGCTATACTACTAATATAACTGCAGCACGGCTCTACCACGAATTACACCGTAAAAATATTATTCAATATACAAACCAACAGCAACACTAATTAATATAATGTAACATACGTAGTTACATAAGGCGGAATCTCCACAGAACTCGTAATTAAAATAATGTAACATACGTAGTTACATAAGGCGGAATATCCACAGAAATCGTAATTATTATAATGTAACATACGTAGTTACATAAGGCGGAATATCCACAGAAATCGTAATTAATATAATGTAACATACGTAGTTACATAAGGCGGAATCTCCACAGAACTCGTAATTAAAATAATGTAACATACTTAGTTACATAAGGCGGAATCTCCACAGAAATCGTAATTAATATAATGTAACATACGTAGTTACATAAGGCGGAATCTCCACAGAACTCGTAATTAAAATAATGTAACATACGTAGTTACATAAGGCGGAATCTCCACAGAAATCGTAATTAATATAATGTAACATACGTAGTTACATAAGGCGGAATCTCCACAGAAATCGTAATTAATATAATGTAACATACGTAGTTACATAAGGCGGAATCTCCACAGAAATCGTAATTAATATAATGTAACATACGTAGTTACATAAGGCGGAATCTCTACAGAAATCGTAATTGCGATTTATGTGGTTCTTTGCTTGTATATCACAGAATAAACTAGGGCCGATGCAGATGCAAAGGTAAAACCTTTTGCTAACATCATAAACGGAGCGGAGTAAAAGTCTAAAGTCATAACTATCTTTATTTCAACAAAATATTCAATCAAATCGTGTGACAACGGTAAATTAGCGAATTGATTAGATAGTAAAAGAAAAAGAAAAAATTCAAATTCAGATTTTTATTGTTTACAACCCTTGTCTGCGTTGAGCTACAAATATTGCCGAAAAAATTATGTAAATTGGCCTACGGGTTATGGGGGAGATAGATTTCAAAGAATCGTTTTCTTGCGCCATGGGAGCTCAGCTCGCTCCGCTCCAATAATAAAACAAGAACTTGTACTAGAAGAATCACCACAACTGACAGAATCACGACACTGTCAAAGACACTAGTAGACTGACAGAAGGAATTATTGAACACGTCGTCAGCGTGGGACCGTATACTACACAAGCGAGTGAGGGTTTTGAGATTTAGTTAACTTTATTTATCTTATTTGCTTATGCCTCACTGGTCTAGTGTTCGCAAACGAGGTGGTAAAGCAAAAATAAGTATGTAATTGGATTTTTCTGTCAAGATATTCTCAGTAACTAGAGCCCGTAGTCTGGACGTTGTGCGGTGTTTTATCCTCGTGCCTCGGAAAGCACGTAAAGCCGTTGGTCCTGCGCCAGTTCACTCTCCAGTTGTGTCGGATTATCCTCCTAGTAGACGGCTAGATTCCCTTGACTGGCCGCCGTGATCGAATGTCCTCTGTGTGTTCTGCCCTCTATCTTTGACATATATATACAACATGTAACATAGTTAACGCACTTTGAGAAAGTAGTTTGTTCAGAATCGTTTACTGAATCGATCCTATCATTTTTAATATTGGTAATTTTTTATCCCAAAAATAATTAAAACTACGTAAATTACAGTCACACTAAATCTGTGCAGTCAAAACAAACTGAAATGGACCGTAACTTAAGGCAATAAGACTTTTAAGAACGCCGTTTTATTTGTATTTTCTAATTCTGCCATTCAATAAAAATAAAGAAAAATGAACTTTATTTCAAGCACGTTAAAGTCTTTGCGTTCGTGGATTTGTACTGTGACCACAACATTCTTCCGGAATTAGTATAACTAATTTGATAAATAATCAGTGCATAAAAATGTTTAACTAAAAATTCAGTATATATATTATGATTATAACATAATATACTAATTGGGGTGCCTGAGGGTGTTCGTTAATTACGTTACATATTTTATATATATTGTCACTATCAACATAAAATTGAACTCTATAATAGAGCTGAGCCGAATATTCGTTTCATATTCGGTATTCGGCCGAATATTCGGCTAAATCACCGAACATTCGTTAAAGTGGTACTGAAGGTGTCCACTGTATTGAAATGTACGAATGGAGTAATGCCATGTCTTTTATAAGTTTATTGTTGAACATATATTTTATTTATGGGTTAAATCTACTTGTATAGCGTTATGTTTTTGAGGCACTATAGATTTATTTCCAATTATATCAAATAGAAAGCTTGATAAAATGTTTTTGGAAAGAAACAAAGAAATATTACATTACATTAGTACATTTCACTTAACTTTGGTCGTCAGTTTCTCTAATAGAAGTCCAAATAGTAGATCTCCTGCCACTCAATTTTTACCAAATAATTATCAATTTTTACTAATAATAACACAACGAAATACTTTTTCTCACTAAAATAGTCAAAATATAAACATGTGCCGGCAATTTGCTCAGTACTAGATGATGCAATATCATGTCAGGTCAGGTGTGGCGGGGGAGCGAGGCGCTGGATCCGGCACTAATTCCGCGCGCTTTACAGTAACAAGTTTCGACATAAATTGGTTAGGTACCGAGGTGATCCTGCCGAATAATGTTCGGCCGAATATTCAGTTCGGTGAAAATTTTACCAAACTTTCGGCCGAATATTCGCATTCGGTGATATCCATATTCGGCCCATCTCTACTCTATAAACGAAATTGGATTATTTATGTGTCCCAGGTGCAATACCAAACGTGCAGCGAGCAGCGTTGGTGAACATGGGCGACCTGGCCGCGTACGACTACAGCAAGCAGTTTCTCATGCGCGAGATGGGCATGGCCGACACGACGGCGGTTCACGTGGTGGCAGCGTTCACCGCAGGCTTCGTGGCTGCCGTCTTGGGCACGCCCGCCGATGTGCTCAAGACGCGTCTTATGAACCAGCCCGTTGGTGCGGACGGAAGGTATGACTCGAAATTTCTATGATCTGCTAATATACCAATGGTATATGGTATGTAAAATAAAAAAAGGTATATGCAAAGATATTCAATAACATATAAAATTGCACTTATCATCATTCATCATAATATTTAGTTTTTATCAGTTCGAATTCCAAGCAGACTAACTAAGACTAAGATAAGCTAAATAAAGCATACTTTTAAAATTACACAAGTATATTTTATACCCGGTAGAGTCACGTTGCAGTTACATTATGGTTGCAGGGTCCTCTCGACAGTGGTAGGACCACGACCTCACAAAATACCAGCGTAAAATAGTAGCATAATACTGCTGTGCTTCGTATGGTGAGTGTAGAAAACCGGAGACCCTTTTTACTGGAAACGAGGCATTCCATCTTAGTCCACAGGGGTGATAACGCATTTGCGTTTTTAATCTTAATCGAGGATTTATGTAGATGTCCATGGGCCACAGCATCCACTTACCGTCAGGTTGACTATGTTTTCGTTTGTCACTCTAACTCTATTAAAAAGATAATACAGGGTGTCCCAAAAATATCACGTCAGAGTGACATGGAAGATAGGTTAGCCTTAGGTCTTACAGATGAAAAAAAAATACCTTGGTAAAAGTATTTTAGTTTTTGAGATATCGTCCATTGTTTTATTTTCTCAAAAATTTCTACTTTCAGTTGGGGTTCCTACCGTTGTTGTTAGAAATACCTCGAAAGTTGTTGGTTTTTATATTTTTTTTATTTTTCGAACAGTTGTTTCATACGGTGAAAATAAATTTGTCCCAAAATGTAATGTATTTTTTAATAAAGAAAATGTTTTGTATTACTTTTTTACCTTTGAAAAAATTGAGCTCCAACTTTGATGACCTACCGTGAAAAAAAAATGTACTGACGTAAACTGGCAAATAATTTGCAAAACTGCTCCAATCACTGCAGATTCAGAAAAGGTATAACACTTACATCAATTGTTTAAAAACATGTAGAAATTACCATTTTTATCATTAAAGGTAGCGCTAATTGATATTATTGGCAATAATTATTGGCTTAGTTATGGGATATTGCCAAAAAATGGAATTTTTAACTAACGTATTTATTAAAGCAGATGCTCGAATTGTTTCCCTCTAGTTCGAATACATAATCTACATCTTCTGATAAAATTATTTTTTAGTCTTCTTAAACCTATTTGCGATATCTCTTGAGCCGCTATGTTTATTCGGTTACGGAGTTCCCTTTCGTTGTGGATTGGTTTTAGGTACACTTTATCCTTGAGACAACCCCAATAAAAAAAATCCAAAGGATTTAAGTCAGGGGATCTCGGGGGCCATAAGATTGGCCCCAATCGCCCAATCCACTTTATTGGGAACCTGTCGTCAAGATAGGCTCGAACGTCTCGAGCGTAATGTGCTGGGCAACCGTCGTTTTAGTACCACATCGTTGCCCGTGTTTGTAGTGGCACATCCTCTGGGAGCGTTGGCAATTGGTGTTGAAGAAATGCCAAATAGTTTTTACCATTTAATGTAGGAGGTAGCTCTACTGGTCCCAATATTGAACCATTGAAGATTCCTGACAATAAATTGATTTTAAACATGTACTGTGAACGGTCTTCTCTGGTCTCATGCGGGTTTTCTAACTGCCAACTATGAATATTGTGCAGGTTAAGATATCCGTCCCTTCTGCACTGAGACTCATCAGTCCACAAAACTTTATGAAAAAAGTCGGGATCTTGCCTATTTAGTTCCAGCATTCGTCGGCAAAATAGCATTCGTTTTACATAATCACCCTCAAGGAGAGTTTGCACTCTTTGAATGTGGTATGGGTGAAATTAATACTTTTTTTTTAAATACGATAAACCGATGATTTCGGTATTCCAGTGCGGCTTTGTATCATTAGAACCGAAGTCGAGAGATCATCTTCGCGTTCCTGTAGCACGACGTCGTCCTCGATTGTTCGCGGTCTCCCAGATTGAGAACCTCGAGTTCCAGGTATTCTGTCCTCCCTATAGGCAGAATCTAATCGTTCAATCACCTCATACGTCGGAAGTCTACGGTCTGGATACCGTTTCGCGTACAATCTTGCAGCCAACCTTGCGTTTAATGAGACTATGCCTTGAGTAGAAACTTGCCTGGTTTCGCCGTAAATCAAGTACATGTCAGCGTACTCACGATATGTAAAGTGACTAACAGCGCCTCTTTGTGGATTTTCCATTATTAGTACTTTCACAACAAAATCAATCAGTTCAACAACAGTCCGAGTAGTAAGCAAATCAAAGTCCAATTAATAAACGCCGAGTAGTCACCACCGAAGTCTGAAGCTACCTGTGCGAGACTGAGATCGTACTGTTCTCCCTCTATTCACAGCTATCTCACTCAGTTTATGACCGGAGAACTGGTTTATGGGATGCTAAACACAATAACTAAACAACATTTCTTTTCATTGCCTTTGAAAAAAGAATTCGTTTATTCAATAACATAGTAGAGCTTCCTGCTGAGAGCACTACCCTTAATAATAAAAATGGTAATTTTGAATTTTTTTTAAATAGTTGATATAAGTGTTATACCTTTTCTGAATCAGCAGTAATTGGAGCAGTTTTGTAAATTATTTGCCAGTTTACGTCAGTACATTTTTTTTTCACGGCAGGTCATAACAGTTGGAGTTCAACTTTTTCGAAGGTAAAAAAGTAACACAAATCAATTTATTTTATTAAAAAATACAATAGATTTTGGGAAAAATTTACTTTCAACGCATGGAACAACTGTTCGAAAAATAAAAAAATATAAAATCCAACAACTTTCAAGGTATTTCTAACGACAACGGTAGAAACACTAACTTAAAGTAGAGATTTTTGAGAAAATAAAACAATTGACGATATATCAAAAACTGAAATACTTTTACTAAGGTAATTCTTTTTCATCTGCAAGACCTAAGGCTAACCTATCTTCCATATCACTCTGACGTGATATTTATGGGACACCCAGTATGTTGGGTGCATAAAACTGATTTCGAATGATGGAATTATTTAAACCTATCCAACTGCAGAGTTCTTAAACAGAGTGACGTTATATCCCCGAAACTACCGTTGCATTGGAAGTTTTCAAGCTACTGAATTATGGAAAGGATACAGTGCCGGTTTAGCTCTAGCAGCACCGTGGGCGAGGTGCCTATTTGCATGCCCCCATCTACTATTCAAATCCATGCCAAAAATACATTTGTGAATAACATTGCATAAAGATAACCTAAAGTATCATTTCAATAAAATCTGTAAGAAAATAAAACATCTGTACAAATGCAACCATTTGTCGTATAATTTTAAGGTCCCTGATTTCGTCTTATACGTCAGTTTGTAAGTCACAGACAATTTCGTCGGAGAATTGTTGTTTGGGACCAATAATCTAGTAGAGTTATTACTTAACTTGTTACTTAACTGCTTTTTACAATGTTATTCACGACTGAGAAATAATAAAAATACATTCTTATTGCTACAGAACAAAAGTGAAAAATTGCAAGTATTTAATTATCCGTCTCACGTCACGGGACTTTAATATAGGTCCTACAGCTAGGCAAAGTCCCCTCATATTTCTGAGAGGGTTTTTAGGGCTAGGAATTATCGGGTTGCCCCAAAGTGGGCTTCCTTACGATGTTTTCCTTTTTCGCCGAAAACGTGGTAAATCAGCACATAAATTGCAATTATTATTGTTGCCGTGGATTGGACCCAGGTTTCTTGCGCAATGTGAAATTTACATCGAGCGCTAAGCCCCTGAGCTACCATGATTAATTTAGAAACGAATACGCCAGGCTGCATAATGTACCGAATATGGTTGCCAGATGGTCGGGATTCGTCTGTATTTTCCCGACATTTTATATAATCTGAAGAAAAACTCAAAATCTCCAGAAAAACAGCTTCTCGGAAAGTTAACGTATGTATATAGTTATTACAAATATATGCATGTACATATATGTATGTATGTGTGTGTGTGTGTATACGAGTATGTTTATATATTTAATTATGACTTTATATTATACTAAGTATTTATGTATGTATTAATGTTTGTTTAAATATGAATATATTCATGTATATATATATATATATATATATATATATATATATATATATATATATATATATATAAAGTATTTGAGCTGGCGTATATATTTATTTATACCCATATGTGTTGTATAATAACAAAGTGCACACCTTATAATCATTTAGTAATCATGTGTTTGAAACTGGCCTACTGGAAGAAATTTCATTGTGAGATACCTAAGTAGAGCCTTTGTACAAACTTTTTATAATGATGTGTCCTGTCCCTAATTTGTGTGTACATAAATTGTGAAATAAATAAATAAATATTATATTAGTTTCGTTTAAAGTACTTTTTGTAGCTTCATAATTTAAAAAATAAACTTTTATATTTCTATATTTATATGTCTATATTTATATCTCTTGACAACAACCCCAAAATCCCGACATTTTCAAAACTTGTTCCGATATTTTGGTCTTCCGATCTGACAAACCTAGTACTGAAATAGCTATATAATTATAACATCTATAAAAAAGTATCGTAAATCACAGGTATTAGCGATAGCACTTATAAACAGTATCGATTAGTATCTACTTCCTATTAGACCATTAACGACCCTTACAATAAATGGAAAATCGATAAGTACATGTGGCGTAACGTCGATGTTTTGATGCATTATTTGTTAGGCTACGATACCTACTAGTCACAAGTACGTAGTACCTACTATTATTTATTCTGTGTAAAGTAGGTCGAGGTCAAAAAACGAGGTCAAAGTCGTAGGTACTTTGCGCAGACTCATTGAGAATTATCCTTTTCCTTTCCTTTTTTTTATTTTATGTTATGAAATTATTTCATTCATTATTTACATATTAAGAACTGTGTTACACCCGTTGTGCTATATATATAGAGACAGACCGATGTTTTAATATAATATATAGGTAGTTTTAACCTAGCAAACTGTAGCAAACGTTGTTCTGCCTATTGAGTTTCGCTTGGAATTCACTTCGAACATTTTGCAGGGAATATATAAATACTCGACCACGGCGCCACCTTACTTGAACTTCCTTTCAAATTAAGAACCTTTCAAATTAGCGTGCATATTAGTAGGTACATGCATAGATGGCATGCTTACAAAAACGAAAGTGGGTACAATTCCTGAAACAAGGACTGAGAAGGGATCGCTGATTGTTCCTCAGGCGTAAGCTCAAGACGTAGTAATATTGAATAAACGGGGTCCCCCACGTGACCATGGGCGCTGTAAAGCACCCGAAACGTCGGGATAATAATAAAAATAAATTAAAGTAATTAAACGCGATAAAATCCGTAAATAATAGTTTTATTCAATGTGTAGTGTTCGCGTAAATTTAAGAAATCATTACGTAGTAATATTATTTATTCTGTGCTCAAGATTAATGAGGTATTTAAAGTTAGAGGCACATGTAATGAATGAACGCAACAATGGAGTGTATAGGTAAGGAGTAACTGTGTAATAAAAAGTGTCCGTAGAAAACCGTTAAATAAGGGTGGCGCCACTATAGCTACGGGGTAAATTTTAAAGAACGCGCCGAAAAATATTAGTGAGACAACTTTTTCGAGGTTATATTTACTAAATAAAATTAAAGCTAATTAAAAATTTAGAGCTACTGAGAAACTTAGCAGCACACTTCACACCGTCGAAAACTGTTAAGTTCATTTCATGTAGCTCTTTCCTGTAGCTACTCCAGCGCTGTTGCGGAGAGTTTTTGAACTGTTAGTTATTGCTTACAGATGTACACTTTTTCAACTATTCTCCAATGAGAAATTGTTCTCCTTAACTCTACACTCCATAAACGCAACCCTTTAGCCTATGATTATAATATATTCTGTGCTTTAGCGCACTTATCGGTAACGTTGGCCTTATCC
The DNA here is from genome assembly GCA_036936625.1 of Parnassius smintheus behrii. Lineage (NCBI taxonomy): Eukaryota > Metazoa > Arthropoda > Insecta > Lepidoptera > Papilionidae > Parnassius > Parnassius smintheus. Next base: position 50,101,534 of record JAUPFT010000004.1, read on the forward strand.
GAAATTCATTTAAAATTCATTCACTCATGTTTTTTTTATAGAATAAGAATTACTAACGAGTACACAGTTCACCTGGTGTTAAGTGGATGCTGCGGCTCATAGACATTTACATTTATCCTCAAAATGCAGTTGCGTTGTCACCCCTGCCCCTGAGAGGATTGAGATGCAATGCCTTGTTTCCAGGAAAAAGGGTCACCGATTCTCTGTCTAAACTCACCATACAAAAGCAGCCTTGAAATGTATTTTACGCTGGTGTTCTGTAATAAGCGTGGTTCTTTCCCGGTCTAGCCGACCTATGCGTGCTACAATCGTAATATAGCTGCAGCTTGACTCTAACCACGTGAAAAATCATGTAAAAATACATCTAGTGCTAATATATTTAATCTGTGGTAAGGTAATGCGCATTTATACGTGGTAGAGCCACGTTACAGCTTTATTATGATTGTTACATTGATTGTAGCAGGTCGGCTAGACCGGGGAAGGACCACGCTCTCACAGAATACCAACGTAAAATAGCAGCTTAATACTGCTGTGTTTCGTATAATGAGTGTAGAGGTTCGGATACCCGTTTTACTGGAATCGAGGCATTCAACCTTAGGCCTCAAGGGTGACAAGGTATCTGCATTTTGATTCTTAATCTAGGTTAATTGTAGATGTCTATGGGCCACAGCATCCACTTACATTCAGGTGGACTGTGTGCTCGTTTGTCACCCTTAACCTATAAAAAAAAATGTTTACGTCTGCAATTCGTTCGAGTCACCTGATAGTAAGAGAGTTCTCCTTGGCGCCGTGACTTGGCACTGAGTTGTGGCGCCGAGGGCCGCGAGTTTGAATTCCGTACGTTACAAGTATTTGTATGACCTACAAATAATTGTTCCGTGTTTGGATATTTGTACTTATGCAACAAATAGTAAGAGGTATATGGTGATATAGCAGAAGATGTTATCACACATTGACTTAGCTTAACACACAACGTGTACCAAAAACTCGTAGTATTCGTTGTTTCTTGATAACTCCTATAAATCCTATACCTTTAAACAAGCAATTCTTGTATATATATATATATATATTCGGGATCTCGGAAACGGCTCCAACGATTTTCATAAAATTTAGTGTCCAGGGAGTTTCGGGGATAATAAATCGATCTAGCTAGGATTTATTTTTAGAAAATGTCTTTATGTCCGAGTTTTTAGGCAATGAAAGACTGCTACAATATCGTTAGAATAAGAAGGTAAATTTTGACAGATTGTTAATGATTTTGAATAGCTTAATTGGTTTAATGGGCGGTCACAGAATCGTAAAACCCCGGTTCGAGCCCAGACCGCCCGACCGACTTTTTTAACTTTTTTTTCATGTTCCTTTCTTTTTTGAGAAAATCTATTTTTTAAAAATACGAAAATTTAAATTAAAGTAATTGCACTCATCATTTTTCATTCAAATAACCAGTTCCGTTTTTTCTGTTATGTCGCTAAGATCAAAAAATATTATGTATATTTCATCAGTATGTAATTTGTATCTAAATATAATTTCCAAAACACACGAATTAAAAAAAATCGAGCGAAAAATACCGAGCAAAGCTCGGTCAACCAGGTACTATAATATTAAGAACAAAGGACTCCATGTAACTGTAATTAAAAATACTATTATGTATTAATATAGTTTGTGCGCCCTGTAGTCTCCATATCATCACGTGAGTGGCGCAAAAGCGACAGAGAAAATAAAGCATCAGATCAGCAGCAGCATTTTTCTGATAACAACCTAAAATAAATAAAAAAAAACCATTGCGATTTTTCATAGAATAAGGGTGACAAACGAGCACACAGTCCAGCTGATGGTAAGTGGATGCTGTGGCCCATAGATATCTATCATCCCCTATTTATCCCCGATTCAAAACGCAGATACGTCGTCACCCATGAGGACTAAGATGGAATGCCTTGTTTCCATTAAAAAAAGGTTTTCGGATCTCTACACTCACCATACGAAACAAAGCAGTATGAGCCTGATATTTTACGCGGGTATTCTGTGAGACCTGGTCCTCCCCCGGTCGAGCCGACCCATTCGTGCTTCAACCATAATATAGCTGCAGCATGGTTCTACCAAGTGTAAATAAATTTCCCATAGGGGTACCCATGGGAAGCCTATGTCAGCAGTGGATTTTGAAAGACTGTAATAATGATGATAATGATATCGTGCAAGTATTGGCTTGTTCGATTAAATTTAATATTGGTTATAAAACCACAGAAACATGACCAGCCACTATTATAAAATAAAATCAATACATTCGCTATTTCGCTAACCGCCAATGTAAACGTAGCAGTTGTTATCCATCGATTACGCAGTAGCAACTGGTGTCTTTAAATTATAACTTTTTTCCTGTTTAATAACCTGTTTTTTTTTTTTCAGAGGCACATTATATCGTGGAATGATCGACTGCCTACAACAATCAGTGAAGAATGAAGGTATTTTGTCGCTTTACAAAGGCTTCCTGCCGCTCTGGATGAGATTAGGTCCGTGGGCGTTAATAAATTGGGTTGCGTTCGAAAACATCATGCTTGCTATAGGTGGACACACTTTTTAAAAAGGAATAGTTTTTATCTGTGGTTTTTACTATTCAAATGATAATAATAACGGTACTACATGTGAAATTTTCTTAACGATAATAGTATGAAATGAATTTGGGTAGTCTTTATTAAATTAAAAAAAAAAAATACTAGTAAAGCGAATTGCTGCGACTGCATTTCCATAAAATGTTAAAACCAAAGATTAATTTAAAAAAAATTGAGTAAATAACTGATCAATAACAAATTGAAAATATTGAAATGATTTTTTTTTGTTTTGCATAATGTGTATATATAGTTTTAAAAAGTATGTCGTGGGTAGCGTCAAATCATAAACGCCTGGCCTTTTATAAATTAATAAACAACATGAATGCATCAATGAATAATACCCGTAAAATAGTATTCTACACTATCAAAATCCACTGCTGTACGTAGCCTCCCCATTGATTGTCTTATGGGGATACTTGCAATGGTAGTTGCCATAATTGACAGACGGTTTAGAAACCATAATTTCATATTTTCTGGCCATGTCCTGGTTTGCTCCATATCGCACGACGATGACACGGCCAATTATATAATATAAACCCACAATAATAATAATGGTAACATATTATATGTTATGTATATTATATGTTAAGTTTACATAATTGTTAATTCTAAAAGACAAAATTTCTTATATTTAGGTGACTACGCAACATTTAGTTAAAATGAAAACCTATTTTTTGTATTTCTTATATTTTTTCTGACAATTAAAATTTTTTAATGTTTATATTACGCACTATTGTTTTATTTTATTTAATAATATTTTTGTTAAAACGTCAACGAAAACGTTTTCACAAATATATAAATACCTAGAGTAACATATAAATATAATACTCTAGGTAGGATTATAATAAGCTTTTCTATTAGTGTCCGCAGAAGGGACCAATTTTGATTTAAAGCATATTAATAATCATCATAATATATAATAATCACATTTTGTATTATATTAATATAATATAAGTATAATAAAAATATTTAAGTATAAATATCACATACCATGCTTCTTATTTCATTTATGAAGTTTATCTTGGATTAGAGGTAGCACTTGCGTTATAACGCACAAATTTAAATTTGCTAAAAGCACATACTATTTACTTCCATAAGTTGTAACTTAACGACTATAAACTTTATAAGCTTTCATTCATTACGTCAATTTTACATGATACAAAAATACGTAATTTATTTGTAAGCATAAAATTGTTATATTATTGAAATATTTATTATCGACTGTTTATGATGTTAATCATGTAGATGAATAAACTATTCAACTGTTTCGGGCATTTTATTTATAAACCGGTTTAGACTATGTATATGGTAAATTACTTATTTTGTAGTTTTAGCGCTGTATGAGGTAGCGATTTGTAATGAATTAGCGTGTAGCGTGTACTGTGTACTGATAAAAACGGAATTCAACATTACTTCAATGATAATGTAATTTGTAATAAACACAAAAATACTTTAAAATAACTAAAAAAAAATTACAGTATGGTTATTTATTTATATACATATTATTATTATTGACCGAGTTATAGTTCGTTTTTTTTTATAGGATAGGGTGACAAACGAGCACACAGTCCACCTGATGGTAAGTGGTTGCTGTGGCCCATAGACATCTACATCTATCCTCGATTACGAATCAAAATGCAGATGCGTTGTCATCCGTGAGGACTACGATGGAATGCCTCGTTTCCAGTAAAAAGGGCCTCCGGTTCTCTACACTCACCTTAAGAAACACAGCAGCATTAAGCTACTATTTCACGCTGGTATTCTGTGAGAGCGTGGTCCTTCCCCGGTCGAGCCGACCCATTCGTGCTACAACTATACTTCTAATATAACTGCAGCATGGCTTTATCACGTACAAAAACAAAGTGATAGTGAATGGGTACTGAAAGTCATGTATACCTGCAAGGAAACTTAAAAGTGACTGACTTTATTATAGATGGTTTGTATACAACCTTGGACTTAGACCGTTCAACACAATTGAATTTGAACCCAATTGGGTTGAATGGTCTAAGACACCGACCGAAGATTCGGCTTGGGCTTCAGTCACCTTTGTCTACACACATTCGGCGTTCAACAAAAACAAAACCGAAACTTTGATCGAAACCGAGATTTTGATTAAACAGTTAAAACAATATAATCTTTCCACGTTTCAACGTAGCACGGTCTCGCGCTTTGCGGGAAGTGACTACAATTCAAGCAGGTAAATAGAAACCACAGGGTGAGCAGGTAAATAGAAACCACAGGGTGAATAGAAAGTTTGGTTATTTGATTAAGTTGTTTCTACAGATCGGAAACGTGTGTTTATTTCTACTGTTTATTATATGTTAACATTTTTCCTTTAATTTGGCAATCTTGAAAAACCTAGAGAAAACTTTATCCAATAACCAAACTTGTTTCTATTCACTCCGCGATTTCTATTAATTCCATTTTACGTTACATTACATATTTTACGCCATGTAGCGACCATAGATTACTGACTATATTGGTAGCGACGGTGTATGAGACCACTAAGTCAACCAAATCTAAGTAATACCTTTTGACCGCTGTCAGACTTATTGAACCAGGCATGCCAATCCAAAAATGGGAACGTACAATATTCGATTCTTGAAAAAATCGATATCGATTATTTAGAGTTGATAATAATTTGCAGTTTGGTTTGAAAATATCAGAATAAAATAAAAACCGATCATTTAAAACACAAGATTTGTCAGTTTCTTTGTATTTGTTGTTATTGCTTATTTCAAGAGGCACAGTTATTAAAATTTGAGATTGAAACTAGATTAAAAATAAATTTAATCAATCACTTTCAGTACAACTAGTAGAGATGTCTTTGTTTATATTAATTATTATTTGACTTTCACAAATGCAGTCAAAATTAATGTCTCTTTCAAAGCTATCCATAATAATTTGTTTTGTTTTTCTACCACTTTTCCCAATCGTCTTTTGTAATGTGGGCATATGCTTTAACGAATATAGAAGAAAAGTCCAAAAAGTTAAAGCCGAGTCACAAAATAAGAACACATACACAAAATCACAAAATTACGCACAGTAAGCTCTCGAAACAAATTTTTTTTATTCTACAGAGATTATGAATAATACTTATTGAAAGTCACTTTTTTCATTTACCACTGGTTCGCAAAAAACCTCTCCTGGGAAGAACCAGCAAGAAACGCTGCGAGACTAGTTTAAAAAAATAATAGCTTACAATCATGCGTGTTACAATTTACAACACAAAACAAATTAGAAATAGCTTGGTAACGATCACCTTTCCCAGGGGTTATAATCATTCATAAATTCCTTAATATTAAAATAACCCTTTTTATACAAACTTAGTTTAATAAAGTTTTTGAACTTTTTGTACTTACGTCAAATTTTGTATATTTTCTGGGATTTTGTAAAAGCGTATACATCGCCCCAACAATGAATTACTGACTATGTGGAGTCGAGTAACTGGTACCGAAATGGCGGGATATTGAAATTATGTAGTGGTTATCTTAGCACGGCCTTGTCTATGAGTTTTATTCATGATTCACGTAATTTCAAAATAAAAATTAAAATAAACAAATAATACATTAAAAAATTAATGATTCTATTACTTTAATATTTTTACAGATTATTTGAATATTTTGCCGATTATTCGCATAACAATAAATTTTAATCATCCAAACACTACGGTAATATGCATAGCGACATATTATTGACGTCATTGTAAAAAAAATTAATACTGGTTATTTTTAAATATTTTTCATTGTATGAAAAATCAAATTTAAATTAGTGATAAAAACTATACACGTGATAATGAAATGTAGATACTTCATAATTCTTCGGATTAGGTAAAAGGTTATTTTAAATCGTGTGAGTATGCTTGTGCAAAGTTAATGTGGAATGATTAATGTGAAATTGTGAAACGTCAAAACGTATTTCTTAGATTTGGTTGACTATATATAGTCTATATCATTTCGTAGGTGTCTGACTGAATCAATATAAACAAATAGTATACAGATTAGGTAGGTTACTAAGTGATTATTATGACTGCCTAGTGTCTAGTGGTGGTAAATGCTGCTGCTGATCATGGGGTACCAGATTCGAATCGGTCGGGCCAAAATGAATTAGTTTTATGTCGAGAAATTCTTAGTAGCAATTCGGAGTTGGGGAGCGGAGCGGGGGGAGCGAAAGTTGGGGATGTTTCATAAATGTGCCTCGGAAGGCACGTTTAAAGCCGCTGGTCCTGCGCCTTATCTTTATCCGGTTATGATCGCAAGGGAAGAGTGCACCTGTGCTTGCGCATACGCTCGGGCACTGTAATCCTGTCCTGCGCTTCTTCTCACTAGCGAAGTGGTAGCCATCTCTGACTGTCGCATTGACTGAAAATCGGTCCGCAGGACAAAATTTTTATTTTGGGAATGGTTTCACACAACCCATCAAGGGTATAGACGACAGTAAAAGCATGGACAAGGGATTGTAGCGTATACACGTGGTAGAGCCACGCTACAGCTGTATTACGGTTGTATCATGAATAGGTCGGCTCGACCGGGGAAGGACCACGCTCAGAATACCAGCGTGAAATAGCAGCTTAAAACTGCTGTTTCGTATGATGAATGTAGAGATCCGGAGACCCTTTTTTACTGGAAACGAGGCATTCCATCTTAGTCCTCACGGGTGACAACGCATCTGCGTTTTGATTCTTAATCGATGATAAATGTAGATGTCTATGAGCCACAGCATCCACTTACCATCGGATGGAATGTGTGCTCGTTTGTCACCCTTATTCTATAAAAAAAATCAGAAGGTTAATAAAATAATAATAAATCGTGAGAGTAACAAATCAAATAAAACACACGAGTACAATATTAAATTTATTAGTAAAAAATATTATACATCTTCCAGAATATTGGAGAATCATAACTTAATTATTTAAATATTTGATTATTATTATAGATTATAGCACTTCCAATTTCTTATAAACTTGCCTTTATACGCTTACTTGTCACAACAGCGAGAAGCACAATACAAAGACAACCTCGGCGTACACTCGGTGGAGCCAACATCCGCCGAGACTCGAACCACAATACATACTGGTGTTCTCGAACCTACTCTAGCAGTTTAAATGCTTGGTGATAGGATGCGATGAAATAAAACTTACAGGGGGAGACTTACAGCATGTACATTAGTTAACATTTAGAATAGGATTAAAATTGTCACATGCATTTATGATTCTATAAATATAGTAATTTTGGGTACATTACCATAACAAAAATAAATATCTACATTGGATCAACGAGAACTCAAATTATTAATTTCAAATTCTTCGGCTACAATGTTATACACTAAATAAGTACAATGGCACCAGAGTGCCATAATGTCGAATTTCACGTCGAAATCAAAATGTTATTACATTAATAGTTGCCGCAATAACTACGTTGTCGTCTTAATTTTAAAATCGTATCATACGTTAGAGAATTGAAAAGTTTCTTAAAATTTTAATTTTCGCCTTATTATTTTGGTGAAATGTTAAAACAGGTAACAAAACCGAATTATTACATCAAAAGCGATAAAAAGCGTTTTCACTTTGTTGTAAATATTGTTCTAAAACTTCCTCGCTGTACATCCATTCCGTAAAAATATCGCTAGTACAAAGTCAGCCTGATCAATAATAATACTAATATAAAATATACGGCCTTTACATATTGTGCGTAACACAAACCAACGCTTGCCTAAATCTAAGGAGAGCTAAACTTTTGGGAGGGACACTATTCTTCATATCGGTACCCTACGTGTATATGGTACCAGATTATATTTTATATACCAATCGTATGTAAAATAAAATAAATGAAACAAACTTAGGCTATTACTTAACTAATATGTAAATGGTAAATATAAAGGAAATGAGCATTATACACTAATATGTTGATAAATAACAGTCGTGTTCAAAATTAAAAAAAAAATCACATCAACGTAAAATCATCGGGACAGTTCAGAGGTGTGTTTACAACTGAATTGATCCCATTTTTATGTTTAAAAAAAAACACAGAACAATATTCCTCGTATAATCTAGAAATAATTCTGGCACGTAATTGAGGACGAAATTAACCACTATCCAGTGAACTGGCGCGCAACATTTGAAAATGAGAAATATCCAATAAATTCGACAATCGTCACAAAGTAAAGAAAAGCGACGGCACGAATGAAAATTTTGTACTCCATATAATTATTTATCGTTGCAAAAATCAGCTTTATCACGCGCGTCATACGGGCCAATGTGGCATGATATGCTTGCGCGAATTAAAACGATTTGCTTAAAACTATCCATATAATCAAATAGCTGTAGAACAAAAAGCACCATAAAACACGTCAAAAACATTACATATAAAATCAGACTCCACGCCCGTTCCAACCTTAATGATGACGCTCTGAAGAATGTTTGGACTTATTATTTATAATGTACGATTCACATCATGGTGCGAGATAAATGTATCATTGAGAACATAGGCTAAGGGTGCGTACAATATAAGTCCGTTGTTTATTATGAATTGAAATAGTAAAACAAAGTCAATTTTCCCAGAAGCGTATTGTCACTATCTGACATTTGGTCAAACATATTTAATCCCAAATATATCTTTTTGTGTTTGAACAAACACCTATCAGAACTATTTCATACAATAATGAATATTCCTTTACATTAAAAACCTGATATGTTCAAATTAACGCTTTCTGTTTGTCTGTATTAAGTATACATAATATATGTACTGCTATTTATGATTATTTAAAAATTAATTTACTATCAAACGCGCTTAAATTCTCCGTCAGTTATGAGTCGTACATTATACATGAGACTGTGTCACAGAGGCATGCCTATGGAAAGTGGGAATGATTGGTCGTAGTTTTTAAGACATTACATTTCCTCTAGAAGCTTACGATACAAAAATATTTTGATGGCATCAAGGTGCAAGTCGAGACAGGTTGAAAAGTAAGATAAAGATGGCGGCACACAACACAATTCAGCGGCGGTAGAGAGGCAAGATGTGACGCGCTGCCACTATGAATGGTACGCCGTCACGTACGAGGCTGGGAATAAGCCGCGGCGATGCGCGATCTCGCCCTGGAACACAATTTTATTTATAATTCTATATATATATATATATATATATATATATATATATATATATATATATATATATATCGAATGAGTCGGCTCAACCGGGGAGGGACCACGCTCTCACACAATAGTAGCTTAATGCTGTGTTTCGTATGGTGAGTGTAGAGATCCGGAGACCCTTTTTACTGGAGACGAGGCATTCCATCTTAGTCCTCACGGGTGACAACGCATCTGCATTTTGATTCGTAATCGAGGATAGATGTAGATGTCTATGGGCCACAGCAACCACTTACCATCAGGTGGACTGTGTGCTCGTTTGTCACCCTATCCTATAAAAAAGTGAACATCGGTAATATCTCATTAAAATACAATTTAGATTGCGGGCCGCGAATTCAAAACCAACTCCTAACACAAGCATTTTAAGCTAACCAGGAGTCGTTATAGGGAAAATTAGTAATGGGAATAGCATTGCTGGTAAAAAAAACAGAAAAAAAGCAAGATAGATATCTTGAATTTTAAAATTATTTTATCGAATTTAGCGCGCTGCTCCAACGCTGTCGGCGGACTTATTCGGTCGGCGGAATTATAAAAAGTAAGTAAAGTTACAAACTACATACGTCCCACTGCTGAGCACAGGCCTCCCCTCATTTATGAGAGGGTTTTTTTTGAGGGCGGGGAAGTGTCCGCCGCGCTGCCCCAATGCGTGTTGGCGAACTTCACATGTCTTCGAAATATTTTTTATCTTATTCCTCAGACATGCAGGTTTCCTCACGATGTTTTCCTTCACCGCCGAGCACGTGGTAAATCAGCACTTAACATTGCAATTAACAATTTCATTGGTGCCGGCGGGGATCGAACTCGGGTTACTCGCGTTCTGTTATACTACAGCGAGCGTTAACCAACTGAGCTACCACGGCTCAATCGGCGGAATTATAAGTAAAAAGTAAAGTTGCAGCCTATACAACATGTAACAAAAACCCGGTGGTTCCCGTTAAGTGCGTTATCAGAATCAGTTATTCAAGCTTATAGAAATATTTAAAATAAAACACATTAAAAATATTTTAATGAAAAAAAAATTTGCAAATTGTATGTGGTTTTGTTATCGCTGCATTGGCCGAGGAGTAAGAGGATTGTCAAAGACCCCGCATTATCGATACTCGTGTGAGTTAGAGGAAATAAAACAACATACAATTTGCAAATATTTTTTTAAATTAAATTAAAAAATTTAAAAAAATTATGGTTGAGTTTACTGAAAAAAAATATTTCTATACGCTTGAATACTGATTCTGATAACGCACTTTACGGGAACCACAGGGTTTTTGTTACATGCGTGTTGCCGGACTGCCGAAATATTTTTTTAATAAATTTCTCAGACATCACGACATTTTAATTCTATTAGTTTATTCCTCAGACAAGCAGATTTTCTCAAGATCCTTCACTTCCGAGCACGTGATAATTCATCACTTAAATTGCTATTAACAATTTTAATTCGTGCCAGCTGTCGAGAGTCGAGAGTGTGTCTCGCGTGTCCTGGTAAAACTTTTTGGTAAAACTCTTTGGTAAAACTGTAACCTTTACCACTGCTCGCATTTACAGCAACGACGATTTATCTAATGTCTGTTATCCATGTTCATGTTGAACATTATACTATTTGTTCAATATACCAGTATATACTATATTGGACAAATATAACATAGTATATTCTATATACCCAATATAGTATCTATTGGTCCAAGAGCTAATGAACCCTCCGAGTAACAGTCTTCCTGTAAGGTTGAACATTTGTACACTTAGCATTTATAGCATGCTAAGGGCAATAGTCATGACTTGGCAAGCGTCAGCCCTGCACGTCATCAGCCCCTTTATTTTTTTAAATTGTAAAATAAATAGAGTATATAAACCTGTTTCTGTAAGCTTAAAAATTTAACACTTTCACAGCGAATCACGAGTACCGCTCGGCATCCGTATCAAGCGGCGCCTTAAAATGCTCCGCTGTGAAAGGGTTAATAGGCTATAGTTTATTTATTGTAAATCTTGAAAAAAAAAATTGACAGGCGATTGCAATGAGCAAAAATATGTGACAGGTGAATTGAGAGGAGCATAGTTGATGAGGTAAAAAATAAACTTTCTCCTGTATAGTTCAAATTTGGATATGTTTTTGAGTAAACATATTAAAATATATAGATAAAATCACGCAACACCTTCTTACGCGCACACCCTTAGCAGCTTTCCCCTCGCCTGTCATTTTACGTATATATTTTAATATGTTTACCCAAAAACATATCCAAATTTTAACTACACAGGAGAAAGTTTATTTTACCTCATCAACTATGCTCCTCTCAATTCACCTGTCACATACTTTTGCTCATTGCAATCGCCTGTCAATTTTTTTTTCAAGATTTACTATAAATAAACTATAGCATATTAAATTTTTAAGCTTACAGAAACAAGTTTATATACTCTAATTATTTTACAATTTAAAAAAATAAAGGGGCTGATGACGTGCAGGGCTGACGCTTGCCAGCTCATGACTATTGCCCTTAGCATGCTATAAATGCTAAGTGTACAAATTCCCAACCGTACACGAAGACCGTTATGCGGAGTGTTCACTAGCTCTCCAGCTATATTATATGTGACAAAAATACAATTCAAATTGTGCATACCTGCCACCAGTGCTGGTCGGAGCGGTCGGTTACCGTGATGACATCGCCGCGCCTGAACTCGAGCTCGCCGGCCTCTTGCGGAGTGAAGTCGTACAGCGCCTGGACCAACATCTGTAAACATGGAATACGGTCGATGATTTATATCGCTTAGACTACATACATTTTTTGCAATTCAGAAATTACAGGCTAGCAAAAGTCCACTGGTGAACATAGGCATCCCACATAGGCTCTTCGGACAGGAGTAATTCCAGCCGCAGAAATTCACCATCGCACATCGCGATACCATCATACATACCATCTGGATTTTTCCTTTATAGGAGAGGGTGACAAACTAGCACACAGTCCACTTGATGGTAAGTGGTTGCTGTGACCCATAGACATCTACATATATCTTCGATTACGAATCAAAATGCAGATGCGTTGTCACCCGTGAGGACTAAGATGGAATGCCTCGATTGCAGTAAAAAGAGTCTCCAGTTCTCTACACTCACCTAACACAGCAGCATTAAGCTACTATTTCACGCTGGTATTCTGTGAGAGCGTGGTCTTGCCCCGGACGAGCCGACCCATTCGTACTACAACTATACTACTAGTATAACTGCAGCATGGCTCTACCACGTACAAAATGACTGGCGGTCAACCATTGTGGGAATTAAAAGAACCTTTCTACCTCGCACAACTTCCTTGTGGAATCGACTACCACCAGAGACTTTTCCGGACCGATACGACTTAGGAACAATTAAGAAAATTGCCTATTCTTTTTTAAAGGCCGGCAACGCATCTGCCATTCTCCTGGTGTTGCAGTGTTCATGGGCGGCGGTAATCACTTACCATCTGGTGAGCCGTATGCTCATTTGCACCCTCTCCTATAAAAAAATTGTCTTATAAAAGAGATATTTGTCATAGATTCCACCCACGGTTAAGGGGTTGGCAAACCGTTTTGGCAAAATGTGAAACGGGCCTAAGTCTGAAAATGAGAACTGACAAGTGCGAGTGGCAAATGAGAAGTCGCAAGCAAGAAGTGACAAGTGCGTATTTTATTTCCACTTATTTATCACTTGTCATTGCCTGTTCACACGCACTAAGCACTTGTCATTTGTCAGTTGCATATGCCACTCGCACTTGTCACTTCTCAAAATCTAAACCGGGACGTAGACAAGCGCCGGAACAACTCAATCGCGAACAAAGCAATTAACTTTATTACGGCACACTTAGCACTTAATGTGCGATTTTATTTTACTGTTCATTATGTAACAATTAGCATAATATGATAACATAGGTATATTATTTAGATTTCTGAGAATGTAGTTTCTTGAAAAAAAAAAAACTACGTTTCCTAAGAAACGAAGTCGACACACATCACGGCGTTAAATAATTGAAGAACGTTAAATACAAAATGACACGGTCATGAGACTATAATATGAAGAGTTTTTGATTTATGAATGGTTATGTAATTTTATGGCGGTATATTAAGAGTTCTAGATGGCGCATTTTTATCAATCTAGAATTCTAGAACATCGAGACAGACAAGATGATCCAAACTAATAAACAAAAAAATTTACAAGTAGTTCTTCTTCTATTAACGGCATACAAACCCTAAACTCGATAAAAGACATGGGTGACAAACGAGCACACAGTCCACCTGATGGTAAGTGGATGCTGTGGCGAATAGACCATCCACATTTGTCCTCAATTAAGAATCAAAATGCAAATACGTTGTCTCCCGTGAGGACTAAGATGTAATGCCTCGCGATTCCAGTAAAAAGTGTCTCCGGTTCTCTACACTCACCATACGAAACACAGCAGCATTTAGTTGCTATTTTACGCTGGTATTCTGTGAGAGCGTGGTCCTGCTCCGGTCGGGCCGACCTCATTCATGCGCTACAACCATAATATAGTTGCAGCGTGGCTCTACCACGTAAATAATGTAATGTAAGTCCTGCTTTTATTCCCCTAGAACATATACGGCTTCTAGGAGGAATAAAAGCAGAACATATACATTACAACACTCATTTTTAAGCCTTTTCAAGAAATACGTAAGAGCCTTTGCACTTATAAAATTAATGCGTCATGGCTATCGTTTAAGTCTTCTAAGCCAGAAAAAAGTTCTGTGTCGGTAACGCCATTTCAATAAATGCTAGAGCGGTAGTGGGAAGTAACGTCTACGTTTATGTGATCGTCAATACAAGTGCGCCAATCAAAGCTAATCCACTCATCTCAGGAATCCCGATAGACTTATGAGCTTATGACTGATGATGACGTATCTTTAAAACTCCAAATGAAAAACCCAAACATGCACAAGTTTAAAAAAATCTTATATTTACGCGAACACTTTAAATTGATTAAAACTACTTATAAGTATTTTATCGCATTTAATTTATTTTATTTTTAATACCCGATGTTTCGGGTGCTTTCCAGTACGGTCAGTCACGGGGGACTGAGGTGACTGACGTCCCGATGTCAGTGTTAACCCGGAGTACCTTCAGCTTTTTAATTACAATTTATGGTCCGATCTAAGCAGAATGAACTTTTGCAGTGGTTATCCATAAAAGTAGTTTTAATCAATAAATTAAATGCGATAAAATCCGTAAAAGTAGTTATAATCAATATTTTTTTTATTTCTGTATAAGTTTCCATCATACGCAATAATTAGCGCAAACATTTCCAATGAAATACCAATGTGCGGCATGATTATTGGAAAGGTCATAGACAAGCGGTTTGAATTGTATCGCTTTATAAAATATTGTGCAATTTTAGATATTGACTAAATCCAGGGTCTCATATGCACTGTTAAAAGTACTAAAAGATATCTATTATGTAATATATTAGGTGGACTGAAAAGTTCGTATCGTTTCTATGAGATGGCGCCACTAGAATGAAATCTATATAATTTTTAGTTAGTACCAACCTTCAAAAGAAACCTGTAAATTTGACAGCAGATTATTAGTTTTTGAGATACAGCATTTTGAGTGAAGCAACTTTTGTTATTTTGAAAAAAAAAATGGATGAAAAGGAATTTCGTTCTGTGTTAATGAAACACTATTTTTTGATGAAAATAAGTGCTGCTGATACCAAAAACTAGCTTCATGAGTGTTATCCGGACTCTGCGCCGGGCGAAACAACCATTCGTAAGTGGTTTGCCAAAATCCGTACAGGCCATATGAGCACCGAAGACGACGAACGCAGTGGACGTCCAAAAGAGACTGTTACGGACGAAAACGTCAAAAAAATCCACAAAATTATTTTGGAAGATCGTAAATTGAGGTTGATTTGTATAGCTGACACTCTAAAGATATCAAGGGAACGTGTTGGACATATCGTTCATGAATATTTGTGTATGCGAAAGCAATGTGTAAGTATATCGACGGCTTGGGGTGTACGGTAAAACTCAAAAGAGTTTATGTTTATACCTACCTTATTAATTGTTATACTTCTTACGGTATATGAAAAGAAAAATAAATAAATAAAAATAAAAAGTGGGTGCCGCGCGAGCTCACAATCGACCAAAAACAAGAACTTTTGCAATGTTTGAAGTTGTTCAACCGCAATAGAAGTGATTTTTGCGTCAATATGTGACAATCGTTGAAACATGGATCCACCACTACACTCAGGAGTCCAGTCGGCAGTGATCTGAATGGATTGCACGAGATGAACCGAATTCAATGCGTGGAAAAACTCAACAGTCGGACGGTAAGGTTATGGCGTCCGTTACTTGGGATGCGCGTGGAATAATTTTCATCGACTATCTTGGAAAGTTTGAGCCGTGGTAGCTCAGATCGTTAACGCTCGCTATAAATATAACAGAACGCGAGTAACCCGGGTTCGATGCCCGCCGGCACCAATGAAATTGTTAATTGCAATTTTAAGTGATTATTATTTACCACGTGCTCAGCGGTGAAGGAAAACATCGTAAGGAAACCTGCATGTCTGAGGAATAAGGAAACAAAAATATTTCGAAGATATGTGAAAATCGCCAACACGCATTGGGGCAGCGCGGCGGACACTTCCTTGCCCTGAAACCCTCTCAGAAATGAGGGGAGGCCTGTGCCCAGCAGTGGGACGTATACAGGCTTAACTTTATTTTACTACTTTTTTTTTGGAAAGGGAAAAACCATCAACATCGACTAATTATACAGCGTTATTGGAGCGTTTAAAAAAAACGGCCCCTTTTGAAGAAGAAAAAAGTGTTGTTCCATCAAGACAATGTGTCACAAATCGATGAAAACGATGGCAAAATTGCATGCACATTGGGCTTTCAATTCCTTCCGCATCCACCGTATTCTCCAGATTCGGCCCCCAGCGACTTTTTCCTGTTCTCAAATCTCAAGAAAATGCTCGCTGGAAAGAAATTTAAAGCCGATGAGAAAGTGATCGCCGAAACAGAGGCCTATTTTGAGGCTAAACACAAATCGTACCACAAAGATGGTATTGAAAAGTTGAAAGATCGGTGAATAATCGGTGTACCGCCCTCGATCGCAACTATGTTGAATAATAAAATTGAATATTGCCAAAAAAAATGTGTTATCTATAAAACGATACGAACTTTTCAGCCGAACTGTTATATTATATTGTTATATTATAAATGTTATATTCTCCTGTATGTGTGTCTGTCACTGAACTCCTTGACAGCTAAACGGATTTTGATGATTTTTTTGTGTGTTGAAGTGGATTCCTACATGGTAGGAAAAGGTACTAAGTCTTCCGGTAGGTAGCGCTGTTATCGAAATCCAGAAATAGCCCGTGCGCAGCCGGGGCGAAATCTTTATTATCTTAATATATATAAATTACATGTCACGTTGTTTGTCCACGATGGACTCCAACTAATCGATTTTAATCAAATTTGCACACCGTGTGCAGTTTGGTCCCATTTGAGAGATAGGATAGTTTTTTTGGCCCATGAGTGACACACAATTTTTTTTGCTAATTTAAGGATTTTAATAGAACATGAAAAAGGGTCGTCGAAAAGGGCAGAACAACGTCTGCCTGGCAAGCTAGTTTTATAAATAAAAACATCTTAAAAGGAAAAGTTTGGTTTACTAATAATTATACACATACAAAGATTTAGCTCCAATTTATCCTATTTAATGTTATGAACAGTAAGATCAATATATATATATAATAATAAAATCTTTGTTAATTCAAGCTCAACCATTAATAAATTTCAGATTCGACACTAAAAAATAAAAATGTTATGGAGTTTTAGATATTATTTAGAATCTAGATCCTTGGCCTCATTATAAGTAAGGACGGTTCATTACGCGGTATTTATGTTTGAAAGTTCGCAAAGCTGCATATTAACATAACAGAAATCCAAAGCAAATTTCGAGGTACCTATTTACTTTACGAAATCTGTAGTATTGTGTAGTTCGCGAACGTTGAACGATTAGGAAACGTATTTTAGCACTGTACTAGAAGAAACATATCCGAACTCTGATTGTTGATCGGTCTATTAAGCCAACTCTACACGTAGACAGATGCGTCAGCAAATGTCATCTCCGAATGCGTCCACCGACTTGTAGACGGGTAGATTTGCTCGTGTGCTAGGTATTTAACGTTAGCAGATGCGTCTGCCACCGATCCGTTTGTTGTCGGTTTTTGTGACATGCAACAAAGGGTTTCAGCGCGAGCGCACAGCGTCTGTCCACACGTCTGGCGACGCGTTAGTGTTATCGAAGTTCCATTTCTTTTTAATAACTTTACCGCGATACACACTCAAGTAGTAGTTAAAAGTACTAAATAAATAAATAAGTGCGGCAGCTACGGTCTCAACATCCATTTATTAAATGCTGCGAGCATGCAAGTTGCGTCTGTCGAGAATTAACACAGACTGAACGACCTACAGACGTGTTGACGGCTCGTGCTGATTCATCTGTCAAGAGACATTAGTTCTTTTCGTACACGTACACACCTCCTACACGCAAGTCGTCAGACCTTCTACACCGTGCGTGCGAACTGCGAACGAGAACGTATGAGAGCGAGTGTACGAGATAATCGGTACCAATGTGCACACAGAGACCAATGCCTATAGTGCCATTGACCGATGATTAAAATAGTATAATATTCACAGAAATCGTAATAATAAAACAATAGAAGTCACATAGACGGGTGACCTTGTCGCCTTTATGATGTATTGACGAACATCATTCACCATTTTGAGATTTTGTTGCGCGGGGAACGTCGTACGTGAATTTAAATGTTATTTTACATTTATAATGGTGAACTGCAGTATAATCAGTTGTAAAAACTCATCAAGGACGAGTAATTCAACTGATAGAGGCACAACATTTCATCGGTAAATTGATTATTTACTAATTATCATTGTTTTAACTAATTTACATCTAGATGGATACTTTACTATGATTTACCTTTGTAAACTTTCATTTATTACTTTTCGTATTATACAATTATCATTGCTGCTTTTGTTTTACCTTAATACGCAACGCACGCGACGTTGACAAACTCGCCAAGTAATGTACTATCAAACATTAGATATCATTGTGCATTGCGTATGTTTATAATACGGTAAGATGTGGTGACATCGGTTTTGGAACTAATCGAGCGCTAATTCATTTCTATTGTCTTATTATTGCTATTTCTGTGATATCATTTTCCTGCTATTGACTAGAATGACAGACATAGCCTGTTCAAGTATATAGGGAACAAATAAGTAAACATTTAAGATATTAATAGAGTTGTTATTAAGCAACATTACAACTCGAACATATATTGATCAACTGAGACAGACTGACTGAGATAAACATTCCACACAGATAGATACAGTTTAAACTGGTTAGTAGTACTGATGACCGAATAGAACTATTAGAACAAAAACAGCGAACTAGTTCACGGTTCGAAATGAACTAGTACAGAGATATCTTTAAAATTACCGAGCAGGCACAAGACTAGAAACCTGAAATGCAGTGTTTATTCATATAATTTGTTTTCCTAATCGAAGAGCTACTCTGAAGCATCTTATAGCTGCAGCATGAATAAGCGTCTATATCGGGGAACTACCGCGTTTGCGCAGAATATTAGCGTGAAAAAGCTGCATATCTGCTGTGGCTTCGGTTGAGAGGACACACAACTTGTGTGTGCTCTAGTGTGAAACAAGAACACACAACTCATACCATTTAGTTAGTGAGATATAATACCTACGTCACTATTTACATACTTATTAAAAACTGCATCTGAATTGTAACTAGGAAGATAGAAAAGAACAACATTCCCGCATAATATGCAGTGTTACTCAAACACTGCTTCACATCTAGTTATCTACTGTGGAGGGAAGATAAGCAAGTAGATGGCGTGGCGATGGGCTTCACTGTACCTCCCATTGTCGCCGATATATGGCATAGGATTTTAAAGAGAAAGCCCTTCTTACTGCTTCTGTAAGTCCAATATTCTACAAGCGTTATCAGACATTTTAACTATATTTCGTATTTAATACATAGCTCTAAAATTCGTATTCCAATGGCGTTAGAAGCAAATAATTCTTTAGCGTTCATAAGTGTATTACCTATTAATTAGTTACTAAATATTTTAAATCCTAATAAAACCATTAGTCTTAGTGTGTAAAGGGAAAAGACTCATGCACAACTCCAGCACGCCAAGCAAGCAATTGCAAGACAAAAAGCTATGGGTTCCGTGAGTACAATAAAATGATTGAGTATAACCGACAACAGTCGAGCGTGTGCTTGTTGAAATTAGCTTTCTTAAAAACATACTACAAGACGCTGACGAAGATCAGTTATCATCCGTCAAATGTAACATCCCCCTACAAGATGCAGGAGTGTATTAGCTTGATTGTGAATGCGGTCTTAACAGAAGGCAAACCAAAATATTGATAAAAAGCCGCGTAAAATAGCATATAGCTGACTTTGAGAAATCTACCTGTGAACGAACGAATGTTCAAAATCGCCCCTGCTATATCGGATTCGATAATTATACATTCTCGAAAAAGGACACGGATTCCTACCAAAGATTATTCTCAATACTTCAAGATACAGAAAGCTCGTTCTACGTAGATCGAACAACTCTATATTCATAAGATGAAGGTAGCCCGGGTTAAATATGATATCAGGACGTCAAACACTTCAATCCCATGTTACCATCGGTACTGTTAAAAGTTAGTTACAGCCTTTTAACAGCACCGATGGTACGTCCCACTGCTGGGCACAGGCCTCCTCTCATTTCTGAGAGGGTTTTAGGGCAAGAAGGTCTCGGCCGCGCTGCCCCAATGCGTGTTGGCGAACTTCACATGTCTTCGAAATATTTTTTTTTCTTATGCCTCAGACATGCAGGTTTCCTCACGATGTTTTCCTTCACCGCCGAGCACGTGGTAAATCAGCACTTAAAATTGCAATTACAAAATTTCATTGGTGCCGGCGGGGATCGAACCCGGGTTACTCGCGTTCTGTTATATTTACAGCAAGCGTTAACCATCTGAGCTACGGTGCTGTAAAACACCCGAAACGTCGGGAATCTCAGAAAAAGTTCAAAATTTTTTTTTTCAATTTCTAGCAATACTTTCGTAGGTACGGAGGGGGACAGAAATTTTCGAAATTGTAAAAGATAATTAAATAATATATTGTCTTGGTATTTCTGGTGGTTACAATATTTTATTTCCTAGAACAAACACTATCAGAGCTAGAAAAACTCGAACCTAAAATAATCTATGAGAAATAGCCTTCAAATATATCGACACGCAGAGGCGTGATGATTCCATAGCACTGTAAAAAAAGGAACCTCTCAAAAGGATGGTGGAGTTAGCTGTACAAACGGAGTTTATTAGAAATATGCTGAGCGAGTTATTTTCGTTAGTTTATCAGGGTCACAGCGGCCGCGGTATTTGTAAAGCAACGGGCAGTTACCGCAGACCAACACGCTTGTGAACTTTGCAATACGTGACGTTTGAAAAAATCAATTATCTTTATTATGCTAGACGCTATAAAAGAGATAAAGATAGAAAAGGTTTTGTCATGGAATCATTTTATTTAAAAAAACTTATTTGAGCAAAAATCAATAGGTATAAAGTCGTCTCGATGCCGGTAACTTTGTAATTATAAACATTTTAATTGCCGATTAATGACATAAAATCTAACACGACTATAAAACACTACCTCGTAAAATACCTTTGTATATGTCTGAAGTATGTGTATACAATATGTAACGTAATTACCGCACACCCTTAGACACCCCAATTAGTATATTATGTTATAATCATAATACATACACTGAATTTTAGTTAAACATTTTTATGCACTGATTATTTATCAAATTAGTTATACTAATTCCGGAAGAATGTTGTGGTCAGAGTACAAATCCACGAACGCAAAGAAAGTTTATTTTTAATTAGTATTTTTATTGAATGACAGAATTAGTAATACACTCGGCGTCAAAAAAATCGCACATCCGAAAAAAATAATTTAAATACTAATTTAACACAACAGGCCAATGGCAATGTTGTGGTTTGAGGGTATCATTCGAAAGGTAACTTCATTAGCTTTTAGGAATTTTAATTGAATTTTACTTTTATAACGAAACGAAAGAGAAATTAAAGAAAAAGACAGGGTATGTACAAATTTTCAAATTAATAATTTAAAAAAAAACTTAATAAATACAAAATGCCTTGATAACGGCTTCCATGCGATCTTTCATGGACCTTACAAGGGTCGCAACAGCCTCTTGGGGTATTTGTTCAAGTACCGCATCTTGGAGCTCTTGAAGAGTGGTTGGAGCTGGATCTCGAGCTCGCACGCGCCGTTTTAGGTCATCCCAGAGATCTTCTATTGGGTTAAGGTCTGGACTTCGTGCTGGCCAATGCATAACAAGGATATCGACTTCCTGTAAATAATCCCGTACAATAGCCGCGGTGTGGCAACGAGCATTATCATCCATTAACATGAATCCATCACCGACATAACCAGCATACGGGACACATGTTCCTCCAGGATTTCAGTAATGTACCGACCAGCATTTTATGACCCTTGCCCACGGCCACCCCGAGTCCGGGAAACGCACACAAGTTCCGTTTTCCCGTCGCCGGAAATGCCACCCCAAAACATACACGAGCCACTCCCGTATTCGACGGATTCTTCGAAGCAGGGTTGTGTGAACCTCTCCCCCTGTCTTCTGTACACCCTTCTACGTCTGTCATTGCAGAAGAGACAGACCCTCGTCTCATCAGAGAAGAGTACGGTCCGCCACTGTTCTAGAGTCCACTCGCAATGATTGTGAGCAAACTCTAGGCGATCTCTGCGATGCTGTGCAGTGAGTTTTGGACCTTTAGCAGGTCTATGGGCTGTTAAACTCTTTTCGTGTAACCTTCTTCTTATCGTAGAAACACTCACAGATGTTCTCCGAGTTGATCGAAGCTGTTGTTGCAACTCAACAGCATTTGTAAAACGGTTTCGTAAAGATGAAACGGTCATCTCTTTCTGATGTGCACCGTTTTCTTCCAGATCCCAATTTTCTAACATAACCACCAGTCTGCTGAAAACGTAGGAACACCCGTCAAACTGAAAAACGGGACAGGTTCAACTGTCGAGCAACGTCACACTGCCGCATCCCCGACTGCAATAGGGCAATCACTTGAGCGGCTTCTTCAGAGCTGGTGTCCATCTTTACTTGTTCTTACTTGTTCAAGTGTGTTTAGTGTAAAGTCTAAATTACGACTGACCCATATTTCATCCAGATCGATCCTTATATACCCTTTTTAGGTGGTGTAACTAGCGTCTTAATAACGAGCATTTGACAGTGTTTATTTTTGACGCTCTATAATGATAAATGTTCTAATGATTTCATGATTTCTTTATTAATAATGTAAAGCTATTCAAATACCCATTTCAAACATACCAATATTTATATAAATATAATTCGTTTCTAGCCATTACAGCCATTTATCGCGCAAACTCAGAGAGGTGCGATTTTTGTGACGCTGAGTGTAATACAAATAAAACTGCATTCTTAAAAGTCTTGTTGCCTTAAGTTACGGTCCATTTCAGTTTGTTTTGACTGTACAGATTTAGTGTGACTGTAATTCACGTAGTTTTACTTATTTTTGGGATAAAAAAATTACCTATAATAAAAATGATAGGAATCGATTCAGTAAACGATTCTGAACAAACTACTTTCTCAAAGTGCGTTAATTATGTTACGTGTTGTATAAACAAATCAACGGAATCTAGGGGTATTTTATATTTAATCAAATATCTAAAAATCTATGAAGAATTTACTGATATAGTAAATGGAAGAATATAATGGTTAACTTAAGTTCTTTGTTAAAAAATATTTCGTAATTTTTTTGTTTGAAAAAAAAAATGTTATTTTTTAAATTACCGTAGAAAATTAGTATGATAAAATCTTCATTTCTTCATATACTATTAATTTTAATTAAAATTGAAAAAATCATATTTTTTACAGCCTATATACGTCCCACAGCTGGGCACAGGCCTCCCCTCATTTCTGAGAGGGTTTTAGTGCAAGGAAGTGTCCGCCGCGCTGCCCCAATGCGTGTTGGCGAACTTCACATGTCATCGAAATATTTTTTTTCTTATTCTTTAGACATGCAGGTTTCCTCACGATGTTTTCCTTCACCGCCGAGCACGTGGTAAATCAGCACTTAAAATTGCAATTAACAATTTCATTAATGCCGGCGAAGATCGAATCCGGGTTACTCGCGTTCTGTTATATTTACAGCGAGCGTTAACCATCTGAGCTACCACGGCTCTAAAAAATCGTATAAAATCGAATTATTAATAATCAGTGTTGCCACCTCTTACATTAACTACACATCGACATCGATTGTTCGTACTTAAAATTAAAATGTAAATGTCTTGCTGCGGTATGAGGTTCCATATTCTTTGAAAGCTTAGAATAATATTCTAAGCACGAAAGTGAAGTGTTTGTAAAGTTGTTCCGTCGTAAAATTTTGCGGGAAATCTCTCAGAGCTTTTCGTCGTAACATGTCCCAGGCCTTCTCGATAGGATTTAAGTCGGGCGACTGTGCAGGCCAATCCAAAACTTGAATATCGTGGTCTCGGTGAGCGGCTGACACCAGCCGCGCCTCATGGGAAGCAGCATTATCGTGCATGAGTAGAAATTCCCGGTTCATTTGGATTCTGTATGGGACAATAACAGGCTGTACTACCTCCTCGTGGTATTTTTGTGCAGTCATGCTGCCTTAAATCCAAACGAGCTTGGTTCGTCCACCAAGACGAATTCCTGCCCACACCATGACTGTCCCGCCTTGGTATGAGTGAAGCTCCTCAGGGTGACGTAGACGGCTAACTCTCCCTGGAGTTCTCCAAACGCGTGTCCTTCGTGAATCCGGATAAAACCCAAACCAGGACTCATCGGTGAACAGCACCAAACACCAATGTTCGTCACTCCATGGTAAATGCTCACGAGCCCACGAAAGCCGCCGACCGCGATTGCCACGTCGCAATGCCGGAACACGTAGTGTTTTCGAGCATGAAGGCCAACTTCATGCAACCTCCTTCGCACGGTTTGGTCATATACCAGCAGCTGGTGGTGTTCCTGGATCCTTTCTAGTAGTTGCAGCGCTGTGATATTGGGTTGTCTTTTGGCGGTCATTTAGAGAAATCGATCCTATATCTGCGTAGTAAC
The DNA here is from genome assembly GCA_036936625.1 of Parnassius smintheus behrii. Taxonomy (NCBI): domain Eukaryota; kingdom Metazoa; phylum Arthropoda; class Insecta; order Lepidoptera; family Papilionidae; genus Parnassius; species Parnassius smintheus. The sequence continues at coordinate 50,126,523 of JAUPFT010000004.1, forward strand.
ATGATATCTACCCGTGTGCCGTTCAGCCACATCCCCACTAGTGCGATAACGTGACCACAACCTTGATATATCACGTTTTAGCTGGTGTAGGTAGGGCCTCAGCAACGACGCGTTGAATAGCATCATTTTCTAACATGCCCACGGCTCATAACATTTCATCTGGACTCAAATGACGACCTGACGTGACTCCTTAAGCTCACACGGCACGTTTAATTAAAAAGGAAAACAATCTAATCTCTTTTCATTAATTAATATCAGTAGAACACGAACGAACACGTGACGTAACGAATTACTAACAATTTTGCCGCCGTAGTTTGGTTTTAATATAATAAAAGAGGTTTCAATCTGTATATAAACCTTTTACGGAAAATAAAAAGATTTGAAAATATAAAGTCGTAAATAATTTAGGACTAAGTATCCCTAGTGTAGTGTGTGTGCGCGCGTGTGTGTGTGTGCGTGTGTGTGTGCGTGTGTGTGCGCGTGTGTGTGCGCGTGTGTATATATGACTTAAATTTCCAAAATAACTCTTCGGGAGGGTATTAGTTCGTCTTTCGCTACGGCTCTAATTTGCATGGCTTACAAATAATTCTTCCGAGTGTGAACTTTGTCTACATCTAACTTAAATATGTAAGATGCCTCCACGATACAGATTCATTTCTTAATATGGTGTTGGGGTAAAATGTATTAAAAGTAAAAAATACATCTTTGAAGTCTTGTGTAATGTATCAAATCGCACTCGAACAGCATAGCTGATTGTCACCAGTTCTGTTAAGAAAAAGCCTTTTCCCTGTGAAGAGTTTGGAAAGCCTTTGCCCTATCCATATCATATATCCCAAGATTTAAAGTTTCAGGACTGTGTGGTGACTTCAAAATAAAATTAGAATAGAGTACGATTTTTGCAGGATGAAATAATGTGAAATCGCCATTTTAGTGCCGAAATACATAGATCATAAAATCAAATACTTACCATATTTGTCTAATTCTAAGAAGAGTTGAGGCTGTGTTAAACACAATTTTCATATAAGCTGAAAATAATTTTTGTGATAGTAAATCTTTAAATGATTAAAGTATAGTACTATAAATTTATGGTAAATATTATCACGTTATTCTAATTTATTCAATTAAATCTGAAATTATTATGGTTGTAGCACGAATAGGTCCGCTAGATCGGGGAAGGACCACGCTCTCACAGAATACCAGTGTAAATAGTAGCTTAATACAGCTTCCTATTTATTGTTTCGTATGGTGAGTGTAGAGAACCGGAGACCCTTTTTACTGGAAACGAGGCATTCCATCTTAGTTCTTAAGGGTGACAACGCATCCATATTTGATAAATGTAGATGTCTATGGTCGTCAGCATCCACTTACCATCAGATGGACTGTGTACTCGTTTGTCACCCTTGTTCTATACAACATGTAACAAAAACCCTGTGGTTCCCGTTAGGTGTGTTATCAGAATCAGTATTCAAGCGTATATAAATATTTTTTTTACAAAAAAACACATTTAAAAAAATTATTTTTAACGAAAAAAAAAATTAATTTTCAAATTGTATGTGGTTTTATTTCCTCTAACTCGCACGAGTATCGGTAATGCGGGGGTCTTAGACAATCCTCTAACTCCTCGGAAAATGCAAAGATAATAAAACCACATACAATTTGCAAATAAATTATTTTTAATTAAAATAAATTTTTAAATGTTTTTTTTGAATAAAAAATGTTTCTACATGCTTGGATACCGACTCTGATAACGCAGTTAACGGGAACCACAGGGTTTTTGTTACATGTATTTAAAATAAATATTTTCCGTAAAAATTTCTATTCTTCATTTAAGAAAAAGAAGCCTGTCTAGCCATGTCCGTCTGGGTACCTACCCCCCCCCCCCCGGCCTTCTTACCTATTTCTGACGCAAAATGCAACAACAAAATTCCACAAGGTGACGCCTGGTTACATTAGGGGATTTATAGGGATGTTCGGTGATCATCGATGTTTTAACATCGACGTTGTCACATGTCAAACATCGATGTCAATGAACCCATAATAGATTATTGGAAGGTTATTTTCAAAAGCTGGAAAGGTAGGTACTTTTTGTCAAAATTGCCATTTCTTCAATTAATCGGTAAAAAATATTGAACTGTATAACAAATATTTGTTAACTTCTTCCATTTTTTTAAATTACTGTTTTAAACAAAGAACATTGTTTATTAATTACTTTTACTTCATTAATAATAAACCATAATGAACATTTTTTATTAATCTAATTTTAAATACATGTCCAAAAACATCGACAATGTTCAACATAGATGTTTTGAGTAAGATAAACATCGAACATCGATGTTGAGCTATCGATGCCAACATCGATGTCCCTGCAATATCGATCATCCCTAGGGACTTATCAAAAAACAAGCACTATTTGGTATTTGCCACCTCGACTGAACGCCAGAAATTCAACAGATTTTAAGAGTACATACACAAGCACAAACATATTATGATTTCAATAGAATACAAGTAAACATCCCGAAACTAATTTACACAGCGATATCTCAAACGATTATTATTAATTGAAATAAACGTAGACTCACGACAATGTCTTATTATTTATTGATCGATAACAGCAAAGTAATAGATGTAATATCGACAGTGTAAGATGAGTTGCTCTAAATTGTTTCTATTGATATTGTGATAGAATTCAATTCACGGTATATTAAATAGCGCAATAATTAGAAGTAGGTAGTTACATTATTTACGTAACATATATATATATATATATATATATATATATATATATATATATATATATATATATATATATATATATATATATATATATATATATATATATATATATATATCTTACGATTGTCACCCAGAAGGATAGACAGAGACTGCAAACTTCCATCTGGCACAATCCTGATAACCTCTCTCGCTTCTTTCGTATCCACATATCTACGCATACACGCCCGTTGGTTAAGGGTACATTTAACTGGGTCCATTTTCAATATATCGCAAATTGGTTTAATAAACTTCCGTCTAAGGCGTCCCTTCCCTTTGCTACTAACTTCTGCAGCATAAATTTGCTTTGTCACTCTTTCTTAATTAATTCTTCCTACGTGTCCAAACAGTCCAGGTCACAACATCTTGAGAAACTACACTTTTCTCTTATCGCACAATTTTTCACCCTATCATTCACTATCAGTCAGCCCTAACATACTTCTTAATAACCGCATTTCTACACCATTCGCTTTACGCTCGTATATATATTCTGCCACACCCAACTTTCACTACCATACCATACATTAATTTCTCATTAATTACATAGTACTTCTAAATCCATTTTGTGGCGGCATAAGAAACCAGGAATAACTTAGGGAAAGGTCAGAAAGATATTGTGGTCTCCGACAGACGGTAAATCGCACAATTTAGCTTTGTAAAAGCCTATTCATTCTTGAAAATAAATACGTTATAACCGGAAATCGGAATACATTTGCTGTATACTTTACGAACGACGAAGAAAACCGATTAGTTGCCAAACGTAGGGGTTACGGCGAATCTTCCAAACTTAGGTATCGAGTATGAATTAAGTATACGAGGGGAGGTCAAAAAGTTCGCGGAATGTCGGGGTTGGCGAAGGTGAATTTATTCATTGTACTAGTTGTAGTGTAGTTGGAGTTGTAGTATGGTGCTAGTTGAGTGACTCATTACAGGCCGCCGCTAGACTTTATCGTGAAAGATATCCAACTTTAGAGCGCTATCCGGATCACCTCGTGTTTGTTAATGTGCACCGTTCACTTACGGAGGGCGGCCATTTCCCGAATCAAATAAGGGCTGGAGGTAGAGCTCGCTTTCCTTACGAGGAAGAAGTGTTGCAAGAGGTCGCAGATGATCCAAGTATTTCCGTTCGTGGAATTGAAGAAAGAACGGGAATACCCAAAAGCACATCACATCGTATTTTGCAAAGAGCCGACATGCATCCGTTTCACGTACAACGCGTTCAAAGTCTTGTTCCTCGAGATTATCCTGAAAGGATTTCATTTTGTAGAACAATGCTACAGAGGCATAACGAAAATCCCCAATTCATCCAAAAAATTCTCTGGTCATAAGAATCTACATTTAAAAAAGATGGTTACATAAACTTACACAATTTTCACGAGTGGCATGTGGCGAATCCACATTTAATGCGAGAAGACAGATCCCAGTATCGCTTTAAAGTAAACCTGTGGACCGGAATTTTAAACGGCAAAATTGTTGGGCCTTTTGAGCTGCCTGAGAACTTTAATGGCACGAATTATTTACATTTTTTACGAGAAAATTTACCAACTTTGTTAGAGGACATACCACTAGCAGATCGTCGTCACATGTGGTATCAACAAGATGGCTGCCCAGCGCATTACGCGGTGCAAGTAAGAGATTTTCTTGACCAGGAATATCCGGGAAGGTGCATTGGACGTTCAGGCACTATCTCGTGGCCAGCCCGTTCCCCAGATTTAAATCCCCTGGATTTTTTTTATTGGGGCGTTCTCAAAGAAAAAGTTTATTCAAAGCCCATTGACAGGGTAGCCGAGCTGCGTGAACGAATTTCTCAAGCTGCTGAGGACATCAACTCTCGAGGATATGCCCGACTAATAACTAGATCTTTTTTAAGAAGATGTAGGGCGTGTATTGATTCTGATGGTAAACAATTTGAACACTTATTGTAATAAAAAAACGTTATTTCCCTATCTGACTTTTATTCCAATAAACCTAAACTAAACTAGGTCAAGATTTTTCATTATTTTGTTAATTTTACTTACTTTTGTTGACTTTTGTAAAATTGGCGTCATTATCTGTCTTGCTCGCTCATGGCAAACATCTCCACTATCCATCTCTCAAATCAATAAAAACATTTGAACTAAGTAAAATGGGTTACCAAAAATCGGGTTACTCGATGTTTTTATTTTTTAACTAGTTTTTTTTAGTATGAAACTAACAAGTATTATACCATTTTACAATGCTGGTTAAATGCGCAAACTTTTAATGGCACTTGCCAACACACTTTAGTATATTTTTTTTTAAAGGAGGACCTTTCAAAGTCGACTAATGTAAAAAATTTTAAATTCATAGTTTAACAAATAGTCTTAATTCTAGAAAACTTGGGGCAGTTGTGTCATTATTTTTGACTGTTGTTCTAGAAATGTTATTGAGGGTTACGGTTCCAAAGTTTAAATGAACAAAAATAATGAAAATTAACCACAAAAACCGAAAAATGGTTACAGTTTCACCAAAATTCTAGATTTTTCTTAAATGCCCATAATTTCCGAACTGCATGGGATAGATTTTTTTTCCTGATTTTTCTCATGATCGTAACAATCATTCCTGTCACCCTGTTTCGGCTTGACGTTAAGTTCTGGGACAACCTGTATAACAAGTTTCAGCTTAATCGGGTCATTAGCTTTTGAGTTATCCACGAGTAAACAAGTCAATCGGGAAGAAACTAGCCACTATAGAGAAAATTCAATTTCACGCCGCCATTAAGTTTCTCATCAAATAAGGAAAGACACCTCAAACCATTTTTCAAGAGATGTCAGCTGTTTATGAAGACTTCGCTCCTGGGAAAACCGTGATTTATAAAAGGCACGCCCTTTTCAAACAAGGGAGGGACTCCATTTAAGACGCCCCCGACCTGGACAGCCGATAGAGGCCACCACGCCAGAAATAATCGAAAAAGTTGAAAAACTTGTATCGGAAGATGCCCGGCTAAAGAAAAAACAACTTACTTTCTACTCTCACTGAGCATGGGTGCTCAGGCTGCCTCGCACATTCTGGGGCGACTTAAACTGCTCGGGGAAGCGGAGCAACAACACCAAGGCGACCCCTGCCACGCTTTCCGTCAATTCTTGCAACATCAGGGTACTTAGTTTCAACCTTAAAGCTATCTACTACTATCTGGATGACATCTGTTTTCGACGCCTCGGCAGTCTTGAAGGTACGGACCTGTCCATCTTATGGCTGCGCGTAGACAGCGACGACCATCCCCCCGTCTACAGGTGAATATAGGTCCCATAGTCGAATCAGACAGACTCATCGACCACGTCCAAATAGCTACAGATTCCGTGCTACAGCAGATCCCACCCGCAGAGATTGTGATCCTTGGCGATTTTAACGCCCACCATGGGGAATGGCTCAGTTCACGTTTAACCAATCATGCGGGGAGATCTGTTTATGACTTTGCCTTGGAATACGGTCTGACAATATTGGTTACTTCGCCTACGCGGATCCCAGATGTGAAAGATCCAGACACCTTCTCTGTTGGACCTTCTGCTGACCTCTCATCCGGATGGATATCACGTTTCCGTCGACGACTCTCCAGGCTCGTCCGGAGTGTGGTACCACCAGTCACCTTAACGTCGCGGTGGCAATCTGCAGCGCTCAACAAGTTGGTTGGATCCTGGGTCAGCACCTAAACAATGCCCTAAACGAAAACTCACCCGTAGTAGTTAAGTGATAGTTTCTGTTTGGTGGTCTAGCGTCGATGTGATTCATCACCGCTTCTTACCAAACGACATGAGCATTACTGCAGACGTGTACTGTGAAGAACTGACCACAATTATGGAGAAGCTACCATATCTCCAACCAGCTTTGCTCAATCGGTGGTCTCAGAAGCTCCTGCACGACAATGCGCAACCTCATACTGCACAACAGGCGCCCTCCAAGTTACAGAAGCTGGGATTGGAAGCTCATCGAACTTGAAGCAGTTAAGAGGATACCTTGAAAATGAATCGTAGTTTTGGGGACGTGGCTTATTCCTTTGTCGGTGAAGCTCACGGACGACTGAGGGAGTGTCAAAATGAAAGTGATGCAATGACTTCATAATAAGCAAATTATGAGAGAGCTATACCGAGCACACGCTCGGAAAAAAAGTAAGCGCCAACAACTTTTTTTTTAACAAAACTACTTAATGAATTAAAAAACTGGTTTATGAGAACTTAGATGATTATTTATAATTAGAGCCTACTTTGCAATTTTTTTAAATCGCGAAAATTTCGTGATATCGTGTTTTCCTTTTATGTAATACAAGGTCATATAGTCAAAAATCATATACCAAAATTTTGGTTTGTATTCTATAAAGCTTAAAAAAATATGTGAAATAGAAAATCCTTAATAAAAGTAGTACAGGTGACTTTGTAGCTCAGCTAGGAGAACAGAATAATTCAACCCATTTAAATTTAGAAAAGCACTGACCACAACTTTTTTGTTTTCACCATGTTATAACGTACTACAATAAATGTTGGAAATGCCTAGTATGCTACTGTTAAATAAGGTTCTATCGAATATCGATATATATGGGACCACATGAGAAGCACCAGCTTTCAAATAAAAAAAGAACAATCAAAATTAGTTCACCTAGAAAAAGTTCTGAGGTAACATACATAAAAAATACAGTCGAATTGAGAACTTCCTCCTTTCTTAAAGTCGGTTGACATCCTTAAGTTTTCAATAAACTTCTTACGAGGTTCTCCCTCATAGGGTCTCACCAGTTTTGAACTCAGCTATTTAAAAAAAAACTATTTTTAATAATCGTCATTATTACCTCTTCAGGGACCACATCTCTTAATTTGACGTCTTGTAAGCGACTGACTGACGCTGTGCGATGGTAGTCCACGAGTTCATTCAGCGAATTGAACTTCACCACCCATAGAAAAAATTTGCTTGACGCGTCACGTAGCACTTTGAAATGTTGCACGCCATCTGGACATCTAAGGACAAATTGTGAATGTTAAAATTATTCCTATACCTTTAAGGCTACAGTCTTTTAAAGTTGACTCACATCGAATCATTAGCGCCACTTTGATTTCTTTTTTTACAGCAAATTATTGTTTCAGAGTAAAATATTTTGATAACACATAAATACCCAGATTATAAGTAATGGCTAAATTTTTTTTTGGTTCATCTATGTGGTCTATGTTAGATAAATAAACCGGTAAATAGAGCTCTCTCGCACCCAACGCAATTTCGAGCTTTGTTCGTGTACCATTATAAGGCAATCGATAATAAAAAGGCGAAATCTATTCAGCGCGTTAATAGCTAAACATCTTCATCTCCAAAATGCGCTGTTTCTTTTTTTCTAAATATCTTTCATTGTCTTAAATAAGAGGTCTCAATTTCGTTAAATTTCGCTGTTTTCGCCTCATAAAAAACTATTTGTTTCATAGCAATAGCTGAAAATATTTATGCTATAATTATTTTTTTCTCAAGGGCAGGTGTTTAATTAGACAAATATTAAAAAATAATAATTTAAACCACTTTATTTCAAAATTAATAATTATTTCGATCGACCTATAAAATATTGACTTTATAAACAATAATTGCGGGCAATATTCCTTAGTAGCCGCTGAGCGGCTGTAGCGTTCAGACGTCTTGTCTGTGCCAAATTTTTGCACTTCCTCTCGCTCTAACATTCCTCTTTCTCTCTCTTTCCCTAATCTTGGTTGCGCATTGTTACGAATTGAAAGTTTCTCTACTTTATTATTTTTTGCATATAATTCTTTAAGGGTTTATAAATCATTTTGTATTTGTTTTATAACTTTTAATTTCGATATGGACCATAAACGTAAAAAATATGCTTGTACCAGAAAACGAAAATTGAAATCAAACGTTGAAGCAATGAACAGAAATAGAATTCAAAGGTAAGTTTTTTTGTGTTTCATAGTAAAATAGTTAACAACGTGCATATGTGTGAGCACTTGGTTAAATATTAGGTATATAATTAGGTACCTAACCTACATATTATTTTTTTTTATTTTTTTTTTTATAGAAGAGGGGGCAAACGAGCATGCGGCTCACCTGATGTTAAGTGACTACCGCCGCCCATGATCAACCGCAACACCAGGAGAATTGCGGGTGCGTTGCCGGCCCTTTAGAAAGGAGTAAGCTCTTTTCTTGAAGGTCCCCAGGTCGTATCGGTCCGGAAAAATCGCCGATGATAAACTATTCCACAGAGAGGTTGTACGTGGAAGAAAACTCCTTGTGAAACGTACAGTGGTGGACCGCCAAGCATCCAGATGGTGTGGATGGTATTGGGACGTTTGCCGTGTCGTGCGTTCACGAAATTTGGCGGCTGGGATTAATCCGAACAATTCCTCAGAGCACTCCCCGTGATAGATGCGATAAAATACGCAAAGAGATGCAACATCTCTTCGCAACGCCAGTGAATCGAGCCGATCGGAAAGCACTCGGTCGTCGACGATTCGAGCCGCTCTGCGCTGGATGCGGTCAAGTGGAAGGAGCTGGTACTGGGGAGCCCCAGCCCAGAGATGGGAACAGTATTCCATGTGCGGCCGAACCTGCGCCTTGTAAAGTTGCAGGCGGTGTGCCGGCATGAAATACTGTCCCGCTCTGCTGAGCACGCCAAGCTTTTTAGAGGCCAATTTGGCCTTCCCTTCCAAGTGACCACGAAACTGCACGTCACTCGATATGTCGACGCCGAGGATTCCGATACTGGCTGAGGCAACAAGGGGAGTGCCTTGAAACTGAGGGGATACGACAAAGGGGTTCTTTTTAGCGGTTAACGCGCAAACTTGTGTCTTCTGGGGGTTAAACTGGACTAGATTTAGTCGTCCCCAATCCGAGACTCTGTTCAGCAAAGACTCGACTTCAGACACAAGTTTGTCCCGGCACTCGGAGACGTTTTCCCGAGAAATATTGGCTTGGCCGGTGTAAAGAGCATCACCAGTGCTGTCATCTGCATAGCAATGAATGTTACGGGTATGCAACATATCATTGATATGCAGAAGAAACAGCGTTGGCGATAGCACGCAGCCCTGTGGAACACCAGCATTAATAGGCTTGCAATCGGAGCTTGCACCGTCTACAACGACCTTGATGCTCCGATCTGCAAGAAAGCTGGTGATCCAATTGCACAATTTCTCGGGAAGCCCATAGGAAGGGAGCTTCGAAAGAAGCGCTTTGTGCCAAACCCGATCGAAGGCCTTCGCAATGTCCAAACTAACGGCCAATGCCTCCCCCTTGAACTCTACTGCCTCCGCCCATCTGTGAGTGAGGTAGACCAGAAGATCACCAGCTGACCGACCACGGCGAAAACCGTATTGGCGGTCACTAATCAGCTGGTGATCCTCAAGGTACCTCATGAGCTAGCAGTTTACAATGGACTCCATTGTTTTGGAGAACAAGGAGGTGATGGCGATTGGCCGGTAGTTGGACGGGTCTGACCGGTCGCCTTTTTTAGGGATCGGGTGGACGAAAGCCGTCTTCCATGATTTTGGGACTACGCCTAGGGAGTAGGAGTACCGGAAAAGACGCGTTAAAACCGGTGCCAACTCTGGAGCACACGTCCTCAGCACAATTGGGGGGATTCCGTCAGGCCCACTCGACTTGTGGATGTCCAGGGAGAGGAGTGCTTTGCGAACCGAGCGCTGTGTGAACTGCACTTCCGGCATGGAGCACTCACACCGCGGGATGGTCGGCGGCGTACTCCCCCCGTCATCGAGAGTCGAGTTAGACGCAAAGAAGGAGCCTAGAAGATCGGCTTTCTCCTTTGCAGTATGGGCCAGTGAGTCGTCCCCCCTGTGCAGAGATGGAAGAGATGGCTGACAGAAATTCCCCTGGACAGCCTTGGCGAGAGACCAGAATGCACGGGTTCCAGAAGGAAGGCGAACTAGTTTCTCGCCAATTCTGCCTATGTGCTCTGACTTTGCCTTGGCAATGACTCTTTTGAAGGACCTAGAGGCGGAATTATACTTCTTTTTTAGAGCGCTGGTGTTTACATCCCGGGACGCTGATGCATCAACCCAGGCTTGGTAGCACTCCTGCTTATAGCATGATGCTATTTTACAGGAGCGACCAAACCATGGCTGAGATTTGCCTCCAATGGGCACCACAGAGGAAGGAATAAAAAGTTCCATACCCTGAAGTACCACATCAGTAACAGAATCCGCAACAACGTTGGGATCATCCGGCGAGAAGCAAACCCGCCCCCAAGGGTAGGATGCAAAGAAAGACCGCATCCCATCCCAATCGGCTGACCTATAGTGCCAAACACGGCGGCAGCCTGCAGAATGCAACCGCGATTTCAGCGTGAGTGGCACAACACTCCGGATCAGACAATGGTCCGAGGAGCCTAAAGGGGCGTCGACGGAAATCTGATATCCGTCCGGGTGAGAGGTCAGCAGAAGGTCCAACAGGGAAGGTGCATGATCCTCCACATCTGGAATCCGCGTAGGCGAAGTAACCAGTTGTGTCAGACCATATGCCAAGGCAAAATCATGAACAGATCTCCCCGCATGATCGGTTAAACGTGAACCGAGCCATTCGGCGTGATGGGCGTTAAAGTCGCCGAGGATCACGATCTCTGCGGAGGGGATCTGCTGTAGCAACGAATCTGCAGCCATTTGGACGTGGTCGAAGAGTCGGTCTGTTTCGGCATTACCGCTGTGGGACCTATAGAGGCACCCGTAGACGCGCGGATGGTCGTCGCTGTCTACGCGTAGCCAAAGGATGGACAGGTCCGAACCTTCAAGTCTGCCGAGGCGTCGAGAACAGATGTCTTCTCTGACGTAAACGCAAACTCCAGCCCGAGGCACAAAGGAGTGTTCCAGTTTGTACCCCGGGTAGGAGAGATACGAAACATCAGCCGGAGAGGACACCTGCGTCTCGGTCAGAAAGAGCAGAGCCGGCCTCGCCGTCTCGAGATGGTAGTGGACGGCGTTTAGGTTGGAGTGAAGTCCCCTGATATTGCAGAAATTCACGGACAGCGTGGCAGGGGTCGCCTTGGTCTTGTTGCTCCGTTTGCCCCGAGCAGTTGTAGTCTTGAGCGGAATTTCGCCCCCCCCAGAATACGCGGGGCAGCCTGAGCACCCACGCTCAGAAGTGGAGAAACATGGTCGTGGATGCTCAGCGAGGGATTCTCCAGGGGTGCTGGTACCCTCCTGGGGTAGTCTATCTTTATTTAATTCCGCTACCATGTTGATGGGGGGGGGGGGGGATTTGGGCCTCCGGCCACCTGCACTCACCAGACGAAACGCGGAAGCAGAACTTCCACTTCACGCCGGTATTCTGTGAGGTCGTGGTACCACCCCGGTTTGAGCCGGCCCATACGTGCAACAGCAAAGCTGCCGCATGGCTCTACCACTGTTGATATTATGTAAGTTCTTCAAGGAAATATAGAAGTATTATACATTTTTGGATTGCACATGATGTTTTGTTTACAAGCGACAGTAGCCTAATGGCAGGGAGCGGACCGCGAACTCAAAAAGGTCGTGGGTTCGAATCCACCATTCGACTACTGGCGTGAACCACTCGTAACACAAGCAATTTAAGCTTACCACGAGTGGTTAATGTCCTTTTTTTTTTAAAAAAAGTACATTATGTTTTTATAGAAATACTTTTTTAATTTAATTTTTAAGTGTCATAAGGAAAATTTCGTCTTTTTGATTTTCAACTAGAGATTTCCTTGTTACCGGTAGCTGCTGATGTCGAGTTAATGACATTTTTAGATACGAAAACTATTCAGTAATACACGTAGACTACAAGTAAACTATTAAGTAATATCCTCAGCATCCCGTAATTTATTGTACGCCCACTATGGCCAATTTTGGATATAATGTGGCGTCAAACTGCTTACGACGTCCAATATACGGACGTCAAATAGGAGACTTAGCGCAATGTTCGCAAATTGTCATGCTGATCACAGAAACGTCAAAATCTAAAAAAAATTGGACGTCATTTTTCTTCCTCTTTAGCTTCCTGAGCTAATTGATTCTCGCATGGAACGCTCGATGCCAATCAAAGACCCTCCATACATCATTCAAGCCATTGCGAATAAATTAAAAAAAAGCGCTAAGTCGTCCGTCGATGCTGCTGTACAAGAATAGTAATTCATGCATATAGGTAAATGCTATACAAAGTTACATTATACTTTAATGAGAAACTATAAATATGTGTGATAGTGGACTGTTTGTACTTATATAGAAATTATTTTGAGTTTTTTTTAATCTATTTTAGTATTTAGAACTACTTGACGTACTTGACGGATTTTCGATAGTGTCATCGACTTATTACGAAACCCTCAGTGCACGACTCATTCTAGCACTTGCCAGATTCATTTGAATAATCAATAATACGAGTACATGTTATACAGGTTCTAGATGATTATCTTTTAGAAACCTTTTCAACAAAACAACAAAAATTATACAAACTTAAAATATATTTTTTTTGTGTAACGAATTTTGTAATAAAAGCATGGAACAAAAATAGATACGAGGTAGAAAATCTGTATGTGAAAATTTGTTAGCTAATTATCAATAATCCTGTATATTAGATAAATTGATACTGGAAAATCTTAGTAGAGCAACTTTCCACGCTACGGCCAGAAAGATAACTGCGGTGGCGGTACATGAAGTGGCGGGGCAGGGAGGGTGTAGATGTGTCACCAGAACGCAGAACGAGCAATTCTTATATATATATATATATATATATATATATATATATATATATATATATATATATATATATATATATATATATATATATAATCGGAATAAATCAATCTAGCTAGGATTTATTTTTAGAAAATGTCTTTTTGTCCGTGTTTTTAGGCAATGAAAAACTGCTACAATATCGTTAGAATAAGAAGATAAATTTTGACAGTTTGTTAACGATTACAAATAGCTTAATTGGTATAATTGTAATAAAAAATACAAAATCATAATACCATGGTTCGAGCCCAGACGGACCGACCGACTTTTTTTAAGTTTTTTTTTTCAAGTTCTTTCCTTTTTGAGAAAATCTATTTTTTCGTGCCCTTTTTTTAGTATTTTTTTAAAAACACGAAAATTTTAATTAAACTAATTGCACTCATGATTTTTTATTCAAATAACCAGTTCAGTTTTTTCTATTATGTCGATACGATCAAAAAATATTATTGGTATTTCATCAGTATGTAATTTTGTATCTAAATATAATTTCCAAAACACATGAATTAAAAAAAAAACGAGCGAAAAATACCGAGCAAAGCTCGGTCAACCGGGTACTTCTATATAAATCAACAAAACAGACAAAAGCAAATATCAATCCGTGAATTGAGAACAAAATAAAAAAATGAAATGCTAACTTTTCGATACAAAATTTGTACAGTTATGTACCAATTGTAAGATTAGCTGTCATTGAAACAAAAGAGAATGTTCGTACACTACGTTGTGGAGTCACACTGCAGCTATATTAGTTACACCGGGGTTAAGCCGATCTATTCGTGCTACACCAGTACCACGCCCTTACAGAATACCAGCGTAAAATAGTAACTTAAGGCTGCCGTGTTTCGTATGGTGAGTGTACAGAACCGGAAACCCTTTTTACTGGAAACGGGGCATTCCATCCTAAGTGTGACAACGCATCTGCATTTCGATTCCTAATTGAGGTTAAATGTAGATATGTCTATGAGCCACAGCATCCACTTACCACCAGGTGGACTGTGTGCTCGTGTCTGCCACCCTTATTCTATAAAAAATGTACATGTATTAGTAAAAATAATGATAGCAGCAATATGTAGTTGCTTTTCAAAACGTAAATAATATGTAATCACTTTTATTAATTAAATACTAAACCGGGTTATACATAAAAATATAACACACGAATATTTGCACAAGCAACCTCTTAGCGATATGTACTTTGACGTCTATTTGTGATAAATGGGAGCGATGGAGTATAGATTAAAATTGCCGGTAATTCAATTTTAGTAATTATAAGGGTGCCCCAAAAATTGGGTATTTGGCACCATCATTAGTAAATTACTACATCACATTAAAAATCCAATTTTTTACTTTTCGTGGTGTCTCTAAATTTGGTCGGTTTCACGTTTTAAGTTAAATAAGATTTCTGTTATTTAAGACCACCACTGAACAAAGACGCTCTCAACCTCTACATCTCTTACCAGGTTGTCGGTCTATCTAGTAGGGGAACGCCCCATACTTCGCTTACCGGTATGAAGCAGTCATTTTTTTTTTGTATTTTTTATTTATTAATGGATTTATAAGACAGTGGTGTTACTTAATTCTAAACCCGCCAAACTTTTACGTTTGATGGCGAGAGGCGCTCTTTTACATAGCAATGAACCACCTTATGTACTCCTAATATTGGACATAATAATACACAATTATATAGATAACACAGTAATATATAAAACTATGACATCTTGCTGTTATATTAACTTTATGATCTTATATATATATATATATATATATATATATATATATATATATATATATATATGTACATACATACACACATATATATACATACACACACACATATATATATATACAATATGTAACGCAATCAACGCACACCCCAATTAGTATATTATGTTATAATTGTAATAAATACACTGTATTTTTAGTTAAACATTTTTATGCACTGGTCATTTATCAAATTAGTTATACTAATTCCGGAAGAATACTGTGGTCACAGTACAAATCCACGAACGCAAAGACTTTAACGTCCTTGAAATGAAGTTCATTTTTCTTTATATATTATTGAATGACAGAATTAGTAATAATACAAATAAAACTGCACTCTTAAAAGTCTTATATTGCCTTAAGTTACGGTCAATTTTTCAGTTTGTTTTGACTGTACAGATTTAGTGTGACTGTAATTTACGTAGTTTTAATTTTTTTTGGGTTAAAAAAATTACCTATAATAAAAAGGATAGGAATCGATTCAGTAAACGATTCTGAACAAACTACTTTCTCAAAGTGCGTTAATTATGTTACAAGTTTCATACATATTTAACTTCATTTATATAAATTAATTACCTGATAGTTATATATTATATTGTTATGGTTTATTAATATACTATCGTATTTAGTTCTATTCTATTCGAGAACCTTTTCTGCTCACCATCGGTACTTCGCGCTATATGGTCGGCCCATAGAGAATATAACCACTAGAGAGCGTATAGGCAGATTTCTTGTAAGCATACGACTCACTACTGCGGGCCGGGGGACGAGGAGGAACGCGTGGCTGCAAATGGTCAAGTTGCGTTGTTATGGCTATCTTTAGGGTTGCTCTTCTTAATAAAGGAAAATATTCGTTATCGATAAAATGGATTTTATCATTATAAAAAATACTCAATTAAAATCATATAAATAATATTTAATCAAAATCAATCAGTTACAACGAAAACATGTATTTATTATATTATTATTGATTTTTAAAATGAATAATTTTTTTATTTATTTCGAATTAAAGTTTATGGGTCCTGATTGTTCTTTGTTAAAAAATATAAACAAGCGTCTACAAATTTGTAAATTATGCATCTTGCTAATTCAATTAAATGATTTGTTGATTATATTACATATTGATGAAATATCCGGGAATCAATAATACCTAATCAGAGATTTTAAAACCGTTCTCATAAAATAATTGGTATTATATTTCGAAGACAGTACTTTTGAACCACTCTCATTGAGCGCCCTCTTATTAAAAATTTTGCAACGACGAAAAATATCTATTACTGTAGTGGATCCGTACAATGACTTGTATTTAGTGTCCTTTTAAAATTGTAAGCCGTTCTGATTTGGTACACCAATCAAACTAATTTAACTAGTTAACTATAAACTTTAACTAATAAAAAATACCGACAAACTGAGAACCTCTTTTTTCTGAAGACGGTTAAAGGTAGATAAGTATTTTTTCACAGTGTGTGAATTGAATAATCTTAATAATTTTATTATTTTCGGTATCGACTTTCAGCTATTAAAGGTAACAGTAAGTACTAATGTTTACGATAAACATACAAAGGGAAGAAAGGGATAGAAGGATCAGAATTGTCTAATAATAGAACGAGACTTTTCCAAAAGACATCAACGCGCGACTCAACCATGTCGTTATTTACCCGGCCACCGTTTTAGATAGACCCCTGCGGTGGCTCATAATCTGAATTAATCAACAATAATTTTCGTATTTTGTACTGTACTTAGCAATGAAAAGTTACTCCCTTATTTTTGGACATCTGTCCTGGAATGTTTCCCACACCAATTCACTGCGCATGAAGGCATTTTGATGCATTATAATTGCATAAAAATTTGCATTAATTTAGCGTGCACACAGGTCTAATACTTGGACAATACTAAAATGGTTAATAGTACCATAGCCGATGCATAGGCGACAAAATACTAATAGTTTTCGAGCGTCGGGGCACTGTATGCGCTGTCAAGTGGTTATATAAGCTGAGAACAAATTATCGGACGCGGCTGACGGACGCGGCTGACAGCCGCGGCTTATTGAGATCTAGCCAGTACATTTAGTACTACACTGTGCAAACTATCGGCCGTAAGACGCGGACATGACCTTGCGTCGCTCTTGAGCGTTCGGACGTCCGGACAGAATCTGACCGGCTGGATGTTTGGTGCGTCCGCGGACAGTGTGAACGGGGCATGGGACGCGTCCGCGGACGTTTCGAGTGTCACAAGCGAACCAACTGCGCTCGCGACATGATGTGTAATGAAAAAAAATTAATTGAATGTGTTCATAGCCACGAGTGCCTTTATTTATAAGTACATATTGTACATTCATAAGTACATTTTTTAACGTTTATCATCTTTTTGTAAGTCTGGATACACTGTATGAAATTCATCATACTCGAGTCGTTTTATATTAATATCATGGACAAGGAGTGTTTGGGTCCCCTATTTTTTGGAGGACGACATAAAGCAGCTGCCGCTAACTTTATAAATTCGTCCTCGCTGTCACTGTTTGTCATGTTTCTCGGTTGACAAACCTTTCTGGAATGACCGAAGCGAGGCGTCCGAGGACGCCGTCTAAAGCGGGCTACATACGACACGATATCGGTGGCGATCTAGGGTGGAAAGAAATCGGGGCTTTTATCGGGGTAGACCTTACACACGGGCCTGCCTAGCAGTACGCGTTCGGACTTGGAGCGGAATGCATATGCGGTAGAGTTCTTCAAAATACCTCCGACTCTCTTAAAACACCACCGTGTTGGTTTGGAATTAGCCATCTCGGTTAATTTATTCGAAAATAGAAAAAGAGAAGTTACTGGGTGAAAAAATGGCTCCAAAAGAGATAAAAATTAAGCCACATAAACGTACTAAATGGCCTGTAATCCAAGGACGTGATTAATTTTCTCCGGATGGATGAAGACATTTTTTATAACCTTCTAGAAATGATTTCGCCGCTATTTAGTTATTTCTTCTCTTTGTTCATTTCTGCTTTTTTCAAAATCTGGTTATGTATTACACACAACAAACAAGGAAATAAAATACTTTTGTATAATAATATGTATACTTTTTTTAATGTAATCTTTATTTATGGAGTAAAACTATCAGAAAATAAAATAGCTTATATCTTTTTTTAAACATAAAGAAACCTTTAATTTCGGACATACTCCCTTTTATATAACTTGTTTGTTGATGTGGAGATGGTGAAGGAGTAGAAGTTAGTTGTTGATAAGAGGATGAAGGCACGTAAGAGATCGAAGTGTGGTCTTGTGGAGTTGTAAGAGATATGAGTGCGGTCTTGTGTTGATAGCGTTGGAATAGCAGTTAGTTGTTGAGGAGAGGCTTTATCTTCTCCTTACTTACATCATACACTCTACTTTACGAACGGCAATAAAAAAATTAGTTTAGTAGGCATTCTTGACCATGTAACTTCGCAGGGTCACAGGCTAGGGTGGATATGATTTGAATTTCGATAAAATTTCAATTAATTTATTTATTTTATTCACTTTTTTTTTGGTTTTTTGTAAAAGATCAGTGCCATAGGCTTCTACTCCGTTTATATGATTAAAATGTAAAAATTTTGTTATATAAAAAAGGTCATTCAGTATCACTGTTTTGTTAACTTCCTTCCGCGAGGGTTGCCGGCAGCGACTGCCAAAAGAAATCGGGCCGATGCGCCTACACACAGGCAGTAAGGAGGGGGCGGTGCCCCGATTTAGGAAGCATCGGCTGATCTAGGAAGCATTTTTGCTCCTGCCAGCCGATTAAGGAGGCGATATCGGCCACGACTTAGGATGGCCCTACATACGACACGATTTAGAGGCAATCTAGGAGGCATCCCCACTACTCCACCCTAGATCGCCACCGATATCGTGTCGTATGTAGCCCGCTTTAGCTACCGTGCACACCGCTAAGCCGCGACTGTCAGCCGCGGCTGACGGACGCGTCCGATAATTTGTTCTCAGCTATAGTCTTTGGGTCGGCCCATTTTAACTTCAGGTGACTGATCTGTGGGGCTATGTTGGTTATACTCAGCGTTGAGCTATTATTTACGTTGGTATTCTGTGGGAGTGTAGTATTTCCCCGGTCCAGCCGGGCCATTCGTTTTACAACCACAATACAGGTGCTGCATAGCCCTACTACTGACAAAATTTAAAGGAATTGGACACAGTTCGAGATTAACAAAAATTTTGAGCCTTGTGACAAAATATTATCGAATTTAAATATGGGAATTGTCTCGGTGAAAAATTGCTAAATAAATAGAGGCGGTTGGCTTTTTTTTTTATATATATAATAGTTGACAGCGTAGTTACCTACCGTGTAGATATAAGATACAGAACTGTTTACAGTTTAAAAAGAAAAAAAAAAACACCACAAGCTTTAACGGATGCGTTTGCTAAATTCTCTGATGGTTGGATCTAACAGTGTGCTGCTTTTATTGGACAAGGGATCATTCCATTAAATGGAGAATGTGCCTTAATAGTCACGCTTAGCGGAATGACGATCGCAGTGCAAAACATCTTACACCTTCGATGTTGCTGTCCACCGCGGGTATTTTACATAACATAACATAACATAACATAAACACTCACGCCTGTCACCCAGAGGGGTAGGCAGAGACTTCTATTTGGCACGATCCTGACACACCTCTTTCGCCTCCTTCACATCCATATACCTATACATACATGCTCGTCGGTTAAGGGTACTCCTAATTTGGCCCGTTTTCAATATATCGCCAATTTGATCGATAAAATCTTTCGCCTAGGACGTCCCTTTCCGACTCTGACATTCACTTCAGCAACATAAATTTGCTTTGTCACTCTTTACTCATTCATTCTTACTGCATGTTGGCCATGCCACCACCGTGGTTTGGTGGTGATGGTTAGGTATTTTACATCTGACATAACTGAGTTGGTTATATGTACCGCCATCTATGAAAAGTCATTTTCTAGTATTTTCTAGACCCTTCTTACGACACCCTCAGGGCGAAATGGGGTGATGTATTCCCATACGCCTGACTTACTAGCGATCCTTCCCAGATTTTTGGATCTCGACAACAGCACCACCTACCGGGTCCAATGAGGGCAAATAATCTTACGCTCAACATATGTCGCTAGTTGACACTGAGGTGAATGTTTTTGTTACAAAATATCATTTAATTGAGAAGTTTTAAATAAAAGTTTATCAGTTTCTAGAGTGTATTATTAATACACAAAACAACGCCTCAGGAGTTTGCCTCTTAAATTATTGCACATTTTTAACTCTTTTTAATTTATCTACTTTTATAATTATCTGTGGTCGAGTTTACTTATCCTTAATATAATATAATTAAATAGTTCAGTAAGAAACATTAACCTTTTTTTATAGGATAGGGTGACAAACGAGCACACATTCCACCTGATGGCAAGTGGTTGCTGCGGCCCATAGACATCTACATTTATCCTCAATTACAAAACAAAATGCAGATGCGTTGTCACCCGTGACGACTAAGATGGAACGCCTCGTTTCCAGTAAAAAAGGTCTCCGGTTCTCTACACTCACCATACGAAATACAGCAGCATTAAGCTACTATTTCACGCTGGTATTCTGTGAGAGTGTGATCCCTCCCCGGTCGAGCCGACCCATTCGTGCTACAACTATACCACTAATATAACTACAGTATGGCTCTGTCACGAATGACCTTTACATTTTTCGAACAAATTAACTACCCCGGTATAAAATCTGTCAAATTTATTGGAAAGTAGTGGATGCTCTCATTGTGAATCTAAATCATTCAGGAAACTCAAACGCACACAAAAAATGTCAATAAAATCCGTTGCTTTGTTTAAAAGATCTAAGCGTACAGACGGCGGGAAGAGACTTTGTTTTATACTATGTAAAGATACTTGTCCATTGGAACAATGTTTTGTTGAAAGCTCCTTTCTGATATCGTATTTTAACAATTGCTATTTAAATTAGTTTGCCAATTCGCACTTGTATAACATAATATGGAATTTTGAATATTTTCAAAATTTTGTTCCTATAGTTCGTGCCAAATCGATTGAGAAAAACGGACAATGACCTTTCGGTAGTTTAACCAGGGACTACAAACCTTCAATATATAGACACTTTTTTATATGTAGTACTTTCTTTATTTATAATTATTTTTTTATAATGATGGATATAATATATATTTATTAACTATTATTAAAAAGTTATGTAAAAGATCGCTGTAGAAGAAAAATCATCTATTGTTATAAAGTACCGTATTCATTTAACAACATAAAGCATTAATTTATAACACGATAACAACACGACACGACAATCCGAGTGATAACGACACCGAATAAGTACGTACTTATTCAAAATATAAAACCTTATTTTCAATATTATATAAGAACTTTATTTTTATTCTGTGCATGCGGGCAACGAAATAACGTAACGCGCGTTTTGTTTATTTTAAAAGGATGAATTTCCAAAAGCTCAATATGGTGATTATATTGCTTCAAATATTTTTAATATGAAACTGTTATTAAATGAATTGCTGCGTTACTTACAATAAATTGAAATATAAAATATAACATATTTCTCAGGATGTACCGTAAGATTTTACGATGTTTATAGAAATCACAGACAATAATATTTAAGAAACAAACATATGTGCTGACCTAGAAGTGTTTTAAATATTGTTATCACATCTAAATTGAGATTTTGTAAGTTACGCCTTTTGACACTCGGCTCATAGCTGAGGTCATCGTCCGTTTATCTCAACCGATTTGGCACGATTATAGTATAAGTATGTCTAAAGTTTTGACATACGATTATTTTGGGCTTAATCATTATTTACGGGTCTAATAAGCAGAAAAAGGGATAGATTTAGCCGTGAAGAGACGAAATTCATACTGTGCTGTTGAGTTAGACATTAGAAGAACTTCGGAAACGGTATGTGTAACGGTATGGGAACGATGCTATAAAAAACGTTTACTTGGTTGAGCCATGCTGCAGTTATATTGTGGTTGCAGCAAGAATGGGTCGGCTCGACTAGGGTAGGACCACGCTCTCACAGAATACCAGCGTAAAATAGCAGCTTAATACCGCTGTATTTCGTATGATAAGTGTAGAGAACCGGAAACTTTTTTTACTCGAAACGAGGCATTCAATCTAAATCCTCAGGGCTGGCAATACATCTGCATTTTGATTTTTAATTGAAGATAAATGTAGATGTCTATGGGCCACTGCATCCACTTACTACCAGGTGGACTGTGCGCTCGTTTGTCACCCTTATTCTATAAAAAATCAGAACATATTATGTCTAAAAAATCCAGAGGTAAATAAATAAAATAGCAGAAGAAAAACACCGAGAACCGAGCCAACATTAAAGACGAGAGCTAAGTGTGTTTTGCAAACATATTAACATGTTGTGATTTTAAACGTAACGACAAACAACAACAGTAGAACAAAACACAGAGATCCCTTGACGTTAGAGATTAAACTTTAATACGACCTAGTCTCTCTGCAAAGTTGTTGTTAACGTTAAAACAATCTTTTGAGGCACTAACTGTACGAAAACATGAATATAAGTGCCAATAGAACCATGTTATTATATAAACTGTTTATTTTAATAGAACGGAGTTTTTTTTTCTTTAGAGAACAGTCGAAACTTTTATGGTCTAATGCCGGTCTAAGTCAATATTTATTTTTAATCCTTCCATTTACGACAGTACTCCTTGCAGTAAAGCAAACGCTAATACATTCCATTATTCGGTATCTCCTTTATTACGTCGCTTTTTTTCTTTCTTGTCTGATTTGCTTAAAAATGAGCTATGCCGTAACAAGTATTGTATCCCTTGCTTCTATTCGTACAACACAGGAATGACACTCATGTTAGGATATTGTTGCGCGCCATAATTAATGCCACTAGCGCCATCTAGTATCGAGTAGCAGAACTAGGAGAGCTTTCTAGAACATTCAATACTAGACCTTTCTAGACCGAGTCGTTCGGGACCGGTATGTACTCGAACATTCTTGACGTTTCAGTAGAAGTGACCCTATATAAAGCCGGTAAGGACTGCGACCTAAACAGTATTGAATTGGCAATTCAAGCGAAAACTTCGAAGCGATATAACTGCCAATTGTGTTTTATTATTTGTGAGTTTTAAGTTGTAATTGGTGTTCCGTAATTAAAGTGTCAATTTTGGTAATTCAATCGGCTTTTTTTATTGTCACTAACCCTCAGTTCGTAACAATATTATTTGTCTATATCGTCGTAATTTTATTGGAGCCGCTAGTTGGGTACTTGACTAGTCAATTGGAAAACTTTTTAAGACTTGTCAAAACAAAAAAAAAAATCTGTGACTAGCGATCCGCCGCGGCTTCGCACGGGTTATTTCTGGATCTCGACAACTGCTCCACCCACCGGGCCAATTGTGAATGTACATCATCCATGGACCCAGTCAAACACATCAAAAAGAATCGGTTCATCAGAATTGGTCGATCCAGTTCCGAGTTTTAGCGAGACTAACGGACAGCAATTAATTTTTATATAGAGAGAAATTGTATGAAAATGTGGCCGTGGTAGGAAAAGGGGAGATCTCCCGCCGGGCAAGGTGTTTTGCCCGGGGAGCGGCCCAACGATGGTGTGGTAGTTCGGAGATGTTCTATATATACTGTTTATGATTCGGAATTTTGATAGCGCGATTTAGGCTTCGGTGTGTTTCACGTGTGGCGCGACGACAGCGCCGCCACATCACCCTCCTGCTCAGACCAGAGGTCGATAGTGCAGTCCGATTGCCGGTGCGTCCCTATTGCCGCCCTATTGTCGGACTGGCTTGCAGAAACTGAAGACTGCAGAAGACGATTCTCAGTAGTGAATGGTAGGGGTTCTTGAGGATAATGACGAAGGCTCGAAGTTGTAGTTTCCGAAGGTTGTTGGTTGCGTGTTCAGATCACGTCGGGTGGTCACCACTGTGGCCGTAGAAGGAAAAGGGGAGATCTCCCGTCGGGTAAGGTGTTCTGCCCGGGGAGCGGCCAACGCTCCGTGTGATAGTTCGGAGATGTTCTATATATACTGTTGATGATTCGGAATTTTGATAGCGCGATGTAGGCTTCGGTGTGTTTCACGTGTGGCGAGACGACAGCGCCGCCACAAGAATATATTGTAATACCGTCATAGATTTTAGTCAAATTATCCTTTTTGTACCTACATTTTAAATCAATATTCAGGACGTTATAAAAAAAATTACACTTTTAAAGTTTTTATAAATAACTTCCAATCTATACGTGGCAGAGCCATGCTGCAATTATATTAGTGGTATAGTTGTAGCACGAGTGGGTCGGCTCGACCGGGGAAGGACCACGCTCGCACAGAATACCAGCGTGAAATAGTAAATTAATGCTGCTGTATTTCGTATGGTGAGTGTAGAGAACCGGAGACCCTTTTTACTGGAAACGAGGCATTCCATCTTAGTCCTCACGGGTGACAACGCATCTGCATTTCGTTTCGTAATCGAGGATATAGATCGTTCGTTTCGTAATCGAGGAGGTAGATGTCTATGGGATGCAGCAACCCCTTACCATCAGGTGGACTGTGTGCTCGTTTGTCACCCTATTCTATAAAAAAAAAACTTGATCCTTCACAGTTAGCTACCGTGGGTAAATCTTTGTTTCAGAGAGCACGAGGGATCTGTGACAGAAAACATCTGGCCGCGGAGCTTCAGCACGTCAAGCAAGTATTGCAAGACAACAAGCTTCGGGTACCGCGCCTACGTCACAGTGAACGAGTGAAGGCGGCCACAGTCGAGCGCGCGCCTGCTCTACTACCATATGTCAGAGGAGTCACGGACAAGATTGGCTACATCTTGAAGCGAGCGTCCATTAAGACAAGATTAGTCAATTTTTACCATCCATCAAATGTAATATTCCTCTACAAGACGTAGGTGTGTACAAGCTAGATTGTGAATGTGGTCTCTCTTACATAGGTCAAACAAAGAGATCTATAAAAACCCGCGTGAAGGAACATATAGCTGATGTGAAGCACCGACGTTCCGAGAAGTCTGCAGTCTGCGAACATGTTCAAGATCGTCCCCACCATTACATTAGATTTGATAAACCACAAATTCTCACAAAAGAACACCGATTCCTACCAAGGATGATACGCGAGGCTATTGAAATTAAAAAACATCCAAAATTCAATAGAGAAGATGGTTGGGTGCCACCACCTGCTTGGGATCCTGTAATTAACAAAATTAAACCCAAACCCAAGCATACCACTGCAAGACTTCATGATACTATAAGCTCGTTTTGCGTAAGTCGGACCAAAAATTAATATTAAAAAAACTGAAGGTAGCCGGACTAACTATGACATTGGGACGTCAAACATCTCAGTCCCCCCCCCCCCGTGACATGGGTGCTGTAAAGCACCCGAAACGTTGGGATAATAGTAAAAATAAATTAAAGTAATTAAACGCGATAAAATCCGTAAATAATAGTTTTATTCAAAAAAAAAAAAAACTTTTAAAATATTTGGCTAATCAACTCCAGACATCAACTACTTGAAAGACTGCGTCGAATGCCTCTAAGTAAGTCAAAATCGAACGACGCGTTCAAAAATTATAGCTATATTTAAAAACTTCTAAATAATCTTATTTTTTGATAAATTTTAAATTCTACGACCTATCGACTTAAAACCTGACAAACAATTTTTGCATTTAAAAAACCATTAAGACTTCGTCGAATGGCGCCAAGTAAATCAATATCAAACGAGGCGTTCAAAAGTTAGAGCCATTTAAAAATTTCTAAATAATCATTTGTTCGATACACTTTTTGTATTTTTGAGCTCGAAGAGAAAGATTTTTTTTAAATTATTTTTAATTCTTTAAATTTTGTTTTATTATGACGTTTTCATACAAAGTCCTATTCAAAGGTATTATAAATTAACTTCTATTACAACGTAGATCCATTGTATCCTAAAAAAAATTGCCCGTGCACTTAAAAGTTAACACGGTAAACTCATTAACAATAAATTATTATATTATTAGATTAAAACAGGTTCCAGTACAATCTCTCCAGACCGGCTGAATCATACTGTTTGACAAGGAACTAGTTTACAAGAAAATATTTACATAAAAAAAGACTAGGTTCTTAATCATAACAACGTAAGCAAGGATGACTAACGATTCCAACTAGGCCGTTATCAACGGAATATCCGATATACATATTATAATAACGGCCAACGCTCCGTGTGATAGTTCGGAGATGTTCTATATATACTGTTGATGATTCGGAATTTTGATAGCGCGATGTAGGCTTCGGTGTGTTTCACGTGTGGCGAGACGACAGCGCCGCCACAAGAATATATTGTAATACCGTCATAGATTTTAGTCAAATTATCCTTTTTGTACCTACATTTTAAATCAATATTCAGGACGTTATAAAAAAATTACACTTTTAAAGTTTTTATAAATAACTTCCAATCTATACGTGGCAGAGCCATGCTGCAATTATATTAGTGGTATAGTTGTAGCACGAGTGGGTCGGCTCGACCGGGGAAGGACCACGCTCTCACAGAATACCAGCGTGAAATAGTAAATTAATGCTGCTGTATTTCGTATGGTGAGTGTAGAGAACCGGAGACCCTTTTTACTGGAAACGAGGCATTCCATCTTAGTCCTCACGGGTGACAACGCATCTGCATTTCGTTTCGTAATCGAGGATATAGATCGTTCGTTTCGTAATCGAGGAGGTAGATGTCTATGGGATGCAGCAACCCCTTACCATCAGGTGGACTGTGTGCTCGTTTGTCACCCTATTCTATAAAAAAAAAACTTGATCCTTCAGTTAGCTACCGTGGGTAAATCTTTGTTTCAGAGAGCACGAGGGATCTGTGACAGAAAACATCTGGCCGCGGAGCTTCAGCACGTCAAGCAAGTATTGCAAGACAACAAGCTTCGGGTACCGCGCCTACGTCACAGTGAACGAGTGAAGGCGGCCACAGTCGAGCGCGCGCCTGCTCTACTACCATATGTCAGAGGAGTCACGGACAAGATTGGCTACATCTTGAAGCGAGCGTCCATTAAGACAAGATTAGTCAATTTTTACCATCCATCAAATGTAATATTCCTCTACAAGACGTAGGTGTGTACAAGCTAGATTGTGAATGTGGTCTCTCTTACATAGGTCAAACAAAGAGATCTATAAAAACCCGCGTGAAGGAACATATAGCTGATGTGAAGCACCGACGTTCCGGGAAGTCTGCAGTCTGCGAACATGTTCAAGATCGTCCCCACCATTACATTAGATTTGATAAACCACAAATTCTCACAAAAGAACACCGATTCCTACCAAGGATGATACGCGAGGCTATTGAAATTAAAAAACATCCAAAATTCAATAGAGAAGATGGTTGGGTGCCACCATCTGCTTGGGATCCTATAATTAACAAAATTAAACCCAAACCCAAGCATACCACTGCAAGACTTCATGATACTATAAGCTCGTTTTGCGTAAATCGGACCAAAAATTAATATTAAAAAAACTGAAGGTAGCCGGACTAACTATGACATTGGGACGTCAAACATCTCAGTCCCCCCCCCCCCGTGACATGGGTGCTGTAAAGCACCCGAAACGTTGGGATAATAGTAAAAATAAATTAAAGTAATTAAACGCGATAAAATCCGTAAATAATAGTTTTATTCAAAAAAAAAAAAAACTTTTAAAATATTTGGCTAATCAACTCCAGACATCAACTACTTGAAAGACTGCGTCGAATGCCTCTAAGTAAGTCAAAATCGAACGACGCGTTCAAAAATTATAGCTATATTTAAAAACTTCTAAATAATCTTATTTTTTGATAAATTTTAAATTCTACGACCTATCGACTTAAAACCTGACAAACAATTTTTGCATTTAAAAAACCATTAAGACTTCGTCGAATGGCGCCAAGTAAATCAATATCAAACGAGGCGTTCAAAAGTTAGAGCCATTTAAAAATTTCTAAATAATCATTTGTTCGATACACTTTTTGTATTTTTGAGCTCGAAGAGAAAGATTTTTTTTAAATTATTTTTAATTCTTTAAATTTTGTTTTATTATGACGTTTTCATACAAAGTCCTATTCAAAGGTATTATAAATTAACTTCTATTACAACGTAGATCCATTGTATCCTAAAAAAAATTGCCCGTGCACTTAAAAGTTAACACGGTAAACTCATTAACACTAAATTATTATATTATTAGATTAAAACAGGTTCCAGTACAATCTCCCCAGACCGGCTGAATCATACTGTTTGACAAGGAACTAGTTTACAAGAAAATATTTTCATAAAAAAAGACTAGGTTCTTAATCATAACAACGTAAGCAAGGATGACTAACGATTCCAACTAGGCCGTTATCAACGGAATATCCGATATACATATTATAATAATTTCGACAAATAAAAAGACCTCGCCATCAAGAACAAGACGGTGTGACTCACATACCGGGGCGCAAAACTGACTTTTTTATCTACCAATTTAACTTCCAATAGAATTGTTTGAGACGCGACGCGCCGAAGTGCATGACCGCAGGCTTTTTGTCGCTCAATTATGAAATTAGTTAGTAATAGAGAAAACAAACTATCTATTGTGCCGAATAAATGATTGAAATATTTTCAAATTCCAATTTACAATAAAAGTTCTCACGTTCTCAAGAAAGGCAGTAAAGGGTGATAACAAAGCAGTAAATGAGACAAACATTCTTATCTATTATTTCAAACAAAATATTTGTCATCTGTATTCTTTAGTAATAATGTTAAATATGTTGTGAGATTGATGAACGTTCTTCTTCCTTTCTTTTTGTTCGTCATCAGCCGGAAGTTCACAGCGAGCCTGTAGGATATGCCTTGAACGCTTGGCAGGATGTTTGGTGATAGCAGTACGAGATGTCTTGATATTTTACATGTCGTAAACGAGATGGCTAGATCGCCGACTATCTGAAGCCATGAGATCTTACTGGCATTTCATATAGTTGCCTCACACTACACGCACGAATTTTTTTATAGTATAGGGTGACAAACGAGCACGCAATCCACCTGATGGTAAGTGGTTGCTGTGGACCATAGACATCTACATCTATCCTCGATTACGAATCAAAATGCAGATGCGTTGTCACTCGTGAGAACTAAGATGGAATGCCTCGTTTACAGTAAAAAGGGTCTCCGGATCTCTACACTCACCAAACGAAACACAGCAGTATTAAGCTGCTATGTTATGCTGGTATTCTGTAAGAGCGTGGTTCTTCCCCGGTCGAGCCGAGCCATCCATGTTACAACCACAACAGCTGCAGCGCGGCACCACCACGTGAATTAAATGTGGAGATGGATCCATCAACACCGCCACTACACAGCGAAAATACTTTATCAAATATTTTATTTACCAATTTATATTATATAATTATATAAAATTATACTTTATCTACTAAATCAAAGAAAACAAACCAACAGTCCAACGGAATGCAGAATCCATTTAAGAATCAATCAATCAAAAAATCTATTTAAGGAATCAATATCGCAAATATAAATATGCCAATTACATTAACTTAGTGGAAAATAAGATTTCAAAAGAAGCTGCTATTTAATTTATTATTATAGTGAAACAGCACATTATGGCAATTTATGTCTTTATCTCTGGGTATGAATTTTTTTTACAGAATTTAATGCACAAATTATATCCTATACCTTTAAACGAGCAATTCTTGTATATATGTATATATATATATATATATATATAATCGGGATCTCGGAAACGGCTCCAACGATTTTCATAAAATTTAGTGTCCAGGGAGTTTCGGGGATAATAAATCGATCTAGCTAAGATTTATTTTTAGAAAATGTCTTTTTGTCCGTGTTTTTAGGCAATTAAAAACTGCTACAATATAGTTAGAATAAGAAGGTAAATTTTGACAGTTTGGTAATGATTATAAATAGCTTATTGGTATAATGGGCGGTCACAAAATCGTAAAACCCCGGTTCGAGCCCAGACCGACCGACCTACTTTTTTATTTTTTTTTTCAAGTTTCTTTCTTTTTTGAGAAAATATATTTTTTTCGAGCCCTTTTTTTAGTATTTTTTAAAAACACGAAAATTTAAATAAAAATAATTGCACTCATGATTTTTTATTCAAATAACCAGTTCCGTTTTTTCTGTTATGTCGCTAAGATCAAAAAATATTATTTATAATTCATCAGTATGTAATTTGTATCTAAATATAATTTCCAAAACACACGAATTAAAAAAATCGAGCGAAAAATACCGAGCAAAGCTCGGTCAACCGGGTACTATTTTTAAATCAAATTCATAGATACTACTCAGGATATCAACAAAAGCCACTAGTGGGTCCAATTGTGAATTTAAGCCATTCTAGAATTGGCTTAAACACACACAAAATTTCATCACTATCTGTTGAGCCATTTGGGTGGAATTCATTCATTTACACATGGACAGAATATTTATATATATATATATATATATATATATATATATGTAGGTAAGGGTGACAAAGGAGCACACAGTCCACCTGATTGTACTCGTAAGTGGATGCTGAGGCCCAATACACTCACATCTATCCTCGATTAAAAATTAAAATGTAGACATGTTGTCACTCCTGAAGGCTATCATAAAATACCTCATTACCATAAAAATGGGTATCCGGTTCTCTAGACTCATCATACCAAACACAACAGCTATTTTATGCTGTTATTCTGTGAGAATGTGGACCTTCCCTGGTCAAGCCAAACAATTTGTGTTGCAACTATAATATAGCTTCAGTGTGGCTCTACCACATTATAACCAAAACAGTGGATGGTATACCAAAAATTTTTGACGACTGCGTGGCGCAGTGGCTTAGCAATGAGTGGCTGCGTTGGGGATCGCGGGTTCGAATCCCGCACAGAACAAGTATTTTTATGACCTACAAGTAATTGTTCTGGGTCTGGATGTTTGTCCTTGTGCAATTTATGTTTGTAAACTGCCCCCGCGATACAGGAGAAAATCCTAGTGTAGGGGTAACATTATTTAAAAACCAAAGAAAAAGATAAAAACAAACAACTAATATATCAAATTAATGTATAAATTTATGATTAAATAGGCAATGACAAATGTGCAAATATTTTTAATTAATCATTTGTTTCTGCTGTTAGAAATTACACACAAAACAACATAATCAAATACAAGATACTGACTTACTAAGCTGTTCACTGACTACTGGCAGCCTTTGGGCTGCTCCAAGCAAAATTAAACAAACAAGGCCACAGTTGCTCAGGCCACGAGCCCTGAGACCAATGAAGCTGTAAGAGCCGCATAGGCTAACAGCACCAACATCATCGAAACCAGACAGCCCACAGTTGCATTGTTACCCTTGAATACTAAGATGGAATGCTTTACAGTCTATAAATTAAACTGCTTCCATTTTAGCGAGAGAAAGTTACCATCATAGATGAACTCTTAGGTAGAAAAGAAACCCCACCATTTACTAATGCAAGCAAATATATTTAATATGGGAAACTGAGTTATAAGTAAACATATTCATAGCAATATATAGGTCACCTTAAGCAATCATAGTACTAATTGTAGCAAATTAGTTTACACTAGGCTCACTACACTATTATTGGACAATTGTTGTGTAATATGCTCAGGTCACACTAGTGTTAATTTGACATCTAAACTAACATAATTAAGACCTCTAATAACATGGAACACCTGTTATGTTAGTACAGTTTAGACAATTTTATCTTTTTTTTTCATAGATACATGCAATCCAAGAGTTAGAGAATTAGAACCTGTTATATATTTTGTTTTGTAATAAGTAATTTATTGACAATGAAATTACACACAACCCACCTGATGGTAAATGGATTCTGTGGCCCATAGACATCTACATTTAATCTTCAAATAAGAATCAAAATGCAGATGCGTTGCCAGCCTTGAGGACTGAATGCTTAGTTTCCAATAAAAAGGGTCTCCGGTTCTCTACACTCACCAAACGAAACACAGCAGCATTAAGTTGCTATTTTACGCTGGTACTCTGTGAGAGTGTGGTCCTACCTTGGTCGAACCAACCCATTTATGCTGCAAGCATAATATAGCTGCAGCATGGCTCTACCTCTAACAAAATGACTATAATAAAATTAAAATGTTGACCGTGTAGTGGCGGTTTAAGAATATTCATGCCCCCTCTAACATTCCACGTGCCAACTCTGCACTCCGTCCTCCACCTTCCGCCGTGTCGGGCTGTGCGTGACGGGTGGCGCTCCCCATCGCCGCTTTGCGCGCTGCATTCCACACCAACGGGGACGAGCTGGTGTGCGTCGCCTTGGGGGGACGCCCTAACCCTCGTTCGCATGGGTGCGCAGCTGTGTAGAATTGCAGCCCTGAAAAGGGCTGGCAGGGGTCGCGACGAGCACGCTTCTACAATGACCCCCTATATCATATTCCCCTATATTATAGAATATTCACTGCCCCATATCATAGAGTGGGTGTCGTAAGAGGCGACAAAGTGAAACAAACCGGAAGACGGGCAGCAGCTTCTTTCTGATAACAACTGAAAATTATAAAAAACCTTACCTTATAAAAAAGTTGCCAACCACAACTATAGCAAAATCTCCTCTATGTGGTAATCAGCCTATGTTCAGCAGTGGATTTTTATAGGTTGTAATTGATGGACGATGGAAAATTAAAATGTACCATGCAAAGGGGCTATTTATGGTATAATTGCCATGGGTTATAAGGGAGCTGGAAACCACAATTTTTTCTATTATTCTTAAGCTGTTATTTGAAAGATGCTGTTGCCCATCTCCTAGTTCAGTTTCCATCTGTCACCTATTACGACACCCAAAAGACGATAAGGGGCAGCATATGAACCGGATGGTTTCTTGCAAGGAGTTGATGGATGCAGGTCGCTCAGGACCACACTTTGTGGCAACCTATGGGGGAGGCTTATGTTCAGCAGTGGACTTGTGAAAGAATGTAATAAAGATGATGTTGATGATAAACAGAAAAGAGCAACCATCTCTCTCCAGTGCGTGTTGCCAGTGATGACTTACGGATCAGAGACGTGGTCCTTCACTGCTGGCCGTATGAGGACGCTCAAGGTCACTCAGCGAGCTATGGAGAGGGCTACGCTCAGAGTTTCTCTGCATGATAGACTCAGAAATGAGGATATCTGCAGTAAAACCAGAGTGACCTACATAGCCTAACGGATTATTAAGCTGAAGTGGCAATGGGCCGGCCATATAGCTCGAAGAACCGATAACCGATGGGGAAGAAAGGTTCTCGAGTGGCAGCCTCGTACCGGTAGGCATAGTGTAGGGCGACTCCCCACTAGATGGAGTGACGACCTGGTAAGACATGCAGGAAGTAGATGGATGCAGGTGGCTCAGGACCGTGCTTTGTGGCATTACTTGGGGGAGGCCTATGTTCAGCAGTGGACTTGTGAAGGGCTGTAATGATGATGATGATGATGATCTCTCAAGAGCTAAGCAATTGCTCTAATTTCATAGTATCAGAAAACTTGAGTTGTAAACAACATTGTAAAGAAACCTACATGTCTTAGAATCCAAACCCAACTCCATGATTCAAAAATAAACTAGATAGAATATGTTGTGTTAGAAGTTAAGAAATACATAAAATAAAGTTCCCAAAGTTATGCTTGAGTACATTAATATGTTATTATTGTTTTTTTGCTACAGCGTGGATATAATGACAATAATATTATTCATAAAACACACTTTACTTTTCTCTAATATGAAGGACTTGAGGAATACATTGCAGGATTACTTTATACCACCAAGCATAATAACTAGTGACTCAAAGTTTCTTAATAAAATATTAAAAATGCTTACAATCTTCTGTTAGATATTAGATTTTACATAATATAAAATATATTAAACCTATAGTTTTCATTGAATAATCTAAATGTTTTCAAAGCAAATTCTTGAAGTGGATGCTGTAATTAGTTAAAATAAGTGTATATATTTAGAATATGTGTATATACTATGTGTATGTAGTATAGTAAGAATATATATGGGTTTTTTGTATGACAATAGAAACCTTTTAAGCTTTCACAATACATTCCTAGGATAAATTATTAGTAAACTACTAGTTTTAAAATATACATAACATAAAAGCAGTCGTTTTTAAAAAGGACAATTTCAATATAACATTATAAAAACAAAATTATAGTGTTTTGCTTTTAAATATAATGTGCAAATGCAATATTGTATATCCTTAGGTTCTCCTTAGGATCTCAATGGAGAACATTTAATAAAACCTGTGATGTGAAGGCACATTTTCCCAAACAACTAGCAGCCTCCTTTAAAATAACAGCACAAGATGTTTGTAAGGTAAACTAAATAACTCACCCTACTAGAGACTCTTCACAGAAGCCTTAGCCTTAGTTATGGACATTTATTTAATAAGAAAAGTTTTAGTATGAAAAGGGTCAAAATAAATTTTAAAATATTTTCATAAGATTTTTAAAATATAAACACTAATCATTAGAATTATTTACTTACTTTACTGATAAAGAGAAGTCACCAGGGCTTGACTCACTGATCCTAATAAGAAATCCTCCCTCTGGTTTATTTGCTAAGAGTTTTTCTGCATCTGCTCTTGTGATCCTACCATAGTACCAACTGAAAATATTGTTTATTACAAAAGACATGCAAATATATAACATACAAGAGATGTATTCTAATATGCAGATTTTATTAGACATGATCCAATGTACTCACAATGTAATGAAAACTAAGCGTTTGTTTTTACGAAAACCGGCTAATTCAGTACGATCATACTTATTCATAAATTATGCTCTATATATAGGCATGAAAAATGCTAAAAATTATGAGTTATAAATTCCATAATGCATATGTTTACATACCTGTGACTTTTCATTTGAATGTAGTTACTAGGGATAAGACCTTCTTTCCCGTCTAATTCTGCCCTGTACCAATTCATATCGTCCTCCATGTTTAGTATCTGCAACAAAATTTTTAGATGGAATCTGATGTCCAACATTGAAGGACTTTCTAAAATCAATGCTTGAATTTAAAAACTTACTTTGAGCACTTGATTTTTCTTAAAACTCAGCTCATCATCTGCAGTTGCAGTGAAATCGTGTTTTGCTATAGCCTCCATGTTCAAATTAGGCACTTCACTGAAATGTCACTGAATACCAAAATAACTCACAAAGTATTTAAATTAACAACGGCGCTAAAGGTCAGGGAAGTAAAGTAATCATAATGCATGTATTTTCCTACGAAAAAAGTTAATTAAAGGTTTTATTCAAATACACGAAACAATTTCGTCTAAACTCTCTAATCAGTCATTTGGTCGGGGCTGGGGCTGCCAGTAGGGTCAACTTACTTTATACCGCTGGGTCCCAGAAATTATACAAAATCAAATAATAAACAAACCAACAACACATTATTGGTGACGAATACGCAAATAATCTCTGGGTAAGATAAAAGAGTGTTATTTCCGATTGCATTGGAATTTAAAAAAAAAGCACCTACGTTTTATTAGTTGTCTTCAATTAAGGCGTACCTTATAGTTTAAAATTTGCTGCCAGTTTTCCATACTAGAACTACAGTCAAGATTATGAGTGACCTAACAACTACATGTTACTGTTTATCGAAAATCTGCATATTTTTATTTTACCAATCACCCGTCAATCAACAATATTGGTTTGGATGCGGATCACGCAGAAATAACCCCACGCACACGCGCAGCCTTTCACAACTTTCGCTTAATGTGCTACAATTAGATAAGGATTTTATTTTAAAAAGTGAATAATACAAAGTGTTTTTTTTGTTTTTCATTCATTGATGTCATAAGTCCACACTTGAATAGTTATTCCCATAGATTGCTTGAAAAGGGGGATATATGCTTAAGATTTTGGCAGGTGGATTGGCAACCAAAGTTCCTTTAATATTAGTAAGATGTTATTAGAAAGATGCTATACTGCCCATCACCAATTTCATTTCAGTTCCCACATCACCTCCTAGGAAAGGTAGTCACGGGTAGTCTAAGGCCCGCCACACACTATATATGGAATCCCGTTTCGGAATTCCATACCGGAATGAACGAGTCGGCCACACACATATGGAATCTCGTTTTGCCCGCAAAATTCCGTACGGAAAACATTACCGTAGGTGTATGACGAGTCATTGATTTTATATGGACTTGCTGCGTTAGGAATCCCGAATTGGAATTCCGAAACGGAATCCCGAAATAATCCCGAAAAGTATGTGGCGAACCTTATTATCCATTATTTTACGCAAGGCGAACGATGCTAAAACGATGTTTAAAATTTTGCATAGTTTGCTTTTCATTTGAATTCTTATTTTTGTGTACAATTGCTCAACTATACCATTCAATCTGCTATAAAAACAAAATGGTATAGCGAAAAAAATGGGCTATTTCACGTTGCTATTTAAATAACTGGCTATAGGCTATCTAGCAAATTAACTGGTTTTAAGTCGAATGATAAACTGGTAATTTCCGAAAACACGTATATTTTGGTATTTTTTTCTTAACTAGGAGATTACAATGCAGTGGCTAGATGAAAAGAAAGAAATGGAACATAAGTAAGGTTGCAAGCTCATTGCTCATGTTGGTTCTCCGTATATTTAGTACAATGCTAAATTTGCCGTATTCTACTAATCTTGTATCCAATTATACAACCTGGCAGCCCTGAAGCTATTTTTAAATTTATTGTAGTATAGCTACAAGGCTTTCAGCCCATAATAATATATTAAATAAATAATGCCGTATTGAAGTCACAAAATATTACAGAATATTTCGAGATATTTTTCTTTTTTACAGCATTTCATGCTAACGGACAGTTGAATAACAATAATAATCTATAATAGTGTTTTAAAACTAGATGTTAAAGCACTTAGGCGCCTAAGGAGAAAAATAACTCGAAGCTTATTTCACCATGATAGCACTTGTTTCATCCTTTCTATTTTAGTATATTTTAAGTCTATGTTTCTACCAATAGTTCACATGCTCAGGCATTATACACTAAACGCATCACTTTTACGTATCAAAGTCCTATTAAAATCATTATTTAAATGATAATTTAGATCAACAACGCGCCGGCCAGTGCTGCCAAATGCATTGCCTAACATATTTATAAACTAGATGATACCCGCTCACTTCGCTGTGCGCACCAAGATCTGAATTTGTGTATTATATTATAGCATCGCTAAAGAGTATATTATAATTACTACGTTATAGGCACAGACTAATATGATGCTTACGGTTATATGATATTATTATAGGCATTAAGAGTCATACCGAAAGTATTATCAACCGCTACAATCTTTATAAAACTTATGTGCTTTTTAACATGAAATGTTTGAATTGATATTTGTATAGTTGTCATGGGTAATACCACTCTTTCCCTAAATAATAGCCAACCATTTTGTGGTTCCTCCGAGTCGGATTCGAAGGGGCAACTTGTGGCCGCACCATTTTGTGGTCCATTCGCTCCAGATTTGGAACTGGCGTCCTGTGGCCTGAACGAGTCGAACTGCTAAACCAATTCAGACAAAGCACTCTAGTTTGTTCGCACCTAGGTTCTTAGATAGATTTAGTTTTGCTTAGCACTACTCCACCCGCAACATATGTAATAAATTGTTACATCTCGTTGTAGCCTGCCCGCTTAGGAAATTTAATCGTGATAAAGCGTTTGATTTAATATCATTTCGTGGAAAAGTGATGCGTCACGTAAAGCATTGCCTGATTTATTATGCACTAGAACGCCGATTATCCGAAAGCCGATCAACCGAATCGCCAATTATTATATTATATAAAAATTTAAACCAAGTACTGTAAGTAAGTAGGTAATATAATTTATGTTTTATTTTGTTGTAATGGTTGAAAGTTAGAGGCAAGATACTACATGTTCTGCGTCGCGCAGCTTTCGTTTGTTTATTTTTTCAACTCAATAACATTGAATTACGGTCAGTGAACTCCTCACTCGTGCAAATTTATTTTATGTGTGACAGTTCTTTTTTCTTTATTACCAGTCTATGTCCGATTATCCGAAATTTCGATTATCTGAATCGACCCCGGTCCCAATTAATTCAGATAATCGGCGTTCTACTGTATTTAACGTCGGTTATTAGTTAAACTCACGTACGTTTTATACGTGGTAGAGCCATGCTGTAGTTATATTAGTAGTATAGTTGAAGCACGAATGGGTCGGCTCAACCGGAGAAGGACCACGCTCTCACAGAATACCAGCTTAAAATAGCAATTTAATGCTGCTGTGTTTCGTATGGTGAGTGTAGATAACCGGAGACCCTTTTTTGCTGGAAACGGGGCATTCATCCAAGTCCTCACGGGTGGCAACGCATCTGCATTTTGATTTCTAAATGAGGATAGATGTAGATGTCTATAGGCCGCAGCAACCACTTACCGTCAGGTAGACTGTGTGCTTGTATGTCACCTTATTCTATAAAAAAAAAGAAACGCTGTGACACCTCCGTTTTCCATCACTACGAAATTAATTATTAGTATCCTCTTGGTAGTCTGTGTTAATTATTGTACTACAAGATGGCAGTAAGTGCATATGAAATGAAACTTAAAATTCTTTACGCTAAAAGAGACATGTTGTTTTCTCGTATACAACACATCAGTGATCATATAAAAATATTAATGTAGAATCAGTTCGGGAAACATATATGTGTGAAATCGAAACAGAATGAATCCACATTGAGATAAGATTACGAAAGTATGTTGTAAAATTAATAGTCTTGAACTGCAAATTGATCCCGATTATGTAGTGAATTATCATTATCGCTTATGGTCTTCGAGGATTTATAGTGTCGCGTAAAGCGAGCGGCTGAGCAGCTACAAGCTGCAGCCGCTACAAGCTACAAGCAGCCCAGAGCGACGTAAAGCCAGTAGTTCAGGTACATTCACGTGAATAACTTAGATTGCTACCTATCGATATCGCAATATTTAATGGTGATTTAAAACTTGGCCGTTATTCATTACTAGTTTTCAAAATACTATACATAATAATCCCTCTTTATCGGACGCTGAAAAATTATATTATTTAATTAGCAAGCTAAGTGGCAAGGAGCAATCTGTATGTGCCGGTTTCACACTGACAGAAAACAACTATTCGTTAATTTTTAAAATGCTTAGAAATAGATACCAAGATAAGCGAATATTGGATGCTTCATATTTAGACCAAATATTCGATCTTAATTCTATGTCGTTCGCGAACATCAATAGCTTCGAACAACTTTTGGATAGATTCGTGACATCGGTAGCCGTTGTCAAAAATCTTTAACCCTGTGGACTTTATATTTTTACACGGTTACAGTACGTTCCGGTCACTAATGGAGAATCGCGGCTCCAAACTACCATCGTTTGAGGTTTTGGCATCTTTTATTCGAGACCAAATCAAGGCAATGCAGCGTTCATCAAATGCCAAAGGGGAATAAAAAAAATACGCCAACCATCGACCAGACGCGTCATCGAAGCTAACGAAGTCCCTGACGTACGTAAACACCGTGCCTTTATTTTCTCATAACGCTTGTTTTTTATGTAAAAATAGCCAACACGGTAATCCGTATAATGAAAAAGATAACCATTTTTTGTTTTATATGCCAAAAAATCTACAAAAAATCACGAGAATAACCGTGTTTTAAATTTTTTTTCTATCTTCAAAACTGACCGAGATATAAAGGCGGAAAATTAACATTTTCGGTCTAAGCCGCGGGCCGAGAGCGACATCGTTGATGACGTCACAATTTCCATCTTCGTGCGAGAGACCCGACGCGCACTTAGAAAATCAAAACATTTACTCGAATGTGCCCGTCGAGCGCGTATTTACTTGCTATATATTTTTAACAAGAAACATTATAGAACATGATACCATCTATTAAATATTCCGCTGTGTCTCAATGTAAAATACGGCCACAAAAACACCTGAAAAGTTGTTTTTTAATGGGCCTAGAAACCCTACCATCAGAAATAAATGGACAAATGCTATAAGAGGAGCACATCCTTTAGGACCAAACACGGTGGCATATTGTTGTGAGGATCATTTCGATGTAAGTATTCAAATAATAATAATCTTCACGTGATAACTCTTGGTTATTGGTAGTAAATGCTTTCTATTAGGCATATTGGTACCTACTGGAGTCGCAGTGTTTAAGTAACTAACGATTCATTGAACCTTTCCAGGCTTAATGATCATTATAATTTCAAGAAGAAACAATACCTAATACCTACATATTTAACTAAAACTACTTCAGGGTAAATAAACATCCAAACTTGGGTAAAGTACTTACCTATGTAATGTAGATAAGTCAATGACCTGTCGTGAGTTCGTAAGTTTAGATACCTACCTATGTTTGCAGCAAATTTTAAAATGTTTATAATGCATATAAAGGTTAAAATATGGAATATGTTAACAAACGTTTTATATTTTACGATATTTCGAGCAAAAACTAAACACATCGCAGAGCTGTTCAACTTCCATACTTTGCGGGCCGCAAATAATGGAAGTTTGAGAAGTGGAGCACTTAAATTTTTTTCGTGTTGTCCTATTTTTATGTACTACTAGTTGGTACATATTTTAAATATTGATCGAATAGAAATTACGAGGTTCCTTATTTTTTTTATAGATTTTAAATAAGTTTGTATTTTGTTCTAGGTCGAAAACGATATGGAAAACTACATGAAGTACAAACTAGTTGGTGGTCCCCTCAAACTTAAAAAAGATGTTTTGCCTCACAAGTTTGCTTGTCAAAATCGGTATACAGAAAAAACTCAAAGATTTTTACTATCAAAACTAAATGCCAAATCTAGGTCAGAAACAGTTGCACATGCGATTGCCACTACTTCACAAGAAATTGAGCATAGATATGTTGTCGAACCTGTTACTACTCTAGATGATAATATTGACATTGATCCCTTGCCTGAAGAATATATAACTACGCTTTTAATGATAATAATAATGCGACCCTTTTTCTATTAATATTGAAAACATCTGATTTTTAGATAAAATCATATTTTTATACACCCAAGGTATATTTGCAGTAAATTTCTTTATATACGACAGGAATTTTTTTAACCATAAAAACCACAAAAAGGTCAGGGTACACTTATGAAGAATAAGAAAACAAAACTAGTTAGCGGTAGATAGTAAGTAGGTAGATAAGGAACGTTTACGTATTTTTGTTATACTTATTCTTATGATTAGCAAATGAAACCCAGAAGTATTAATGTAATAATGGGTACCTAGGTTATAAAATATTATCTTATTCTTATGCGTATTTCAGCCGCGACAAAATCTTTGTTTCTTAGAAAATATTCCGCCACAATCATGTCCAGGACTATTGGAAGGTTGTCGGATCGACCTTTTGAAACCCTTCTTCCATCATTAAGTACTTAAAAACACCAGAGCGTACGAGGGCAAACAACTCACCCGCGAAATATTAATACAAACATTGATTTATATATTAAACTCAATGACTACAAACGTATGATCGTAATGACTACAAACGTATATGCGCGCTGAAACGATATGGCGGCGCGGCCGCATGGAATAGATGACGTCACGCGCTACTCGCGGGCACTGGCGAGATTTTAAAAATGTACGTAAACTTTCCACGCTTATAACTTCGGTAATAGTGCACCGATCGATGTGAAATAAAAACTAGAATTATGTGTTTGGTTTAGACATTTTACCTACGTACTTAAAAGTTTAATATTGTAACCTTGTTATCTTCTCCATTGCGCGACTTTCCGTAAACGTTTACAGCGCGAACGTTATGAAGTAGTAAAAGCTAACAACTTATGTTTGAATTGTTTAAGTAACAAGCATCGCATTGCTAATTGCATAACTCTAGTTCAGTGTGTAATAAATGCCATAATAGACATCGTACATTGTTGCATTTTGAGAGTGGTATCACATCCGCGTTAAGCAGGTCTGAGAGTGAGGCCCAATCCACCAAGGTTGCCGCTTCTAATACCTGCTCGAGCGAGGTTACTTTGTGCTCACTTTCGAACGTGAGAGAGACTGGTAGCGTTTCAACCACTGAGTTGCTGGATGCCGCGCCTATCATAATTAGAGATTCGCATGGAAACGAACGGAGCATTCGTACATTATTAGATAGCGCGTCGCAAAGTAATTTTATAACGCATTGTGTTGCAAAAGTTTGGGATTATTAGTAAACAAGACGTCTTCATGTCTCGTACTAGTAGTAAATGGAATTGGAGACTTCAATAAAACGGTCCAAGGTTCGATAAACTTAAAATATCATTCTCGTTCAGATCGCAGCATTAATTTTAATATAAATTCCTTAGTCACCGAGCACCTGCCAACCGTTTCGATCGACGCTTCGTCAATGACCAATTTCAATTATTTAGCTTTAGCGGATGACACTCCGTCTCTGGAGACATTGATATGCTCATCGGGGGATTTATTTTCCCTCAGTTTTGTTACACAACATGATCCGTTTACCGGAAACGGTTTAGATTACGTTATTGTTGGTTCCGCTCCTACGGTTCATAATATTTCTGCAACTTCTCATTGTTGTACCGCTATTGAACCTCCGAAATTATTGGCTGGCAATTTTTGGGAAATTGAGGAGGGGAACGTTCCGCCCATACTTAGCTCGGATAATAGATTATGCGAGGAGTCGAAAAACAAAACATTAGAATTTATTGGTACGGGAATAGGTAGTGAACCTGTAGTAGTTTCATCGCAGCCGAAGGGAACGTCGAATAGGGATGGCCCTGGAGCCAGGTTTATAGAGACCGTGAAGAAGGTCCAAATTAAAAAAAGTTAGATCACTCCGCGACCCATCAGGTGACAGATTCGGTATACGTGATAAGCGACAAAGGACCCGTGTGCATGTCGTCAGCGGAAGCACGCGTAGCGTGGAGCAAGATCATGGCTACGGCACATGGCGACGCCAAGCTGCAGCTGCAGAAGGTGTGTCGCCTTGGCAGCGACGGGATGGACCTGCTGAGACCAATATTGCTTGGTGGAGAGAAATAAAACACTTACGAGAGAGGGAGGTCAGGCTGCAATCAGACCTATCCGCTTTATCGAGAGAAGTGAGGAGGCTTCGCGAGCAATACGTATGATTAAATAGTTTTGTGTGAATTAAATATTGCTTCATCTCTAGTAGAATTATAAATTAATTATACAACTGTCGTATGTTATATTTAAAAATAAATATTCGAAAAAAATATGTCGAAGTTTGATAACGTCTAAACTTTTAATGTTAAAAGGTTTATTTAGCAGAAATAACTATACCCCGAAAATTTTGATTACGAATCAACAAACAGAGGAATTGTCTTTCATCCGAAAATAAATATACATCAATAATATATAACTAATATATTTCAGAAAGGCACTTCTGAATTGTCTTCAATCGGTAATTTCATTTTCGATATTATTTTGTTAATTCAATTTACGATAATTCGGTAATAATAAAATTGTAGTTAATTTTATCGTGATGATTAATTAACATAAGTTTACAAATGTTGAAAATGAATTGAAACTGTATTATCCATATTTTTATTAATAATTATATTATTTGAGCTTTAACTTGATCAATAGCTTAAGAAAAATCTTAAGGTCACTGCATACGTAACGTGTTTTATCCCGGACGGGGCGGGACGTGAAATTTTGGAAATATCATTTCATAGAAAATGTAAGTGATAATGCATACGTAACGGATGCACGGACGGGGCGGGGACGTGGCATGAACGGGACGGGCAAAAATATCGTCGGCGACGATGTTTACCCCATCCCGCCCGGGGCGTGTCACGTCCAATCTGTGGTTCTGTTGCGTATGCACCTACGAGCACTTAACCCTATAGAGAAGTAATACATGCGAATTTAAAAGAAAACAATTTTGTCAACTAGTTGCGGTGCGGGGGGAGTTCTGATCGCTGCGAAGTACTCCGAGCTATTCCGAAGAGATTTCGGACACGATCGCTAGGGCGTGCATTGTAATGACTATACTTTCTATCGATAATGATAAATTTTTTTGCTTTTTTAATACATGCTTTCGGTATCAGTAACTAGCTTTTGACTGTGACTTGCAATGCAACATATGCAACTAAGAAATGCAATTTTAAATTTTCAAGCAGTATACTCGGGTAAAATATAAATGCCAACTTCGAAAAAAATTCAAGTTTTAATTTAACCTTGAATTTTTTCGAAGTTGGAGTTTAAAAGGAGTTTAAAATAAACTTTTAGTGATTTGTTGACCTTTAACATAAAATTACTTTAACATAAAAAATTAAAATATTTAATACGTGGTAGAGCCATACTGCAGTTATATTGGTAGTATAGTTGTACCATGAATTGGTCGACTCGAGCGGGGAAGGACCACGCTCTCACAGAATACCAGCGTAAAATAGTAGCTTTATGCCGTGTTGCGTATGGTGAGTGTAGTGCTGTGTGAGTGTGAGTGTGTAGAGAGTGAGTGTAGAGAACCGGCGACCCTTTTTATTGGAAACGAGGCATTCCATTCCCCATGGGTGACAACGCATATGCATTTAGATTCATAATCGAGATTGATGTAGATGTCTATGGGCCACAGCAGCCACTTACCAGGTGTACTGTGTGCTCGTTTGCCACCCTATCCTATAAAAAGGCCCCGTAGGAGATACGTAAGATAGTTAGGCTTAAGGTCGAGGCGCTACTAGGCATCTAGGCAGTACGGAAAGATTGAAAAGAGAATAAAAAA
Organism: Parnassius smintheus behrii; assembly: GCA_036936625.1. Lineage (NCBI taxonomy): Eukaryota > Metazoa > Arthropoda > Insecta > Lepidoptera > Papilionidae > Parnassius > Parnassius smintheus. The sequence goes on from JAUPFT010000004.1 coordinate 50,171,493, forward strand.
GATTTTCACGTTTATTATATTTATTTTATTAATTGCTATTATTGATTTTTAAACTCCTTATGCACTTTTCATTAGTCGCCGCTTCTTGTTTGTCATCAAAAAACAATCCTCAGTAAAATGTTTTGAGCACGTGACGCTATATTTTGATGGAAACCAATTTTCTCTTTTTGTAACCTTTATCCATTTGTTTTTCATATTACCATCTTTTGGAAACCTATAAGGAAAAAATCATAAAGTTTAAATAAAATAACATTGTTATCGTACTTATCCAAAGCTCATACACGAAAAGAATAATTATAATTAATATTATAAAGTATTACTAAGAGTACTAAATAATAATCTACTACTCTTAGTAATACTTTAATATTAAATTATATATATCTATAACATTAATAAATTATGTATCTGTCTATATCAAATAAATCCGAAAAAACGATATCTAAATACAATAATCATTTTGTGGATATTATCGACAATACAAAATAAATATACCGCCCCGCACTAGTCATTAGCGTCACGAGGCTAATTATGATAAGGAGAGACAGGCATACATGTTTGCACTAAATGCAAAAAGGACGGGGAGTGACGCGTGACGGAAATGTCCAGTTTAACTTGACCCCCGTTGCGTAATAAAAATGTTGAAAATATTTTGGTAAAGTAAGGAAATGTACTTACCGATGAAAAGTAATTTTGTTTGTTGTTACACTACATGTTTTACTGTTGTTTCCACACCATTTAACGGCACATCAAGACATTATGCCGTAAATTGATTTTAATTTATATTTTAAATGTAAGCCGTCTCTTCGGTTCTAGTTTTTGGTCGTAACTGGTCGGAAACAAAAGTGTTTCGAAATATATCAGTGACTAGTCACTGACGAGTTGACAGGTTCGGGTCGCCTTGTATTACGTCTCTATAGGGTTAAGTGCTCGTAGGTATGCACAGTTTGACACAGTCGCTCCGTTGGCTACGCAGTGATGCGCGTGTTGTACCGAACGAAATGTACGACGAAAAACTAATTTAATGTGTATGATCATGTCCATGTTTGTAAAATCTTGCACAACATATTGAACACAAAATATAAAAAATTTAGTTAGTTTAAATTTTATTTTCCATTTATGTTTTCATACGAAAATACATATGAAATTGAGTCTTGTCATCCAAATTTTCTTTGTAGAGAGTGTGGTATGAGTACCAGGAGTGTGGTATGATTAGAATGTGATCCCTCTAGTCCTATTTCCTGCCACGTATGATGTACAGAAAATATCCTTTTACTCTTGACAAGCAATAGAAATTAATGCAAATGCTTCAAATGAAAAATACATGTTTCACAACACTAGCACATTATTTTCGAGTCACTGTCACGGTGCGTATGCATTAAACTCCCGTCCGTGTTGACATACAACCACGTTCCGTCTCCGTCCCGTGCACGTGCTGATTCCGTCCTGTATGCAGCGACCTTTAAAAGGTAATAGTTATTTTGTAACGGAAATTGTTTTATTGGCTTACGGTACTTCGTATTTCGTTACGATCACTTTTCTGAAATATTGATTTCGATGAATGACGGATAAGGGATGAACTGACGGATGACTCGCCTGTTTGTATTTGAGCATAGTATAGTTTCGTAGATGTATTTAGAAAAAGAGATAACACTTAAGGTGACATATGGAACTGCCATAAAGAATTAACGCACCACAACATAAGAAATAAAACTAAAGATAACACTGAAGATTCATGTATTCATGTAATCACCTATCACTCCTATAAAGGGAGATGCGTCGCAAATGTGGGATGATATGAAAGGGTTATTTCCCGGGCTTCATAGCCTGGCTAAGATCTATTTGTCTTTCGTGGCAACTTCGGTACCACGTTAGCAGTTATTCTCAATCACCCAGGAGAGAAACCACTTACTAGGCGTCAGGTTGTCAAAGTTGTTACTGCATGTCTTAAGCGCAAAGCACGTTGTTATGTTGTACTAGCACTAAAAATCAAGAATCCAACGTTTAGTCGCATGAAATCGTATCTTACAATCATATTGAACATACAAATTATATAAAAATCACAATGTCAGAAAGATAAATGATTGTTGAACTTATTTTTTTTTAATTGAATTAATTGCTATTTTTACATTAAAAAGTGACTTTAGTGGCTTATAGTGTAGATTTGTCACGTCCCCATGGAGGGTTACCTCTCCATGATAACTTTTAAAAATAACGACTATTCAAATCAATCTATTTTTAATCCATTCATCTATTATGTGGGTGGCCAAGGAACGTTATAAATTTTTTTTCGGCTGAGAAAATCCGGGATTTTCGGTGTTGGCGCAGCCTTTTACTAAATACAGACTTTGACTCACTGCGGGCTCGGCCACCGGCGTGAGTGGATTACTGTATCGTTTATTTACAGCGGCTCGAGATGAAAAATATCGATAGCTGTAGAAATACAAAATATTCCGAAAACTAAATGTGATACATACTTCCTCAAGGTAACATTATTATTATTTTTATAATCACAGATTTTCATTACAATATATTGTTTCTCTGATAGTACGTAGGATTTATATATAAATATACTTATACGTCTTGGACTTTATGGAGTGACCTGAAGGTTTATTTTGGTGAATGCTTTATTAGAATACTGGTTATGACTAGATGAAAAACTTTTTGAAAATAAAATATAGTTGATGAGAAAAATTATTAACAAGTCGGGTAAAAAAGACCAGTTTTTACGATAATGCCTAAATAAAAATACCTTAAAATTAAAGTAGGTAATAGTAAAGTTGATTTCTGATCGGTTTAAGATAATTCTGTTAAAATTTTTTTCAATCAAACATAATAAAAAAATCTCTATATATTAATAATAATAAATAGTAAAATAAAAATAAAATTATATTGACGATTGAGAAAATTAGAAATGTAATAAAACAATAGTAACAAGGTTATTAGTATATTATATATATATATATATATATATATATATATATATATATATATATATATATATATATATATATATATATATATATATATATATATATATATATATATATATATATATATATATATATATATATATTGTTCGCGACGGCCTAACAACGTTGAGAAACAAAGTGATAAAGAATATTGTTTTTTGTATTAATAGTGAAATTACCGAGAAAACTGAGTGAAAACGTGTATTAATATAGTTGTTTAACATGTTTATAACTCTTAGTATATTTGTATAGAATGTCGTTTTGATAACAAGTGATATAAACAACTTTTATTATATTAAGAAAAATCGACCAATCACAGCGCGTCTTATCATGGAACTCTAAAAGTTTTTAATTTACTGCGTAATAGTTCATACTAAAAATAAGGAAAATAATTTTATGTTCTAAAAGAGTTGTAAATATCACAATGAATTAGCATATGGCTTATAGATTAAGGACGTGTAGGGATATTATTGTATAATGAAACGATAATTTTGTATAATTAACCAAATGTCATTTTCAATTTTTGAGGCTCGCTATAGACCAATTTTTTAGTATGGAAGATTGTCGTCTGTACGTTAGTACTCTTATTAGTCTGAGGTACAATGTTTTAGTTTAATTTGGCTTGATGTTTGCTATTGTATTATGTTCCAAGCTGGCAACATTGCTAAGAATTTAAATTGTCAAATTTGGTCTAAAGGTCTAGATACCAGGCCATAAACTCCAAAAAAAATAAAAAAAAAATTGTCAAATTAATTTTGTTTTGACATCTTTCATTCTTTTTCTTTTATGTTCAATCGCCTCCCAGTGGCATTACACGCGTAAGTTTTTCTCGAATCTTATAAAATTATTACAATCCTTGAATATTTTTTAAGGAAATTACAAACATGAATCCACATAGTTCAAGTTTCTTTAATTTGTAATATATTTCTGTTATAGTAAATAGTTTACTTGTGAAAGATTCCCGGTGTGCACGATACTGTTTGTTTCAGGTTTAGTCGTAACTCAAATAAACGCTACGATGTCGGGAGGATTAGATATTTTGACTCTTAACGAGGAAGATGTTACCAAAATGCTTGCGGCAACTACCCATCTTGGGTCCGAGAATGTAAATTTTCAGGTTAGTTTTATATACGTTTCTTTGCTTTGTAACCTATAAGTATAATGATGATACGAGAATCCGTTCCATATCAATTTTCTGACTATTGTGAAGATCAATTCTCCCAACTGACTAAAATGATTAAGGATGAGGATACTATAAATATAGTGACTACTTACCTACTATCTAAATGTTTTTAGATGGAGACTTACGTCTACAAGCGCCGTGCTGATGGCACCCACGTGATTAATCTTCGCCGTACATGGGAGAAGCTTGTGTTAGCCGCTCGGGCTGTGGTCGCCATTGAAAACCCAGCTGATGTGTTCGTAATTTCATCTCGACCATTTGGACAACGTGCTGTACTTAAATTCGCAGCGCATACTGGTGCCACACCTATTGCTGGTCGTTTTACACCTGGTGCTTTCACTAACCAAGTAAGTAGTATAACCTTTTGAGGAACTCTGAAACGAGCATTTAGAATCTATGAAATATGGCAAAAAAATTTACTAAGAAAAAATTTTACGATTTTTACTGTTTCACCGCAGTGAAGACATTTCTTACTAAAATGTTTAAGGCGTTAATTGATTGTTTGAGCTGACCAGGCTGGTGTCTGCAACTTCAAGTCCATATTTTGCCTGTGGGCAATATAAGACAAATTATTATATTTGAGACACTATATCATTGAAGAATCTCAGTAAGTTCTTTACATTGACCAATGCCTCCAAGGAGTGACTTTGGCAAGTCAAGGTACTTAGCTCTAACTGTAAATAAATAATAAATAAATGTAAATAAATCAAGTAGAACATAGGCTGCCATTTCCTTGTACCCTATGCAGACTGCACAAAGGGCTGTGAAACAAGTCAAGAGATTCTTATTAAAGAAGTGGTGTCCTTTTGTGGCATGGCTGACCAGTCTAATTTCAGGGTTGCTGGGATAGAATGTGTCGACTTTATGTTGATACTTGATATGATTTTGTACCGTTATTCTTACATACTCAAAGATGTGCAGCTGTGAGTTAAGGCCACACAGGTCACAATGCTAAACTATTCTGACCGAGTTCAAAAGAGCTGTAACTCTTTATCCATTGAAGATTATTAAAATATCTAACCTCGTTTAAGTGCTGGAAGCATTCAAATATGTCTGCCGATTCTGCCTGAATGATTCCTATGCATTTGTCCTAGCTGACAGTATTTTGGACTCTTAGCAATGTTTCTGTAAGATAAGATTCTGTAATCAGTATCTGACTCAGTTTTATACCCAATGTGAATTTTGAGCTCATGAGAGTTTTTTCAGATGATAGAAGTTTGTATACTTTGAGTTTTTTTGTACTTTTTACCAAACATATTTTAAAATCCTCTCACTCATGGTTTACAGGTGGGTACCTATTTTCTTCATAAATTTTGTCCAAGATGTTGTGTGCAAAGTTCTGGGCACAACTACGGTTCTTACAGTGCCACATTTTCATAGCAAATTCGCATAGATCTCGACAAGATATGCCGAAAAGTAAAAATATTTTCTTTTAATACATCAGTTAGTTTCCAAGATATATACTCAAAAATTACTTTTTTTACACAGGAATATTGACTCGAAAGTTACTTCTGCAATGACTTTGGTGCTGCGGGAGTGCAGCTCCTTCACCCTTGCGTAGCAAATCGCAGGCACCCATGCTCACCTCCCCAGCTTTGGGTTATTGGTTGCCTTCGGCGACTAGCCTCAGTTGCTACTGCTCGCACAGGTGCCTGCTATTCGCTACAGTAGGGGGGGGGGGGGGCTGCTCACCTCTAACTCTTCATGTGAAGTCGAAACTTGCTGATTATGTTTTAGTATTCGATTTTTGAGTATCGATATCTCTGAAACTAAGCTAGATATTGAAAATTTTCATTCTTACTTTTCGGCGTATCGTGGCGCCGTAGGCACGGCAGAAACCTCGAGTTCCACTATTGTTTCAAGTTTTTAGTCTTACACAAGTACATTTGATTATTTGCTAATATTTTTCTATGATGACAATATAAACTAAGGAACCACTGACTGCTTTTGAATGCAGAAATGATTATTATTTTATCTGATAATATTAATAAATGTAATGTATCTCTGTTTAGTTTGTCTTTGTACTTAACAAATTGTATATTCCTCGTTAGATCCAAGCTGCATTCCGGGAACCCCGTTTGCTGATTGTTTTGGATCCCGCCCAAGACCACCAGCCCATTACTGAAGCTTCCTATGTCAACATTCCAGTTATTGCTTTCTGCAACACTGACTCACCACTCCGTTTTGTGGACATTGCTATCCCATGCAACACAAAGGTAAAAAAAAATTCAGATTAAAACTAAAATTATATAAATTAAATTATATAAATCTTAATACTTAGTTTTTGGAATAAGTATACCCTATGCATTTGCAATTAATTATGTTTTCAATTATTTATTAATCATAATTATTTTAAAAGTAGTAATATTAGCCTAGAGTGGCAACACTACAAGTTGTATTGTAAACATCATATAGAAAGAAATGTTATTAATAATTAATTAATATCCTTTGTTGAGATCTAACTTATTTATTAATGTTTTGATAACATATAAAAAATAAAGATGTTAATGGTTACTTTGCAACCATCCGTTAATAAAAATAAAATGATGTGTCTAACCTAGTTTGAAGAGCAATCAATTGTGTGCACTAATCCCGTCACCACTACTCCCAACAACAACTCGGAAACCTGTAATTATGCCCAAAGATTGCCAGAAGACATATTTTATAAGCCAACTGCATGCTTTACCCGGTCTTTACTCCATCTGTTTGGACTCCACTTACTATTTAAATGGTATTCTAATTTACTGGTATACTTTACTGAAAAACCATTCCTTTCAAAATGTGTTTAACCCTTAAATGCATTGTGATGGAAATTTCCATCAACCAATTTAATATCATTTTTTCGTTTTCACAGAGTACGGCTATCGTATTTTTTGTACATCGTAACTTTTACGCAACAGTAGTGATGTTTTCGAATGAAAAAAAAAGAACTTTATACTTCAATTTCAGCTGTCAAATGTTATTTCAAAATCTCAATACTCGATATTTTGCTTGGTGAAGATTTCGTTTATTGTGATTGTAAAAAATTTGTATAAAATACTGACGGTTTCTTTTCAAATTATTCATAATTGATGGATTTGAGGTTAGTATTTTGATTTATGTCTTTATTCTTGTATAAATAGAAAAATATGTAGAAACAAACCCAAAATTGTGTTGATGTAAATTTACATCATCATGTAATGACATTCATTTAGCTTGTATGAAAGTTAGTGAAGTGCTATGGTTTGATATAGTTTTGTTTCGTTTTGATCCCAGGTGTTGAAATCTTATAATTTATGACAGAGATATAGAACATTATTTAACATCTTTGGAAGATGAGTTGTTGGAAGATGACATGGAGAAGTCTGATGAAGAGGAGGAAAATGTGCCTGAAAGTTACGACGGAGATGATTTACTGAATATGTTACAAAGCAATGAGGAGGACACAGAAAACTCACAAAACCACGAAAGTGACCTTCCCTTGATTGAAAATGAGGCAATAGACAACCAGGATGTAGACAATAGTGCCCCTAGAGTACATATATTTTCAGGATTGTTAGATAAACTGAAACAGATCCGGAAAAAAGAAACTTAGAAAATATCTAATATAGTACTTGCCCAACAAGCCTCATATGTGGGGGCTTATACTGTATGTTTGGTGTAGTCTGCAAGGATTTGCATACAACTTAGATGTATATGCTGGGCAGGACCTTACCTACAAACCTGAAAATGAACCACATTTAGGCTCAACCAGCAATAATGTTCTCCGTTTAGCCTGAGATATACCAAGGCAAGTCAGTCACATTGTCTATTTTGATAGTTTTTATACATCTCTGCCATTGGTGTATTATTTAGCAACTTAAGGAATCCTGGAGTAGGAACAGTTCAACAAAATAGAAAGCCTAATTCAAAATTGCCTGATAATAAAATTATGAATAAATCTATCCCAAGAGGTGCACATGAAGGAAGAGTAACAATATTTCAAAGTGTGGATATGAGTGAAGTAGCGTGGAAAAACAACAAAGTTACATTACTGTTATCATATGTTGGTGCTTTGCCTTTGAATAATGTATCCAGTTATTGCAAGAAAAAAAAGAAAACAAAGATTCCATGCCCTAAGATTATAAGTGAATACAATGCCCATGTAGGAGGTGTATATCTAATGGATAGTTTACTCGGTAGGTACAGAATAAGGCTCAAGTCAAGAACATGGTATATTCATATTTTAGACCTGGCAGTGCTAAATGCCTGAATAATACATTAAAAAAATTAATTGTTAAAAAAGTACCTAAGAAAGATATCCGCAATTTAGGTACATTTAGAAATGAACTGTTCTTCGTCCTCTGCAACATGGGTGTAGCTAGAGAAATTAAAAGGGTTCTAGTCTTCTAGAGAAAATAAAAGAGTTCTAGTCTTCTAGAAAAAGATACACAGGCCATAAGAAAAGAAGTGCTGTATCACACCAAAAAAAGTCACACCAAAAGAAGTTCGAAGAGATGAGCTAAATCATTGGCCTGTGGTAGGGGGATCTTTGTGATGCAAATACCCTAATTGTAAGGGATATTCAACTATACATTGTTCCAAATGTAATGTAAGCCTGTGCTCCAACAAAAACTAATTGTTTCAATAAATACCATAATGAGTTAATTTATTGTCTCAATAAACATTTGTTCCCAATAAATTAGTTCTGATGACATAATGATGTAAATTTCCACCAACCCATTATTTAAAAAAAAAAATTAAATAATTTTGTGAATATTTTTTTTAATTATTTTTACCTTACTATAGAGCTAACCTTACATCCAAATAAATTTTATTTGCTTAAAAAGGAAAAATCATGCATTTAACCCTTTACCGCATGAATTTTTTAAATCACTCGGAAAAAATATATGTTTATAAGTGGCCTAAATGAATGCCTAAAAAAAAATAGAGAAAAAAAAACAAATTGCATTATTGAAAAGTTAAGGGGGAAAAAGTCTTTGTTCCAAATCTGGAACATCATGCATTCAGGCACGCAATATTGAATGTTCCATTTTCGGAACATCATGAAGTAAATATAAAATAAAAAATGTATATGTAACTTTTATTAATTATTTTTTAAATTATAACTTTTATGTATGCAATAATGTGAAACAGTTGCGATCTTTGTTTAAACACAAGTAACACATTTACTGCACATTATTTGTGATTTATGAATTTGCATCTTTGGCGATCATTTTTCCGTTGTAGCCAATGATTAAAGCCATCTTCTGCTATTTCTAGTGGTGGTAGTTCCAGTCTTTGTCTTTTCTTAATATTTTCCACTTGGGTAAGTGGACGACCTCTTTTTCTTGTCGTTGGCGTAAACACGCAATTTAAAATCCAATAAGGGCGTATACATGACTGTTTCCACCATGCGCCTTCGCCACAGGAGCCAGCTGTTGACGCATATTAGGTCAACCATGTGGAAAAATATTCTGTGGTACCATTTTTTGCTCCTTATTTTAATTCAAGGTCAACACCGCCCATATATTTGTTATATATTGCTGTTGCTTTTGGACATGGGATATCTACTTTTGCCTTTTTTTGCTTTATGAATTTAGACACGGACCCCATTGGATCTTTTCCTACATACGACATGGAACATAAGTTCACGGTCTTGTTGTCCACCCAATTTATTACTGATATCTGGACATCATGGACAACAGTAGATTTTTCTGTGCAATGTCCTCTTTTATGTTTCATAAGATCTTTTTTGCAAAACAATATTTTTTACACTATCCGGGATGATCCAAGGTTTAATTCGAGTTAGATTTCGGAGTTTTCCAAAAATAAAATATAAAATTATATTATTAACATGCACTGCATGATGTTCCAAATTTGGTTTTGTACTAAACTGTATGTTGTTCCAAAATTGGCACTACTAATAAAATTCTTACTGCATAGTGTTCCATATTTGACCCGTACTTTTGAGGACTAATTACATAATGCTGCAAATAATGTTACTTACGTTTAATACCCTAAAAATGTTGAGGATCCATTCTTCTACATTGTGAATAAGGCTATCGCGTCTTTTTTTTTTAAAATACGGTGTAAGATCTATAATCTACTATTTGCAAATTAACACGCAAGCAAAATGGTGAACTCGACTACTTTACGGTCAGAGTACAGATACCACATGCACCTATAGTGATGCCACCTGTACTATTTTTGTTGAAAAGATCCTTGGTAAGAGAATTAGTGCAAAATCCAGCACAGAAAAGACGTTAGAGACAGTTTTATTACGACAAATAACTTGTGTTCCAAATTTGTCACAGTATGCGGTAAAGGGTTAAGGGTTAAAAATTAGACACTTCTTATCTTTTATGCATAAGATTTGTCACGGGAATATTACTAAGATTGTTTAGCTCATTTGTTTACAAATTTTGATTTTATATTTAAGAAATTTTTTTAATTTTCAGTCATCTCACTCAATTGGTTTGATGTGGTGGCTGCTTGCTCGTGAAGTTTTGAGGCTTCGTGGAGTACTTGCACGTGACCAACGCTGGGATGTTGTTGTCGACTTGTTCTTCTACCGTGATCCAGAAGAGAGTGAAAAAGAGGAACAACAAGCCAAGGAGCAGGTATGTTCATTGTTTTCCAGTGATTAAAAAAGTGTAGTAGCAAAGAAGGGGTGGTTTTGATTAAGAGTGACAATCCATAAGTTATCAACTAAAAATAATAAAGTTTTTGTCACAGTCACTCAATATTGATCCTTCAATGAACTTGTCAGTCAGCAGGATTGGTATCATGTGTTTTATCTCATAGTGCTAAAACATATACCTAAGTATGTTTAATGCAATATGAAGGTTTTCACTATAATAGAAAAAACTATAATGTATCTCTAATAGATATGTAAGAATGTATAAGGAATGCTATGTGTTATAAGTGAGAAGAAGCAGATTTATCATGTCGTTGGCGATAAAGGAAAATATTGTGAGGAATTCTGCATATTTCAGAAATAAAAAGTTTCGAAGACGTGAATGAAGTTCGACAATACACACTGGAGCAACGCGTCGGAATAATTGCTCTATAAACTTCTGCTCTATAAACTTCTCGAAAATGAGTGGGGTGACCATGCACAATGCATTTGCTTTTTGATTCTTAATCAAGCATGTATGTAGATAGGTAACTTGGGCAAAAACAGTCACTTATCATCATCGGGGTGGACTGTGTTCATTGGTCACTCTTATTCCATAAAAAAGCTAAACAGATACCTCCGAATAGAATAACAAACATTAATGAATAATTTTGTTTAGGCTGTTGTGGCTGCAAAGCCCGAAGTACCAGCTCCCGTGCATGAGGACTGGAATGAGAGTGTGGAGCCTGTGGCCTCGTGGGCTGAAGAGGCGGCTCCCCCCGCCGCACCCGCCTTTGGAGCACCACCTGCACAGGAGGACTGGGTAGCTCAGGTATTTTTATTTTTATTTGATAAAAATATTTTGCTATTACTATACTGAAGAGAACTTCATTTTATAACAAATAAAAGTGAACAATATAAAACATATATAGATATTGAATCTATATTTTGGTACAATATTCTGAATAGGATATAGGCCTGACTTGAAATTATATATCAGGCAAAGTTCAAGTCGCGTATCCGAGCAGCAATGCTCAATTAAAATATCGTATCGAACCGAATAGGTGTTAAGTGGATCGTAATCTAGTAGTAATTTGACTTTATTCTACTGTTGTTCTTTGTGCAGGTAATGTATAAAACAATTAAATTTCGTGACTCGTTAATTGAATTTGAATTGTCTAAATAAAATTAGTAAAAATTACTTATCTAGTTAAAAAAGTTATCTAACGATATATATCAATGTATCAATTCAAAAATTCAGCAAAAAGTTAAATTACCCACTTCCAATAATAAATCTTCCTCTGTTCCAGGTACAAGATGAGTGGGGAACAGCCGCTCCCGCCCCGGCTGCTGCCGCAGCCCCCGCCACCGCGGCGCCCATTTGGGGAGGTTCTGCTCAAGACTGGAGTGCTGCGTAAATGTTACATCTGCATTGGTTGATCTAATTATATCAGTTTAAAACTACTATTTTTTCATTTACCTTCCCTGTGAAATATCGATTACCTTACCCCACCTTAATTGAATTTAGATGATTAGTCCCAGCTGTTTTTGCTTACTCAGATCAAAAGTATGTTACATAAAATAAATCACGATCAATGGACTTTGTCAATAAAGAATAACGTTCTAGTATCAACTGTAAAATAGCTTTGATAAATATTGAACAGAACAATGGAGTATTTGTCAGTAGACATTTATTTATAAAGAGTAGTAGGGAACTTGTTTCTGATTCTGTCGCTGATGTGCTACAGGGAATGGAACTTTTTATTCCATCATCTGTGGTAGTTCGTCTTCCTTTGGGAACGACGTGCATTCTGGTCTCGCGCCAGGGCTGTCCAAGGGAACTTCTGTCAGCCATCTCTCCACAGGGAGTACGACGCACTGGCCTATGCCGCAAAGGACAAAGCCGATCTGCTGGGCTCTTGCGTTCAACTCGACCCTTGATGACGGGGGAACACCGCCGACCACAGAGTACATTATATATACCTGGAATAGAGTTGCTAGTCGATTCCGTGGTACAGAGACATCTATAGTGGAGTTGTCGAACTCCACTATAGATGTCCCCGAAACTCTTCACCGCTGCATTGGAAGACGTTTTCAAGCTACTGGACTGGAAAGGATACGGTATTGACATCAATGGCGAGTACATCACTCACCTTCGATTTGCCGACGATATAATCCTTATGGCAGAATCGCTGGAGGACTTAAGCACTATGCTCAATGACCTCAATAGTGCCTCCCAATGGATAGGTCTTAAGATGAACATGGACAAAACAAAGATCATGTTCAATGTCCATGTCACACCTATGCCGGTAGTTGTTGGGAGCACTATGCTCGAAGTTGTTGACGAGTACGTTTACCTGGGACAAATAGTCCGACTAGGTAAGTCCAACTTCGACCGAGAGGTCAATCGACGGATTCAACTCGGCTGGGCAGCGTTCGGGAAATTACGACATATCTTTTCGTCAGGTATACCTCAATCTCTAAAAACTAAAAAACTAAACGGACGATATATCTATCTATAAATATATTCTATATATAGTACAGCCCCATCCCTGGTGAACTGATTATTCAACTAACTAGTTTTGTGCAAAACTAGTTAGTTGCAGAATTATGTAATCAAAGGTAAATCATAAAAAAGAAAACTCAATTTAAAAATAATAATAATCTTTATTCAGGTAATTTACACCCATAACCAGTAAAAAAAAAGCGGCCAAGAGCGTGTAGGGTTCCGTAGTTTCCCGTCCGTCACAGTAAGTGTTCCCACTTATGAGTTTGTACAAAAACTGTTGTTTCCATCCAAGTTCAAAATATTTTTCCTAGAAAGTCCTTATAAAGTTCTACTTTCCAGATTTTTTTCATATTTTATAAACTTATGGTTCAAAAGTTAGACGGGGGGGGGGGGGGGGACACATTGTTTTTTACTTTTGGAGCGATTATTTCCGAAATTATTGACATTATCAAAAAATGATTTTAGTAAACCCTTATTCATTTTTAAATACCTTTCCAACAATATATCACACGTTAGGGTTGAAATTAAAAAAAAAATCACTTCCCACTTTACATATAGGGGGGGCTACCAAAACATTTTCTTCCAATTTTTATTTTACCACTTTGTCGGCGTGATTAATACACATATTGGTACCAAATTTCAGCTTTCTAGTGCTAACGGTCACAGAGATTAAGCGAGGACGGACAGACGGACAGACAGACATGGCGAAACTATAAGGGTTCCTAGTTGACTACGGAACCCTAAAAACCAGTAAGAATTAAGAAATCTACACAATTTCAGAAATAAATAAATAAATGTCGATCAATCAATAAATTTCATCAAAGTAACAATTTTAAATTAATAAATCCAACAGTAATTATAAGTAGGCGGTAATGACAGTATACAAAGTAAATTAATCGAAATAAAATAACATAAAATTTAGTTTATTTACCTACGATCTTGGTATTTACAATAATAAAGCAACTTATCTACTACACAAAAGTTATAAGAAAAATAAAATAAGATGCACAAATTACAAAAAAAATAGTACAATAGACAAAAAGTTGACTATATTTATAAAAAAAAAACTTAAATATCCATTATCTTGAAAACGGTTAGGTTTGATGTAAGGTGTTTCATAGCCATAACAGTCGGTAATGATGCAAATTACAACCCCCTAAAGGTTCTAAGTCGACTTAACCAATACAATGTATATTGAAATATATATACAGGGTTACCCTGTATATATATTTCAATATTTATCTACTATGTTCCACTTGGCACGAACATTTGATGTTCCCTAGTCACATACAGTAGCAAGGATTTTAAAGCCAGACCCTTTAAATTTTCTTATATTTCTCTTAATCATTAAGGCTAATTCAGCTTTTTTTGTACTGCAAGAACAAAATGAATATGATATCGGCTGTTTATAGTTTTTAGAATACCTCTATTCTAATTTCAGTCCTCACTACATCACCATTGTCAACTAAACCTGTAATCCTGTCATAACCAATATGTGGTGTTAAGGCCATTTCATCAAAAACCGGTGTACACAATTTATCATTGGCTTTCATTTAAGATAGATGCTTGCTTCTTAAGCTGGTAAAATATGTTTTCATTTACACCAGGCTTAATATTGGCCTTAGGCTTAATAAGAGCCGTGGTAGCTCAGATGGTTAGCGCTCGCTTTAAATTTCACAGTACGCGAGCAAACCGGGTTCGATCCTCACCGGCACCAATGAAATTGTTAATTGCAATTTTAAGTGCTGATTTACCACGTGCTCGGCGCTGAAGGAAAACATCGTGAGGAAACCTGCATGTCAGAGAAATAAGAAAAAAAAATATTTCAAAGACATGTGAAGTGCGCCAACACGCATTGGGGCAGCGCGGCGGACAAATCCTTGCCCTAAAACCCGGTTAAACTTTCCAATATGGACCATCGATTTCAAAGCCCATATTTTTTTTGTAGATAGTACTCACTAAAAGAAAGCGTTTTGCAAAGTTTTAGGTTGCGGAAACTTACGGTTCATGAGATATATTTTTTTAAACTTTTCATACAAATTGGCAAATAACACGCAATTACAATAATTACAAAATGAATTTGACAAATCATTTATGTCAAACGTAAATTAGTGTGGGTTCCGAATATTTTGAAAGTATCGATACGTACTCGATACCAAGTATCGTATCAAAAGTATCAATACTACTTGGTATCGAGTACATTTCGTTAATTTTGGAGACTAGGGGGGTTAGAAGCCGGGAAGTTGTGCTCCAGCGCTCCGTGGCAGCTCCGGCGCTGCGGGAGGAGCAGTGCCTCCGCCCTAGCGTAGGAAAGCACAGGCACCTGGGCTCGCCTTCGCAGCTTCGGCTTTTTGGTCGCCTTCGGCGACCAGCCTCAGCCGCTACGGCGATCTCGGTGCCTGCGCTTCCCTACGGCGGGCGGGCACTGCTCTCCCTCCGCGCCTCCGGGCTCTTATATACACTCTAGGGGTAGGGCAGACAAGACCACGTGGATAGTGGGGTGCTCTGATTCGGTTCTGGGTACTTTTTGAATATTAAATAAGTAAGTCAATAAGTAAGTAAACACTTTATTGTAGTAAGAATTAGATAATACAGAAAGTTGCAAACAATAAAATAAAAGTACAAAAGCTGTACTAATTAAGAAATACAAACAAGTTGCAAACAATGAAATACAAGTACCAAGGTGGAACTTAAATAGAGTAAACTTTATTCTACTTTATATACATATATAATTGCACTTATCAGCTCTTCCTATGCATCTAATTGTTTTGTTATAATTTTTCGTCTCCAAAATTAACTAAATGTACTCGATACCAAGTAGTATTGATACTTTTGATACGATACTTGGTATAGAGTAGGTATCGATACTTTCAAAATATTCGGAACCCTTCACTAACTGACGTTTAACATCAATCATTTGTCAAATTCATTTTGTAATTGCGTGTTATTTACCAATTTGTATGAAAAGTTTAAAAAAATATATCTCATGAACCGTAAGTTTCCGCAACCTAAAACTTTGCAAAACGCTTTCTTTTAGTGAGTACTATCTACAAAAAAAATATGGGCTTTGAAATCGATGGTCCATATTGGAAAGTTTAGCCTAAAACCCTCTCAGAAATGAGCGGAGGCCTGTGCCCAGCAGTGGGACGTACATGGGCTGTAACTTTACTAATATTGGCCTTAGACACCATCCTGCTTAAGGTGAAAGGTGATGGCAGAACAAATATCTTTTGCAGCATCCTGTAGGCTCTTGGCCCATGTTAAAAAAAGTTATGCCATCACTTTTTCATCAGGTGTGAATTGTCTGTCCCTTTGTGTTTACCACATTCTCCAAATTGTAGCATCGTAAAAACTGTTGCCATTGAGGTAAAACTTTTAAATGCTTTCAAGAAAGTAGTATTTTCTAATAGATTCATTTTCTTCTTCAGTCTTTTTGTTCTTTCTTCATACTTTCTTATTTCTCATTTGCTATATTCAAGCTTTTAAGTTTCTTTTTTAACATTGTAATTCTTGTACTAATTTGAGTCCTTTTGGGCTTAGTCACCTTCAAGCCTGAAATTAAAGTGACAAAACATTATATTTATATAGACCTAGAAAATTTGTACTATAGTTTAGTAAAAATAAATTTAATTGTAGCAAGTTGATTGCATTTTGAATAATTTGGAACATAGTAGATAAATATTGAAATATATATAGGTTAAGTCGACTTAGATCATTTAGGGGGTTGTAGTTTGCATCATTACCGACTTTTTCGACTATGAAACACCATACACGAAACTTAACCGTTTTCAAAATATTGTATATTTTAGTAATGCAATAGTGGAGTACTTGTGCAGGCGAAACATGATGAAATATAATGGCAAAAGTGACAAAATGTGTTCACTTATTAAAGTAATTATTAAAGTTAACATTTTGGTGTTTTATTTGGTACAAGAGCGAGCAAAGCAAGCTCGGGACTTGGGGCACACCAACTCGGATAGGTTTGGTTAGAAAGATTTATGGTTATTTTTTCATAAACCACCCAGAAATAACGGGGGCTCTATCAACTAAACTTTGGTATTGCTTCGGTGAAGAGGGTCACGCCCCCTCCACGACTACCTATTAAGGTGATTTTTCCTATAAATTATTTTATAAAATTTTGATCTTTAACATTTAATATAAAAATACCATGCATCTCATGGTAGGGGGCAGGTGGGGGGCGAATCTATCCCTCTCCACCTCCCTTCCCCCCGCCCCACAACCCCCTATTAACGCAACTTGATATTAATCCTTTACCAGAACCAGCACAAAACCCAGTGGGACTTTTTTTAAATAAAATTAATTTACAATATATTATCCTCAATTTAATTTATACAATAAAATCAATTTTAACTTACAGGATGTTTGAGCAGTAGTTGTCTCTTGCACATAACTTGATGTTGAAGCAATTTCTTGTGTATAACGTACTTTAAGAGTATTATTTTTATTTGTAACTTCAGCTAAGGGTGGTAGTGAAATGGTGATCTTAGCAAAAGCACCTGTAAAATCAATATATACAATGAATGATTATATTGTACTTGAAATATATTGACAAGTTAACAATCGTACAAAGAGAAATGTGAACTGACGGCTCTAATAAAAATTCTAACCTGCTTGCTAAGACCAAATAAAATACTAACTTTTTTTTTTTAAGCAAATGAATACTGCACAAATTTGGGCATCTAAACTTTAAATATGATATTCTAAGATTGAATGAAGTGAAAGAATGGTATATCAAATTGAAGATCACCATAACTTTAAATAGATAAGCTAAAGGACAATATGATTAAAAAATAATTAAACATTAAACATATTCTACAATATACGAGTTGTATGTTCGTGCAATATATATTCTCAATTGTACTGGAAAAGATCTTTAGATCACTATAATTTGTTATTACAACATAAACTCATTTCTTCCCAGTTGTACTCTGGACAAGTTTAATATTTATAAACTGGTGTAGATTTTGATATTCATATGAGCTTTAAAAAGCCTTAATTTATAAGCTTTTCGTTATCATTTGAATCAAACTGTTATTAAGAAATAACAAACTTTCCATAAAATTGCTTTGCACGTCATACTTAATATTTTGTCAACATGGAAGTTGAAAATTAGTAGGTATTGCAGAACATAGTTTAACAATGATTCAAAATTTATACATTCAATTATTCATGTTTGATTTTAAAATTAATTATTTGAGGAACAAACTTCCATATTAACTGTAACATTCATAATAATAAGAATAGATCATTACAATGTTAATGCAAATTTTTACTAACCTTTCATACGCAATGCTGGTATTGCAATATTACTTAACATTTTACTCCGGTCCAGTAATTGGATTCAAAAGGTGTATGACTAATTCTTTGGTACATAAACACATACATATCATCTAAGCACAGGAAGTTTCCACCAACTGCTTGAACCCGTGTACAAAAGCGTGTTGGATCTTTTGTAGAATTTGGAAATTTGTGAAGTATAAAGCCATCTTCACCTACAAAAAAATTAATATTTTAGAAGCGTTTTTGAAAAGTGTAATGACAGTAGTATAAGTAGTAGTAGTGTTATAAGTATACATAGCAAGGTATTGGCTCTAAGGGTGGAAAAGTGATGCAGAACTCTTGGGCTACCTGCGACTGCGCTAGGTATCACATTGTTGCCCAAGGTGACACTGACCTATATATAAAATAGAAAAGAAATTATATATTGACTGGTAAAACCTATGGTTAAACTTTCCAATATGGACCATCGATTTCAAAGCCCATATTTTTTTTGTAGATAGTACTCACTAAAAGAAAGCGTTTTGCAAAGTTTTAGGTTGCGGAAACTTACGGTTCATGAGATATATTTTTTTAAACTTTTCATACAAATTGGCAAATAACACGCAATTACACCAATTACAAAATGAATTTGACAAATCATTGATGTCAAACGTCAATTAGTGTAGAGTTCCGAATATTTTGAAAGTATCGATACGTACTCGATACCAAGTATCGTATCAAAAGTATCAATACTACTTGGTATCGAGTACATTTCGTTAATTTTGGAGACTAGGGGGGGGTAAGAAGCCGGGAAGTTGTGCTCCGGCGCTCCGTGGCAGCTCCGGCGCTGCGGGATGAGCAGTGCCTCCGCCCTAGCGTAGGGAAGCACAGGCACCTGGGCTCGCCTTCGCAGCTTCGACTTTTTGGTCGCCTTCGGCGACCAGCCTCAGCCGCTACGGCAATCTCGGTGCCTGCACTTCCCTACGGCGGGCGGGCACTGCTCCCCCTCCGCGCCTCCGGGCCCTTATATACACTCTAGGGGTAGGGCAGACAAGACCACGTGGATAGTGGGGTGCTCTGATTCGGTTTTGGGTACTTTTTGAATATTAAATAAGTAAGTCAATAAGTAAGTAAACACTTTATTGTAGTAAGAATTAGATAATACAGAAAGTTGCAAACAATAAAATAAAAATACAAAAGCTGTACTAATTAAGAGATACAAACAAGTTGCAAACAATGAAATACAAGTACTAAGGCGGAACTTAAATAGAGTAAACTTTATTCTACTTTGTATACATATATAATTGCACTTATCAGCTCTTCCTATGCATCTAATGAGTTTGTCATAATTTTTCGTCTCCAAAATTAACGAAATGTACTCGATACCAAGCAGTATTGATACTTTTGATACGATTCTTGGTATAGAGTAGGTATCGATACTTTCAAAATATTCGGAACCCTTCACTAACTGACGTTTAACATCAATCATTTGTCAAATTTATTTTGTAATTGCGTGTTATTTACCAATTTGTATGAAAAGTTTAAAAAAATATATCTCATGAACCGTAAGTTTCCGCAACCTAAAACTTTGCAAAACGCTTTCTTTTAGTGAGTACTATCTACAAAAAAAAAAATATGGGCTTTGAAATCGATGGTCCATATTGGAAAGTTTAGCCAAACCTATAAATAATTAGATTTACTCACAGCTCTTAGTACATCCTGAAACACAGCAAATTTTAACCGCGGCCATCACTAAACTATTCGAACTATGTCCGAAGGAAAGATAATTGAAGTCCCTTTCACGTGCATGGGCCACTATATTAAGCAAAGATAATCGAAGTCCAAGAATAGCCAAGTCGTAAGAAAATATAGGAAAAATATCAAAAATTCAAAACATTCAAAGCACTATGGTTACGTCAGAAAAACAAAACGCCAATGTCAAATTCAAAAACAAACAAAATGGTGGTAGAGGCTGGTCACGTTTAGAAATTAAAACACCAATATTCCATCTTCCAATTAAACGGATAAACTAGACTTAAAGCAGCTAAATCTTAATAAAATTAGTTGTTTAACTCATTTTCTGCTGAAAATATCTAAATTCACATTACTAACACGTCGATTTAGTCAATGTGATACGATCATTTAATTGGATTTAATTAACTAAAACAACGCACTTCCGAACGTAAACTTACTCCAGCGCCGTCCTTTGGAGAGCTGTGGAACTAAATATGCAATGCCAGTTTCTATAGAACAGAAAAATGTTCTAACTACAAAGGCCCTGCCGCCGACCACCCCGCGGTGTGAGTCCTCCGTGCAGTATGTGCTGTTTACCCAACGTTCGGTGCGTAGAGCACTCCTCCCTGGACATCAATAAGTCGAGTAGACCTTCCTATTGTGCTGAAGACGTGTGCTCCGGAATTGGCTTAACGCGTCTTTTTCGGTACTCCTACTCCCAAGGAGTAGTCCAGAAATCATGGAAGACAGCCTTCGTGCACCCGATCGCTAAAAAAATAACCGCTCTGATCCGTCCAATTATAGGCCTATCGCTATCACATCCTTGTTCTCTAAAATAATTGAATCCATTTCCTATTAACAGCCAGCTCATGCGGTACCTTGAGGATCACCGGTTGATTAGTTACCGCCAATACTCGGTCACTCGGCTGGTGATGTTCTGGGTAACTAACGGTCTCTAAATCAAATGGGCGGAGGCGGTAGAGTCCAAAGGGATGGCGTTGGCCGTTAGTTTGGACATAGTGAAGGCCTTTGATCGGGTTTGGTATAAAGCGCTTCTTACAAAGCTTCCCGAGAAATTATGCAATTGGATCATCAGTTTTCTTGCAGATCGGAGCATCAAGGTCGTAGTAGACGATGCATGCTCCGATTACAAGCCCATTAATGCTGGTGTTCCACAAGGCTGCGTGCAATCACCAACACTGTTTCTTCTGCATATCAATGACATGTTGCAAACCGGTAACATTAATTCCTATGCATACGACAGCACTGGTGATGCTTTATACACAGGCCGTGCCAATATTTCTCGGGAAAACGTCGGAGTACCGGGACGAACTTGTGTCTGAAGTCGAGACTTTGTACAATATCTCGATCTGGGGACGACTAAATCTAGACCAGTTTAAACCCCAGAAAACACGACTTTGCGCGTTTACCGCTAAAAAGAACCCCTTCGTTGTATCTCCTTAGATTCAAGGCACTCCCCTTATTGCCGCAGCCAGCATCGGAATCCTCGGCGTCAACATACCGAGTAACGTACAGTTTCGTGGTCACTTGCAAGAGGTCAAATTGGCCTCTAAAAAGCTTGGCGTGCTCAGCAGAGCGGAACAGTATTTTATGCCGGCTCACCGCCTGCTACTTTACAAGGCGCAGAATCGGCCGCACATGGTGTACTGTTCCCAACTCTGGGCGGGGGCTCCCCAGTGCCAGCTCCTTCCATTTGATCGCAGAGCAGTTCGAATCGTCGGCCTCTTTACTGTCGGCCTGTATTCTGTGCTATACCGAGCTTTTTCCGATCGGTTAGACGCCCTGGCACTGCGAATAGATGTTGCAAATCTGCGTATTTAATCGCATCTACCACGGTGAGTGCTCTGTGGAATTGGGCTAATTCCAGCCGTACAATTTCACCATCGCACTTCGTGACAAAACGTGCGATACCATCCATACCATCTGGGTGACTGGCGGTCCACCACCGTCCGATTTAAAATAAGTTTTCTTCCTGGCACAACTTCCTTGTGGAGTCGACTACCACTAGAGATTTTATCGGACCAATGAGTATTTTGTCGCTTACAAGCCAGTAAGTGACTCTTTGTAAAAGGGACTTGTTGGCCTCTTTCTTGATACAATTGACATTAATGATTGAAGAGGTCAAGGGTAGAATAATGGTGCGAACATGGCAAGAAAATTAAAGGTGTTAATAACTAAATAAAGAAAATTAAAGGTGGAATTAGACTCGCTAGTGGACTAGCGTGTGGAGAGCGTAGAGAGTTCTAGGAGTGATGGTGATGAGATTAGTGGTGACGTAGATAATGTCAGCCTCCGTGGAGTACTTCATCTGAGGATGCCTCGTGTAGAGGCGAAACACATGTCATATTATCAAGGGTCGTGTGTCGTTCCTAGTTTGGCGGTGCTGGAAGGGTTTGGACTGGGAGTGGTGGTGAAGGAAATAGTGTGCGCAACTGAGGGAGGATGGGAGGCGGGAGTTCTTCAGGTGGATAGGTCATATCATTGTTTTATTACGCGGAAATGAACAAATTAAGTTTTAACAACTTCAATATAATGGTTTTCGGCAAAGTAACGCCTGATTCTTTCGATTATAGAAAAAGTTAAACATTTGGGCATACCAATGGACAAAAACTAACGTGGAACTCTTACCTCAGCAACGTATGTCATACGGCTAAAATTGTTTTAGGTACGTGCAGTCGTATGGTGGAAACAACTTGGACATGCGTCTCAGTTTGACCCTATGGCTGTACAGAAGCTCAGTGAGGCCGAATATCACCTACGCCTCCATTATCTGATGTAATAAGGCCAACCAAAAGACGAATGCGGACAGAATATATAGTCTACAAAGGACTGCCTGCTTAATGGCAACTGGAGCGATGCGATCGTTGCCTGGAGCAGTTATGTGTCTTAATATACTTCTACGCCTAACGCCCCTTGATCTTTATTTAGACAAGTAGGCGAGGGCTAGTATGTCTAACACTGATAGTCTCTAAGCAACTCAAGGATGTGTCGGTTTTGTTCTTTAATGGAAGAAACGCCTCTGCACATCATGACTGATTGTGGACCCTTAACGCATAAACGTAACACATCTGTGAAACTATCTACATCGCTCAGAAGAAGTGAAATTGCTTACAGCTAAGCAACTCCTATTCATTGAAGACATACGGCTGTGCGGGATATGGGTATAGGTGTGGGGAGGTGCATTAAAACCTATTTTAAAACCCCTTGAAATAGCACAAGGAGCAATCCTTAAAGTATGCTTATTTAAACCTATATTTTCCCCTACGTTTCAGTTATATCAATCCTTTGGAGTACTTACTGTTCGTCAACTATTTATTCTAACAACATTCGTGCTTATCTTATAATAAAGATCTCTTGTTATCTAAATGAAGAAAAGATAAAGTTTTCTAAAATAGACCTATTTCTAGTCATTCTTTCGTTAATAAATATTTTTATTACCTTTGACCACTTCTTTATAATAAAATCAATAAAAAGACTGAATTGTACTCAAATTGTACAAAAAGAAATGCAAAATTTAATTATTTGAATTTCTTCATCATTTAAATTTTGAAGAAACTGAAGCATTACTTACTACTAGTTAATATTACTTACACACCCTCTTACACATACTCATGCATTCAACATATTATACACAAAGAGATACATATTAATACACATTATACCATTTTCTTTATATCAAAACACATTTTGTTATTTTTAAGATTCACATTTTACCTGTTGTACATACCTTCTATTTAAGTTATACTTATGTTAGTCTGTTGATACGTAATAGGGAAGAGCACTGTGATCTGAAATACAGATATATGTATATATATATATATTATATAAGTATTATATTATTATTATTATTATAGGGCTTAGCAGTGAACATAGCCATAGCAGCGATCACAATAGATCTTTTAGGTCACAGTGATACTGGTCTTTCTAGACCTGCAAAGCTGCTGGCGCAAAAAAAGCTATGTCTGAATCTATGGATTTACCAAAGGTGTCGTTTTGTTTGAAAATTTAGTCAGAATTTTGAAACAGTACCGAGCCTTTTCATCTACTCTAATAACAGATAAATCCAATTTTTAAGCCAGCCCGATTCCTAAGAAAGAAAATATTATTGGTGTACAAAGCCGTAGGTGAGACATTAACTTATCCTAAAGAATTGTTTGAAATGAACGTTTTTTACCCTGTGTTTGATAGGTATAAATAACTAAAAGTGCATTGGTTACTTGATTTAAACTATCAAAATTCTATGATACGTGTCCATTTTTATATAAAATAAAAAAATCCTGAAATGTTTAAAATCCTGTGTTGATTTGCAAATCAGTTGAACAGATGGGCATCATGTCTTTTGTCTAGTTGCAAATTGGTTCAGGAACTTATGAGCTTGAACGTATTATTTAAAGATCTTCAATCAGCAGAGCCACATAAAGTTCTCAGACTTAAAAATAATGATTGGCGGGACATTTTCCCCAAATGTGCAGACAGCACTTCGTATCTTGTTGACTATACCTGTACTAGAATCTTCGCTCAACGGAAACAGAGTTTTAGTACATTAAAATATTTAAAAATATACCTACGTTTCTACTATGTGTCATCGAAGACTGTCATATCTTGGAATCTTGTCCCTAAAATACTATTGCCCAGAAGTTAAATTATACCGAATTAACAAAAAAAAAAATGCAAGCGCATAAGCCAGAAAGCTGGACATCTAGGCTTTCTATTAAGTTTGCTGTTGGTAGTTCCTTTATCTTTTTTAACACTGTCTGCAGAAAGACAGTTTAAATAAAAGTTGGTATACTAGATTATTAACTCTTATTATGAGAAATAATATGTACAACTAGTCATCGCAGCAAGGCAAGCATGATAGCGTTATCGAACGCAACAGAATGGACAACATTTCTTTAACGCGAATAAGCAGAACAACTGCTATGGCAGACAGACACGAATGTGCTTGCCCCGCATATGCACTTGTAGATATTTGATAGGTCCAATACTTTGAGTATTAAACCAAATACTCAAAGGTCCAATACTATGTGAAACCACGAAAAAGCAGCTGCATAGTATAGGAATAATAAGGTTTTGTATTTAGAGCGGCGCCACTGTGAGATCTCGCCACCTAAAAATTTTGCTTGGGGCACCACTGATTAGCACAATCTTCTTGCAAATTGTAGAAGGTTAAATTACCTCATCACTGGTGTCGCTTCAAAGCGACAATGGCGTCTGGTGAATGTTTATTGTGAGGTCTTATTTTCGCCTAAAACAAGTTCAAATTTGGAATGAATACTAATGATGATAAGCTTAACTTTGGCTCAATTTAATTAAGTGACATACGGAGAAGACGACAAAATGTAAAAAAATAATCTTTTCATCTATTTTCTATAATATCAGATTATAAAGTAGCACGTCTATTTGTCGCCTAAATTCGTCGTTGGTGACTTGGCGTTCTAGCGGCCTTACGTTTGTCGCTTGTGTCGTTCGCGTTCAGTAGGCGTTTAGGTTGTGCATATATCTTTGAGTATTATAATACTCAAAGGCATATATGAACTGCCTCGTTGGTCTAGTGGTTGTAGTAGTGCGACTGCTGATCATGAGGTGCTGGGTTCGAATCCCGGGCCGGGCCAAAAAATTAAATATCGAGTTTTTCTGTTAAAAAATTCTCAGTAGCTGCCCGGAGTCAGGAAGTTGGCGGTGCCTCACCCCCGTGCCTCGGAAAGCACGTAAAGCCGTTGGTCCTGCGCCTGATCTCTCTCCGGTCGTGTCGGTTTACCGTCCCATCGGATTATGAGAGTGAGGGAATAGAGAGTGCACCTGTGCTTGCGCATACACTTGGGCACTATAATCCTGTCCTGCGCCGATGGCTAGCCTCCGTTGAAGCAGGCCGCCGTGACCCGGATTCGGCCTGGAGGACATTATTATTATTATGTGAAATTTAATTCCATTGCCGCTATCTACAAAGTTGCTATACGTCCCGTATATACGTGACTAACACCGTATTTAAAATCTCGTTCCGTGTTGCCTCATGTCCCGTATTTGTCCCGTTTTTTTCGACAATTTCGACAAAATACGGTAATGGCCCGTGCTGAGCGGCGTGAGTGGCCGGCGGCGGGAGTTGCGGGTTCGCGCGCATGAGGGAGCGATGCAAGCCGTTCGACGCTCACGCCCAGCTCGTTCCTCATTGCTTGTTAAATGCTAATCTGAACAATTCTTGCCACAACGCAAATATGGACAGAATATTTTCGTTGATTACGGCTCAATGGACGGAAAAACAATACAGGTAGTCAGTAGAGACCATTGAATTTATCTTGATTTGTCATCATAATTTCATAATGATATGTGCCCAGTTCTATGATTTTATTAAAAAGACAAGTAAAAAAAATGTACAACCGACTTCAACATAAATAAAATGAGCACATCATCAATGTAATCGAAGTCAATTTAAAACGCATTATTAAGGATAACTCTAGAACTACTGGTCAGATCTTGATCATATAACACATAAAAAAATTCAGTCAAATTGAGAACCTCCTCCTTTTTTGAAGTCGGTTGGAAACGAAATCATTACAAAAATAACCTCAAAATATGATTCGGTGAAAAAATAATGATAATTTAAGTAAAAAAATAAATTACTACGGTTACTTCGAATAAAAACTGATATCAATTTTTTTTAAATACTTTTGATGCAACACTACGATTGACATCTGAGGTTAACAGTCAAAAAATGAGTGGTTTGTCTTTCATTAGTGTACATGCATATTTTCGTGTAGTTGAAACACTGCGTTTCGGCGTAAAATATGTTAAATGTGTGTGTTTTGAAAGTATTAACGTCCCATATTGTTTCCTGAAAGTAATGGCAACCCTACCTATGTAGATAGAGCAGATAAGTTGCTGCAAGTTTGTTTGCTGTTTGCAGATGGAATGGAACGGATGGATCTATCGTAGAACGTTGTTTATAGAAACTAAAATAGCTGTTCTGCATTCAAGATCAGTGTTTATTGGCAAATCTCTGTTTCGTCACGTGGGTGAGTTCTCGAGATTTAAATTGAATATTTATGAATACTAAATAACAGGAAATGTGAATGAATAGGAATAAAGAGAGAATAAATAGGCTTTTGTTACTATTGTTGTAGTGTTTTGTTACTTGTGTTTGCTATAGATTTATCACCGCTTACCACCAGGTGGGATTGTAATCAAGCAATGACATAAATAAAGTAAAAAAAATGTTGAAGTGGTTATGAATATACAATGTTCCAGTTGATTCTTCTCCGATAAATCTGCCAATTATGATGACAGTGCGAATAACTACTCTACCTACCCCTGCCAGGTCCTACCGTTTAAACCTATAGAATAGAAATAAAAGTTGAATGTAAAATTGAAGACAAGTCTCTTTACCAAAGGGTTTGCTGGAAGACAACTCTTAATTAGGGGTAAGCTCGCATTTGTACATCTTATTTAAATATTTAAAATTGTTATCAGATTATAGTGTATACAATAAAGAATAAAAACACATAGGGTACGTTTATTAGGGTCCCATTGACAGATTTTCGTGTTCCATGATCCCACTCTACGCAACTGCAACCGTACAATTAAACGACCGGACGTTGGGCGAACTAAAATACTTTAAACTAAGATCAACTATTCCTATACCTTTAAACGAGCTTTTTTGTATATATATATTCCAACGATTTTCATAAAATTTAGTGTCCAGGGGGTTTCCGGGCAATAAATCGATCTAGCTAGGATTCGTTTTTAGAAAATGTCGTTTTGTCCGTGTTTTTAGGCAATGAAAAACTGCTACAATATAATAAGGTAAATTTTGGCCGTGTATTAATTAATGATTGTAATCGCTCAAGTGGGATATCCGGCGGTCGCGAAATCGAGGTTTTTACTTTTGACTGATTTTCTGTCTACAAATCCGTGAGGGTAGGTACCATCCATATATCTATTTTTCCCTCCCAAGCAGCAAGTATAAATTTAATAACAGGATGTGAGTCAATCCATCTTATTACTCCCAGGTGCTTTATTTCGTTTGGTTGCAGGTTTCCATGGACTGCATTAGTCACTGGCCTGTAAGTTAGCGTGTTACTTCATGTTTATTAAAAAGAAGATATGAAGTCTAATAACTCGTACTGTAAGTACCCTTAAAATGAGAGGGGACCTAACTGTGTAAAACTCTTTATGCTGAAATTTTATTTTATTCAGCGCTTAAAGCTAGAACACAAAAGTAGTTGCAGTGCTGGTTAACCTTGTACAAAATACACTCTCAATAGTGGCTAATTAAGTCAAGAGCCTGACCTCTGACTCTATTGGATCTGAGTTTTAGCGTTATCAATTAAGGAGGTTAACTTATAATATTTGTTCTACTTACGTTTGCTTTTAGCTTTAATAGTAAAGTTAGAAAGTCACAACCTGCTGGATTCTACTGCTGGACACAGGCCTCCCCTCATTTCGGAGAGTGTTATGTCTTCGAAATAATTTATCTCTCAGACGTTTCCTCACGACATAAACTATTAATTACAATAGAATTGACATTACCGTTCACGACAAAACCAAAAAAACAGTTAACCTAATAGAAATAGAAATACCAAACTTACATTCAAACTACAATGTCCAAAAAACTAAGTAAATATCAAGAACTTGCTAAAGAAATTAAAAACAATGAAAGCACAAAATGTTCACATCGTCCCGATAGTTCTCTCAACCACGGGTATTATACTAAATTCACTCACACAAAGCCTTAACACTACACATGTCTACTCACACACCTCACATGCTCCAAAGAACCACCATACTCAACACCTGTCGCATCACCCGAAAGTTTCTGACTTCTTGTACTCTATCATCCACTTTTACAATTTAAAATTCCCCTCAAACACTTGGTATGGCCCGTGTGTATGGTGTTCAAACTCTCAAAGAAGTATACAGAATATGATAATAATAAATAACAATAATTGATATGCTGCTCAGCGATGAAAGAAAACGTGAAGAAGCGTGCATGTAGGAGAGACAAATTATTTCGAGGGTATGTGAAATCCACCATCACGCACTGAAGCAGAGCAAACAAAGCACTCCATAATCCTCTCACTACGGCGGGCGCTTAGCCTCTGAATAGGCTGTCAAGTGTCAACTTTTGTTTTAATCAATGATCCCTTAATCCAGGGGTATGAAAGTCCGCAGTAGTTTGCTTTTACGTTGATACTAGCGCCATCACACAGTCTGTAAAAGCACTATTTTCCCCATTAACTGACTATATATACCGAAGTCTAAATCATGCTATCAAAGTTTTGAAATACTTTGCTATACATACAGAATAACTCTAAGTAAAAATCGTAGAAATTCAAACTATGGTTAATTAATAGAAGTAGTATGAGAAATTATACTTGTAAATTAGTGAGTTTCCAATTAATATTAGGTATATATAGTTTAATTTTAATAAAATTTGCGAAATTATACTGAACAAAATTGATGGCGCCCTCTAGTGTATTTTTCGGAAATTTATAATCCCAACGCGATGGCGATGGATGATTGATGTATCACTTATTTATTCTGTGGTATTATGTAAAAGGTGACGAAATGAGGGAACAAACTTCTCACCTAACTCGTCACCTAATAATTTGTCAGAGTGGCTAATCTATGCCCTATATAGTATATTATCTATGCCTTAATCAAAGAGCCTTTATATAACTGCCTCTTCTTTCATCAGCTGTAAAAGTCTACCGCTATACATTGACCCCTCCCGTTATAGGAAGGATTTGCCATGCCATTAGGATTTGATTTGCTTGGCAAGCGGATTGACGATCGTAGTGCCAGACGTCTAGCATCTTGTTGCAGGTCTGGGTCTGGGTATAAATGCGATGGTTGCACTGCTATCTATCGGAAGCCGTAAGACTTTACAGACATTTTCTGTAGTAGCTTGTTACGGCACTCACGGGACGAAACTATTGGTTCTCCTACGCCACCACCACACAGCATTGCAACTTTAATAAAGTTAGGTAAAGTACCTTTATTAAAGTTGCAATGCCCATATACGTCCCATTTCTGAGCGCAGAGATCTGTTCATTTCTGAGAGGGTTTTAGGGCAAGGAATTGTCCGCCGCGCTGCCCCAATGCGTGTTGGCGAACTTCACATGTCTTCGAAATATTTTTTTCTTATTTCTCAGACAAGCAGGTTTCAGCAGCGCCTAGCACGTGATGAATCAGCACGTAAAATTGCAATTAAAAATTTTATTGGTGCCGGCGGGAATCGATCCCGGTTTGCTCGCGTACTGTGAAATTTATAACGGGCGCTAACCATCTGAGCTACCACGGCTTTTATAGTATTTACTTAATAACTTTAATAATTGGCGCTTATAATATATCTGACGGTCGATTTCTATGAAACATATAAATAATTTTTTAATAATTACTAGGTACTCAGTGTTCCTGAAATTTGCGGGAATTGTATTATTGGTAAAAATGACAAAGCATCAACCTTTAAACAATGTATTGTTATTTTTTCATAGTACTGTTAGTATTTTGTGCCAATGGGGGCTTTTGTTTCAAAGTTTTTTATTGTTATAATGTAGTGTCGCAGAAATAGTATTTTTGAAGCGCCAGAAAGGAAATAAGTATTTATGTTTTGCCTGTTGGCAAGCTGTGCATTGTGCAACGTGAAGTAGAGCGTTGACTGTGATTTACATAATAAAATTTTACAGAAACAATTTTACATACTCAACGCCGAAGTAAATAAATTGTTCAATTTACAGCATCAACACTCCGAAAGCATCCGATGTTTTTTATAGGATAGGGTGACAAACGAGCACACAGTCCACCTGATGGTAAGTGGTTGCGGCCCATAGACATCTACATCTATCCTCGATTACGAATCAAAATGCAGATGCGTTGTCACCCGTGAGGACTAAGGTGGAATGCCCCGTTTGCAGTAAAAAAGGGTCTCTGGTTCTCTGCACTCACCACACGAAACAGAAGGATTAAGCTACTATTTTACGCTGGTAATTCTGTGCGAGCGTGGTCCTTCCCCGGTTGAGCCGACCAATTCGTGCTACAACTATACTACTAATATAAGTGCAGCATGGCTCCACAACGTATATTATATATTTCGAAATTGTATTAAGAACATCATTATCATCAAGCCATACACACTGTGTAGTGATGGAATGCCTCTCAACCTGCACTTATACTGGCTGTATATAGGGGATAGCTGTCGATGGGATGGCGAACCAACGGCACGCGACACAATATTGTGGGCACGCCATCGATCACAAAATTTACTATGAAGTAATATGAACGAACGCGAGTGATCCTAGTTAAATCGTGTACTACCTTTGCTAATGACGTATAGTTCGTTTTAGCATCGTCATCATCATTACAGCCCGTCACAAGTCCACGCCTCCCTTACGGAATACAACATAGTTCGTTTACGCATAGCATAGGTAATAGTCAATTTCGTTGACACAACTGTATTAAATAATTTATTTGTGCTATTTAGTATTTTACAACCACAATATAAGTTATTTGTCATCTAATCTGCAACAACAGAAGTCACACTAATGTTACTTTAATTTGAATACTCGTATAACTCAAGCATTTTGCAATGTATAAATGTCTCAATTCAAAACTCTTTACTTACTTTTTGTAGTTAATAGTTTTGAGTCGATAGTATTTAGTACTATTATTTTCCCAATAATCACAAAGTGAAAATTATTTTCGGCACGTCTATTACCTATTTAAACATTTTAGAAAAATGACACGTTAATACATAAAGGTTCGCCAACCCTGGTCTATACCGTACAGTTTGATACACAGCTGTGCACAATACTGATTGGTGCCAGAAATGATCCAAATTGATTAGCCTATACCACTTTAAAGGCTTTAAATAGATACAGGTGGCTCAGGACCGTGCTTTGTGGCATTACTTGGGGGAGGCCTATGTTCAGCAGTGGACTTGTGAAGGGCTGTAATGATGATGATGATGATGAAATCCGTCTGGGATTGGTGACCCAAGTTCTAGATTCCTTGCACCTTAAATGCCTTTCCATGTGTTACTCATGCTTCATACTATGGTAGTGGCACGAATGGGTCGGCTCGAACGGGGAAGGACCCTCGAATCGAGTTTGACAGATAAGCGTGAAATGGTAACGACACATTCCATTTTAGTCCTCAGGGGCGATAACGCATCTGCATTTTGATTCTTAATCGAGGATAGATGTAGTATGGGTTATACCATCTAATGAATCTACTGGACTGTGTGCTCGTTTGTCACCCTTAATCCATAAAACAACAAGTACCGCCGACACATAACTTATTCTATAAAAGAATAGAATATCAAAATTTTTTTGAATTTTAAAATGTTAAAGTTTATGTGTAAATAAGTTTTGATCTCGAATCTTGGACCGTGCAGGTTTAGTTTTAATCCACAGTGGCCACTCCATTGAAACGACAAATTCATAACGTTGCCCGTGTTACTTTACAATTGTACATACATAAATACTCACGCCTGTCACCCAGAAGGGTAGGCTACGAAGACCACGGACTTCCATTTAGCACGATCATGACACACATCTCTCGCCTCCTTTACATCCATATATCTACGCATACACGCTCGTCGATTAAGTTTACAATTATCTGGGGCCTATGTCCCACCATGAACTTTTACGGGCTGAGGAACTATTAATGCTGTTAAATGAGTAGTGACGAAAATTATATGATAGCTATCAGTTAGCAACTGGTAATAATAATAAATGACAACACTGAGCAACACATATCATACATTTTCAAGTTAATCTCATGAACGACTTAGGTAATGAAAACTTTGTTTATTAAAAAACTGAGCTTATAAAGTGCACGTTAGTTTCAAGCTATAAAAATATTTTATGGACAAACATCCGTCGTTATCGTATAATGGAATGCTTATCTACGAAGAATACGATTTTTATTTCGACAAAACGAAACGTTATCTTAAGAAGCGTAATCAAACGTAAACAAAAAACGAGATGGTATCGTCAACTAAGTATAGTTGCTGACACGAAACGGGAGCACAGACGAACTATGGTGGGGGTCGAGCCAGCGCAGGTACAGTGTCGGCCAAAATTATTTGGTACTTTTGTTATTTCAATTCATAATTGAATATTTTCGCTGACTTTTTTCCGAAATTCTGAGTCGTTAAATCCTTTAACTATACGCCGTACAGTAGCTACGTAGACATTAGTCGCCTCAGCAGTCTGTTTATAAATGTCTATCATGTTTTTCGCAATACCTAATTATTTCATGTAACAAAACACTGCATAGACCATTTGTCGCGATTGTCTATTTAACACCGAATTCTTTCTTCTCTGCATATTTAGACCAAAATCAGAATGCTCAAATTATAAAAAAAATTAACAACAAGAAATATCAAAAATAGTTAAAAACAAGAAATACACAAACAACAATTAACAACGAGGTAACACTACAACAAAAATAAACTAATTATAAAGTTATCACTAAAATTGCTCTCAAGTGTACGGTAGTCGAATGATATGTGCGAACCCAATAGACGACGAGAATCGACTGACGAACCAATCACGTTGAGCGTCAGCGTGGTCAACGTCATATCGACCAACAAAAAGTGTGCTCACGACTAGTGCCGGCAATAGTAGTTGTTATATTTATCACAAGAACGTTAAAAATCATCACTGCCGTTTTTAGTTGCACGCTTTTATTCCTCCCTCTCCTGTCCAACATCGGACGACCAGGCAGTCGGCGAGTCTTCACCCCTTTATTGTTGATATTTGACGCATCAGAACCAAACGGCTTACTTCGACTTTTTAATGCGTACAGCATAGGAATGAAATAATTTGCCGGCAACCATGTTTCCGCCCGAATACAATCTGGACGTCTTCAAGGCACGAGTGAACAGGCTTTTGATACGCCAAGACAGTGCGGTTTACCATATAAGGCTGCATCACCACTTACCACCAGGTGGGAGTGTGGTCAAACACTGGCTCATAAAAAGTAAAAGAAAGTTACCCACTTTGAGAGCCGTGTGCACACTGCAACTAACTTTTTTTCTAGACACTCACATTTATATCTTTCTAGTAATCGTTTTTATATAATTTTTTTTATTCAATCGTTTTTATATTAATTACATAAAACCTTAAAAAGAACCTACCTCTATTGCATAATGTAGCAAATCTATTTCTGTACAAAAAATAAAATTGCAGCGTCTGTTTTTAATGTTGAAATAACAGCTTTTTATTAAATGCATATGAAAGTATATACTGTAATTATAACATAAAAATATATTTTTTTAAATTTTTGTCTGTATGCCTGTCCGTCTGTCTGTCTGTTTGTTTCGGTTAATAACCGAATCTACTGGATTGATTTTGACGGGACTGTTACTGGCAGATAGCCAATGTAATAAGGAGTAACTTACGCTACTTTTATTTAAAAAAAATTATGGGTTTCGCGCCAAAACTGAAAACCCATGAAATTCGATCGTAATAAATTCCACGCGGACGAAGTCGGCTAGTACGATGTATAAGGTCTGAATGTAGAATGAAGTGGATATATACAGTAACAACTGTAGTGTACACTGATAGACATTGTTCTACTAATAAACCAATTAATACTGGCATCCCACAAAGGTCTACGCTTCTGAAATTTGAGAATTGACAACAATGTTATGCAGGCTGCTGTTTGCGTGGCATTTGGTAGACACGTAATGAGAATACCCAACGGACTCTGAACTAGTATAGTGGAATTAGGTTAGTTTGTAGATAAGACATATTTTGTAATTCCAATAAATGTTTTCCTGATTGACCGATTTGTACCGTAGTTGTAATACACTTTAGTATAGCTCGAACACGTTTAAATGTATGTAAAATAACGGAATTCTCTAAAATTTCTTATACCTTATCCTACAAGGTAACATTTTTTTAACGTGGTAGAGCCGTGCTGCAGTTATATTAATGTTGTTTTTTTAAAGGATAAGGGTGACAAATGAGCACACAGTCCACCTGATGGTAAGTGGTTGGTGCACCCATGGACATCTACATCTATCCTTGATTACGAACCAAAACGCAGATGCGTTGTCAGCCCTGAGGACTAAGATGGAATGCCTCGTTTCCAGTAAAAAGGGTCTCCGGTTCTCTACACTTACCATACGAAACACAGCAGCGTTAGGTTGCTATTTTACGCTAGTATTCTATGAGAGCGTGGTACTTCCTCTGTCGAGTCTATCCATTCATGCTGCAATTATACTATTAATAAAGCTGCAGCATAGCTCTACCACGTATGCACGAATTGTGAACTACGGTTGTAGACGCAGGTTCGGCCTCATATGGAATACTGTTCCCATCTCTGGGCTGGGGCTTCCCAGTGCCAGCTCCTTTCACTTGACCGCATCCAGCGCAGAGCGACTCGAATCGTCGATGACTGAGTGCTTACCGATCAGCTCGATGCACCGGCGCTGCGAAGAAATGTTGTGCATCCCTTTGCACTTTATTTCGCATCTACCACGGCGAGTGTTCTGAGGAATTGTTTGGATTAATCTCTGCCGTCAAATTTCATGAACGCACATCGCGGCAAACCTCCCGATACCATCCACACCATCTGGATGGTTGGCGGTCCACCACTGTACGTTTCACCAGGAGTTTTCTTGCACGTTCGACCTCTTTGTGGAATAGTTTACCACCGGCGATTTTTCCGAACCGATACGACTTAGGGCCGTCAAGAAGAGAGATTACTCCTTTCTAAAAGGCCGGGAGCGCACCTGCAATTCCTCTGGTGTTGCAGTTATTTATGGGCGGTGGTAGTAACTTAACATCAGGCGAGCCGTATGCTCGTTTGCCCCCTCACTTATAAAAAAATATCAGCGTCAAATAGCAGCTTAACGATGCTGTGTCTCGAATAGTGAATGTAGAGAACCGGAGAGCCTTTTTACTGGTTACGAGGCATTCCATCTTAGTTTTCAGGTTTGAAATGAAATGAAACGAAAAATGGTATATGTCTATGGACCACTAATTCTATAAAAAAGGTAAGATATTAGTGACCAACGAGTTCGTAGAAAGCTCTTACTTTAAGTTTTAATCAAACAACCTCAGATGAAGTAAAAAAAACTTCGTCTGAGCAAACAACGATTACCGAATAGATAGGAATATTGACTGTATGTGATTATATAAAATGCTAGAGAAATGTTATGGCTACCGATAAATCATCCCCTTTACACCAGGCGTAAAATATCCAGTCTAGCACGTGATAGGTCCGATACTTCCATTTGATATCGTCAATCCATCTTTTTAGGGTTCCGTAGTTAACTAGGAACCCTTATAGTTTCGCCATGTCCGTCTGCCCGTCTGTCCGTCCTCGCTTAATCTCTGTGACCGTTGGCACTAGAAAGCTGAAATTTGGTACCAATATGTGTATCAATCACGCCGACAAAGTGGTAAAATAAAAATTGGAAAAAAATGTTTTATTAGGGTAGCCCCCCTATATGTAAAGTGGGAAGTGATTTTTTTTAATTTCAACCCTAACGTGTGATATATTGTTGGAAAGGTATTTAAAAATGAATAGGGGTTTACTAAAATCATTTTTTTGATAATGTCAATAATTTCGGAAATAATCGCTCCAAAAGTAAAAAACAATGTGTCCCCCCTCTAACTTTTGAACCATAAGTTTAGAAAATATGAAAAAAATCTGAAAATGGAACTTTATAAAGACTTTCTAGGAAAATCATTTTGAACTTGGATGTAAACAACAGTACCCACTACCGGGAGCAGTTGCAGGAGCGCGAACATAATGGATACCCACCTTTAAACTCATAAGTGGGAACACTTATTGTGACGGACGGGAAACCACGGAACCCTACACTGAGCGTGGCCCGACACGCTCTTGGCCGGTTTTTTTTATAGAATAAGTGACAAACGGGCACACAGTTCACCCAATGGTATGTGTATATTGTGACCCATAGATACCTTTACCTTAGTAAAAATAAAAATGCAGATGCGTTGTCTCCACTGAGGACCAAGATGGAATGCTTCGTATCCACTAAAAATGGTCGCCGGTTCTCTAAACTATCGTCTATGTACGCATTACATTAGCGTTGAGCTGCTATTTAAAAGTGTCTGATAAACAAATTCGCCCTAAAATTGGAGAGGTCACGTCCCGCGGGCTGATCATGTCAGTAGTTACATTGGTTTTCTTGGAACACAATTGCTTAGTCAGAGGCGAAATAGATAGAAGGGTAACGTCATAACTTGGCATCGCCGTTACAGTAAAAGGTTTTGTTAAAATAAAAAATTAATATTTTGTAAATTACTCATATTCATTTAATTTACTATCAACTAGCTGACCCGGCAGACGTTATTCTACAACTCCAGGTTGGTGGCGCGATGAGTTTCATTTTCACATACACACACTTTTATATAGATTTATTATATGTTAAAATAAACCATCTTCAGGACGAATAGAACAATCAACAGTCAAAATGACAAACTTAAAAAAGGAAAAACATAACCCTTTTTTACTTTTCCATAATTGGATAAAAAGTTAGTTGTTACACACGGTCATTTACTGTCTACATACAAAATTTCGTGGAAACCTGTCTGGTAGTTTTTGCATGAATCGTGAACATACAATTATTCTACAGATTTATTATACGTAAAGATTAACTTGCAGTTCTTTTGATAAAAATTAAACAAATACACACGAATTTTTACCAAAATTTTATTATAGTGTAAGTTTTTGCTTATTAACATCGCTGCCGTATAAATGAACTCGGTACACGCAAGTGTACTTCGTGTTTCCCTGATTGGACAGAACTTTAAATGCCACACTTTTGACGGGTACGTTTCTGCCGCTTAATGGAAAATATTGTTTAGCTGGCTTGTTGTATGTGTAAATGCCACGTGCAATTTCCAACCGCGTGTTATTCTCAAATGTGCCCTGTAAGAATATTTGGGTTTTGGTTATTTTAGTTTATGGATAATTAGTCATATATTTCAATAACTAGCTTTTTACCCGCGGCTTTGTTCGCAGCCTTTCAATTTAGGAACATCGTTAAATGCTGTTCCGTGACAAATTTAAGAAAATTTGATCACTTTTAGAATCACCTCGGTGTCTTTTTTATAGGATAGGGTGACAAACGAACACACAGTCCACCTGATGGTAAGTGGTTGCTGTGACCCATAGACATCTACATCTATCCTCGATTACGAATCAAAATGCAGATTGTCATATGTCGTTGTCACCCATGAGAACCAAGATGGAATGCCTCGTTTCCAGTGAAAACGGTCTCCAGTTCTCTATAATCACCATACGAAACACAGCAGTACTAAGTTACTATTTGACGCTGGTATTCTGTGAGAGCGTGGTCCTTCCCCGGTCGAGCCGACCCATTTGTGCTACAACTATACTACTAATATAACTGCAGCATGGCTCTACCACGTATTGGTGTCTGTGTCTCCACGTCTGTTTGTTAAAGATTTGTTGTGAATTCTCAAAGATTATTGGACAAAGATAATTGGTATTTGACATAGATATAATATGCTATAAGAACATGTGAATAAATATGTTTTTCAGAATAGCATTATTGTCATATGTCTAGAAACACCTAGTATTTTTTGGTAACGGGCGTGTCTTCTATGTGTCGCGTTAGTTACATTTCATTCTTTTCATTCTTTCGTAATTAAAGTTAATTTAATTTTAACAAAATGTTGATCCATATTAACTACGTAAACGAACATATCGCAGATGTGAAGCACCGACACCCCGGGAAGTATGTTAACGTGTTCAGTATCTTGCCAAGCTTTATATGAAATTTAATAGACCACAAATCCTCGCAAAAGAATATCGATGCCTAGGAAGATTCGCGAATCTATTAAAATTATAACATCCCAATTTCAACAATGGAGGTGGCTGTGTGTTACCATCTGTTTGGTATCCCATAATTAATAAAATTAAATGCAAAATCCAAGCATATTACTGTAAGATTTTAAGATACTGTAAGCTCGTTCTGCATAGACCGAACCAAATATAATTAAAAGTTGAGAGTAGCCGTCGTTAACTATGACAGCAGGGTATTGAATACCTCAGTCCCCCCCCCCCCGTGCCCACGAGTACTAGTGTCCGAACCCTCTGTAGTTAAAATTAAACGTGACAAAATTCTTACTTGAGATTGTGGGAAGTCTACACTCATGAATGGGAGTAGAAAAATGTTCACCATTTTGTGGCGACGAAAGAAACCGCCAATTCATATCGTCCCGTTGGTGCCGTAAGAGGCGACAGAAGAAAACAAACAGGAGTTCGACAACATCATCTTCCTGACAATAGGTCAAAATAATAAAAGCTGCGCTTGCCAACAACCCTGCCATGCGTGGCAACTGCAGCAAATATTCACCCTATTTCACAACTTATGCGTGAGACTTATGTTCAGTTTCCACTGAACTACTTTTACACTAACTTTTGATTGGCTGTAACGATGACGGTGATGAGTTCTACTTATCCTTGCTACCCTTAATATTTACGACTGAATGAAAACAACAAGTAAAATTTCCGAAAATATAAATGAAATAAAAACTGCATAATTGCCTCACTAAAAGTAAAAAAAAAGATCTCTATTTATTGTTTTGGTCAAGCTTTATCATGACATGGTCAACAACCGTTGCTAAATATTGTTACGCGCTCAAATCGGCGTACTAGCGCCATCTAGTCTCAAACCGAAGAACTAAACTTCTTGAAGTTTAAAACTCGAACTCTCGGTACCTTGCGCGTGTTTACTTGAACATTCTGGATATTTTGCTAATTTATATAAATAGGCGTTGCAAGATGCGATCGAAGTAGTGTTGATTTGGCGAAACAAGCGAAGCTTCGGAGCGGAATTAAGTGAATTAGTGTGTTTAATTATTAGTGTTTAAGTTTTAATTTGTGTAAAGTAAATTAAAGTGTTAATTTAGGTAATTCTATCGGCAATTTTTATTGTCACGAACTTCAAGCTCGTAACAATTGGTGTCAGAAGTGGGATAAAATCATGCCAATTTTACCTAAGGAGGAAACGGAGGGTGTCCGTACCCGAAGTCAACGCCAGCAGGAGACGGACCAACGAAGATTTGGTGGTGCAACGCCGCAGACGTCGGAGGGCCAGCCACCAGCTGCAGGCCCGTCGGTAGCTCCTACATCTGCAGCACCTGACTTAGGTGCTCTGATGGTGATGCTGCAGGAGCAGGCTCGCCGACAGGAGGAGCAGGCTCGCCGACAGGAGGAACAGGTCCGTCGGTTGGAAGAGCAGCTGCGGGGTGGACAGGATGAACAGGTCCGCTGACAAGAGGAACAGGCCCGCCGACAGGAGGAACAGGCCCGTCGGTTGGAAGATCAGCAGGCGGAACAGGCTCGTCGGTCGGAAGAGCAGATGCTCCTCATGAAGGACCTTCACGCTACCTTTGGGAAAGAGATAAGGCAGGTGAAGGATAGGGTTGCTCAACACGACAACCGTCTGTCGGAAGCTGAAACCCGAATCGAAGAACATGAAACCCGAATCAACCATGTGAACCATCGGGTTGACAACGTGATGGCTGACGTGAAGAAAACGCTGAACGACCTATACGATAACTTGGGGATGGAACTGCAGCCCCCGCAGTAGCTACTACACCTTCGCTACGTGGGTTCAAGGTACCACCGTTCGACGGGACTTCTTCCTGGTCGGCCTACAAAATCCAGTTCGAGGCCGTCATGGAGGCAAACGGCTGGAATAAAAGCCAGGCCATGACTGCACTCACCTTAGGCCTGCGCGACCAAGCCTTAACCGTGTTGGAAGCTCTCGGTAAGAAAGTGACCTACGAGCAGCTCCTTGAGGCATTGGAGGCGAGATATGGGTACGCTCACCTGGAACACGTCTTTCGCGCGCAGCTTAAAGATCGCGTGCAACGCAGCAACGAAAACCTGCAGCAGTGGGCCCTTGAGGTGGAGAAGATGGTTCGAAAAGCATACCAGTCTGTACCTGCGCTCATTGAAGGGAACCTGGTGCAGACATTCATCGACGGCATCCGCGACCTGGAAGTCAGAGCTGCTGTGAGGCTCGGGCACCACGAGACGCTTAAGGAC
The DNA here is from genome assembly GCA_036936625.1 of Parnassius smintheus behrii. Classification (NCBI taxonomy): domain Eukaryota; kingdom Metazoa; phylum Arthropoda; class Insecta; order Lepidoptera; family Papilionidae; genus Parnassius; species Parnassius smintheus. The sequence continues at coordinate 50,212,829 of JAUPFT010000004.1, forward strand.
GCCTTGGCCCATGCACTGGAGGTAGAAGCCGTGCGGCAGGATCATCGTTCCCATCGCGTCAGGGAGGTTGCAGCAGCTACAGTTCGCGACCGCAACAAAGGATACAGCCCTAGGTGCTATGGCTGTGGGGAAAAGGGCCATCTTCGATCCAGCTGCCCTAAGCGAACCCTAGAAAGGGAAGGTGAACGATCCCAGGAGGGTAGTGCTGCCAACAGCACCGCCCAGCAGCAGCAGGGAAACGAGTAAAAGCCAGAACTGCGGGGCGGGTGCTGGCTGATGTTAAAAGAGCCCCACGGATCTCGATCTCACAAACCCATGATGGGAACAGTCTAATCATCAAGGGCGAGGTCAACGGAATGCCGTGTAAACTGACCATAGACACTGGAGCCTCTCGTACGGTTGTTAGTTCCCAACTTATAAGTCAGTTCCTTGGGGACTCCGCATACAACCGAGAACGCATTAATTTGGTAACAGCCACCGGTCAGCGTATACCCGTCCGTGGAGAGAAGGAGATGGATGGATCTACCTGCATATGGTCATCGTGGCTGATATAATGGACGACTGCATCCTAGGCCTAGACTTTATGAGGAATAATTGTTGTGAGATCGACGTTAAGCAAGGTGTTTTGAAATGTGGACAGGAGGAACTTTTTATGGAAGGTGCGTTACCAGGGAACGTGTACAGCATTAAGAAGATTGTTCTTCCGCCGAGATCGGAAACGATTGTTCCGGTTAGTCTTCCCCGAAACGCTGGGCAAGCTCACCGTTGTGTACTTGTGGAAAGGGTAAACAATGACCTTCCGTGGAAAGTAGCTCGAACCTTGGTCAGAACCACTGACATCTCAAGAATACGTGTGCTGAACCTTTGCGACCGGGAACAGATTATAGAAAAAGGCACAATGGTTGGCACTTGTGAGGAAGTGGATTGGTTACGTCGGTGCCAATATATATCGAGTGGGACCCCCAGCAAGGATTCAGAAACGAGAGTGACCACACTTTTGGAAGACTGTCGCAGTGTTCTCTCCCCGAACGAATTGGTCAAGGCGAAGAAGTTGTTAATCAAGTACGCCGATGTGTTCTCGTCAAACGATGCTGACATAGGAAAGACTGGCTTAGTTCAACACAAAATAAACACAGGAAAGGAATTGCCTATCCGTCAGCGGCCAAGAAGATTGCCGGTAGCACGTGAAAAGGAAGTGGAAACCATGATTGAGGGAATGGTAAAGGATGATGTTATTGAACCTTCATCTAGTCCATGGTGTTCACCCGTGGTGCTGGTAAAGAAGAAGGATGGCAGCATGCGGTTCTGTGTTGATTACCGCCGCCTGAACGACGTTACAAAGAAGGACAGCTATCCCTTGCCAAGAATTGATGACACGTTGGACATGCTTACAGGAGTAAAGTGGTTTAGCACGCTGGACCTAAAAAGTGGCTACTGGCAAGTTGAAATTGACCCTAAGGACAAGGAGAAAACTGCGTTCTCGACGGGAAAGGGTCTGTGGCAATTTAAAGTAATGCCGTTTGGGTTGTGCAATGCTCCAGCAACGTTTGAAAGGCTGATGGAACTTGTACTTACCGGGCTAATTGGCGATGCCTGTCTGGTCTACTTGGATGACATTATCATCGTGGGCCGAACGTTTGAGGAACACCTTCAAAACCTGGAACGCGTGCTCATGAAGATTAAGAGTGCCAACCTCAAGTTGAGTCCGAAGAAATGTTCACTATTCAAACGGCAAGTCAACTTTTTGGGGTATGTAGTGTCGGAAGAAGGTATCCGCACGGATCCAGAGAAAATCGTAATTGTAAGGGATTGGTCGGTTCCAAAAGACAAGACGCAGGTTAGAGCATTTTTGGGTTTGTGCTCCTATTACCGACGTTTTGTGAAGAACTTTGCAGATATAGCCAAACCTCTGCATAAGCTAACCGAGGAGAAGCGACATTTCTGCTGGGATGAAAGTTGTAATATCGCATTCCAGGAGCTCAAGGACCGTCTGTGCAAAACACCTATTTTGGGATACCCTGATGCAAGCAAAGAATTTATAGTTGACACAGACGCAAGTGATATAGGACTTGGCGGTGTGTTGTCTCAACGTAATGGTGACCAAGAGGTCGTGATAGCGTACTTCAGCAAGTCGTTTTCAAAACAGGAAAGGAACTACTGTGTCACAAGACGCGAATTGCTAGCTGTGGTAAAGTCGTTGCAGCATTTTAGCAAATATCTTCTGGGGCGAAAATTTCACTTACGAACTGACCATGCTGCACTAAAATGGCTATTGCAGTTTAAAAATCCAGAAGGACAAGTTGCGAGGTGGATTGAACTACTGCAGGAATACGACTTTGAGATCGAACATCGCAACGGGAAATCTCATGGCAACGCAGATGCATTGTCAAGAAGACCTTGTCCTGAAGATTGCAAACATTGTACTAGGCAAGAGAGTAAGGAAGTGTTATCCGTGAGGATGCTCAGGGCAGACCACCTCAGCAACGAGTGGAAGGGCAACTTACAACGTGCACAGCAGGAAGATCCGGACATCAAGCCGATCCTGGATTGGATGAAGGCCAGTGCTCCCAAGCCCAAGTGGAGCGACGTCTCAGCGATGAGTTCGACCACTAAAAGCTATTGGGCCCAGTGGGACAGCTTGCTGCTTCAGGATGGAGTTCTGTGCCGTAAATGGGAAAATGTTCGGGGAGACAGCTGTCATTTACAAATGGTCGTCCCTAAAGCTAAAGTACCGGATGTTCTACAGCTGTACCATAATGATTATTCAGGAGGCCATCTGGGAGTTAAACGAACTCTACTGAAGATCCGAGAACGGTTTTACTGGGTCCACTGTCGAAACGATGTCGAGGACTGGTGTCGCAAATGTACAAGTTGTGCGGCTGTAAAGGGACCTCAGACTCGTAGTAGAGGTGCATTGAAGTTGTACAATGTTGGTCCACCATGGGAGAGAATAGCCATTGACGTGGCGGGGCCGTTTCCGGAGAGTGAAAGCGGTAACAAGTATTTCATGGTTGTGATGGATTACTTCACTAAGTGGCCAGAAGTCTCCGCCATTCCAAATCAAGAAGCTTCAACAGTTGCTGATAAGCTAGTTCATGAAGTCTTCTGTCGTTTTGGTGTACCTTTAGAGATTCACAGCGATCAAGGAAGGAATTTTGAGTTTAAAATATTCCAGGAAACTTGCCGAGTTATGGGTACTTATAAAACAAGAACGACTTCTTATCACCCGCAATCTGATGGAATGGTAGAACGATTTAATCAGACATTGGAGAGGTACCTAGCAAAAGTTGTAGACAATCGGCAACGAGATTGGGACAAGCACATACAACCGTTTTTGTTGTCATATCGAAGCGCTGTTCACGAAAGTACAGCAGTGACACCAGCTTTCGCAAACTTTGGAAGAGAATTACGGCTGCCTGCAGACCTGATCACCGGGATACCACCTGATGCTCCACGCAGTATAACCGATTATGCAAATGACTTGCGGAACAAAATGAATGACGTTTATGAGCACGTCAGACAATCGGGCCAGCAAATGTCTGAAAAGATGAAAACCCGGTATGATCGCAAAATGAACAACAAAGGGTTCGACGAAGGTTCACTTGTGTGGTTGCACAATCCAGTCCGCAGCAAAGGGAAATCTCTTAAGCTTCAAGCTAAATGGGACGGCCCGTACCGGATTGTGACCAGGATCAACGATGTAACCTACCGGATACAGAAAGGCGCAAGAGGGACTCCTAAAATCGTCCATGTGGATCGCCTAACGCGTTATTATGGGGCCGATAATGCTCGGGAGGAGCATGTCTTAGGAGGGGGCAGTGTTACGAGCTCAAATCGGCGCACTAGCGCCATCTAGTCTCAAACCGAAGAACTAAACTTTTTGAAGTTTAAAACTCGAACTCTCGGTACCTTGCGCGTGTTTACTTGAACATTCTGGATATTTTGCTAATTTATATAAATAGGCGCTGCAAGATGCGATCGAAGTAGTGTTGATTTGGCGAAACAAGCGAAGCCTCGGAGCGGAATTAAGTGAATTAGTGTGTTTAATTATTAGTTTTTAAGTTTTAATTTGTGTAAAGTAAATTAAAGTGTTAATTTAGGTAATTCTATCGGCAATTTTTATTTTCACGAACTTCAAGCTCGTAACAATATTATCATGAAATTAAACTATTTCACGAAGTGATAGACTACTTGATACTGGATGATATGATCAGTTCTTGCTACGAGTATCAGTTTGCATGCTATTTACAACCACATAGCAGAATATGTCGTGCTTTAAGTATTGTACAATCCTTATCGGTCCGTGTTTTAAGCAAATATATTTAATAAACAAATAATAACTAAATACGATCTGGTCACGACTTAAATAATAAATATCTCTGATCAAACTGTAAGGATAATGAGAATTTCGCAATAATTGCAGGCAGACAAGTTTTAATCAGCTTACATATAGATTAATAATAATAGAACTAAAAACCATATCAATTTTCATATTTATGATAGACGTCGTATTATTCTTGGACGTACATGCCAACTAATTAAATTATTACACTTTTAAAATTAAATAAAGAAAAAAGAATAAACGTTAGGATTTTTAAATAATTTTCTTAATCTAATTCTTCAAACATATCAAATGCAATTTATAGAATATATTACTTAATTTATTAGTAACTAAACGCAAAATCTACTACTTTTTACGTTTGATGATAGATCGCGCTTTTTTTAAAAACTAACACGTAGTTCGTCGGTGTAGTTTCAAATTATTACTTAAGGATGAAACTAATTTTAAACTTTTTTTATAAATATGGTATCTATTTGAAAAAAAAAACTCGTCATTCCACCTATAACTAATAAAATAATCCTATATAATAAAAAATTTACATCCAAGGGAAGGAAAATACTTATCTTTCTTTTTTGAAGTTCCGTAATCTTATAAAAATTTGCCTATAAATTGTCCCGAGTTACTAACTCTACCCACATACAAAATTTCATGCAAATCGTTAGATGACGGACAGACAGACATAAATAAATTCTAAAATCCCCAATTTGGCTTCGGTACCCTTTATTTCGTCCACTGGACTTGTTTTTTCAAGAATATATTAGAATTACAGACACGACATTTCTACAGATTTATTGTATGTATAGATTTTTTTTATTTATTAAGGTTTACCAATGTTTGATTACACAGTATTCAACAAAATGGCTTAAGAACTAACTTACGTAGCTAAGTGTAACAATCGTTTAAGGTAAACACCACTTGCAAGATAGACAAGGAAAGTTCGCTATATGTAATAGTTAGGTAACTTTCCCTGTCTTGTCCGGTTAAATAGTAAAATTTTCTCTTATTTAAGGCTGTTATAAGTTAAAAGAAAATATAATCACATTGCTGTACCCGTACTCTAACTTTGCCTAAGAAATGGGTCAGCAGGTGCCTTTGTATATACTTAATCAGGTCTTAAGTTCTGTCAGAAACTTTTAATAAAATTAATGATACACCTTTTGATAAATATATAGAAATTGTATATAATATAAAAGGTAATTTAATTAAGAACACAAATTTGTTTACATTATTCAAAATGCCCTCCCCTATTTTAAATACATGCCCTTAATCGACGCGGCCCATCATTCATCGCAGCACGTACCTCACTCATATCTATTTCTACCGCTGCTTTAGCCAAAGATGCTCGGAGAGATTCCTAATTCTGATGAGATTTAGAGTAGACTTCCTCCTCCAAATGTCGCCATATTTTTTAATCCAGTCGCTTAGAAGAGCGCCAGACTTCATGTCCAAAAAAGGTGTTAACACCAGTTAAACCTGAATATGAGACTCCAAGTAAAACCATGAACGACAGAGGATAATGTGCTCGTTGAACTCTCGGAATACGCGTGCTGGCTTCTTCACTGATGTGTGCATACACCTTATCATTTTGTTTATTATAACTTTCTTCGATATAAAAATTTTTTCATCCGAAAACAAAATTTCGCGGTATTTATTTCCGGCGTACCGCCGTAACAAAGCGCGGAATCTATCCCGCCTAATTTTTTTTCAAACGCTAGTTCAAAAAATGCCCGGTCTTCTTACGATAAGCTCGTAGTCTTAGGTCTTCATTGATCACTCTTTTGACCGTGGTTCTGTTTAGGCCCATCGAAGAGCTAAGATTTTTTTGTTTACGAACAGGATTTCTTTGGTTTTGCGCCTTCACTGCTTTGATGATCGCGGGTGTCCTAACTGTACAAGGTCGGTCGGTCTTCTAACGATCTTCAAAGCTTGAATCCTCAGTGAATCGTTTGAAAGTGCGATAAACAAATCGTAGGGTTATTTTCAATTTTTGTAGAATATTGAAAATCTCTTTTGGCGCGTAACCACAGCTTAACTGAAAATTAATGTCTTTTTTATTTTCGGCAAGCGCAAACGTTATATTTTTAAAATTGGTGAAATTCATCTTCAAAAATAATTTATTTAAAAGTTCATCATCAAAAATTTTAAATAATAAAGTTTTGACAGAACTTATGACTCGACTAAGTACAATTATTTTTCATTTCTAACTTATACTAATCAAACTACTGTACATAACTAGTAATTAAAACGTAGTTTAATATTACGAGTACCTAGGCAGCACTAAAAGTATCGGGAATGGAATATTTCCACTGTTCCTGTCATATTAAAATCTTTTTAATTGAAAACTCCTTGCTTTTAAAAATCGAATATCATTTAAAAAAAAGATTCTCGGTCTTGTCAAATTTGTTTAGTCGTTGAGAAAATGGAATTGACTCGAGAAAATTCAAGAGCGATGATTTATTATGACTTTCGAAGTGGTTTAACACAAAAACAGTGTGTTGACCGGATGATTTCTGCATTTGGTGATGAAGCCCCATCCAAAACCACAATTTATCGCTGGCTTACTGAATTTCAACGTGGACGTGTCAGGCTCAGTGATGATCCCCGTCAAGGTCGTCCAAAAACTGCAGTCACCCAAGAAAACGTTGATGCTGTGCGTTGATGCTAAGCTGATTGAGGAACATCGACATGTGACATACCGCGAAATTCAGGCAACTTTAGACATTGGCATGAGTCAAATACAAATAATCTTGCATGAACAATTAGGTGTAAAAAAGTTGTTTTCCCGATGGATACCGCATTCGCTCTGTGAAGAGCAAAAAGCGGCTCGCGTTACTTGGTGCGTCAGAACTCTCGAAAGATTCCACGCAGGATCCTCAAATGCTGTATACAACATCGTATCAGGTGACGAATTCTGGATATATGCGTACGAACCCGAAACAAAATACCAGTTACGAGTTTGGGTGTTCGAAAATGAGTTAAAGCCAACAAAAATTGTTCGTTCACGGAGTGTTGCAAAAAAAATGGTGGCCACGTTTGTCTCCAAAACTGGCCATGTTACGACTATTCCTCTTGAGGGACAAAGAGCAGTTAATGCAAAATGGTATGCTAGAATTTGTTTACCACAGGTTGTTTCTGAACTCCGTAAAGAGAACTGCAACCGCCGCATCATCCTCCAGCACGACAATGCGAGTTCTCACACCGCACACAGAACGAAAGAGTTTTTAGAGCAAGAAAACATAGAATTATTAGACCATCCACCGTACAGCCCCGACATAAGCCCTAATGATTTCCATGCTTTCCCTAAAATAAATAATAAATTGCGTGGACAGAGATTTTCATCGCCTGAAGAAGCTGTGGACGCCTACAGAACGGCCATTTCGGAGACCCCAACTTCCGAATGGAATGGTTGCTTCAATGATTGGTACCATCGTATGGAAAAATGTGTCAAATTTCGCGGAGAATACTTGACTTTTCAAGTATTCTGCTAATACATTTTAAATAGTAATGTAATAAATACATTTTTAAATAGTAATGTTGTGTTACTTCCTTGATTCCGGAAATTTCCAGTGCCGCCCTCGTACATAAATAAATGCGACTATTACAATGGATGTAATGTCTTTTTTTTTAAAAACGTCTTTTTTTGTCTTATGAGGAATTAGATTCTTAATTATATAATGCTAATGAATTATGAATTATGAGAAACAGTCTCAGGCTTCGTTCAAAAATGGAACTTTTGAAGAAGAGTACGAAATAGTCATTTTCTGGGATAACCTATTCTTTTTGTATCGTTCACAAATGGAACTTTTGAAGAAGAGAACGAAATAGTCATTTTCTGGGATGACCTATCCTTTTTATATCGTCCACAAATGGAACTTTTGAAGAAGAATACGAAATAGTCATTTTTTGCGTTAACCTATCCTTACTGTATAATTTGGTAGCTCTACCTAATAAGATAAAGTTTAGTAAAATTAGTAACAATCAATTTTTATAGTGCTATCTTTAGATAGCATAGATATTTTTAGATAATAAATAACTATGATATTTTAAGAATTCATTGCAGCCTTTATACGTGGTAAAGCCATGCTGCAGCTACATTAGTGTTATAGTTAAATAGTTTTAACACGAATGGGTTAGCTCGACCGGGGAAGTAACATGCTCTCACAGAATACTAGGTAAAATAGCAGCTTAATGCTGCTCTGTTTCGTATGGTGAGCGAAGAGAACCGCAGACTCCTTTTACTGGAAACGAAGTATTCCAGTTCAATCGTAGTCGAGGATATATGTAGATGTCTATGGGTCACAGCAACTTATTTACCATCAGGTGCACTGTGTGCTCGTTTGTCACCCATATCCTACAAAAAAGCCTATAAAAGTTCACTGCTAAATAGGCCTCCTCCACAAATAGACTTGCATTTAAGTTTGCCATATTTAGGAGTGATTTTGTCCAAGACGCCACGCCTGACTGGCGCATTGGCAACCGCAGTTCTTATAACTTTGAGTTGTTATTACGAACATGCTGCTGCCCCTCCTCTGTTTCAGTTTCCCTCAGTCGCCTCTACCACCACAGGGCGATATGGAGTGGTGGATATTCTCACACAACCTCAACGCGGTTAGAATTGAACAGATAAACTGTTTTAACAATTAAACTGTTAGAAATGCTATCTTTTTCAACGTTTCCTTTTAATTTTAGGGTACTTTCGTAAATAATCAAAAATAATGATTCAAGTTATATAACTTGTTTAACGAACCTGAGCGGGTTTATTAAGATGTTAGTGCTTCTTATTGAGCTAATGCAACTTACGTAAACGACGAAGTTCTTAGGCGCGCTGCGAGCTGTATCGGGACGCACGTGCTCTATACTGATATAGTTTAGCTTTGCTTTATGTGCTAACTCGATAATAACTTCACCGTATGATCCGCTGTTGACGGAAGTTTAGACGCATAAAATGTGTAAAGTACTTAAAGTAATGTAAAAATTTAGAGACAATTTCGAGTTAAAAACTGAAAACTATACAATGTTAAAAATTGTGTTACATAATAGTAGTATACCAGACCCTACTTTTGAAATTGTGAAATTTGAACTTAAGCTCAAAATTATCTCTAAATTGGTCATATTGTTAAAAATATTTATTTACTTAACTTCATACAACGTGATACTAAATGACTGAGGCATTCTCTACTAGTTACTCTATAGTGGAGATTTTTGTGTGAGTGGCGAAATTGAATCCATCATCTTATGCCACTGCGCGAGTGTCATAAAAGTCGACGTAAAAATTTTATCTTTACGTCGACTTTATTTTATATAGAAATCGATGTATTTAGTCGAGTAGTGAAATAAAAATCTTCAGATCTGCAGATATAAAATATCTCATAGATGACGGTGGCTTACTAGTTATGAGGCGTTTAGGATTACGATTGTCAATTTGCCAAGTGCGGGAATTACAGCAATTTTAACTTCGATCTACAATGTCCGTGGGTGTGGGTGGACTGTCATAGGCTGATGGTGAAGTATGAAATGTGTGCGTTTGTAAATGATTAATAAATCTTTGACGTTAGTACTTATTGTGAGCAGAATAGTGAAATAAAATTCAATCTCTCATAATTTTGGTCCCCTAAGCAGGATGTATGATACTCGTAGCCTCGTAATTATCAACACAAATGTAGGGACGCTTGCTTTGAAGTACTACAGATACTTTGCATAACTGATACCACGTTCTCCTAGCCCATTTCAAATATGGCTAATGCTCCGAATATCAGATGTTATCAACCTCGTAAGTAAGTACATAATATTACAATTTTCCCATACGCGTAACTCACATTAAATATCACATTATACAACTTGAATGTAATGCCCACACTGTAGTAGTAAATTACTCCGTCCAATTGGCTGTACGATTGATGGTAAAAATACATTCTCGAAAATGTGTAATAAAATTGTTATACAATCAACTAAACTGAGCTCTCTCTCTCGCGCGCCTTAAAATATCATAGCACGCGAGCAAACTGGCTCCAGTCATCGCTGGTATCACTGAAGTTGTTGAGTGTAATTTTTAGTGCTGATTTACCACATGCTCGGTAGTAAAACATTAAATACCTGAATGCTAGAGAAATTAAAAAAATCTAGGTCACAGCCAACATGCGTTGAGACTGCGTCAGAACGTCGCCAGAAAAAAAACCATCCGAAGCGTTAGAGCCGTTTCCCAGAAACCCATATGATATATACGTATATGTAATACCTAAACATGTACTTAGGTTTAGGTTTAAAAACATTTATTCTCATAAAAACATTTTATACGCCACTTATTGTAACAAAAACCCTGTGGTTCCTGTTAAGTGCGTTATCAGCACCAGTATTTAAACTTATAGGAATAACTACTTTGAAACTGGATCATAATGAAATACGAGTAAAATAAAATTTTGATAAATTTATAGTGGCAAATTGTATATAATTTGAACAAAATATATACAATTTGATTAACATAGTGTACAATTTGAAAATAATTATTTATTTAAATTTAATTTGATTTTTATGGTCCAGTTTTCTGAAGTGAAATTATTTCTAAACGTTTGAGTACTGCTTATGAAAACGCACTTAACGGGAACTACATGGTTTTTATAACATGTTGTATATACAATAATAGGTCAATTAAAGTATTGGATGAAACGGCGGAACGTATTGTACTGAAATAATAGAACAATAATAGAATTTTGCTATCGTTTATAGTGTCAAAGGTAACGTGATTCACCTGAAAGGCCAGCAATCGGAGGGCGTTGGTGTCCGTAATGCTAGTACGGTGTCTGGTGGGGGCGAAGCGCGCCACAGCGGCACGACTCCCCAGAGAAATCCACGCCAACCCCATTCTGTAGTGTCGCTGCCTTTTGAAGCTTTCGACCCCTCTACATAGCCCCTTTGCAGTACGCTTTTGTCGTTAGTGTATTCTGCAAATAGTAAGAGCGCAAAAAGAAAACAACATTTTCTAACACATTAGTGATGTAAAAGCTGGATATTCTTGGAACAGGAACTCAGTAGAAAGTTTATTAAAATGGTTTTTTAAAAATTCAACAGTATTTTACTAGATATTTTCGCATATTTGAAGCCGACTCTTGCGTGCACTTCTAGTTTAAATTTGTTTTATATTTGTCCGCATTCTATGTATGATTGTCGAGATATTTAATAGCGTTTATAAATTCTGAACGTGGTAGATAATTAAAGATTTATGAAGACAGTTTTAATTACTTTCAGGTTTTGTATGACTGTTTTTCACATCATAGGTAAATGAATATATTATGGTTACGACCGTGATATATTCATTAATTATTAAAGTACAGATCCATTAATACGCGTCTTTGGACTATGAAAATCCGCGACTATGTTTACGCTAGACTTAAAATACCTAGACCAGTGACGGGTACCGGCGAGAAAGGTGCGAAACGTCGGTTAATGCCTTATGATTATAATCGTAAATTCGCCTGCGAGTCGCGGCGATTATAGCCTATTTAATCTTACAAAAGCAGAGGCCCCCGTCATATCCTACAGTGGACTTTTACGCACTTAACGGGACATTTAGTTTATAACATATAATATTTAATATATAACATATAATATATAATAAAAATATATTAATTAATTGAAAATATATTAATAAGAATAATTAATTAAATTACACTTCTCATTCAGTCTCTTTTAATTTTATCACTGTTTCAACAAAGTTTTTTCCGGACAAGAACAAGCAATAACCCCAGAGAGACTTTTTTCAAAGTGAAATCACACAATAAAATAGAGATTGTACAAATTACTTGCAAAATGTATTTAAGAAACAGCTTGGAAACGATCACCAAATTCCCAGGGGTTATTATTAACCATGTATTTTTGTATGTGATTGTAGATATCTTTTCAATTTAAAACAGGAGTAGGCCAACATTGTGGCAAAATATCCAGAAATATAACAAATAATTTTAATGATTCTATAATAAAAATAATAAATAATAAGAGTAAGGTTTACAGCCTTTATATGTCCCATAACGGAGCACAGGCCTCTCCTATCGTTTCTGAGAATGTTAAGGAGCTATTAGTCTGCCGCGCTTCTCCAGTGCGTGTAGACAAACTTCACATTTCTTCGAAATAGTATAAGGGTAACAAACGAGCACACAGTCCACCTGATGGTAAGTGGATGCTGCGGTCCATATACATCTACATTTATATCCTCAATTAAGAATCAAAATGCAAATGCGTGGTCACCACTGAGGACTGAGATAGAATGCCTCGTTTCCAGTGAAAAGGGTCTCCGGTTCTCTACACTCACCATATGAAACAGAGCAGCATTAAGCTGCTATTTTACGTTGGTATTCTGTGAGATCGGGCTCCTACCCCGGTCGAGCCGATCCATTCGTTCTACAACCATAATATAGCTGTAGCGTGGCTGTACCATAAACCATTTTAACGTGTTGCAGAATTTATAATCATACTAGGTATCTTATAGAATATATTTTTACGCTTTTAAAACTGTTCATCTTATGAAAGGCAGAAGTAAAATCAAAAATAAGTAAACAAAAATCGCAGTAGGTACATGTGGTAAATATCTAAAATTAGAAATGCATTTCTGAAAAAACGATGGCGCTATTCGAAACAATATCGATAACCTATACGAAATCTTTATCTATAACTGCACAACCTTAAAATTATAGAGAACTACTACTGTTCACTAAGATGAAAGTGTTCCGCATCATCATAATTACCATATCTGTAAAAAATACGTATCTGCACTTCAAAGTATTTTAGATTGATCTAGTGTTCTCTTTCTACCAATCTTTAGATTGGTTTTGCTTTCAATCACTTGGGGATACCTTATTGTTTTTGAAAAACCTTTTCGATCGACGACAATCCGCTGAAGATTTTGATTGTGAAATGTCGCAATTTATTTTAATGAATTCTATACTTTGCATGTAGTACTATGGAGTAATATATGCAAAGTAGTATTACATACAGGCAAGGGAGTATACTTTGGGTTAGGAAGTTAAGGATTAACAAATAAATGACAGTAATGATAATGAGTGTATAACAAAAAAGGAGGCGCACGTAACATGCTTCGAGCACAATCTGGAGTAAAATGTAAGCTCATTAAAAGACAACAACAAATTCTAACGTTCGAATATGTTGACTTACCTAGCGACAACTACTTTGGAGGTTATCAAAATTATCGCTTGCAGTCGCAACATATCTCAATGAAAATGCGCTATAACAATCTACTGCTGGACATATGTAAGTCTCTGGTTGGGCAGACGTATCGCACCTTAGATAATGCTCCTTATCATTAGTTTGGTTATGTAAGATGGAGCGGTCTGTTGAGATGGTTACCTCAATGGAGTGTAGAACTAAGGAGTACCAACTCCAATAGGAGAATAATTGAAAAAGTGTCCATCTGTAAGCAGTAAATAACAGTTCAAAATCTCTCCACAACAGCGCTCGAGTAGCTACGGGGTATGTAAAATCGCCGTGAAATACGTTAAGAGTGATTTTGAAAATAAAAATTTTGAAAGCAATAAAATAATTATTGTAAAAAGAATTATGGTGAAAGTCTGTGAAGTAAAAAATTATAAAAAGTTCTTTAAAATTTTGACTGTAGCTACAGTGACGCCACCCTTATTTAACGCTTTCCTACGGACACTTTTTTTATAGAGAGTCTGTACTCCTTACCGCTACACTCCATAGTTATCTCGTTATTTCTTTGCAGTCACAAGACTTTTATCTCTATAGATAACAGCTATACCTAAAGAGTCTCCTAAGTTGTCTCTCTCTATAACTTATGTTTAGTACAGTATAATAATATATAAATGTAACTTAAATTAAATAAATGCTTCCTCATAAAACTTAATACTAAACAAAACACTGTACCTGGTATGGACATTTGTGTGGTTTGCATTAAATTATGTCGTAGACGTAATGCGCTCCTGCAATTATAAAAGAATTTTATGCAATTCTACGGTCGAAAATAATTAAATTCATGTGTTTATGCTTCTACCGAGCACTGTAATGAAAACTTGACTTATTACCTAAGTGCTTGTTGAGCTCGTGACAATTCCGTGGCTAAGTGTCTCATCCTGTGGCAGCACTCCGCGTCGACAGATGTCGAGTAATCCATACTCACTGCATAAATTACGAACGTCTAGCTCATTAACCCGTCATTTACTAAGTAATATATTGTTAGAGAACGTTAAATCAAAATATAATCCCGTTAATGTACATATCATATTTTAGATACATGTGCATTTTAGTACTATACGCTTTTATATATTACGTAATGTATATTACGCCTGCATGTCGTTACAGTAATCTCACACGAAGGCAAACATAGACTAGATTAGTTCGTTTTGCTAAAACAAAGTTTGTTTACTTTTATTAACATAAGACGCTTGTACTTACGTATTGAAAATAAGTCAGTTTTAGGAATAACTTTTGCAATTAGTTCCATGGTTGAGATCGAATTATACTTCCAAAGGGACACTACAAGTTTTTAAGAATTAGAATTTTAAAGATAAAGCTATAAATAAAAGAGCGGTGCTATAAAGCTTTTTGGATGATACTGACTTGTAACTCCTAAAGCTAAGAGGAAAAATATGAGTGATTTGAGAAAGTTTTTTCCGCGTCTTTTGTGTTTGTGTTGAAGTTGTTTGTTATATTTTTTAACAGATTTTCCTTTAGTGCACGCAAAGTCGTGGAACTCTTTATCGTCGTGTAAGTACTCCCAGATGTTTTCGCGCAGTGGATAAGAGGAGGGTATTTTCCAATTCGGTGCCAAAACTTTGTGCGTTTTCTTTCTTTCAATGAGTCGTCCTGTGGGTAATAAGTAAAAAATATAATAAATATGAGGTGTACAAAATGAAACGAACTTTTGGTGGTTTTGTCCCGTGGGTGGGTTTGGTTGGCGGTGTAAAATCACCTCTTTACGCCAGGCGTAAAATACCTAGATAATACATCAAAGGTCTGGCACTGCCATTGCCAACCCATTGTTGTTTGTGACCAAGGAAGAGTGTCACGTCTAGCAGTGAATTTTTTTACAGGCTAAGGAAGAAGACGAGCCACTCTGGAGCTTCATATTTTTCCTGAACTCAAAATTTGAAGTCATGTATAATATGCGTCAATCAAGTAGATTTAGTCATAGATTTGACAATTCGTGTAATCCTAAGTAAAAATAATAGATCGTTACCTACCAAATTGAAGTTCTGCAGTAATGGCCATTTCAAATCAAAATATTATTCGACTAAGAATTTTAATTTCATTTCAAAATTCAATATCCGAGAGGCAGTACAAATAGCCTTTAAAGAATTTCAATAAACTGTCACTATGTTGGCAAAGATGCATTGATTGCGTGGGTGATTTCTTTGGTTTATAAAAAATAAAAAATATAGAAAAAATGCGTCAACTTATTTCATAAAAACCAGCAATTTCATAGGCATTACTTAATATATATCCTATGTCCTATCTCAATATTTTTTTATCTAGAATTGATTTGTGGAATGCTGATAAAAGTAAACTGTAGTACTATACTTATACGTCGTGTAGTGGTTGCAAAAGAGAATGTAAAACTGAAATAAGAAATGGGTTATGGCATCTTCCTGATAAAGAATCAAAATCAATGTGTGATGACTAAGATACATTGCCTCGATACTAGTGAAAAAGGTCTCCGGTTCTTTATAATCACCATACGGAACGCTGAGCAGCATTAAGCTGCTATTTGACGCTGGTATTGTGTCTAAGCAGCGTCAAAGGTGGAAGAAATATAGTACACCAAATATTTTGAAATCAACAACGGATAGAGGAACCTACAACGAGTAAGCAAAGTTACATCCTGTACGCGTCCCATTTTTGGACACAGGCCTCCTCTCATTTCTGAGAGGGTTTTACGACAGGAAGTCTTTTTTTAACTATGATAATACCTAATAGCAATGCTATTTCTCGCTCTTCGTCGCAAGTAAGCTTGCTCATGTTAGAGTGTAATTCAAGATAATAGATCGTATTCACAACTACCACTTATATAAATAAAGTAGCTGTAAATTTCCTAAAACTGTCTGACATTTAAGATGTGAATTAATTGGTGCTGTAGCAATTTATTAACCGAGTTTAAGAACTTTGAATTTTTATGAGGGTGCTTCCATGTAAATTTGAAGGACAAACCTATGCCTTAGCGTTTCATAACCTTTTTCAGCCACGGACCCCTAGGAAACTAAACGCAATTATCGAGTAAATTAATAAAAATACAAACAAAAAATATACAATAATAAGTTTTTCATTTATTCTAGTACTACAGATAAATAAATAAAAACATACTTATTTACTTATTTGTAAAAAAATAAGCTTTTTGTTTTCGTTATTATAAATGCGCTAGTTAGCATACGATTCTTAATGTGAAGGTTGGTGTTTTTTTTGCAATTAAATTAGTGATATTCGAGTTGATGTTACTTCAAACTAATTTGTTTTGGTATTTTTACTTTTGGTGGCATTTATTTATTATTACTTACTAAATAGTCTAGAGATGAGACTGCGGAGCCCTAGGTACCGAGGAAACTTATACATATACTCGTGGACCTTACTTTTACCCAAGGGTTTTTTTTTTATAGGATAGGGTGACAAACGAGCACACAGTCCACCTGATGGTAAGTGGTTGCTGTGGTCCATAGACATCTACATCTATCCTCGATTACGAATCAAAATGCAGATGCGTTGTCACCCGTGAGGACTAAGATGGAATGCCTCGTTTCCAGTAAAATGGGTCTCCGGTTCTCTACACTCACCATACGAAATACAGCAGCATTAAGCTACTATTTCACGCTGGTATTCTGTGAGAGCGTGGTCCTTCCCCGGTCGAGCCGACCCATTCGTGCTACAACTATACATCTAATATAACTGCAGCATGGCTCTACCACGTATAAAGGGTAAAATAAACTTTTTATTAAAAAGTACAAGCCCATTTTAAGGCTCAAAAAACTAGGTGGCTATGTCTATGACGCGGATGAAAGTGGGGCGTAGTTATTTATTAAACTTAAATTTATTGTGTTATTTTAATTAATCATTTTTTTAGAGATTAGGAATAAGGATTATTGTTTAATTTAACATCAAAGTCTTAGTAACTGGGAAATTATTATGTATTATTTTTCAATAAACACGAACAAACAGAGTACAAAAACAAACAAATAGAAGACGTGATAATACACAAGTCTCATCATTCTTAAATTTACCAAACGGAGACGATACCCGTTGCCACGGTCGTACGGACCATCTCACAAAATTCAGTCGTACGAGACTGGTTCTAAATTCTATTCGAAGTTCGCTAAATTGAATGGTTTAAGTCTACAGTAATTGACAACTGAGAATTCTTGTTAAGATTTTTTTTTGCTTATAAACACCAATTGA
Source organism: Parnassius smintheus behrii (assembly GCA_036936625.1). NCBI lineage: Eukaryota > Metazoa > Arthropoda > Insecta > Lepidoptera > Papilionidae > Parnassius > Parnassius smintheus. The sequence goes on from JAUPFT010000004.1 coordinate 50,230,578, forward strand.
AAAAAAACACGAATTGAAAATTCTCCGTTATTTTGCGCCGAGGCAAATAAAAAAATTGACTACAAAACAGCAAATTGGAGAGCTGTGGTTAGAAGGACGATAAAAAGCTACTTATTTCAATAACGCTATTACTAACTATTACTACTATAATACAGCTTTTCTTTTTTTCAAATTCATTATGATGTATTATTTACAAAGAATAGCATATTATCACTTTTCACAAGTAGTGACAAACTACCGGCGACTGTTCATCGTTTTACGTGGATCGTCCATTCGGCCAAGTCGCAACGCATGTGTACTAATTGAACATACATACATACAAATATTATACAACATACAAATGTAGTACAACATACAAACTTAGTAGTGTAGATTATCTGTGCATCGAAATCGGACAAGTAGTTTCAGTGGAGATAGCAATAAAAAATTGCATCTGAGTCAGGGATAAGAGCGCTACGCCCGGTTTCTACGCTCAGCAGGCTCCGCCCTAAAATAAAATGCACCGCAGTGATAAGATTTGCTTTGCTCAGCGGGTCAATAAAAACAGCGGTAACCATAAAAATGCTTTGTTCACGCTAAGTTTCGTCGAAATCCGACAATTATTTTCAGAGGAGACAGCAATAAAAATTGTATTGGAGTTAGAGTAAGGACGTTATTACATAGTGTAATAACGCTATGTAATAACGTCCTTACTCCCATATTTGTATATACATGTGATTATGATTCATAGAAATATGAAAAACCTATGAAAGTTTTGTTAGTATACCATAGTATCTACGATAATTTGTGCATTATCCTATTTGTCAACTTGCTGATGAAAATGATTATACGTAACTTTAAAACGGAGAAAGAAAAAAGGCGTCAAAATACAAAACGACTAAATGGAATATTGTAATGACAAAATTGTTTTTTTTTAAATTATAAAATAAGAGTGGCAAACGAGTACACAGTCTTACATTTAATTGTGTGTGACATCTAAATTTATCCTCGATTAAGCGTTGTCGCGTTGTCACCCACTTACCATACGAAACACAGCAGCCTTATAAGCTGCTATTTTACGCTGGTATTCTGTGACGGCATGGTCCTACCCCGATCGAGCCAACCTGTTCGTGCTGCAACTTATATAGTTGCAGCGGGCTCTACCACGTATATAATTGTTGATTACGTAACATCCTTATTACGCTATAACGTAGGGTTACACTGAAAGTTCTTAGAAAATCAGTAACTGAACAAACTAGCAGGCTATCTATTAGTTTTATTATATCTTTTCAAAATAGTGTCCATTTACATCACTACATCGTTGCGTCCGATGGAACCAGTGAGAAAAGCACTGCCCACTCGTCCTTAGGGGTCTCTTCGACGGCATTTTGAAACGCAGCCACTGCTTCCTCGGCAGCCATAAAACGTTTTCTTCAAAGTTTTTCTTTTATTTACGGAAATAAATAAAAATCGCAAGGTGTGAGGTCGGGGCTATAGGGCGGGTGAGCCAGTAATTCCACGTCTGACGTCGCCAAGTAGTCGATTATTTGCTTGGCGGTGTGCGACGAGGCGTTGTCGTGGTGAAGGAGGATCCTACTGCGAGGTCCTTTATCCAGAACTTTTTACAAGACAAGTGGCAAAAATGTGCCACTCTTCAGTAACTGGTTTTCGATCCTCTAAAAAATTGTTGCGTAATGACCTGACCTTCCGAAGAACGAGGCCACCATCTTTTTTCCAACGCTTCGACCTCTCTTCACTTTAGTTGTCAACTCCTCGGAAGGAAACACCCAGACAATATATCACATAACAATAAATCCAGCTTTCGTCACCAGTAAGTATGTAGAACATAGCATTTGAATCTTTGAACCATTTCACGACACCATTCAACGCGTCGGAGTTTACGGGCCTCTATGAAATTACGAGGTATCCACCGGGCACAAAGCTTCCTGACCGCTAAATGTTCATGGAGGATTTTGTACACTTGACTCATACCGATGCATAAGCTTGTCCGAATATGCTGATAAGGCACTCTTTTGTCAGTCTCTATCGTACGCCGCACAACACTGATGTTATCTTCAGTCGTCGCCGTAGAAGGCCGTCCCACACGCAGATCATCGGTGAGATTAGTGTGACCACGTTTAAACTCATTAAACCAGTTGTAAACAGTGGCACGAGATGGGGCTTCATCGTGAAAGGCCAATCGAAGTCTATTATAACTTTCTTGTTGTTTTAAATGACACCGAAAGTCAAAAAAAATTATTATACGATTTTTTTTTCGTATTAAATTCATGCTGACGTGACACAGAAAATTTTCAATTTGCCGCCAAATCGTAATACATCACTGACCTTTATATATACAAGTACGCTGGACTGGCTATACCATACAAAATGACTGTGCCAATTTGAAGCGCCGCTAAAGGATGTCTTGAAAAATAAAATTCACATAATATGCCAAAGTATCTATCTCAGTACAATTGCTAAAATATTTGAGAGACTTATTTTTAATAAAATTTATGCTACAATAGTTAGACACATCCCGAGTACGCAACATGGTTTTCTGAAAAAGCGTTCTACTATTTCCAATTTTGCAAATTTCACTAATTACGTTCTTCATGAAATGGAAGGTGGAGGTCAAGTTGACGTGATCTACACCGACTTTGAAAAAGCCTTCGACCGTGTGGATCACGTCATACTTCTTCTGAAGCCGCAGTCCCTCGGCATTCATGGGGACTTACTGAGATGGATTAGATCTTATTTGACTAACCGCTCTCAAGCTGTGGTTCTAGGTGGTTATAGGTCAGATTTCGTAACGGTTCCCTCCGGTGTTCCTCAAGGCTCCCACCTTGGTCCTCTCTTTTACAACGCCTATATTTATGATATATGTCAATATGTAAAAAATTCTCAACATTTACTTTATGCTGATGATAAAAAAATATATCTGCGTGTGCGCACTATCAAGGACTGTGAACTAATTCAAAATGACTTAAATATATTATACCATTACTATGTCGCTAATAAAATCACGGTAAATGTTGGTAAGTGTCAGTGTATTTCATTTACGCGGAAAAATAATCCCATAGTTTTTTCATACAATTTCAATGGTGTTGTAATCGAGAGGACTACGGTGGTGCGCGATCTTGGTGTATATTTTGACTCCCGTATGTCAATGAATGAGCATATTGATGCTATTTGCAGTAAAGCGTTTCGTAATTTGGGATTTGTAGCTAGAACTTGTCTTCCTTTCTCTAATTCTCAAAGCCTTAAAGTAGTATATTTCGCATATGTAAGATCTATATTAGAGTACGCCTCTCAGATATGGTCGCCATTTTATGCTAAATATGTTCATAAAATTGAAAGGATTCAAAAAAAGTTCGTTTCCCATTTAAATTATAAAATTAGACGTTCTGGCTCTTCATATCGAGACGATTGCAGATTTTACGGTCTGTTAATGCTTGAAGAAAGACGTATTCTGCTGGATATGGGGCTTTTATTCGATATATTACACGGAGGAATTGACTGCCCTGACTTATTGGCTTTCATTAAATTTAATGTCCCATTGAAACGTACCAGACATACCAGAAACTCTTTGTTTTACATCCCCTTTCACCCGACCAATTATGGGAAAAACAATGTTCTAACGCGTTTAGTAGCAACTTACGACAAAAAATTTAGCGCAATTGATCCTTTTAATAATACTAAAAGTGGATTTAAAAATAAAATTAACAAGTTTTTATTCTATGCAGCTGAAGGTAATCAGTAAATTGTAATTAAAATAGTACCCAAATTAATATTTGTGCACTCTAATACTGTTATTATGTATGTATATGTATGCGTATGTATGTATTTATGTATATATATATATATATATATATATATATATATATATATATATATATGTATGTGTATCTGTGTATGTATATATATATATATATATATGTATGTGTATCTGTGTATGTATGTGTGTATATATTAGTATCTCTTTTTAATTTTTTATCTATTTTATATAATAACAATAACACCAAAATATATTTGCATTTATAGATTCATATGTGCGTGTTTGTATGTGTAATTATGTATGTCGTTTGTGCGTATATACATCTGTATTTGTATATATATGTACGTCATGAAGGTAATATTATTACTTCAATTAATTTGTTACTGTTTAGTAATAGTTCTAACCGATTTTATTTTGTATTGTATTAGATTTACAGTGTTATGTTTGGTTATCTACTTAGGGGATAACTATAATTGGCTTTTTCATGTTTAATTATTTAAGTAACATTGTTTAAGTATTAATAAGCTGTTGTTATCCTGAATAAATAAATAAATAAATAAATAAGTATGTTGTCTTATTCATATTGTCATATTTAATAAATCTGTATTTTGAACTTTTAAACTAAAAAACGAAAGTATTTTATGTTGTTTCATTGTGTATAATATTGGTTACATAATAAGAATTATTTTTATTAATAATGAGAGGGTGCGTAATCTGTAAAACTCGTTACCAAAAGGGAAGTGGTATAACATTTCACAGGTAAGTGAATTTGCTGTAAATATTAAACAAATTGAAACTATTTGATAACATACGTTCTTTACTAATAAATAGAAATTTGTTACTAATCTTAATATCATATATACCAATTACCAACATTTTCGGCTGTAGATTACTGAGTTTTGATAAACAATAAAATATATATTATATAGATATATGATAAAGATAAATTCAATAGGGTTGTCGAGTTCCTTGTCTATAATACTTATCGATGTTCTTTCGGCCGATATCTGTTAACAAACAAAGTCACCAACAACAGATGATTATCAAATGTTTATTAATAGGTTTCCAACTGAACATAGACTAAAATTATGGCTTAAAATCATAAATATTGTGAATAAGCGTCCGAAACAAAATGATCATATTTGTTCCAAACATTTCACAGACGACTGTTTTATTAGACATGAGACTGCACCACTTTGAAAAAGTGCAGTATACCGACAATATTTTCTGGTAGTACCAGTACCAAGCACTACCAAATACCAAGTACTAAGTATATTAGATTATTGTTCTAAATGTTTTTTTTTCTTCTTTCCTCATTTTTCACCAAACTCAAGGCCATAGCCGAGTGTCGAAAGATCGCCTGATGATGTCGAGCCACGTTGTATGTGTATTAGCGGGCAGCGGCTAGAGGAGATTCCTCTACCTGTACCGCTGTAGTCGAGGTGGAGTCGTAAGGGAAGATGAGTGTTGGTATGGCGATTGGCGATGCGCCACTCGACTGTCTTTCGCGACTTTGGTGAGGCTGCACCACTTGATCATATCACATTGCTCATATTTCCCTGACTCCATTCACACAACGGGCTCGGTAATTGATAATTTCAGTTATTTTTTTATATTGTAATTTTAATTTCGAAAATGACGTTGTAAATAACTGATAACTATGTAATTCAAAGTTTATATTTTTTATATTATCTTGCTAGCTTGTACATTGCTACCGCAGAAGAAGTAATTGTGGAAATATCGTTAAAAATGTGGAACAGTTATATTGTATAATTAGGAATGATAATACAATCATTGAAATAGAATGATATGTAACTTTCTATAACTTTCAAATAAATAGTCAGTATAATACGCACGCCACCTAGTGTCAGTTAATTGTACCATGCGTATAACCTTCGCACAAGTACAACCAATAAGTTGACTAAGTTTTACCGCAATCTGATGAACGGTATGGCATCGTAGAAAGTACGAACAAACATAAATATTTATATAGTAGAAAATATTTTACTGTCTATAGACTGATCTGTAGTTGATTAGAATAGGCGTTACTATAGCAGCTGATTTGTTTTTTATAATACCTACTAGAACTAAATGAACGGTTGACAATAAATTATTCAAGAAATTATGTTTTTATTTTTATTTTGTGTATTTAGTTTAATCTTAATATTCTTTTAGTTGAATGGTTAAGGGCTATGATGGCTATCCGAGTACCAGAGTAGAAAACTAATCCAACTGTAGAGATGTGTAGGGCAGGGTGACGTAATATCCCCGAAACTCTTTACCGCTGCATTGGAAAAGGTTTTCAACCTACTGGACTAGAAAGATTATGGTATTAACATCAATGTCGTATACGTTACTCACCTTCGATTTGCCGACAATATAGTCCTTATGGCACAATCGCTGGAGGACCTACGCACCATGTTCAATGACCTCAATAGTGTCTCCCAACGGATAGGTCTTAAGATGAACGTGGACAAAACAAAAGTCACGTGTAATATCCATGTCACATCTATGATGGTGGTTTTTGGGAGCACTTAAGTGAAGTTGTTGATGAGTATTTTTATTGGTACAAATAATCCGATTAGGTAAGTTCAACTTCGACCGACAGGTCAATCGACGGATTTAACTCTGCTGGGCAGCGTTCAGGAGATTACAACACATCTTCTCATCAGGAATACCTCAAAACTAGATTGTACAACCAATGCGTGTTGCTAGTGATGATATATGGATATGGATCTGAGACGAGGTCTTTCACTGCTGGCCGTATGAGGAAGCTCAAAGTCGCTCAACGAGCTATGAAGAGGGCTATGCTCAGGAATTCAAACTTAGGAATGAGGATATCTGCAGCAAAACCAGAGTGACCGACATCGCCCAATGGATTAGTAAGCTGAAGTGGCAATTGGCCGGCCATATAGCTCGAAGAACCGAATACCGATGGGGAGAAAAGGTTCTCGAGTGGCAGCCTCGTACTGGCAGGTGAAGTGTAGGACGTTCTCCCACTAGATGGAGTCAAAACCTCGTAAGACATGCAGGAAGTTGATGGATGCAGGTAGCTCAGGACCGTGCTTTGTGGCATTCCTGGGGGGGGGGGGGGCTATGTTCAGCAGTGGATTTGTGAAGGGTTTTAATGATGACGAGTGATAATGGCATTATATTAATATGATACATAAATAGAATGGACGTTACGGGTAGAATCCATCTATCCATAGAGTCCATTCTATTTATTTAGGTATAGAAATTTTATCGATATAATTTGGTACACTGTCTTATCCCTTGTATTAGTTCCGTGGACGTGCACTTCTGCTGTCAGCGCCAAAATGGCGGAAATCAAATCGCTTCATCATGTCACGGTGTATAGCCAATCCAGCGTACTTGTATATATAAAGTTCAGTGAAATACATACACAATAACATTGGCAGAGTTCCATTTTTAAAATTCGAACTTATTTTTTTATTATATCGTTTACAAGTGGCCAGTACTAAAAACTTACAGTGTCGCTCTCATATGTTCGATTTAGGCTGTGGTGGTAGCGTGTAAGCAAAATCTCCTAGCAGTGTGGATTCAGTGGAGTTAAAACAAATTTTGTTAGTCTCGAACCAGCGCCGTTAGCGTTCGTTTTTTGCATAGTACATTTTACAGGGTATGTACAACAATTGCATGACTAATTCCTCGCTACTTTTTCAGCCATCGAAAAGCAGACGCTTGGCGTTTTTGTACACTTTTTTCCACCGACACTTTTGCTTTGTCGTCCGTAATGTGTATAGCAAAGGATTCAAAAAATTTGAAAGCGTCTTTAGTCTTTCGTCGATCTTTAAAAAGGCTTTTGTTTTAAAAATATTACAGACACTGACAAATTTACTTCTGTTCTTAGAAGCAATTATAATCCATCTTTTAAACTTTTAGTAAGTAAAAATGGTTACAAAATTGACATTAGGGTGACCATATTTTGAGTTATTTAAAGAAAATAGATTTTTCAAAACCTACATAAGTATAAGCTTTAATAGCAAGAGGATATCTTTATAAGTGGAAAGCAGTAGAAAAAATATCATCGGACGTCCCTTGTGATAGAAAACGGGGTAAAGAATATTATTGGGAAAACCGGGGTCGGAAGGAAAGACTATTCATTATTCATATTTTTCTTTCATAAGCACATCTATATTTCTTTTTCACTTCCATTCTGAATTATGATTCTTAAATGAATAAAAGATCAAAGTGTTCACTATGTAAAAAAATATAAGAATCTAAAAATATGCTATCGGACGGTCTTTAGATAATAGCTACAATTTTTAAGACAGTATTCTCATATTCTTCATTTACTTTATTTATATACTTATACTAAATGTTGATAAAAATGAAGTGTCTTTTTGTAATATCGAAATAACTGCCTTTTATTGAGCTGAGGTAAGTTATTTGTATGCCATTAAGGTATATAAGTAAACATTTTAAAAATATGGGTCTCTCATTGATTGTAATGAAACTTCATGAATATATTATAGAGTAATATAGCCTATATTACTCTCTATCTGTTATATTACTTTGTATCCGATATACTGGAAGAGTTTTTTAGAAATCGAAAAAATTGTAATATTAATGATCTTTGATGGTTCTATATAACGCTATATTAATAGATCCTATGCAGGCGAAGCCAGAGCGTTTAGGTTAATCACAATTATAAAAAGACATAGAAGGGCATTGATATGTACACTGCGAGTCTTGGTGCTGTACGATACAGTAAATTACGGCACCTAGTTTGCAATACAGGATATATTTATTCTGCATTGAAAACATCAATTATACGTGGTAGAGCCACGCTGCACCTATATTATGTTATTAGGTAAGGAACACGCTCTCACAGAATACCTGCGTAAAATAGCAGCTTACTGTTGCTGTGTTTCGTATGGCGAGTGTAAAGAACCGGAGACCTTTTTAACTGGAAACGAGGTATTCCATCTTAGTCCTCAGGGGTGACAACGCATCTGCGTTTTGATTCTTAATTGAGGATAACGAGGCCACACCATTCACTTACCATCAGGTGAACTGTGTGCTTGTTGTCGCCCTTATTCTATATTAAAAAAATCTTCAACTAGGGGTAATAAAGGGCGTACTCAATACCTAATGGAATCCTTTACAAGTCAACGCTGTATTGTACTGTAATTGGGACCAACAATTGATGTGCTGTAATTTTAAACACGTGACCTGCGAAATCGAAATATATGGACATATGCTACTCCAAATTGAGAAGGCTATTAGACGGTGTCAACCCCGACAACTGCGTCTAGGTGACATGTGTGGGGGAAAAATGCGTGATATATGCCTTTAATTATACCAGAACCACAATGGTAGTACATATTGCTTAGCGGTAGAATAATGGTACTAAAGAAGCGAACTTCTAGAAAGAAAAAAAGGACGAGCTCACTGGTCAATATATAAAAATTCTTGCAATATAAACTTTTTGGCTTCGGTGCTGTGGGGCTGCGGGTTTCAATTTCGCGTAGAACCAGTGATTATATGGCATACCCCTTTCACGCGTACACACGCACAATTATCGGCATACGAACGCGCACACGTACATGCACAACGAAGGCTACCCTTGATGCCTGTGACAAGGGTTGTCACGAGAGTCATATATGAACAATTAAATTGTTAAACTATTGTGTGTTTTTCGCGGACAGAGAAGTTGTTAATGTTATTTTAAACACATTTAGGAATTATTCATAAAAGTATAATATATAGGAACAAATGATGGCAGTTTAGAATTGCAGGTGGCGGCACGCTCCAATTGCATTATGCAAGCGGTTTGGCCGCGATGAATCGGTTTTTAGGTCGTACGAATTAGGAACAGGAAGCAATAATTTGCCGGTGAAACCGTTTACGTATTTAGATCGAAACGTCTTAACGTGGAATAAAATTAACTTTTGTGAGTAAAGTTTCTTGACCTAGAACAAGTTAATTAAACATTGAGAAATATAAATTTGCGCTGAATGACCTCAATAACATTCTTAAACTGTAGGTGTTATCTTATGATGAACATGTAAGAAAGACCAACGACCAATTTACGCGTAAGTACTAGACTGCACTAAAAGTATCGGGAATGGAATATTTCCACTGTTCCTGTTATATTAAAATCTTTTTAATTGAAAACTCCTTGGTTTTAAAAATCGAATACCATTTATTTATTTAAAAAAAAAGGTTCTCGGTCTTGTCACAAGGTTTTGTCAAACTTGTTTAGTTTTTGAGAAAATGGAATTGACTCGAGAAAATTTAAGAGCGATGATTTATTATTACTTTCGAAGTGGATTAACACAAAAACAGTGTGTTGACCGGATGATTTCTGCATTTGGTGATGAAGCCCCATCCAAAACCACAATTTGTCGCTGGTTTGCTGAATTTCAACGTGGACGTGTCAAGCTCAGTGATGATCTCCGTCAAGGTCGTTCAAAAACTGCAGTCACCCAAGAAAACGTTGATGCTGTGCGTAAGCTGATTGAGGAAGATCGACATATGACATACCGCAAAATCAGGCAACCTTAGACATTGGTGTGAGTCAAATACAAATAATCTTGCATGAACAATTAGGTGTAAAAAAGTTGTTTTCCCGATGGATACCGCATTCGCTCTGTGAAGAGCAAAAAGCGGCTCGCGTTACTTGGTGCATCAGAACTCTCGAAAGATTCCACGCAGGATCCTCAAATGCTATATACAACATTGTATCAGGTGACGAATCCTGGATATGTGCGTACGAACCCGAAATATAAAACCAGTCACGAGTTTTGGTGTTCGAAAATGAGTTAAAGCCAACAAAAATTGTTCGTTCACGGAGTGTTGCAAAAAAATGGTGGCCACGTTTGACTCCAAAACCGGAGGGACAAAGAACGGTTAATGCAGAATAGTATGCTAGCATTTGTTTGCCACAGGTTGTTTCTGAACTCCGTAAAGAGAACTGCAACCGCCGCATCATCCTCAATCACGACAATGCGAGTTCTCACACCGCACATAGAACAAAAGAGTTTTTTTAGAACAAGAAAATATAGAATTATTAGACCATCTGCCGTACAGCCCCGACCTAAGCCCGAATGATTACTATACTTCCCTAAAATAAAGAATAAATTGCGTGGACAGAGGTTTTCATCACCAGAAGAAGGCGGCCATTTTGGAGACCCCAACTTCCGAATGGAATGGTTGCTTCAATGATTGGTTCCATCCATAGAGAAATAGTCTTTGGTTCCATCGTATGGAAAAATGTGTCAAATTTCGCGGAGAATACTTCGAAAAGCAATAAATACATTTTTAAATAGTAATGTTGTGTCACTTCCTTGATTCCCGAAATTTTCAGTGCCGCCCTCGTAGAGAGACTAAATACGCGTCAATGTTAGTTAACAAATTTACCAATTTTACTTTTCAAATTTCCAGTTATCAAATGCTTAATACAAGAATCACTGAGTATTTCCTTATTTATAAAAGAAACACATATCATTGTGTAAGAGTCACATGTGTATTAGAACACTACGAAAATATATTGTACCTACCTACCTATTATAATATAGTCTGTTAGCATTGATAACTACTTTCTTTTTTGTAGTCGGAAAAACATCTAAGTCGACATTAATATGAAAATAATATAAGTTTGAATTAAATAACGTGTTTATTAAGAGTTTTTAGCCTTAAATATTTCTCCTACTTAATTATCAAGTGAGCTTTTCGCCGTATCTTTTTAAAGGATGTCAGTAAAATAGTATTATACTCTGAGTAGAATAGAAAGAAAATATACAAACAAAGAAATAGACTAAGCGCTACGCTTACAAAGTGATGCAGAAACCATGTTCAACTTTTTAACATGCGCTCACACACATATTTTTTTATTTACCAGCCCGTAAAATTAAAATTAAAATATTTGTTCGTCCAGGTGTTAACAGCAAATATGTACTTACAACCATGTTCTTGGTTTCAAATTATTTTAGATGCGTAACTTGTGTAAACCAGTGGTTCTTAAACTATTAAGAATAAAGGATTTAAAATAACAGGTGACTTTTCTTTATGGAACACTCACTAAATATTTTCTATTTTATGGAGCCCCACACAAAATGATTAATTGGTCTTAAATTAAAAATGTGCTTACCACTTAGAAGCCCTTTTCAGGCACTGCAAATTTGACGATGACATAATTATATATTATATATGTCATCGTCAAATTTGCAGTAATAATCGCGTACCATCTTTTTAAAGGAGTATTTTTAGGCGCTTTTCTGAAAGTTGGTTAATTCTGATATGTTTTTTTTATTTCCTGCAGTAGTTTATTATACATTTTTATTACCATATAGTAGGGGCTCGTATTTAACATTTTTGTTCGCGACTCCGGTAAGCAAGGAAATTCTTATGTAAACCGCAACTTGGTCTACGTTACGTACATACAAAATAATATTTGTACCCAGCTGTATTACTAATTAAAAAGCAAAAATAAATAATTTCGCGGAACCCTGGTGACCTTTCCACGGAACCCACTTTAAGAATCTCTGGTGTATATGTGTGTGTTCTAACAATAAGTCGAGCATGATTTTGGCTTGGTTTTTCATCACTTGAATGTTACGCAGCGTTCCGTTTTTCCCTTCTGTATTGTTGTGGGGACATTTAAAAGAAATTTTGTGTCTTTACAGAATTTCACTATTTCTGTTGGGAGTTTCTTAATTATGGTAATAATTTTAGTTTGGTAACCTTTAGCGAGTTAAATGTTTTTTTTTAATTTTTCCATTACTATTCCTTTCATAATAATCTTTGCCTATAGCAAGAGTAATTTCATTATAAAACGTTATTTTATTTCAAGGCCTTCATTTCACGAAAATTTGCAAAACAAAAATTGTTTTAAAAATCATATAATATATCACGTCCGCATAGTCAGCACTGTACAGTGACCCACTGACTTGTTTGCATTTCCATTAAATAAACAACTGACTAAGAATATTTTATGAGAGAAGCCAGTTCGACTGCAAAACTTCTATTGACTTGCACTTTGCTCCGGTATCCATGACATTATGAATGCAACAGTACCTTGCAATAGCAACTTTCAGCTTTGTATAGTTTACCTAGCACGAACCTAACCTACCTAACGCATTATGTGCAAGTATTACGTAGTTTATTCTACGGCAATACCACAGCACATGTAGCTGCCTCCCCCCCCCCTCGATACAAAAATCAGTAAAAGAATTGTATAGCCTTTTTGTAGTCTTGTTTAGGCATGAATAAAATAATATAATGTTATTTTTTTACACTTTACGCTTCCTATCCTTGGCCAGTGCGTGTATGCTGATAATCCACAGAATCAGTAATTCATTCTTGGGGGAATGTATACGCCATTACAACAAAGTCCCAGAAAATATACAAGGTCTCTCTATTACCAAGTTTATATATTTAACTAAACAAAAAATGTATAGCAAGGGTTATTATGATATAAATGAATACATTTTAGCCTAATGGCAGGACGCGGACTGCGAACTTAAAAAGGTCGTGGGTTCGAATCAGCCATTCGACTACTGGCGTGAACCACTCGTATCACAAGCAATTTAAGCTTACCACGAGTGGTTAAAGGCAATATTAGTAATGTTTATAGCATTGTTAATATTCTTTTAAAAAAAATGGTGGATAATATGGAATACGGTACCCTGGAAATGTCGTGGTCGCTTCCAAACTGTTTTTAAAATAAATTTTGTAAATATTTTGTGACCATTGACATTGTAAAATTCATTCATTTTTTAAGAAAAAGTCCCGCCGGGTTTCTTGCTGGTTCTTCCCAGGACACACTTTCAATAAGAATTACTTTTCTAATCTATATTGAATAAAAAATTATTGTATTGTATTCTATTTATTATATATGAGGGAGACATTTGACATAGCTGGCACGTTTGGCAGGCGGTTTGGCAATCCCAGTTTATCACTTTCATTTCATTATCAGGAAGACGCTGTTGCCCATTTCCAGTTTCCTACTTTCCTCTGTTTCTTCTTGATAGGATAGAGTGACAAACGAACACACAGTCCACCTGATGGTAAGTTATTACTGTGGCCCAAAGACATTTACATCTATCCTCGAATACGAATCAAAATGCAGATGCGTTGTCACCCCTGAGGACTAAGATGAAATGCCTCGTTTCCAGTAAAAAGGGTCTCCGGTTCTCTACACTCACCGTACGAAACACAGCAGCAATAAGCTACTATTTTACGCTGGTACTCTGTGAGATCGTGCTCCGTCGCCGGTCGAGCCGACACATTCGTGCTACAACTATACTACTAATATAACTGCAGCATGGCTCTACCACGTATTGCCTCATATTGCATCATATGTGATGGCGTCGTAAGCCCACGAGTTGATACGCTACTACACGGTGACAGTGTTCTATCCTCATATATGAGGAGGTGAACGACGTTCTGATGGTACAGCAACACCAAGGAAGTTGCAGGTGCTTTACCGGCCCTTTTATAAAGAGTAGGCTCTCTACTTGAAGGTCCATAAATCGTATAGGTATATAACATAGGTAGGTTTATAACATTTTAATTAAAAGTATTTAGTATCACAACATAAATAGTATTAATATTACTATTATTTCTGTGAGTATTACTAATTAACTAATTAATTTTTAGATTTTTGAATTTTGTATATAGTTAATTTATATTTATTCCAAATGTTCAATTGAAGAATATTGTATTGCATTAAGAAATTGAAGAGACCTCTAAAATTTATTAACATAATTATACTAACGGGAGGAACACCATGGCGGTATTTTGTAGTTTTGGTAAATATCACTGCAATTATTAAAGCTCTCGCAAGCCTTTTTATATGCACTTCTGGTAACCATCACCATTAAAGCACTTTTATTTTTTAATTAAAATTCTAACAATTTTACTTAATTTTTACGTATGCACTGTTTCGGCCATTGCGATTTCCTTTTTTTTTAAATTATAACTAGGTGCGGGCAAAGGAATGATTTTTTCCCGCCTAAACATGTGCAGCCAGTATGAATGTTAAGAAGTGTATCTACATAATCAAAAAGTGTTGTAAATATAATATGTACTGTTTTATTTTACCAATAAAGTTAGAAAAATAAAAAACATAGTCTTGCAAAAAAAAAGAAAAGCATTATGATAATAATGATTTACTTCTGTAAATCATTCTGTGATAGTAAGACATTAAGTCGGTGTAAAAAGAGTTAAATGTGTTTTTTTCCTTAGATATCCATTTTCATAACAGTAACTGCCGATTTCATTAGTCACTAGCTGTGTCCCTCGGTTTTACCCGCATATATTATATCAAGCGTCTGAGCCGCGCAATATAACATGACAACTGTTTCAAACATTTTAGATAGCAAAGTATGGAAAAATTGGCAAAATTAATAGAGTACTTTCGTCTATCGGCGTATATACTTTATAAAGCGAAGTTAAATTTTAATCCAATATCCCTCCCCCTCCGCGCCTCAGAAAGTGTCCCAAAAAAGGTTTTTCCCTTTTGAAAAAAAAATCCGTACACGATACATATTTCATGTATCGTGTACGGTGTAATCCAGTATAAAATAATCCTTGATAAATTTCCTATCGACCTCTTAAACATAGAAAGCGTACCACTTATAGTTTCTATGTACTCTGCCACGAAATCTTTTAATTTGGTATTCTCAAAAAATTCCCACTTCACAGCCAAGAAACTAAAGTAAAGAATAGAATATTACGTTCTTTAAAAAGAAGTATAATTTATTTCTAATGCTATTTAGGCGTCGTCCACGTGCCGATCCGTGTGTTGAATGTTGAAAACTATTCGTCCAAATAACATGCTATAAAGAGTTAAGTTAATCTTCATAAAATTGTTTGTGTATAACAAAAATCAATATTTAAGGCTAGCTGAGAGATGTGGATTAGTATTAGTTAGAGTTATAATATAAAAAAATAATTTTTTAGATCGGAATGGTAGGTCCAGAGATGAGCGTGTAAACGAACAAATAAAAAAACAAAGAATGTTTTTGCTTTATTATTATATTAGTATAGATAAACGAGACAACATACTCGTAACACTCTTAAAACGTGCACTTTTGTATAAAAATCAAATTTTTAACCAATTTGAGGTATTTGAGAATTGTGTCAACATTACACAGTACAATTTTTAAAACAATGCCATCTATGAAACAGAAACAGAAACTATTTTATTCAATATAGATTACAAACATTGAAGTAATATGTACTTACGTACTAGAACAGCTATCTCAAACAAAAAATGTACGCTACTCTGTGTTCGCACGTTTGGTTTTTTTATCATAGAATAAACATAGGTAGATTAATCCGTAGGTAGGTAGGTAGTAGGTAATAGTAGATTGTATTGTTAAATAGGTAAATATCGAGAACAATATTTAAATGTTTTCATTTATATTGTATATTATATTTGCTTATTTAATATAATATTACATAATATTATATCACAATTACATTTTAATGATGTTTTTATCGGAATATTTTGAAAGGTATCTATGTCAAATATAAAAAACATACTAAATGTATGTTTAACAAAACTTATTAACATAACATTTAAATTACAAATATATTTAAATTAGAATAAGAGTCGTTCACAAACACAGGGCACACGAGAGTTAAAATGGACGAATTTATTCCACTTTGACTTTGGAAGTGAAAACCTAAAAATAAAGTAAAAGAATAATAAGCAGATTTAAACATGAAAAATTTAGCCTAATTTATAATAACTTATATAAGTTTCTACAAAAAAATGTATACAATAATATATTCATCCTATACTTAAGTACCCACAGAAATGTCACATCTGAACATATTAATTTCATAATCTATATTCCATGACACGAGATGACACGAATAATTTGTTTTATTATTAATTTATAATATTTTATTTTGGTTAAGTATTGTTACGCGCTCAAGTCGACGACACAACTAGCGCCATCTAGTGTCAGGAACGAGAGCGAGGGGAGCTTTGCAGAGAATGACATCACAAATCTCTCAACCGACAGCGCCTAGTCGAAACTCGAACGCTCGGTACCTTGCGCGTGTTTACTTGAACATTCTGGATATTTCTTTGCTAATTTAAATAAATAGGCGCTGCAGGATGCGATCGGGGCAGAGTTGAACTCGGCGACACAAGCGAAGCTTCGGAGCGGAATTAAGTGAATTAGTGTGTTTAATTATTAGTGTTTTTAACTTTAATTTGTGTAAAGTAAATTAAAGTGTTAATTTAGGTAATTCTATCGGCAATTTTTATTGTCACGAACCTCAAGCTCGTAACAGTATCTTATTAACCGATGAAAAGTAATTCCTTGATTTATAATGACATTTCTTGAATTATTTGTGCAATATCTAAGTACTCACGACGCCATATTTTTATCAAGAGAATTTTTTAAAATCAACAACACGCGACAACTTTACAAGCGCCCAGCGAGTGACTGATTAAAGTGCGGTGTATGCACCGCAGTTGAATGGAACAGAGTAGCTGAATGCAGTGTCTCCTCTAGTACGTAGTACGTAATAGCTCAATAAATACAAGTAATATTTATTGAACATTGAGCTATTATGTACTACGTACTAGAGGAGACACTGCATTCAGCTACTCTGTTCCACTCAACTGCGGTGCATGCACTGCACTTTAATCAGTCACCTGCTAGGCGCTTGTAGAGTTATCACATGTTGTGTTGATTTAAAAAAAAAACTCTTGAGAAAAATATGCCGTATTGTGTACTTAGATATTGCACAAATAATTCAAGAAATGTCAGTAAAAACCAAGGAATTGCTTTTCATCGGTTAATAAGATACTTATTCAATAAAAAAGTATTATAAATTAATAATAAAACAAATTATTCCTAGGACGCCATCCCGTATCATTGAATATAGATTATGAAATTAATATGTTCAGATGCGACATTTCTGTGGGCACTTAAGTTTAGGACGAATATATTATTATACACATTTTTTTCTGTAGAAACATATAAGTTATTATAATTAGGCTAAATTTTTCATGTTTTAATCTACTTATTATTCTTTTATTTTATTTTTAGGTTTCCACTTCAAAGTCAAAGTGGAATAAATTCGTCCATTTTTAACTCTCGCGTGCCCAGCATTTATGAACGATGATTATTTACAGCATTTATGATTCTAATTTAAATAAATATATTTGTAATTTAAATTTTATGTTAATAAGTTTTGTTAAACATTTAGTATGTTTTTTTTTATATTTGACACAGATACCTTTTAAATATTCAGATAAAATATCATTAAAATGTAATTGTGATATAATATTATGGAATATTATATTAAATAAACGAATATAATATACAAAATAAATGACAAAATTTAGATATTGTTCTCGATGTAATTTACCTATTTAACAATACAATCTACTATTACCTACGGATCATTCTACCTATGTTTATTCTATGATAAAAAAAACCAAACAAGCGAATACAGAGTAGCGAACATTTTTGTTTGAGATAGCTGTTCTAGTACGTACAAATGAACATTAACTTACATATTACTTCAATGTTATTGAAAGTCTTTTTGTATCAACGTGACATTTTTCGAAAGAAATGTTTAATGTGGTCATAACGTGCCGTAAAATAACTTTGACTTCGTGATTATTGGGCAAATAATAATACTAAATATGTAGTATGAACTCAAAACTCTAAATTTAATTTAAAAAAAAATACTTTTTGCAAGGTATAATAAATAATGTTTCATTTGTACGCGTGATTCAAATTAAAGTAACATTAGTGTGACCTTTTCGTTGCAGATTAGATGACAAAATACTTATATAAGGGGTAACTATGCGTCATTAGCAATATAGTAAACGATGTAACTACAATAACAAACGAGCGCGTTTAACACCCGCCGCCGTCGAATCGAACACTCCATACCATAGTCCACTCTCGTTCGTTTTTAGGGTTCCGTAGTCAACTAGGAACCCTTATAGTTTCGCCATGTCTGTCTGTCCGTCTGTTCGTCCTCGCTTAATCTCTATGACCGTTAGCACTAGAAAGCTGAAATTTGGTACCAATATGTGTATCAATCACGCCGACAAAGTGGTAAAATAAAAATTGGAAAAAAATGTTTTATTAGGGTAGCCCCGTATATGTAAAGTGCGAAGTGATTTTTTTTTAATTTCAACCCTAACGTGTGATATATTGTTGGAAAGGTATTTAAAAATGAATAGGGGTTTACTAAGATCATTTTTTGATAATGTCAATAATTTCGGAAATAATCGCTCCAAAAGTAAAAAACAATGTGTCCCCTCCCCTCTAACTTTTGAACCATAAGTTTAGAAAATATGAAAAAAATCTGAAAAGTAGAACTTTATAAGGAATTTCTAGGAAAATTATTTTGAACTTGGATGGAAAGTTGGAGCGCCTGCCGCGGAGCGTGCAATGTTGCACGCTCCATGTTCGCGCACGTACCTACTACCGGGAGCAGTTGCAGGAGCGCGGAGCGCTGCTGGAGCGCGAACATAATGGATACCCACCTTTAAACTCATAAGTGGGAACACTTAATGTGACGGACGGGTAACTACGGAACCCTACACTGAGCGTGGCCCGACACGCTCTTGGCCGGTTTTTAATATAATACTTCATGGTAAACTTTATGATCATGAACAAAACATTGTGCCGCGTGCCATTTTTTATAGAATAAGAGTGACAAACGAGCACACAGTCCACCTGATGGTAAGTGGATGCCGTGGCCCATAGACATCTACATTTATCTCCGATTACGAATCAAAACGCAGATGCGTTGTCACCCCCTAGGATGGAATGCCTTGTTTCCAGTAAAAAGGGTCTCCGGATCATTACACTCACCATACGAAACACAGCAGTGTTAAGCTGCCATGCTGCAGCTATATTATGGTTGCAGCACGAATGGGTCGGCACGACCGGGGAAGGACCATGCTCTCGCAGAATACCAGCGTCAAGTAACAGCTTAATGCTGTTGAGTTTCGTATGATGTGTAGGGGGCCAGAGACCCTTTTTACTGAAAACGAGACATTTCATTTTAATCCTCAGGGGTTCCAACGCATCTTGATTCTTAATTGAGGCTACATGTAGATGCTAACGGGCCATAGCATCCACTTACCATCAGGTGGACTGTATGCTCGTTTGCCCCTCTTATTCTATTAAAAAATGTATTTTCTACAGAATTTCAAATCAAAAATTTTCTGACTTAAAATTTTTGAGTTAAAACACTTTTATGTAACCTTTGTGTTTGGAAATTTGTTGTTCACGTGAAATTAATAAAATAAGCCGTTCAATAATATCAAATAAACATATTATACAAAGCACTTATGTTTGGGTTACCGCAAATGTGAGGCAGTTCTCTCGCACGGATCTCGGACTATAAGTTGAATATGTTGTTTGTTTGTCGGCACGGCTTTTTTTTTTTAAAACGTTACCCCTACACTAGGATTTTCTCCTGTATCATGGGGGCAGTTTACAAACATAAATTGCACTAGGACAAACATCCAGACCCGGAACAATTATTTGTAGGCCATACAAATACTTGTTCCGTGCGAATTCGAACTCGCGACTCCCAGTGCAGCCACTCATTGCTAAGCCACTACGCCAAGGAGTCGTCGACGGCTACATGTTCACTAACTTCTTTTGCTAATTGCTATCAAGTTATCGCATTTAGGTAGTAGAAGATCGTAGTATCGTTTGATGCTTAATTAATATAATGTTTCCCACTTTATGATTGTCTTGTCTATTAAGAAAATCAGTTAAGTGAAAACTAAACTCATTAAAATTTCAAAGTATCTTCACGAGCAAATCGTGTTTGAATCTCGCCAGGAGCAATGAAGTCATTAACTGCAATTATACGTGCTCATTAAACACGTGGTGGTTGTTGAAGGAAAACATAGTGAAGAAATCTGAATATCTGCGATGTTATAGCAATATTTTGGGGACTTTGTAAACCACCTTGACGAATTGGGCAGCGTGGCAGTCTCTTTTCTGTCCCAAAGCACTCTTAGTAATGAGCCGAGCCTTTTTGTGTCCATGTTTTAATGGAACTAATAACAATAGTTTGGGACTTATTAAGGTAGCATTCATATTTTATTATGCGTGGTAGAGCCATGCTGCAGTTATATTAGTGGTATAGTTGTGGCACGAATGGGTCGGCTCGACCGGGGAAGGACCACGCTCTCACAGAATACCAGCGTGAAATGGTAGCTTAATGCTGCTGTATTTCGTATGGTGAGTGTAGAGAACCGGAGACCCTTTTTACTGGAAACGAGGCATTCCATCTTAGTCCTCACGGGTGACAACGCATCTGCATTTTGATTCGTAATCGAGAACAGATGTAGATGTCTATGGGCCACAGCAACTACTTACCATCAGGTGGACTGTGTGCTCGTTTGTCACCCTATCCTATAAAAAAAAAAAATTAAAATTATTAATATTTTCGTGACCAAGCTGTTTCAAACGAGAACCTACAGATGTAGAAAATAATTCCATAAATTATAAGGACAGGAAATTTTGCTTATATAAATAAAATATTGCCTTAAGTTTATTTTTATTTATGAACAGATATATTTATTTATTTATAACAATGAATTATGCGTAGAACTACATATTCATACAAGTTACTTGTCAGGCAATCGAACCGATGAAAAAATAGGACCTTGTAGTGTTAATCAAAATATGAATCAAATATTGTCAATAAACACTTTGTTGTTACTGTACTAATATAAGAAACTAATGTAAGAAATCATTATGCTGTTACTTTACACAAACGAGTTGGTTTTTTACACAAAATTGTAAATATGAAACAATGTAAGTCTGAGAACTTTCCTTCAATCAAAAAGCCCAGGAAGTAGATGCTAGCCGAATTTCATAGTACGGGAGTTACCCGAGTTCGATATCAGTCGCCACCGAGGAAATTATTTATTGCAATTTTTGGTGGCGATTTTACGCGAAGAAAAACATCGTGAGGAAACCTGCATATGTGAGGTGTGAGGTCCGCAAACGAGCAGCGCGGCGGCCTGATTACTCCATTACTATTTTAGAATTAAGAGGCCTGTGTCTAGAGCCGTGGTAGCTCAGATGGCTAGCGCTCGCTGTAAATTTCACAATACGCGAGTAAACCAGGTTCGATCCCCGCCGGCGCCAATGATATTGTTAATTGCAATTTTAAGTGCTGGTTTACCAGGTGCTCAGCGGTGAAGGAAAACATCGTGAGGAAGCCTGCATGTCTGAGAAATAAGGAAAACAAATATTTCGAAGACATGTGAAGTTAGCCAACACGCATTGGAGAAGCGCGGCGGACTATTCCTTGCCCTAAAACCTTCACAGAAATGAGAGGAGGCCTGTGCCCAGGAGTGGAACGTATATAGGCTGTAACTTTACTTTTAAATTTACTGTGCCTAGGCAGTGGGACACTTATGCTCTGTTATACTTACTTGTCTTTCATGAATTTTAATAACTATTTGCGACTTTGGAAATACGCCGAGGGACAGGAATATTCAACAATTTTTTCGGAATAATGTAAATTAAAATTAAGCACAAAATAAATATTTAAGTACATATTTTTTAAAATAAAATTTTTAATCCTATTTATTGCATTTGGTTATTTTACTCCCCAGAATTAATCACGTAATTACTTATGTTAAATTAGAATTTACATCCTTATTTATCTAATTTTCCTAAGTATTCGTAGCCGCATATAAAAATTATGCCATATTTCAACCATCAACGTGAAATAGTCGCTGAGTGTAAGTCTCTGAGAGTTAGTGTCGCACAGATACGAGGCAATCCTATAAGTACTACGTTATGTGTATTTTGATATTGAATGCAAAATATGTTCGTACAGAGATGTTCTTCAGATTTTCTGTTCTAAAACGAAGTTCAAGCGAGCAAAACTTGGGAAAACTCTAGTAATACATAAACAATCGTACGCGCGTTACCCGGGTTCGATCTCCGCTGGCACCAATGGAATTGTTAATTGAAATTTTTTTGATTTACCACGTGTTTGGCGGTGAAGGTAAACATCGTGAGGAAATCCGCATATCTGAGAAAAATGAAAAAAAAATATTTTGAAGACATGTAAATTAGCCAATCAGGGCAGCGCGGCGGAAACTTGCGAAATGAGGGGAGGCCAGTGCCCAGCAGCGGGTCTTGTATAGGCTAAACTTGTAGTTTAACTTTTAACAAAAGTAATATAAAATAAATAATCAAAAAATAGTTTTTGTTTCATTTCCAATTACATATGTCTACATACAGGAACAAATATGATTATAAATAAATAAAGTAAAAGTTTAATAAAAATAACATGCAATATTAAAAATTAAATAATGTAGAATCTATAAAGGAAAAATTGTAAAGTCAAGTTTATAATAATAGCTACCTGCCTGAACTAGATAGAGTACCTGTGTTTCAGACCATCACTTACATTATGGTTTTAATAATGTAGGACACTAGATAATTTAAATAATTAAACTATATTATATAATAAATAAAATAACTAAATAAAATATAATATATTTTTGTTGACCGTTCTATTGTATTACGGGTATTGCGACATATCTTCTTATTCGACCCACCTCGGAATCTTAAACCAAAAATGTATAACCAGTGCATATTGCTAGTTATAACTTACGAAACTGAAATGTGTTCCTCCAGACAGGAGGAGCAATGGACTTTTCTAGACTGTAATGGTATGATAACTGTTTTGGTAGTGCGCACTGCGCAGATCGCTGTAATCGTATATGTCTACTGTAGCGTGTTAAGTATAGGCGACCCTATATCTTCTGAGTGCCAGATGTCGCAATCTTGAAAATGCTTTTTATATAGCGTAAGTGTGACACACAGGCACACAGTCCACCTGATGGTAAGTGGTTGCTGTGGCCCATAGACATCTACATGTATCCTTGATTACGAATCAAAATGCAGATGCGTTGTCACCCGTGAGGACTAAGATGGAATGTCTCTTTTCCAGTAAAAGGGGGCGCTTTTGTCTAACAGTGAATAAAAAGGGCTGGTGGTAACGTTAAACGAATTTATGGGCGCATGTGTGTATGTGCAAGGGTATGCTTTTGCATATATACGCACTGAATGGACGATCTATTTTAAAAATGCACGCGTATCCCTTGTATTTTGGTAGATATTTCACATTTCCGTGTAGTGGCGGTATACCCTTACCTCACATCATGCCGTGAGGGTCGTAATGGGTGACCGAGGGAAAGAAATCTATAGATACAGGCAGCAGCGTTTTCCTAATAACGACTAAAATTAAATACTGCGTTTGCCAATCCTTTTGCCAAGCGTGGCCACTGTGGCAAAATCCCCATATGAGTCAATCTATGGGGGAGCCCCATGTTCAGCCATGGAAATATCATAAAATCTGTTCGCTTCTTTCATAGTGTTTTAGTTAAATTTTAGCACTTCAAATAATAAATATATATATCTGCCAAATATGCAACAGAAGCGCGTGTTGCTTCAAATTAGACGATCTATTTCATACGTGGTAGAGCCACGCTACAGTTACATATATTATGGTTGTAGCACGAATGGGTCGGCTCGACCAGGGAAGGACCACTCTCTCACAGAATACCAGCGTAAACTAGCAGCTTAATACTGATGTGTTTCGTGTGGTGAGTGTAGAGATCCGGAGACCCTTATTTACTGGAAACGAGGTATTAGCCCTCAGGGGTGACAAGACATCTGCGTTTTGATTCTTAATCGAGGAGAAATGTAGATGTCTATGGGTCACAGCGTCCACTTACCATCAGGTGGATTGTGTGCTCGCATGTCACCCTAATTCTATAAAAAACATTATTTGGATGTAACTTTTGTGCTACCTTCACCCGGGTTTGATCCCTGCCCTCATTTCCTTGCCCTAAGCCCTCTTACAATTTGAGAGGAGGCCTGTGTCGTTATAGGACGTATATAAAGGCTGTAAAAAACTTTTGTGTGAGTAACTCGGTGCATACTTTTAAATACTCTCTTTAACTCTTACAATATATTGCAACTTTTTAGTTTTTTTTTTTACATTCTATTGTTGTCTAAAAGTGGTCATTATTATAACATGATGTAATCTAAAATATTCTGCTATTTTCTCTTTGTTATACCTACGTATTTAATAGCCCTAACCCTGTTCTCCTTGACCGGTAAAATAGTACCGAGGTAATTGCTCATTCTCGCGTACTTAAAGCTTTAAATTAAAATTTTACGGCGTAGGTATTAAATAAAAGATAGTTTAGTGGGGCGTAACAGTATTTTTAGTCATGTTCGTCGGCATTGTCGTCATCTTTGTTGTATCGTGGGCCGCGGCTCAGGAGCATGCATTGAGCACAGTGTCTCCACAAAACTCTCAACCGTTCCCATTTTTGGATTTATTAACGGATTCGTCAAATTACTACCCCGATATTCGAAAAAAGTATTCCGATACCGGTTATCACACTTCGTGTCCAAAAACAGATACGCTCGCATCGTTCGCCAGTGTTCTATCGAGCGCCGCTAAAATAATGCTATCAGCTGCAATTATAATGTTAGTGAAGTTATTAGCTGGAAAATTGTTATTGTTGCCCATAATAGTAATGGTTATTGCCAAATTGGGTTTGAAAACTCTATTACTGTGGCCACTCATAACGAAAATGATTAAATATTTTAAGAAGCAAAAAAAGGGCTTAAAATCAAGAGTTATAACGGATTGTTCAAAAAGATTCGCCTGTGTGATTCAGAAGTCTTCCCAGACGGGTTGGAGTAGTAATGTTGGTGTTGCGATAGCGTTTTCTCTAATAGACGACATAGAAGATGATAGTGCGTTCGCTAAAAGCGTACTCAGCGTGTTAGCTGGAGACAATGTCGCAAAATGTATGTCAGTGGAATGTACTACCGGGGTCGACATTAGCTGATGCTTGAAAATATACAAATACTAAAAGTATGTCAATATAATGCTTAGGTTAGTATTTTACTGGGCAATAAAATATTACCTGTAATGTTTAAGTACATGGAATTAATCATTATCTTACGAGCAGTCTCTTAGTGAAAATGACTCCGTCAGCGCAAGCAATTGTGACAGTGGTGCTGTTCTCTTATCTTTGTGTTTTATATGTTGACGGAGACACCGTAATGTTCGTTCCATCATATGAGGTTCCTGCTTTTCCTCACGTGTCACCATCAACAGGCGGGCATTATATACCACTAAGAAAAAATACACCGTATCAACAAAATGTACCTCAGGTTAGTTACGGACGACAGTCATCTTCGGATAACGTGCTGAATTTTTTAAGCGGCCATGCACTACCAAATTATACAACAATTGACGCAACCGATGGAATGAATAGGAATGCCGGTGAAAGCAGATTTCATTACGCTCGTGGTGCTGAACATATGGAGGAACCGGCAAATTCACTACATCATCGGCCTACGCATTATGGTTACCAACCGCAATCTGAAAGCTATTCGTCAACTATATCTTCCTTGTACCAGCCGTCTGAAAGTAAAGATACAATATTATCGCCTATGCACGAAACGTCTTCCAAGCTATCATTTCCAGACAGTGACCTTACCAGTCTAATTAAACCGGTAACGATGAAGATGGCAGGTAAAACTAGTGGCCTGATAGACTTCGTCTTAACTCTACTTACCAGCTCGTCATCAGAAAACCTAGAGATGAAAGGCTTTAAGGACCTTGTGATCAACGGCATTATAAAGCCAATATTAGTCGCAAAAGGCGGAATAAAGACATTAATAAGTAAATTGACAATTCCGTTAATATCCTTGTTGTTAATTAATTTAGAAGTTTTTATAACTGTATGGTGGTTGTGGGAAGACTGTCCACAACCACACCACACTACACCACAACCAGAAACATATTCATATCCCCATTCGTCATACAATTATAGTATGTCTTATAACTAAATAATTGTAATAAGTTATTATAACCCAGTTCTATCAATGTAACAAATTAGTAAGTGATTGTACATATAGAGTTTATCTATTTTTCAATAAATATTTTTATTAGACCTTGTTTCATTTGCTTTAGAATTACAAATATAACCTAAAACAAGCTTTGTTGTTCTATTATTATGACATTATTATGAATATTTCGAATCGAAGTAGTCTCTAGAAATATTCAAAGTTATAAATTAAATACATTACAAGCGAGTTCATTATTACGTATACATGAAGTGAATAGATAAAATTAGTAGATAAAATAATGAGTAACATCACATGTACTCGTATACTAAATGATTTTTTACAGTTTCGAAAAAATAGGGTGTAATAGGTGAACGGAATAGAAGCCTATGGCAATGATATTTTACAATCTTTTAATTTTACATTTACATATTTTTAAATTGATCTATCAATAAACACGACTTACGTAATTTGGTAGGTACCTACGTATTATTTTAATTTCGATAGTTTTTAATTGATTTATTTATTTAGTCCAAAAATGTTGTTGTTATTATTTATACCGAAAAATTGTTTCAAATTAGTAGTATTTATTGATAGATCAGTTTCATAATATCTTAATGTAAAATAAAAAAAGTATAATATGAGAGCCATAGACTTCTATTCCATTCACTTGTTACGCTCTATTTTTTCCAGATGGTAAAAATCACCCAGTATACCTACCGATTGATTTAATGCATATATTTGATTTTATTTAATAGATGAAAATTGTGTAGTAAATTTTACATTCTACTTACGTAATTTAATAGTTTCATGGATGTAAATCTAAGATAGCTGAGATGTAAGTTTACGAGTATTATAAAATTATTTCAATATTTTTGAACTATATACCTAAGAATAAAGACAGAAGAATTCCTATTTAAAACTGTTATTGTACTAAAATCCTTGCGATATAATTTATAGGATCTTTTTTTATAGAACAAGGGTGACAAAGAGCACACATTCTACACAGTACGCAGTACACAGTGATGGTAAGTGTATACTATGGTCCTGATGGTAGACATAATTTATTATAGTAGAATTGAAATACAGAAATACGTTGTCACCCTTGAGGACTAAGACACAATGCCTCGTTTCCAAGGGTCTCCGGTTCTCTCTATCTCTCTCCAGTACACTCACCATACGAAACATGGTCGTATTAAGCTGTTCTGTGATTATTATATTATTCTATTTCACGCTGGTATTCTGTGAGAGCGTGGACATTCACCGATCAAACCGACCCATTTGTGCTACAAATATAGTTCACGATTCGGTAATACAACCACCATTATCTGTGTTGTGTAATAAATAACCCATCAGGCGAGGTGTGAGAGGGTTCATCACATGACGCCGTAAATTGACTTAGGAAATTGACTAGTAATATACGTATTCGTAATTTATGATACATGCCAGAATAACCTCTATGAAAATAGCTACATCAAAATATCCAGACCAGTGACGGAAGCAGTTTAAAGTGCGATGCTTGAGGTCAGCTCAGCGCTAATTTGCTTGCCAGATTTTCGACGGAAATGAGCCTGTCTCACCAGTGGAAACTCTATTGACTAATTCCAATGGTGACCTACACGGCTGGGTAGACTATGACACATATTCTGGTGACGCATACCTCGAAACTTAAAAGAAGGTATCTACAACCACTATGTGTTGCCAATAAAGACATTCGGATCTGAGACGTGGTCCAAGTACGCTAAAGGTCCCTCAACGAGATATGGGCAAGGCTATGTTATGCGTGATAGACTTCGCAATGTGGACATCCTTAGTAGAACAAGGGTAACGGACATAGCCCAGTGGATCAGTAAACTGAAGTGGTAATGGGCTGGTCATTACTCAGCCTCGTACTGATATACAAAGTGTAGGGCGGTATTTCACTAGTGAGACATGCAGGAAGTCGAACGATGCTTGGTGGCTCAGGACCTTACTTTGTGGCATTGCATTTGTGGCATTTGAGAAACGTATGTTCTGCTGTGAACTTGCGATGATGAATGCAGACATAAAACATGTACAAAACAAACAAACTTTTAAATTATGAGTTATTAATACATTTTCTTAGCTGACAAAGGTAATGGAACACTTCAGCCACTTTCAGAAAAATTGTTATAAACTACTGCTTAAAAAATAATACAAAAATATTTAAAATTGGTGCTAAATTTATAGCCAAAATATAAAAACGAAAACGACTCGTAAAAGCATTCGATATTTTTTGCGAATTCGTAGGTACATAAACTATACAATACATTAACAAAAAAAAACTAATACGACATTGTTTTTTCTGAGTGTTTTGTTAAGATTTGACGATAATTGCATACAAATTAAAATTAGAAGGAAAACGGTACATATTTGTACGGTACAAAGCGTAAATAACTGTTAATGGTAAAAGCTATCGGAAAACTAAGAAAAGTCAAAAGTAGAATCTTTAGGAAAACAGTCAGTTAATCCACCGTCGGTCAAGGTCCCGCCAAAAAACTTCGAGATATTTCAAAGCATGATCACTAAGATGGTATTGTTTTTGAATCAATAGATATTGACCTCAATTCATTCGCCTAGTTTATGACGCGATGTTGAGATGAAATTAAGGTCAATCAATGTCATGGGTTTTTGCTGAATTAAATACCATTTTAAGGCCTCTAAATAGTAAAATAGTGTTTAGAAATTAACATTCTCGATACTGTTTCTAAATCGGCTTTTTATAAATATGTAGTAAAATTACATACTTTGCTATTTACGTACTTACATATACGTGGTACAGCCACGCAGCAGCTTTATTATGGTTACGACTCGAATGGGTCGGCTCGACCGGGGTAGGACCACGTTCTCACAAAATATCAGCGTAAAATAATTAATGCTGCTAGGTTTCGTATGGTGTGTGTACAGAACCGAAGACCCTTTTTTACTGGAAACTAGGCATTCCATCTTCGTCCACCGGGGTGACACGCATCTGCATATTGATTCTTAATTGAGGATGAACGTAGATATCTTTGGGTCAAAGCTCAAAGCGTCCACTTACAATCAAGTAGACTGTGTGTTTATCATCCTAATCTCTCTATATTCAAAAATCAATCGCTATCCGTTAGTCTCGTTAAAACTCAAAAACGGCTCGACTGGTTTTGACAAAAAAAGATTGTGTCTTTCTGTAGGTCCCTAGATGGCTTAGATTCACATTTGGACCCGATAGGTGGCGCTGTTGGCAAAATTTAGAAACGGCCTATGCGAAGCCGGGGCGCTTCGCTAGTTTTACAGAAAAAAAATTCTTAAGCAATAAATAAGTGTGACTGCGTTGTGTGGTCTCAATAAAAATATTTTAATATATTATAATATAGGCCCACCAAATAATATATATATATATATATATATATATATATATATATATATATATATATATATATATATATATATTTACATGTAAGGAAAACTATAAAATAATTCTATGGAAAAACAATATCAAAATACATAACGTAGAGTTACAAAACAAATTTTAATTCTTATACGAAATTTATTTTCTATTTTTGTTATTTCTCGTCATTGTAAAAATATTTGAAATAACAGAAAAGAAAAAGTCAATGGCGTTCAAGACCATTTGCGTTTAACCTATTTACTGGAATATGCATTATTGAAACGCTTCCTTGGCAGGCAACGTGGCATACCGTTCCATCTTTTAAAGAAATGTTATATACTTGGTTGCTCATCTTGTTAAATGGTCCCTGTAATACTACCTTAGGGAAACATAACAAAGACATATTCTTATTTTAAACCCGACTTTAGCTTTTAATATTATTTATGCTTTACCAGGCGGTCCCATAATGAACTGGCCTGATATAGTTCAACGCGACATGTCGCTACATGTTGTGTTGCATTAAATAGTACGTTTATCGTGCACTTAATATAAGAAACATGCATCGACATGAAATGCTTAGTCTTAGTTTAACAGGCATTTGAATAACGAGAGTCGCGTTTTTTTTCAAAATGTCGAAAACTGAGTATCGAAGTGTCATAAAGTTTCTGTTTAAAGAAGGTTTATCCCCTGCCCAAATAAAAAAAAGGTTGGATGGCGTGTATAAGGAGTCTGCCCCCTCCTATAGCACAGTGAAAAATTGGGTGAAAGAGTTTCGCCTCGGGAGAGAAACCGTCGAAGACTTTGGCCACGACGGTCGACCTGTGGAAGTGCTCACTCCCGAAACGATTGCTCTTATCGAAGAGGAGGTTCTGAGTGACCGCCGTTTGAAGATTAGAGAAATTGCAGCAAGGTTTGGGCTCTCTAACAGTACCATTCATCGCGCGATCCATGAACTTCTTCACATGAAAAAAGTGAGAGCAAGATGGGTACCGAAACATCATTCAGCGGTACAGAGACAGGAAAGACTGCGCTGCGCTTCGGAGTTTTTGGATCTTTGTGGCGAAAATCCAAAGACTGTGATCGAGCGGCTAGTGACTGGTGATGAAACTATGATCTTGTATTATGATCCACAAAGCAAGCGCGAGTCAATGGAATGGCGTTATAAGGGTGAAAAGCCCCCTAGAAAGACAAAGGTGCAACAATCGACTAAAAAACTGACGTGCGCAATATTTTGGGATTTTCAAGGCATTTTGATGGTGGATTTTAAAGAACGTAATACAGTCGTGAACGGCGAATATTATGCTTCTTTAATATATAACTTACGAGACAAGATAAAGGAAAAATGAGCCGTCCGACTATTATTTATTTCCAAATTTAAAGCGGGACTTAAGAGGAAGAAAATTGTCAAGCGATGAAGAGTTGCAGGCGGCCGTCTTCAGTCATTTTGAGGATAAAAAATGTGATTATTTTTATAAAGGTTTAGAGATGTTGATTCACAGATGTCAGAAGTGTGTTAGTATTCATGGTGATTATATTGAAAAATAAAATTGGTTTCGTTTCATTTCCTTCATTGGTTCTTAGTTAGGCCAATTCATTATGGGACCGCCTACGTACTTTTAGTATTATTAGACAATGCTGCAATATATATATATATATATATATATATATATATATATATATATATATATATATATATATATATATATATATATATATGTGTATAGAAAAATGCAATCTACTGTTGTTAAGTTTCTAAAAACAATTATTGTTTACTAGCTTTTTAGCGTGGGCTTGAATTTAGAAACATCAATAATACTAATCCTATACCATTAAAAGAGCAATTCTTCTATATATATATATATATATATATATATATATATATATATATATATATATATATATATATATATATATATATATATATATATATATATATATATATATATAATCGGAATCTCGGAAACGGCTACAATGATTTTCATAAAATTTAGTGTCCAGGGAGTTTCGGGGGCAATAAATGGATCTAGCTAGGATTTATTTTTAGAAAATGTTTTGTCCGTGTTTTCAGGCAATGAAAAACTGCTACAATATAAGAAGGTAAAATTTGACACTGTGTTAATGATTGAAATAGCTCAAGTGGATATAGAGCGGTCGCGAAATCGTAATGCCTTGGTTCGCTTCCTGTCCCCGGTACGATTTTTTCCCTTTTTTTTCAAGTTACCTTCTTTTGTGAGAAAATCTATTATTTCGAGCCTTTTTTTTGTATTTTTTAAAAATACGAAAATTTTAATTAAACTAACTGCACTCATGATTTTTTATTCAAAAAACCATATCAGTTTTTTTCTATTATGTCAATAAGATCAAAAATATCAAAAAAAAAAACCGAGCAAAGCTCGGTCATTCATGCTAAAATTAGCAAAACTGGATCACTCTTTTAGAGACACCTCAGTATCTGTATCTATATTGGACGTAAGAAGTTATTAAAATTTGGCAATGTATTATGCTATAAAAAACACATAAGTAAGTTTATCAGAATTGCATCATATCATACGTCTTGCAACACCATTTTTATATCGAGCATTTCTTCCAATGGTTCTTTATGAAAGGAAAATTGCTCTGGAATCAGAATTGCGTTATTTACATAATATTCATAATTAAAGTTTATATAGTTTTGACAAAATAATGTTGATTTCATGGTCTTTATTGATGTTGGCCCCATTGAATATTTACATGCCAGTATATTTTTATGTTCGAGTAGAAAAAACTTCATAAATGTAGTTCTATTTATGGTGAACGTGTTAGAAGAACTATATTCATATACGGGATTAGAAATGTACAGAATATGGGCAGAAGCGGCTTCCTAATCATAGCCCAAAATAATAAAAATATGCAGTTGGTGACTAGCATGCCGAGCGCGGCAACTTCGGCAAATATCCAACTTATTTGGCGATCTATCCGGGGAATCCAATTGATGAACGGGAGTAGAAATATATTAACTAAGTAGAGGCGGCGAAAAAGTAACCTACCCCATTTCGTCTATATAACAAAATTTTATTATATTTTCATATTTTTTAATCTTTAAATCCCTACACTATAGTACAAATTGTTATATTTTATAAGTATTTAAATATTTTAACATAATAATTCATATTTTATAACAAAATTAAAACTATTTGTTATAATTAGTAATAAGTAGTAATAAGTTACCATAAAATGTATTTATTTCTATTAAAATGAGATAATGAAAGAACTAAAAAAATAAACATTTAATTATTCAAACATACGAGTATACTAGCTTGCCAGGCAGACGTTGTTCTGCCCTTTTCGACGACCGTTTGTCATGTCCTATTAAAATCCTTAAATTCGCAAAAAAATTGTGGGAAACTCATGGGCAAAAAAACTATCCTATCTCTGAAGTTGGACCAAACTGAACACGGTGTGCAAATTTGATTAAAATCAGTTAAGTAGTTTAGGAGTCCATCGCGGCCAAACAACGTGACACGTAATTTATATATATATATATATATATATATATATATATATATATATATATATATATATATATATATATATATATTAAGATATGTAAGTTATTTATATTATGTAAAGTACCCGGATGACCGAGCTTTGATCGGTTTTTTTTAAGTTACATTTAGATACAAATTACATGAATAATATTTTTTGATCTTATTGACATAATAGAAAAAACTGAACTGGTTATTGGAATGAAAATCATGAGTGCAATGAGTTTAAATAAAATTTTTCTTATTTTTAAAAATTACTAAAAAAAGGGCTCGAAATAATAGATTTTCTCACAAAAGAAGTGAATTTGAAAAAAAAGGAAAAAAAGTCGGCCCCAAGACGGAACGCGAACCACTGAACTCCGATATCACACGCCCGACCGACATCCCACCTGGGGCTCGAACCATGGTATATTACGGTTGTGTGACCGCCCAATATACCAATTAAGCTATTTGTAACCATTAATAAACTGTCAAAATTTACCTTCTTATTTTAACGATATTGTAGCAGTTTTTCATTGCCTAAAAACACGGACAAAAAGACATTTTCTAAAAATAAATCCCAGCTAGATCGATTTATTGCCCCCGAAACTCCCTGCACACAAAATTTTATGAAAATCGTTGGAGCCGTTTTCGAGATTCCGATTATATATATACAAGAATTGCTCGTTTAAAGGTATAGGATTATTAGTAACTGGAGGCAAAATGACACTACCTTTTGTATTTAACGTTAGATGACACTGTTTTAAAAAATTGAAACGTTGATTGTCGGCGTACTTGGTTAAATTTATCACATACTTGCCTAGGCATACTTAGTTTAATTTATCACGCAACGATTGAAACTAATTTTAGGCTTTGTTTATAATTTATAAATATTCTATTTATTGTAATAAATAAAAACTGATTGATGAATTACATAAAATACAAATTAACATATACAAGAAGGAAAATACTCAACCCTCCTTTTTTAAAGTTCCGTAATCGGATAAAAGTAGCCTGTTGACTTGTTTAAATTAGTATGATTTTTCTAGTGTAGATGGCGTTGAGCAATAAATAGATCGCGATATAAGGTAGGCATGTCATTTACAATAAGTGTGAACTGTAAATTTTTATTGTTACCTAATAAACCAGATCAAGTATAATACTTGTGAGCACCTCTGGTTTCTGTCATTCGAACCGGACGTGGTTCATATCTGAACAGGTGCTTTTAGGAACAGAATTAAACCTTAAAGTTATCACCCTCGTATTCCGGTGAAGTGATACCTGGCACAGTCTAGTTACACTGTGAGGCAGTATATACACAGGAATCAGACGCGAGAGTACGGCGGGAGGAAAGGAGATAGTGGACCACATTAACGAACGGAAACAGCCATATTATAGGAAGTCAAGCAGTGTATTATATAGACGGCAATTTCGACCCTATTTATTGTGCAGTAAGGAAAGTGCGGAGCAGAAGTGAGTGGTAATCAAAAAAAAACTGTAAGTACATTTTTAAAATTCATTATTGTGGAAAAGTGAGCCTTATTTACCAAGCAAGCGTAAATTTCAACCTTTAAAGGATTTCATTTATTTTGTTGAAATTTGAACTTTATTTATAAGAAAAATTAAACATAGAAAAAGTGCTAGTGATTATAAGACTTTAGAACTTAGAAAATAATTTTAATGTAAATTGTAGACTTAGTTAATTTTAAGTAAATTTTGGTTAAGACGGGGAACCTATGCCCAATTTTTTCTCAGATATAAGTTGTTAAAACACTTGTAAAAATTTCATAATTACTTGGGACTTGTAATTTATTTCAGTTTGATGTGAGTAGTTAAAACAGTTAATACAATTGTGAGAAAGTTATTCCAATATACTCTCCGAACCTTTGTTATTTACTAAATTGTTGTTACTTGCTTTTATCAAAGATGTCTTTACAAACACTTATTAAGATTCAAGAGGATATTTATAACAGATTGTCTAAGGCGAAAAGTAATTTTAAGAAATCGCCCAAAGATAGGATTACTAAACAATATGTTGAAACTAGATTGGAGAATATACAAGAATTGTGGTCTCAGTTTACATCTACACATATTCTTATTATAAAAGATGATTCTATGGATTTAAACTCAACTTCATATGTTAGGAATGATGTGTACGATAAAACCGAGACTATTTACTTAGACTTAAAGTGTGAATTGAAGACTATTTTATCTAGTTTAGAAGGCGATATCCATCAACAACCTAACAAGTCAATTTCAGATGAATTAGGAATTAGCAATATGGGCGTTAAATTACCTAAGATAGTTGTACCTACTTTTTCGGGAAAGTACACTGAATGGCCGACATTTAGAGACTTATTTATTTCTTTAATTGACAAAAATAGTTCGCTTGCTAAAGTTCAGAAACTTCATTATTTAAAAAGTTATCTGACCGGGGAAGCCGAGCAATTGCTGAGGCATATTCCTATATCGGAATGCAATTATGACAAATGTTGGTCTCAGCTTGAAACACGGTACAACAACAAAAAATATTTGTCACATTGTATATTAAAAAGATTATTAGGTCAAAAGAATATTCAAACCGAATCATCTGAAGCGCTTAAGGAGTTGATGGATACAACCTCTGATTGTTTGGGTGCCTTGTCGAACTTAGGTATTGATATAAGTTCATGGGACATAATTATAATTCATATCCTTACACTAAAATTAGATGCTAATACTAGAAAAGATTGGGAAATAAATG
This sequence comes from Parnassius smintheus behrii, assembly GCA_036936625.1. Classification (NCBI taxonomy): domain Eukaryota; kingdom Metazoa; phylum Arthropoda; class Insecta; order Lepidoptera; family Papilionidae; genus Parnassius; species Parnassius smintheus. The sequence goes on from JAUPFT010000004.1 coordinate 50,266,846, forward strand.
TCACTAGCAATGTCGATTCTGATAAGTTACCTACATTTGCACAATTTAAAGAATTTTTGACGGGTCGATACAGAGCTTTTGAGTTTTTAGAACCTGATCCAACGCACAAAGTAACTAAAAATAATTTTAATAGAAATAAATCTTTACATGTTATGAATACTATTATGTTGTGTCAATTTTGCAAGGAAGAACATAAATTAGGCTTTTGTAAACAATTTTCGAAACAAGATATTGACACTCGGCGTAAGTTTGTGCAGGACAATAATTTGTGTTTTAATTGCTTGGGCCAGAATCACTCTGCCAGGTATTGCCGCAATGCAATAACATGCAGAATTTGCAAACGCAGACATCATTCTTTGTTACACCCAAAAAACACAGATGAATCTGTTCATCATACAGAGGTCCAAGCGCATGATGATACGGATGCAGAAATATCATATGAGGCAGTTGAAGAACAAGGTGATATGGTTGCCTGTTTTTCGAAAGGGCACGCTAGTCAAGTGTTGTTAGCTACAGCACTGGTCACAGCATTGTTTAAAAACGGAGCTGAATTCACAGTTCGGGCGCTACTAGATCAGGGCTCTCAAGCTTCCTTCGTAACTGAAAGGATAGTACAATATTTAGGTTTAAAGAAACAACCCACCAAGGGAATCATTTCCGGAGTTGGCGGTGATAAGAATTTAATATCAAAATCAATGATTTATATAAAAATTCAATCAAAATATGATCCGACTGTCGAATTTGTAGTTAAGGCTTACGTCTTGAAGTCAATTACATTTCTTCTTCCTGCAAGAAAAATAACTGAATTAAAATGGGTGGAAATAAACAATATACCACTTGCAGATCCTCAATATCATACACCTCATGAAGTTGATATGCTATTGGGAGCAGAGGTTTACTCTAAAATACTACAAGATGGTGTGAAAAGGGATCCGGGAGGTACAATAATTGCACAAAAAACTAGTTTAGGTTGGATTTTGTCTGGAGCAATTCGATCAAGTGATGTTGGTACATCGCATCTTAAAATTTTGCATATCCACATGAATGAAGATCAGGTATTAAGAAAATTTTGGGAATTGGAAGCAGAGCCAAATAATAACAAAAAGATTCCCACAAAAGAAGAATCTTGGTGTGAAGAGCTGTTTCGTCAAACTACAACAAGAAATGCAGATGGTAGATACGTAGTTCGTTTACCTTTTCGGAACGACGATCCAGATTGCAAATATGGCCAGTCTAGGGATATTGCACTGCAACGATTTAAGTATTTAGAGGCGAAATTGAACAAAAATATTAAATTAAAGAATGAGTATGTAAATGTTATCAATGAATATATCAAACTTGGACATATGGAAAGGGTAGATCAATCCCAATTACAAAATAAGTTTGCTGTATACTTGCCACATCATGCCGTAGTGCGTAATGATAAGGACACCACAAAAGTTCGGGTTGTATTCGATGCTTCGTGCAAGGGAAAGAATGGAGTGTCGCTTAATGACGATTTATTGATAGGACCTCCTCTTCAATCTGAATTAAGGCACGTCTTGATGCGATGGAGAAGGCACCCAATTTGTTTGGTTGCGGATGTCGCAAAGATGTATAGGCAAGTAAGAGTGGCTGATGAAGACACAGACTTCCAAAGAATATTGTGGAGAGAAAACGGTAATTCCAGCATACAGGATTACAAATTACTTACAGTTACATTTGGGACTGCATCAGCTCCATACTTAGCAGTAAAGGCAATGCAACAAGTAGCTCAAGATGAAGGTGACGAATTCCCACTTGCCGCTGAAAGAGTCATGACTGATTATTACATGGATGATCTCATGACAGGGTGTGAAAATGTGGATACGGGCATAAAAACTTACAATGAAATGAATTCTCTTTTAGCAAAAGGAGGTTTTCCGTTGCAAAAATGGTCAAGCAATAGCGATTATCTGCTAAAAATAATAGAAAAGGATTACTTGGATAAGGATAGGAGTGAAACATTTAATATTAAGCAAGACGAAATAATCAAAACACTGGGACTTACCTGGAACCGATGCCTTGACTCTTTTCAGTATGCAGTAAAACTTCTTCCTCTGACTGAACCGATAACAAAAAGAAAGGTTATTTCAGATATTTGTAGACTTTTTGATCCCTTGGGTTGGGTCGCTCCTTGCGTAATATTAGCAAAAATTGTCATTCAAAGGCTCTGGATTGCAGGAATTGGATGGGATGACGTAGTACCGGTAAACATAAAGGATGAATGGACGACTTACCGAATCGATTTACTCAGGTTAACTGAATGTTCTGTACCGAGGTGGATGGGAATGAAAGAATCTGATAAAAGAATTGACTTACATGGCTTCTGTGTGCGTCAAAACAAGCATATGCGGCTGTCGTGTATGTCAGAGTAGTGCACTCTAAAGACAAGGTACACGTTCATTTAATAACCGCAAAGACAAGGGTCGCTCCTATCAAAACAATATCACTTCCAAGATTGGAATTATGTGGTGCAGTCTTGCTAGCAAAATTAATAATTGAAATCGCAGAAGTACTAAACATAGATAAAACTAACCTCTTTGCTTGGACTGACTCTGAAATAGTGTTAGCGTGGATAAACAGTCACCCAAGCAGATGGAAAACTTTCATCGCAAACAGAGTTTCCGAAATTTTAAACATAATGGAGCCACAGCAATGGGGTCATGTTCAATCTAAGCAAAATCCGGCTGATTGTGCCTCTAGAGGTATTTTTCCATCCGAACTTGTGCGAAAAAAGTTATGGTTTCGTGGTCCAGATTTCTTATATCAATTGAAAACGAAACCTGTAAAACCAAAAACCATATCGACTTCATTAGAGCAAGTACAGGTATATAATACTGAAACATCAGAATGTAATAATGAATTCGAAGAAAATGAATTTATTTTGCAAAATTGGTCCACACTTACCAAACTTGTTAGAATTGTAGCATATTGTAGGCGATTTTTAGAATTAAGGAAAATAAAGGTAAACAGGAATATAAAAAATTACTTAACCGCTTTTGAACTGAAACAAGCATTGAACACTTGCATAAGGATTTGTCAAAATAAAAAATTTAAGAAGGAAATTCATAAATTGAAATTAAAAGAATATATTACTCATGGTCCATTAAAACCAATCAACCCATTTTTGGATGATGAAGGTATATTAAGAGTCGGGGGAAGGTTAGAAAACGCCGAAATCCTTTGGGACAAAAAACATCCTATTGTATTACCAAAGTGCTCAAGTCTTACTAACCTTATAATTGCTGATGCTCACTATAGAACACTTCACGGAGGCCCACAACTAATGTTGAATTTTTTAAGATCTTCATATTATATAATAGGAGTCAAACAATTAGTTAAGGCTTTTTATCGTAAATGTATAACATGTATTAGATTTGCAGCAACAACGAAGACTCAACTGATGGGTCAACTTCCTGCCGTAAGAGTCACCCCTACTAGACCTTTCAAACGAAGTGGAGTAGACTATGCGGGCCCTATCAGTCTAAGGACCTCAAAGGGACGTGGACACCATGCGTACAAGGGATATATTTGCTTATTTGTATGTATGGTTACCCGTGCTGTGCATCTTGAAGTTGTCAGTGATCTTTCCACTCAAGGGTTTCTTGCAGCCTTTAAACGTTTCGTCGCACGACGTGGTAATTGCAGCGAACTGTGGAGTGATAATGGGACCAATTTTGTAGGAGCTTCGAGAGATTTACAAAGGCTATTTAAATCTGAGCAGTCTAGAATTGCCAAGGATATAGCCAAAGCTTTAGCCAACAACGGTACCAGTTGGCATTTTATTCCACCTCATGCCCCAAACTTTGGGGGAATTTGGGAAGCTGGCGTTAAGTCCTGCAAGCATCATTTAAAAAGAGTTATAGGACAGTCTACTTTGACTTTTGAAGAAATGTCAACGCTTCTGAGTCAAATTGAAGCTTGTCTTAACTCACGGCCGATTTCAAGATATAATGATAATGATGAAACAGTCGAAGCATTGACACCAGGTCATTTTCTAATTGGTGAACCAATGTTAACAGCCCCGGATTACAATTTCGATTCGTCTAACATTACGTATTTGAAAAGATGGCAACAGGTTCAAAAAATGACCCAGGACTTTTGGAAACGCTGGTCCCAGGAATACTTATCTAATTGCCTGAAACGATATAAATGGACAAACCAAACAGCTGAACCAAATATAGGCGATATTGTTATTGTAAAGGAGGACGATCTACCGCCCTGTCGTTGGCTTCTTGGTAGGGTGATTCAGAAACATCCTGGCCCAGACAATCTTACACGAGTCGTCACGTTACGTACAAAGGCCTCTGTGATTAAAAGACCTACTTCTAAATTGTGTATTTTACCTTTAATGTAAAATGAAATTTGTGAGTTACTGTATTAGTTATAATTATAAGTTGTATTTATATTTTTATGTGGGTTTTTAAGTTCTTAGATTTTTAAATGATGTTAGTTACATAAGATAATATTAATAAGTGGTTTTTTTTTGTTTTTTGTCATGGTGGGTAGTAAAATAAAGGACAATTTGTCAATATGTCCTTGGGGGGCGGTATGTTGACTTGTTTAAATTAGTATGATTTTTCTAGTGTAGATGGCGTTGAGCAATAAATAGATCGCGATATAAGGTAGGCATGTCATTTACAATAAGTGTGTACTGTAAATTTTTATTGTTACCTAATAAACCAGATCAAGTATAATACTTGTGAGCACCTCTGGTTTCTTTTTGTCATAGTCCATACTCAATTTGTTCATAGCCTATAAGTTGCCCCGAGTCCCACACTACCTACACATAACATTTCACGAAAGTCGGTTTGGTAATTTTGCGTGAATCGTGACAGACAAAAATTCTAAAAACCACAATTTGCTTTAGTGCTCTTTATCTTGTTTTTTCCGGAAAATATTAGGATTACAGACACGACTTTTCTACAGATTTATTATATGTATAGATTTGCAGATCATTATGAATGTCGAGTTAATATTTATCGCTTTTAATACTAGTGTTGTGTTGTGTGTTGTGTTGTACTTTTATAAGGCCTTTTGGAAATGTCTTGGCCGGATTTTTAACTTCTGTATTTATTTTCAACTTTGTGATGTTTATAAATGGCGCTTAATAATCTATAATTATTAAATTGAAGTATCTGTCCTCAATATAACTGCCTCCTATTGACTGTAAGGGCTCTTATATACCCTAAGAAATTTCACCGCGTCTGCGGCAGATGAGACTAATTCATCATGTATACGACAAGAATTTTTGTCGGATCGTTCTCGGATCTAGCCACGAAAATTTTTCTTGTCCCCTTCAGACAAGATAAATAGAGACTTGTAAACGATAAGATTGTTAATTAAAACTACTTTTACAGATTTTATCGCGTTTAATTTTAATTTTAATTATTTTTATGTTTAATTCCCGACGTTTCGGGTGCTTTCCAGCACCCATGGTCACGGGGGACTGAGGTGACTGACGTCCCGATATCATTGTTAAACCCGGAGTAGGTACCTTCAGCTTTTTTAATTATTGTTTATGGTCCGATCTATGCAAAATGAACTGACTATGTGTTGATGTCTTGCAGTGGTATGCTTGGGTCTAGTTTTAATTTTATATTATTACCCAAGCAGGTGGTAGTACCCAGCCTCCTTCTCTGTTGAAATTAGAATGTTTTTTAATTTCAATAGCCTCACCTTTACGTATCATCCTTGGTAGGAATCGGTGTCCTTTCGCCGGGATTTGTGGTCTATCAAATCTGATGTAATGGTTGGGGCCGTCTAGGATATGATCGCAAACTGCAGACTTCCCGGAAAGTTGATGCTTCACATCAGCTATATGTTCTTTTACGCGGTTTCTAATAATTGATCTTTTTGTTTGTGTTATATAAGTGAGACCGCATTCACAATCAAGCTTGTACACTCCTGCATCTTGTAAGAAGAGGAATATGAAACTTGACGGATGGTTGGAACTGACTAATCTTCTTCGGCGGCTTGTAGAATGTTCTAATAGAAGCTCGCTTCAAGATGTAGCCAATCTTGTCTGTGACACGTCTGACATTTTACGTACAGCAGGCACACGCTCGACTGTGGCCGGCTTCACTCGGTCATTGTGACGTTGATGATGATGTTGTTGTCGTGCTATCACAGATCCCTCGTGCTCTCTGTAACAAAGATTTGGCCATGGTAGCTAAGTGTTTGTACTGTAGTTAGCTACCGTGGTTGTAGTTACTGTAGTCTTTGTTAAAATAAAAAAATTTAAATTAAACGCGATAAAATCCGTAAAAGTAGTTTTAATCAATGTGTAGTGTTCGAGTAAATATAAGAAATCATTAGTCAGTCATTAGTCAGTTGTTCGTAGGGTATAGTGCACTAGTTAAGTTTCTTTGAAATGAATAGAATCATGTTAGCTACGAAACAAAAAATGATTATTGCTTATTATATATATAAGAATATGCAAAAGTACGTAAACACTTCCACACATGCACAAAAATACTCAAATTATCTGAAGCAACTCACCCACTCCGCCCATCCCGCCACCGCAACAACAGAGAGCTCATCCCGTGTCTAGCGCAGACAAGATTTTTGGAGGAGCATTGTACGCAGTTCGTGTGTAGAAACGACACGAATTCTTGCATAGATCCGGCGACTTTTCTTAGCGTGTATAAGAGCCCTAACGGTCATTAGTATGCTATTAACACATAAATAACCATTTAAAGAAACGTATATCTGTCTGTTTGTCTGTCTGGGCTCATCTCTGGTATGGCTGAACCGATTGTGATGAAATCAATCAATCAATCAATGAAACTGCACGAACAGTTAGGATCGACGCACAAGTACCACAACCACACCACATAACAGCAACAAAATGTGGTCACGTGTGAATAGTGTCGCTGGAGCTTTTTGCAGATGCGTTGTGGTTATGCGACAAAATGTCGATGTGGTTGCGTTGTCGCTGGTAGCGGCCGTTAGTTTCGAGTGGTTTCATAGTGGTATCGTCGTGTTTGTGTCGTAGCTGGTATCACTCACGCAGTAGATACTGACGGCTAAATGTGGTACATGTAAATTGTACTATTATCCAATACAAAATGCGGCAACCCGCGTGTTTTGGTTGTGGTGTGATTGTGGTTGTGGTACGTCTGTAGACTTTTAAATAGCAATGCCAGAAGGGATGAAGGCTATCTTGTATTCGAAAAACTGATAAAATAAATGGTTTTATAAATTACCATCATCATAACTTTAGATTACAAATTGGTACCTATATAAAAATAAAAATATATAGTTGTCACTTTTGACATTATATGTAGATTATTATTATTATTATTTTTGAGCTGCCACAGGAGGTACCATTTAGTTTCTTCTATCGCCTTCAAATATAAATATAAATATATCATCTTTGATATATATATATATATATATATATATATATATATATATATATATATATATATATTCATATTTATATGATATATTTATATAAGAGAGAGTATAGTATAATGTGCTTAAAAATCACCGCCGATTGAAATCATTGATTTATATAACACGTGTTTTATAACTCAATGATTGAAATATTATAAATATAAAACTTTTAGTGCTCTAGCGATATTACTAAGGAAACTTCCGAGTAAATTAAAAAAAATAACACGCATGTTTTTAACGTACAACGTAGTAGTCAGTAAAAAAAATATATTATATTCCTTTCTGTAAAATGTAACTGGCCGTTATTTTAATTTCATTATTAAAACTTGTTGCTTGTATGTTTTCTAGTTATTTACTTAAAATTGCAACTTTTTAACCTTGGATACGCCCGTCACAGGATACGAGAGAATGTTACGCAAGTTGACACCATCCTCACGAACCCGTATGTCAACTATAAAGAGGGCGTCTAATAAGATTAGGCGACAGGTGTCTGCATTCGTTACCAGTGCGGCGTACGTCGCACAGCCCTATTACACCTAATTGGGTAATGGACTTGAAGATACTACTGCGATGTAGATATAACGTTATTGAATAAAAGTGAGAATGTAACATGGATTTTATTGAGCCTTTACGGTGGATTAACTGCTGAAGTGGGATGGATGCTTTTATTATCGCCGCCTTTAGTAGCGCGACGAAAATGCTACGAGTAATGTGAAAACGATAATACGGTAACGAATAAATTTTATTGCATTGCAGAAATTTCGAGACGTTAAAATTTTCGTTTAATGGGATCATTTGAGGTAGTATTTTTTTCTTTTTTTTCTTTCAGTTTGCATATGTTTTGTAGGTACCGGTAAAGTTATTTTTTATTTAACTTCCCGTTTTGTATATTAATAATTTTCAAAAGCAGGAAGCTATAGATTTTGGTCCGATTTTGAGAATGCGTTACATTTATACATACATATACATTTTGAGGTCCAAGGTAGCCGTTCCGACTATTCCCGGCAGGATGACCGGCAGCGCGCAGGCGCGCGTGTTTGTGTGTGCTTGCGTGTGTGCGTCCGGGCGTCTCTGTGTGTGTGTGTGTGTGTGTGTGTGTGTGTGTGTGTGTGTGTGTGTGTGTGTGTGTATGTAAATAAAAAAATTTCGTACGAGTTGGTTTAACACTCAAAGTACGATATCTTTAGAACGAATCAACCGATCGAGATGGGTTACACGGCGTTCAAAAGTGTTTATTGAGACTTCAAGCTGATTAGATTTTCAAGATTTTTAATCGGCCGTTTCAAAGTTTAAAAAAAAAACCAAAAAAAAAAAATAGATTTTCGACCGTTGCCCTCGAAAATAAGCGGAAAGTTCCAAGGATGGCCTGCAAGGCCAACCGTTTTTCAGATTATTTTTTATTTTTTTTAACAATCTTTTAGTTTTGACCGCATTAAATTGTTTTGGGGTCTGTATAAAATGCATCGTACATTTGTTTCTACTTTTATTTTCACAAACCCATGCAAGGAGTTGTATTTGCGATGGCTATACTAATGACAAATTAATAAACATTAACATTACTAAAAGCTTTATACGTATAACTTACCTCAAGTATCGAATATTTATAACAAATGGGTTTAAGCGCCTGTAGGAAACACTTGTCGATTATCATTCGATTGAAGTGTTACAGATCATTATCATAGAGTAACTTAATGATATGAACCGAAAGACAAACTGTTGGTCACCTTCGCATAAATATAATATTAGTGGAGATATGTTTATGTGTCCGTAACAAATATGTAGCATGGAACTCAAAGAAAGCATACGTCGTACACGTTACTGGCCGCTTGTAGTCATACCCGATGTCATTGCTACCAGTTTATGCTTTATGAATGTAAATTATAAAAATAAACTTTTTTTAAATTATTGGCCAGTCAGGCGGAATATTTTTTGACTTTTAATTTTCTCAGAAATGAAAGGACGCTTTTGCCCAAAAGTATAGGTATAGGTACTACTGTACGTTTAATAGAACAAGAAGTCATAACTTTATAGGATTTATTATAGTTCCGTATTTACTACTATAAATTATAAGTACAGTGGGTACAAAAAATCCTTAAATTATGTAGCTATCGAATATATATATAGACCAAAAAATAATATTGCAAAAATCTCGCTTTGAACCCTATGCCACGACTCAGTAGTACGATGATCTCTGAGCTACATTGTACATCTGCGAGAATGTTGAACGTAATAAAGATGATAATCCTGTTAGCGTCGTAAGAGATAACGAAATTACCCTTCTGACGCAAGTTCATTAACTCTTTATGTAATTGGTGACGTTGATAATATTTTCGCTCACTGTTCGTGTTAAAGTAGAATATTTACTTTAAAAATATTCCAGTATATACCATAATAATACCGACAGAGATTTTACAGGAGTTCGGCAGTAAGCATAAAAATCGTGAGAAAATCTTCATGCCTGAGAAGTAAACTATTTATTTATTTATTTATAAACTTACACGTAACACCTTAAGCTAAAGGGTACATAGGGCGGACTTAATGCCATGTGGCATTCTCTGCCAGTCAACACATACATTTAAATATATAATATTTAAATGGAATGTGTATATATGTATATTTTAATGTATGTGTTAAAACACACACACATATATATATATATATATATATATATATATATATATATATATATATATATATATATATATATAGACTGTTACGCGCTCCAATCGACGATATACTAGCGCCATCTAGTGTCAGGAACGAGAGCGAGTAGAGCGTGTAAAGAATGACATCACAGATCTTTCGACCCACAGCGCCACCCGAAGAACTAAGTTTCTAGAAAATCTATACTCGCAAACTCGTCCCTTTGCGCGCATTTACCTGAAGATTCGGGATGTTTCTTTGCTAATTTAAATAAATAGGCGCTGCAATATGCGATCGGGGCACAGAGTTTAACTCGGCGACACAAGCGAAGCTTCGGAGCGAAATTAAGTGAATTAGTGTGTTTAATTATTAGTGTTTTTTAACTTTAATTTGTATAAAGTAAATTAAAGTGTTAATTTAGGTAATTTTATCGGCAATTTTTATTGTCACGAACCTCAAGCTCGTAACAATTGGTGTCAGAAGTGGGATAAAATAATGCCGATTTTACCTAAGGAGGAAACGGAGGGTGTCCGTACCCGAAGTCAACACCAGCAGGAGACGGACCAGGGGAGATTTGGTGGTGCAACGCCGCAGATGTCTGAGGGCCAGCCGCCGGCCACGGAAGCCGGTCCGTCAGCAGCTTCTACGTCTGTGGTACCTGACTTAGGTGCTCTGATGGTGATGCTGCAGGAGCAGGCTCGCCGACAGGAGGAACAGATCCGTCAGTTGAAAGAGCAGCTGCAGAGCGGACAGGAGGAACAGGCCCGCCGATTGGAAGAGCAGCTGCGGGGCGGACAGGAGGAACAGGCCCGCCGATTGGAAGAGCAGCTGCGGGGCGGACAGGAGGAACAGGCCCGTCAGCAGGCGGAACAGGCTCGTCGGTCGGAAGAGCAGATGCTCCTCATGAAGGACCTTCACGCTACCTTTGGGAAAGAGATAAGGCAGGTGAAGGATAGGGTTGCTCAACACGACAACCGCCTGTCGGAAGCTGAAACCCGAATCGAAGAACATGAAACCCGAATCAACCATGTGAACAATCGGGTTGACAACGTGATGGCTGACGTGAAGAAAACGCTAAACGACCTCAAACTTGGGGATGGAACTACAGCTCCCGTAGTAGCTGCAGCACCTTCGCTACGTGGATTCAAAGTGCCGCCGTTCGACGGGACCTCTTCCTGGTCGGCCTACAAAATCCAGTTCGAGGCCGTCATGGAGGCGAACGGCTGGAATAAAAGCCAAGCCATGACTGCACTCACCCTAGGCCTGCGCGACCAAGCCTTAACTGTGTTGGAAGCTCTCGGTAAGAAAGTGACCTATGAGCAGCTTCTTGAGGCCTTGGAGGCGAGATATGGTGACGCTCACCTGGAACACGTCTTTCGCGCGCAGCTTAAAGATCGCGTGCAACGCAGCAACGAAAACCTGCAGCAGTGGGCCCTTGAGGTGGAGAAGATGGTTCGTAAAGCATACCAGTCTGTACCTGCGCTCATTGGAGGGAACCTGGTGCAAACATTCATCGACGGCATCCGCGACCTGGAAGTCAGAGCTGCTGTGAGGCTCGGGCACCACGAGACGCTTAAGGACGCCTTGGCCCATGCACTGGAGGTAGAAGCCGTGCGGCAGGATCATCGTTCCCATCGCGTCAGGGAGGTTGCAGCAGCTACAGTTCGCAACCGCAACAAAGGATACAGCCCTAGGTGCTATGGCTGTGGGGAAAAGGGCCACCTTCGATCCAGCTGCTCTAAGCGAACCGCAGAAAGGGAAAGTGAACGATATCAGGAGGGTAGTGCAGCTAACGGCACTGCCTGGCGGCGACAGGATCATCGTTCACCTCACGCTAGGGAGGTTGCAGCAGTTACGGTTCGCGACCGCAATAAAGGATACAGCCCTAGGTGCTATGGCTGTGGGGAAAGGGGCCATCTTCGGTCCAGCTGCCCTAAGCACACCCTAGGAAGGGAAGGTGAACGGTCTCAGAAAGGAAGTGCGGCTAACAGCACCGCCCAGCAGCAGCAGGAATACGACTTTGAGATCGAACATCGCAGCGAGAAATCTCATGGCAATGCAGATGCATTGTCAAGAAGACCTTGTCCTGAAGATGGCAACCATTGTAGTAGGCAAGGTAAGGAAGTGGTATCCGTGAGGATGCTCAGGACAGACCACCTCAGTAACGGGTGGAAGGACAGCCTACGACGTGCACAGCAGGAAGATCCAGACATCAAGCCGATTCTGGGATGGATGAAGGCCCGTGCTACCAAGCCTAAGTGGAGGGACGTCTCAGCGATGAGTTCAACCACGAAAAGCTATTGGGCCCAATGGGACAGCTTGCTGCTTCAGGATGGAGTCCTGTGCCGTAAATGGGACAATGGTCGAGGAGACAGCTGTCGTTTGCAAATGGTTGTCCCTAAAGCTAAAGTGCCGAATGTTCTACAGCTGTGCCATAATGGTCGTTCAAGAGTCCACCTG